>CM062819.1:1845645902-1846245902 GCA_031772625.1 Pinus tabuliformis
GGAAGGGAGAAAGGGGGATGTTGGGTCTTGCTTTTGATTTTGGGTTGGCTGTGATTTTGGAGACCTAAGGAACCTATGGAGGTTTCTTGGGTTAGTTGAGAGGAGGGAAAGTATTGTTTATCTGGTTCTAGATTATTCATCTTGGACACACTACATTGGGTTGGACTTGGGCGGGAGGGCTAGGGAACCTGTGGAGGTTTCCTGGGCTAGGAATTATTTCCTAGTTGGTTGGAAGGTAAATCTAGTCGGTAGTCAAGAGGATCGTTTCAGCAAGAGAAGCAGCTCAAGGGCATCTCCATTGGGCCATCGGTACAGGTATTCCTCTATGCATAGATTACTCATGCAAGTTATGGAAATGAAATGTTCACTATTAAAATTTTAGGGATTAGAATGTAAATGGTAAACTATCATTGTTTAAATGTCTTGTAAGAAAATAAATTATTGCCTCTTATTGCATTTATTCCTTGAGAATATAGATCTTTTAGAAGACCCTAGGATGGGGCCTTACAACACATAACAGATGAAGAAGAAACTAATCACATATGAACACAGAAGAATACTCTAGGGAAAGCCTCAACTAAAAACCCCGCTATTTATATTATCATACAAGTGGAAATATCTCAGGATTACACAAAGCTTTAGCTCACAAGCTATCCAGTTCTCAGTGCAATCCCTCACTACTGCTCATGGACAGAATAGACAACACATATGCCTTCTTTCAGTCCTCCAAGCCTCCTATTTCCTTGCGCAGTTTCTCTTGGATCCTCTAGCTCCAACCTGTGCGAATAATCATCTCACACACAACATTGACCTCTGAAATAACTACGCAATCCTGAAGGAGATAATTCCTTCTACATGGATGAGTTTCCTATATAGGAAAATTCCTCCAACTGATAGTACATTGTCCCTTCCTTTAATCTCAACTGGGTCTTTCTCTGAACTGACATGCATGAGTTATTTATGAGAGAATATTCAATTATCTGGAGAACACTAGTTGCATGCATGCATGAATTAAGTGACTGAACTCACAATTAGTTCCTCCAACTGTTTGGAACTAATTTAACTGGACTTAACTCAGTTAACTGAGCTAACTAATTACAACTCATCCCTATCTCCTTAATTAAGGGATAACTTCCTCAATCAAAGGGATAATTGTTGCATGTCTTCACAAAGACTTCATGTTTAATTTTCTCCAACTAGTTAACTCAAGATGAATTAATTAATTATTTTTCATTCTCAATTCGAATTTTAATTCAGGGACTAATTAAAATTGGAATCTATCCCGAAATGATATTTATACCAATGCTATTTTTAGCATTTCTATTTTTTGTTATTTCCAACAGAGTTGGAGTATATCCTGAAATGATATTTATAGCAATGTATTTTTAGCATTTCTTGTTGCTATTTTCAACACTCCCTCTCAACAAGAAAGGCATTCAACTTGAACCCAATCCTGAACCTTTGGAATGTTTTACATGCAACACTTCTCTCAAGTGTTGTTGCTCCAGCAACTCTAGGAACACAAAAAATATCCAACCTGAATCAAAATGATGCCTCTATCATCAAAGTCTCTAACTTCTATTGCCTTTGTCGATTGAAAACTCTGCACCTCTGTGCTCTTCAGTATCTAACTGCTCTAGCCTCTGTCACTTTGATCTCTGATTGCATCAATCAGACTGATTCCTCCTGCTGCATCCATGTTGTTGCTGGTCCTATCTCCCAGCACTGCATCCCCACTGCACCTCCTCTCATCATGTTGCATCGTGCTGCACACTACTGCACTGCAACTCAGTTACTAAGAAGTAAGTAACTGACCTCCCTGTTGGGCTAGAAACACCCTCTGATGCTGAAGCTCCCTCTACTGCTTCATCCGCATCTGTCTCTACCCACTCAGCTAGTCCTTCTACTCCTTGTCGGGGCTCCCGTAGCAAGGTCTAATCAAAGAGGCTGGGTACCTCAAGGATCCTACCCCTATTTCAGCCTTCTTGGGACTATGCATGTGATCCCTCTGCCCACTTGGCTCGAAATTTCCCCCTACTAGATGTCTTTGCATGAGTGGATGCATCCACTTGGTCTCCTCTCGGCTTCTCCAGCTGTGGCTACTCCACAAGCTCCTGAAGCTACTTCACCAATTGTGGCTCCTCCACAATTGTCTGAGACTTCTTATGGCACTGCATGTTGAGAGGTGATGTACTCTCCCTCTCAACCACCAAGTCTCTCACATTTGCCTTTCTCCTCAAGGCTTTGCATGCATTTTGAACCTCAAGAGCATACAGGTTCTTAACTCGTGAACCGGTCTGCTTCACTTGTCTCGTGGTGATGTGTCTAAGGAAAACCTTTCCCTTACTGAAGATAACATCATAGCCTTTGTCCTCCAGCAACACGATCGATACCAAGTTCTTCTTCAGTCTTGGCACATACTTCACATCAGTTAAGGTGCTAGAAGCTCCATGCTCCCTCTGAAAAGCAACCGTGCCCACTCCTTAAGCACTATACCTTTCATCATTACCCATCTCTATGTGCATCTGGAGGTCTTTCTCCTCCAAGGTACGAAACAAACTCTTATCGTCGGTCATGTGGAATGAAGCTCCACTGTCAAGAAACCAACCACAACCCATCATCGATGAAACCATGCATGCGATGAGGGTAAAATCCAATTTGAACTGAGAGGCCAATGCCTCACCTTCAGATCCTTCTGAGGATCCCTTCTTGGATTTCTTCAATGGACAATTAGTTGCATAATGGCCCACCTCATGACAATTAAAGCATCTCACTTTAGATTTGTCAATCTTCTTCCCTCCATGAGAAGAACTTGATTTGGGATGAGAATCCTTCTCCTTCCCTTTCCTTGCCTTACTCGCTAAGGTGCAATTTTCTTCATCCTCCTTGGATGAAGAACCATCTCTGGTGCTTCTCCTGATCTCCTCCTGCATCAGATCTGACCACAGTCATTCCCAATCTAGTAGTTTCTCTCTTCCATTCACTATGTCCTGGTAGCTATGCTAGCTCTTAGGAAGACCGAGGAGAGCAAGACTCACCATGTCATCATGGCTGTCATGATTCCTACACTTCCAAGCTCATCTTTGTAGGCGGTGAGCTTGTTCAGATATGTAGAGATCGCATCGCCCTTTTCACACTTGATTTGCCGAAGCTTGTCTTTTAGCGCCAACTTCCTCTGATCGTTGTTGTTCTGATATAGATCCTTCAATGTCTTCCACATTGAAAACGGTGTCTCCTTCCCATGGAGACTCGAGACGATATGGTCTCGAACTCCCTCCAGAAGAATCCTCCTCGCTCTAGCCACACATTTCTTCCATTTCGCCAATTCTTGGGCACTAGCTGTTGCTGGCTTGGGGACTTCTTGATTAATGAAGTCCTTCAAACCGTTGTGCTCTAATATCGCTTCCATGAAATCCTTCCAGGCTATATAATTCGAGCTGCCATCCAGGGCATACTCGAGTCTCAAACCATTGAACGCCATTGGTGAACTTTTAGATATGATAAGAATTTGATTTCTACAATCAAGAACTTCAAACTTCGAACTTCTCCCTTCTTTGTATATTGTTCTCCACTTTGATCACCTTTGCTTTGATACCATGTAGAAATTATCTTGTAGATTAAACTAATAATGCAATGTAACTAAAGCAATATACTTAATCTACTTCTACAATCAAACTTGCGGAAGCTTAATCGGTTTTGAGCAATATCAAATAGAACACATATAACAGATGAAGAAGAATACTCTGGGGAAAGCCTCAACTAAAAACCCCACTATCTGTATTAACATACAAGTGGAAATATCTCAGGATTACACAAAGCTTTAGCTCACAATCTATCTAGCTCTCAGTACAATCCCTCACTGCTGCTCATGGACAGAATAGACAACACATATGCCTTCCTCCAGTCCTCCAAGCCTCCTATTTCCTTGTGCAGTTTCTCCTGGGTCCTCTAGCTACAACCTGTGTGAATAATCCTCTCACACAACACTGACCTATGAAATAATTGCACAATCCTGAAGGAGATAACTCCTTCTGCATGGATGAGTTTCCTATATAGAAAAATTCCTCCAACTGATAGTACACTATCCCTTCCTTTAATCTCAACTGGGTCTTTCTCTGAACTGACATGCATGAGTTATTTATGAGAGAATATTCAGTTATCTAGAGAACACTAGTTGCATGCATGCATGCATTAATTCACTGAACTCACAATTAGTTCCTCCAACTGTTTGGAACTAATTTAACTGGACTTAACTTAGTTAACTGAGCTAACTAATTACAACTCAAATACAACTCATCCTTATCTCCTTAATTAAGGGATAACTTCCTCAATCAAAGGGATAACTGTTGCATGTCTTCACAAAGACTTCATGTTTGATTTTCTCCAACTAATTAACTCAAGATGAATTAATTAATTATTTTTCATTCTCAATACGAATTTTAATTCTCAATTTTAATTCAGGACTAATTAAAATTGTAATCTATCCCGAAATGCTATTTATAGCAATACTATTTTTAGCATTTCTATTTTTTGCTATTTCCAACAGAGTTGGAGTATATCCTGAAATGCTATTTATAGCAATGCTATTTTTACCATTTCTTGTTTCTATTTTCAACACAAAGGGGAAAATTGTTTTGGGAGTTACCCCCTCCTGTCGCACATTTTGTACTTATGTATGTTGAAGTTTATTTTCACTTCTCTATGATATCGCAAACTATTAATGAAGTTTTATTTTCATTGCTTGTATTGAAGTTATGGTATTGCAAGTTTGTATAACTATTGAATAAGAAGACTGAAATTGGAAAATTGTCTAGGTTTTGAAGTGTAAAAGAGTTAGGCGTAGTCCGGGTTAGAGTAGTTGTATAACTACGACGAAATATCATCGGTGTCACACAACACCCACAGTGGTCTTAAGGCATCACAACGTGGGGGCCATGACAAATGGTATTAGAGCCTACTTTGCGAAAGTGGGCATTTGGAAGAAGAAGAACTGTGATCAAGGTTGTGAAATTGGTTAAGGGTTGGGCAACACGATGGCAGGTCTACAAGAGGGCCATGATAGACTTATGTAGCTTGTGGGCAGGTTGGGCTGCATCAAGGAAGAAATGTCGAGATTGTCTGACGAACTTGATGTTTTGGAAGATAAGGTTAGAAGGGAGCTCTTCGACTTGGTTGGGTAGTAGAAGCTGCTAACCATGACGATGAAGAAGAGATTGGCCCTATGGTTTAGTCTGAAGTAACTATTGTGAACATGCAGCCAAAAGAGGAAGAGTTTGGTGGGATGATGCCTACCATAGATAAACCAGATTTGGGCATGTCGTAGCCATTGAAGGAAGAAGTTGGCCATAGGGATGAGCATGAAGAAATAAGTGCTGCAAGTTTTCTGACAAAAGTGGAAGAACTTGGTGAGATGTAGTTTGCTAAAGTTGAACCAGATTAGTATATACTGCAGCCATGGAAGAAAGATGAAGTTGTTGATGGAAGTCGTATGATGGTTCCCCTTATGCTGACCAAGATGAACATGCAATGGATGACTTTCACTTGGGAGGTTGTGGTATGTATGCATTTATTTATGCAATAGATTATTTTGATTATTTCAGGACTTGTTTGGGTGGTATTCGACCTTAGAGAAGAAGGTGTGAATGCCCGAGACAAAGGTGGAACGTGATGAGTGAGTCATGCTTAGCCGAATGGATATTTGGCTGAGTGCCTGACATGACTTGTGGAAAGAAGGGAGGAAAGGCACACCAATGTGAAGAAGGTGATATGATGCATACTTGGGTGGATTTCATCATGAGAGCCTCACTGGGCTAAGGAGAAGTATTTGGTGTAGTTGGGGAGGAATCAATGATGGAAGGGACTTGCGATGGTGATATGAGGGTAGGGCGACAGAGGTCGCTAACCCGATCAAAGGAAAGGATGTGATGGCTAAAGTTGTGATGGTCCTATCAAAGTGGACAAGTTGGGCAACTAAAGTTATGTGCATCAAGTTGAAGTGAAGGGCATGGCTGAATTCATGTGTGGGGATCAAGCAAGAGCACTGCAAAGGATGTCACATATGGACATCAAGTAGAAGTAACAAGCAAGGATGTCATGCAGAATGGGTGTGCTGGTGCGATATGAAGATGTTTTGCAGAAGAACCAATGGGGATGATAGTTGCATTCGAACAGTAAGACCATGGTCATTTTGAAGGAAGACATAGGCGGCCTATGAGGGAATTCATACGACAAAGAGGGTAGAGGAAACTTGCGATGGGAATTGTGACCGAGACAAGTGTGCCTGCCTGAAGTGATGAGTTGAAGATGGTTCGAAGGAGCCAATGATGACTTGAAGGAAGTTGTAGGCGATGAAGACTTCATGTGATGGTGGTCTTGGAGTATTTAGTTCATTAAAGAGCTGAGGTCAGTTTTGAGACTTGACTTTGATGTGTTATGGGGCGCATACCTTAGGCATAGTATGGGATGTGTTTGTAAGGAGTGACTTGATGGACGTAATAGGATCTAGGAAAACTTGGAGTTGGATAGAGTTGCAGCAATGAAGGTGCCTTCGTGGGAGCACTTAGGCATGGGCTGAGTCTGATGAGACTTAACCACATTGATGGACATGGAGTTTGTTGGTTTATAACCAAAGGTAGCACATGAACAAGATGATGAGGCAAGCGAAAGTTGAAGATGTGACAAAGTGTTGGAGAAACACTGATGATGGCATGGGGAAGTGCATTCTCATGGGTTTGACGTGATAGTTGGATTAAGTACCCAACTATTCTAAGTCATTGGGGAGCTCAATGTGCTCAAATATGTTGAAGTTGAGTTGGAGTATGGAAACAATAATTCACATGATGATATGTGGTGGGTTGGCATGATGCGAGTTGCAATTGATGCATTGCAACCAAGTTGGAGGGGGTAACCTTCCGTGAGTTGGGGAAGTGTGGAGGATTGTGACAAGTTGTGGCCAATGACCATGATATTGAGGATTCTTTACCCACATGAAGACTTGAGCCTTGGTGAAGGTTCATGTGAAGAAGACAAGGAGTTCATGCAGTAGGAATGATAAGCGTTGGAGCTGAAGGCAGTTTGTGACAGTTGAACTTGGAAAGGAAGTGGCTAAGTGGAGTTGTTGTCAAGGACGACAACCGTTTTGAAGTGGGGGAGGATGTCAAGGCCCCAAGTTGGCACCAAGGCCAATCGGGCACCCATGATTTTCCATGCCCACTTGAAGTGGTGAAAAACCGAAGTAGAGAACCAAAGTGGTGAAAAACTAAAGTATGACCATGGGGGCGTCACATGCATAACACAAAAGTAAGCATAATAGGCGTGCCCACACGAAGGTCAGGCATCCATGGGTGAAGGTGGCATGCATGGTGGGAGACATGGCAAGCGACATGACAGGATGAACCGAACAAGTATATGTGGACTTGAGGGTGTCGTGTGCATGGCTCAAGGGCACACACCTTGGGCGCACTTGCACAAAGTCGGGGCACCTGGGTAGCCAAAAATGACTTGAACGACAGGTGGGTGACATGGACTTGAGTGACATGACAGGCGGATAGGGAAAAGGTGTGCATAAGTGTGGACATGAGTTGCATGAAGGCGTTATTTAACACGATGTGTGAACAAATTTAAGATGAAATAATGGCATGTGAACGAAGGAAATGGCGGGCGAGAGTTTAGCATGTGAGCAAATTCCCACAGGAAGGGCATGCTCACACGATGGAGGGGCACCTGCACGACCAAACGGTGGGTTAGACTGCACGGTAGGGTCACCCGAGTGACCAAACGACAGATCAACCTGGTGCCTACATGACTTGAACAATGGGTCGACTTAAACGGAAATGGTGCATCGGTTGGAATGTGTTAGAGCCTAGATTTACCTCAGGCTGAAAAGGTAAGATTCTAGGTCCACATCAAACCACGCTCAGCCTCATAGCTAGCCCTACGAGGATAGGAGAGGGCTCTCTCTGGGTCAATCTAATCAAATGGGGCTTGAGATGACTGATTTAACAACTAATCTTAGGCTAGGTATGAAGTGCAAGGATTTAATTTGATTTTTTGAGAGTTTTGTTGGAAAAAAGGGAAAGGCAAATTTGGGTCGGGGATGAGGCCAAATTTTTGCAGAGTTTTGATTGGGGCGAGGTAGGCAGTAGTTTACATGCTTTAGATTAAATGAATGGATGGAAAAGACCGCTGAGGAGCTGAAGAGGGCAAGAGGCTGCAAGAATCCTCTCCAAACAGATGAAAACATGTAAAACTAAACAAAGTTTAAGGCAGAGCACAACAAACTCATGAATTCTACCTTTGTCACTCAATTTGTTTAATTTCAGAAGCAAAGAGAAGGGAAATGGCATACATAAAACATCAATGAACTTACATTTACATGAAGTAAAACACCATCAAAACTCAGAGCCACAAGGATCCCAACTAGTGCTGCAAAACCCTGGTCTTTCCTTTGCCAAAAATGCAGAAATCAAATGTACAATGGAGTGCCAAGCAATCCCTAGTGTCCAACCCTGAAAATGACTTAGAAATTACATAATATAGACAAGCCAAACCCATTCCCTTGCCTCTAGGGGTCGATCTCATCATTCTAGGAGCTGTTTGAACCAATTCTAAACAAGGAACTGAAATCTAGGCAATCAAACAACTTGCCTCTATATGCCAGGACACTGATTCATTCATTTAATTTTCACTTTTTAGTGAATGAATCTACTAAAACAAGTAAATATGTGCCAAAATTACATCATGTTCATGAAATTACATCAAGGTAGATCAAGATTTACATAAAAAAGTAAAACTGGTCAAAACTAGGCGAAATTCTGAGCTGCTGAGTCAAAAATAGGTCAAAATTCTCTATGTGCCGCGCCCAAAATCTCTATACGTAGCACAACGTTGCAGCTGATTTTGAAGCCCTTCCCGAAGTCCAAATTGAGCCCAAGATAGCTTGTTGGAAAGCCCTACCTGTCTACTTTCCAACCCAAGTGGAATTTCTGGATTTTGTGTCCATTTGCCCCTCCAAAATTTCAATCTCCCAAGACTGCTTCCTGTGTGTCAAAATAGGGGCAGTGAGGTCATTTTTGGAGTGTTTTTTGACCTTTTGAGGCTCAAAACCTGCCCAAATTTCTTGGCCATAGGTAGGAAAACATAATTTATCATGAAAAATCCAGAAATAAATTTTTTTTGGATTTGGAGCCCTCTAGTGAAAGCGAGTGCCACGTGGCGCGGCGCATAGGGAGGAAAACCCTGTTTTTTAGTGCAAAAAATTTTCAAAATGCAAAAATTGCTCCAAATTTCTTGAAATTTGGGTTGGACCTTCTTCATCAAGAGTTATGATGGGCCAAGGATGCCTCGGCCAATATCTGGAGTCAATCATGCTCTTTTTTCCTCTTTTTCCTTTGTCCTGTACCTGTGGTGCTGATGTCGGAAGCGAGGCCCCTTCCACCCCAGGTGGAGATAACACTCGCTTTGCTGCTGCAAATAACTGTCTAGTGCCCTTTTGATAAGTAATGAATACTGGTATAGTAGCAGTATGTGTCTCATGACCTTCATGCTAATAATAAAGTCCACCTGTCTCATGTCCAACCTCTGAAGATCCCTGTGAAGCTCTGAAAAATTCACGAGAGATAAAATCATCCCAAGTGATGCCCTGTAATCCAAGTTGATGAACCACCATAATCTTGATGAGAGAAAAATGATAAACACTGTTAAGCTGCTACTGAGGGGTCTTGTGCTGCACAAGGGTGGTCATCCTTTCTATGTTTCGGCATATGAAATAAGGAATGTTCATCATCTGTACCCAAGTGAAACGCATCAGCAGCCTGATGTGATAAGCATACAAGCGGGAGAACCAGCCCTCACAGCTGAAATACTTCATGATCAGTTTCATTAAGGTGCATATTCATCTTTGAGGTACCGAAATGGAAACACTCTCTTGAGCTGTCTCAAAAATATGGGCTTGATGTATGGTTCATAATGTTGTCGGTCAATTTTCTGCCTCTTGTTCCATGGTTCTCCAATGTTTGGTATGTTGGTTGCTAATGAAATTGAATCTGGTGTTAGTGTGAAAGTAACACCCGCTAGAGTGGCTTGGTCACCATGTAAATGCAGTACAAATAGACGAGCCAACTCGTGATGAAATTGAACATTAGCAACCTTCTCACAAAACTCATAACATGACTGATGTTGGAAACAAGAGAAGGTAAGAGGGCAAGCCTGTAATTCAGTAAGGGTGGTTGGTTCTTCTCTGATATGTCTGCCACCTCTATGAGGCCTCCGGGGTGCATGTCCTTCTGCAGGTGAGTCACTTTGGGTCTCCACTTCATAATCAGATAAAGGATTAGATGATATGACTACTGGTGGAAAAACTGTCCTGAAGAGATGGGTGTTGATGTGTCAAACTGTGTTGGACTGTCTTTAATAATTGTGCAACCTCTGCTACCAAGGGAAAACAATGAAACAAGGGACTGTTAGGAGAGGGAAAAATAGTGGGAATTTTTGGGACTGTTGGGATAAATTTAGATAGGGAAAATATGGGATGTTTGGGAGGTTTTGTATAAGGTTAGGGTTTGGGATTTTATAATAGGAAATTTGGGAAAGGGAACTTGGGATAGGGGATTAGTGAGTTTAGGGGGTAGGGGAACTTAGGGAACCATGAAAACAAGGGAAAATGGGGTAAGGGAATGATGGAAGGAAAATGAACTTGGTAGCAAAAAAGTTGATCAAACCCTAGGCAGCAATTTTTGTTTGAGGAATTTGTAATGATAGGGTTTGATCATTTGTTAAAACATTCACCACATCAACCATCATAACATCAGCACCAAACTTGGATAAACAACAGAAGTTAAGCTCAACCTACTTGGAACAAGGTGAACTCCTGCAATTTTGGCAATTGGAGGTCGTTTTGGTGATTTTCGGGCTTCCTAGTTGTATGCGTCGTGCCTCCCCAGTGCGTCGTGCCTGTGTAAAATAACACTGCGTATTCACGCCCAGTGCGCCGCACCTCCTGCTTAGTGCGCCGCGCCGGCCGATTTTCACCCAAATTCACCCAATTTCTCACTTGCTCATCAAATTTGCTCTATCTTGCTTCTCTTTTGCAAATGAGATTATCAAAGGAAGGAATAGCTTATAGACCAAGAGCTTTTGATATTTTAGCTCATGAAACCCACTTTTATAATGTTTTTGCTTTGACACTTTTGACTTTCTAATACAAACTCTATTTTCATTGTTTCCTTTTGATTTTTTGACTTAAATGATGAACCTCTTGGCAATTTTTTGCAGGGATGATGGCTTGGATTTCGGCAAAGGATGACCAGGACTGCACTGAAGAACTGTATAGCTTGAAAAACCTTAAAAAAAATTACATATTTATTACAAAAAATAAATTTGACGATTTCTTCTTCAAAACAAAGTTTTGAAGAAGAATCATTCTCGAGCATTATTGGCAATGAAACATCTGGAATAAAAACTTATTATGAACATCCTCATGGCCTGCTGGCATTATTAGACACTTTGAAGACAAAATTTGTGAAACCCTAGACCTAATGACTGACATGACTCTTGGCTGACCAAAAGACCATCCATAATGACTGTAAAATTGATTTTGATGAACTTTGATGATCAGACACGAACCAGCAGGTACAAGACATGAGGGAAGTATGGAGACAAGACCCTTCCGTCAGAAGATCGATGCTCCTAATGGAATGCAGATGATCGAGCTGAATGAGACACCTAAAAATGAAATGCAACAAAAGAGGGTTTGATCTCTGACGGAGGGTTGAACAGACCGACTCTAATAGAATGGAGGGTGGTTACACAGGTATAAAAGGAATTTCACGCGACTTGGAGGAGGTAAGAAACAAAGATTACATAAATGTAAATTTGTGCAATATTGCAGAACTACAAGCAGGGGCACACATCGCAGAAAGGAAAATCACAGTTAAGACATATTGTAGAAAGAGGCGCGGCTCGCCCAAGTGAGCCTAGTTTCTGGCAGAGGTCGAGAGTTGAGTTTATGAGTTGTTTGTGGAACCAAGTTTGGGTTTTCTGTTGGGTAAGGTGCCAACCTTTGGTTGCGCATGCCCCAAGTTGTGGACCTTAACATTCTGGGCAAGTACGTTGGGCAGGGCCAATGACTGTCACTCTTTGTACTTGGGCAGTGCATGGATTTAGCCATGACTGGCCCTTTGTAACTCTATTGTAAAATACTTTGAAGTTTAATAAAATAAGCAAAGGGGAAAGGGGAAAAGTGTTTTGGGAGTTGCCCCCTCCCATTACACATTCTTGTACTTGTGTATGTTGAAGTTTATTTTCACTGATTTACGATATCGTAGACTATTAATGAAGTTTTATTTCCGCTGCTTGTATTGAAGTTACGATATCACATGTTTGTATAATTATTAAATAAGAAGATTGAAATTGGAAAATTGACTAAGTGTTGAAGTGTAAATGAGTTAGGCGTAGTTTGTGTTAGAGTATTTGTATAACTACGTTGAAATATCGTCGGTGCAGCACAATGCCCATGGTGGTCTTAAGGCATCACAACATGGGGCCATGACAGATAGTGAGACCTTGATATTGTCATGCGATGAATTATGTATGACTAGTATACCATGAGTACCCAAAGGATTGATATTTGATGGGATATGTGTATGGTCAACATGAAATATAGAAATTGTATGCTACATTCTTGAAAAAATAAAATTTAAAGTAAAAAACCATCTATTCTTAAACACAACCTTGTCTTCATACAACATAATAAGAGCCCAACATAAATAGTGTACAATAAAAAAAGGCACAACTTGAAGGGCCACTTTCCAACTAAGAAAAGGCTTCATGCCTTCTTAAACCTTCCATATACTTCATGTCACAAAGGGACCTTAGATCTTTAACTAATCTAGAGTAAGTATACTTTTTGTAGATTGAATCCTTACAACTTTTTGGCCAAAGGGGTGTCTAAGTATATACTGTTTATCAAGAGTATCTTTTGAGATTCTTCACCTTCTAGGGCATGAATTACCAATTAACATAGAGTGTAAGGGCTGGTTGAAGGTTTTAATAATATTTTATCCCCTTATCCCTAAAGGTGTGACACATATCTTGATTTACCCAATAAAAACCTTTGTTAGCAAAACTCTCAACTCATAAGAACATCCCTAAGGGTTTTTGGATGCTTTACCATTAGGGAATGAATACTCAATCATATAGAATATATGTAAGGTTCAATAATTTCCATACCTTATAATCTCCAAAAGTGCAACACATATCCTAAGTTTCCAACAAAAATATTTGTTGCACAAAAAAAATTCTTCTAAGTATTTTTTTCCAACCACTTGAAAAAAAATCGACCAAAAAACATAAATCTTATATACAAACAAGAGCCACATGGTGACATGTCACTGCTTCTTTGTATAGGTGGATTTTGTGCATGTAGTTTGAAAATTTTGGAGGAATTCCATTTAATGTGTTTGTTCAAGTTCACGAGAAAATAGGGTTAAAATATGTCATGCCCCCAATTAATAATTTTGCTAAGGAAACTCTTAATTTTGCAATTTTGGCAATTAATAAAATATTTGATAAATAAAACTTAGGAGGAATAAGTTGTGGAGGCTCAAATTTAATCTTGCTAAGAAATAAAGGTTGCACTTAGGAGAAAAAAGGAAAAATTAAAGTGAAGTTAAGTTGTGGGGGTCACTTAGGAAGGGAAATTGAACTCATTAGGAGAAATAGAACCACATGAAGAGGGGGTCAAGCAAGGGGGTCGAATTAGTGGAGCCCATAAGGATGGTTGAGAAACATTTATAAAAGGAGGGGAAGAGCCTCATTTTGGATCATCTTGGCATTTCATTTTCAGAATTTACAGAGTTTGCTTGAGCTGCTTAGCCAAGTCAACCAGTGTTGTTTAGCACAAGGGATTTCCAGGCCGAAATTCTAGCTCTTCTTCAGGGAAATTCGAGTGCTACTCAAGGAGAGAGATTGAGGGGAGATTTTAGTATTTTGTGTGGGAATTGTAACATTTCTATTCAGCCTGTGCAGGTTCTAGAGGACGTAGTGAATGATTTTGTTGGTGTTTATTAAGATAGCATATGTTGTCTTCTGAGCTAGCTATTTCGTGGAGATTTTCCCTTGAGGAAGATGAGTTATTTTTGCAAGATTTTTGGACTAAAAGTGTTGGAGATTTGTGGGTATAATTTGGAGATTTGGGGTTTACTCGTTGTTCTATGCGCAGAAGTTGAGCAGTAGTGTTTGTTTGGTTTTGGAGCTAATATTGGCAAGGATATTAAGGAAGGAATTTTGTTGAGTTTTGGAGGAGTTTCCTTTGGGGAAATTGTGCATTCTTGTAGCAGTTCGATTTCTATAGCTCACTGGTAGTCTGTGAAGTGCTACACACAATTTTTGGGGCTTAAGTGACTGGTGGATTCAACTTGTGATTTTTCTTGGTTTTTTTGGTTTGGGTGTGGGAGAATTCTCCTAATTTTTCAGAATTTTTGGAGCTTTATTGAGGGTTCATATCAAAGTTTACCTCCAACAGCAACAACAACAACAACAACAAAAATTTTAGGCAATGCGTCAGATAGATTGGACCTTTATCAGTTGGAGTTTGCTTAGATATCTCACCTGAGTATTATATCCTTGCAGTATCAAGCCCGAGTTCTATAATTCCACTCCTTTGTACTCAGTTCCAATTGAAAATTAATAAAATGGCTCAAACTTCTTGTTGTTATTCTATAGTTTTAGGATCTATTTTTGTTCTTGCAAATTTGTGCTTGCATGGTTGTATTTTCTTGTTGTAGCTTAGTGTATGTTTTTTATATTCATTGTATTTCCTGGTTTGGGATATTACAATGATATCATAACATTTTCCTTGCAAGCTATGGGCACAAGAGCAGTTGATGTCTAGACCCTTTATTGCAATGGTCTACAATACCAGAGGCAGAGGCAGAGGTAGAGGAAGAAGACATGAAAGAGGAGAAGAATCTGATCATTTTTCTAATACAGAGCTTGATAACACTTGAATACACATGGAGGGTCACGATGGAAATGGAGGAAACGAACAACCTAGGCAAGGAGGACATAACCAAGTTATGGAATGGTTGTTGAGGGTAAATCATCAAATGCTTAGGTAGGGCCAATTAATGGACAAGATGTAACAAATCATGGGTCTTCAAGTTCAAAACCAGCCTGAGCATGAGCACAATGGTGAGGGAGGCTCTCGAGCGGGGGAAGGAAGTCATCACACAAATGAGAATCCATTCCAACAATTTTATACTCGTACACATGGCCAGGATAGGTGTTCCACTATGCCACAATTCATGGAAGAGTCAGAGAGCGAGAGAGAGAGAGAAACATATCATGTTGCAGAGCTGGTGCATTCCATAGAGACAAGGATTAAGAGGAGATATACCCTGGGGTTCGTCATGCCATGTCTCTTGGGGATTTTATTCACCTCAAGGAGAGACGCAAAACCAAAGCTAGGACATCCTATAAAGGAAGGCAACTAAATGAGGAGGTGTAGAAGGTTGCAGGGAAGGTCACACTTCCATATTTTGATGGGTTAGCCAAGAGATCAACTAGAGAATGGGTCGATAAGTTGAACAATTATCTCCTTCTTAACCCCGTGTGAGAGAATAATTCCATTCTATTTTCACCCTTGCATTTAGAGGGAGATGCATAAGAGTGGTGGTAGCATGGTTTGATCACTCTTGGATACATACACATCACCTCCTATATTGTGTTTACCAAGAGATTGACTGAGAAGTTTGATAGGAAGGATCCATAGTTGCACATTAGGGAGTTGACACATTTCAGGCAGACTGGTAGTCCTAAAGAATATATAGTGTAGTTTTAGCGTTTTGCAATGATGGTTACATATATTTCAAAGACCCGACTGATCATGTTGTTCATTGAGGGGCTAGTTGATCCATTACATGGTTGGGTGAGGGCTTATAGGCATACTACACTATAGGATGCCATTTCAAGAGCTAGATATATGATTGATGCCTTGCGTAAGACCAAGGCCCCTATACCTTTCAGGCACACCGCAACCCAAGGGAGATGAGACATTAGGCAAGTGCATAGAGATGTTGGGCGAGGGCAGCTAGGTGATGAGACTAGGAGGGACCTCGGGAGGAGGAAGTTGCGCTTCATATTTTAGGAGTCACAGGCACCGGGGCACAGACGTTTCAAGGGAAAAGTGCATTACATTGAGGTATATTCAGATGGTGAGCTCAATGAAGAGATGGAGCAGGAGATTGATGCATGAGACAGAGGACCCCAATCCATGGGAGGTGGACCACCACCACCATAGGGAGGAGACCACTTTTTCCTACTGGAGGATTTATTGCTTTGCTTTGGGGAGTCCCGAAGTATTTGACCTTAAAGATCAGGGGCACAGTGCAGGGACAATGTGCTTCAGTATTAGTGGACATCGGGCTACCCACAATTTTATTGATGCTTAGATGGTGGAGAGTAGAGGCATACACACAAATAATTTTGAGGGATTTTTAGTGCTTGTTCCAGGGGATCAAACCATGCAGTGCACTAGATATGTTCCAAGCTTGACCCTAACTATGGGGAATTATTCGATGACAGATCATTTCTTTGTGGTGGATGTGTTAGACACCAATGTGGTGTTGGGTGTTCAATGGTTGTATTATCTGGGATGCATTACCAATGATTGGAAGAAGTTAGAGATGGAGTTCATGGGACGAGATGGGAGACTAATATTATTGAGGGGCATGCACTTGTATCCACCACAAACAGTATCAACACATAGGATGGAGGCCGACTTGAGGCATGGGGACATTGCGCAGGCAGTAGAGTTGCACATTTCCAAGACAAAGAAGCAACAACGGCCACATCCAGACATTTTGGCATTACTAGAGAAGCATCAGATGGTGTTCGATGACATTCCCCTTGGACATCCACCAGATAGAGGGTTTAAGCATACTATAGAAATGGAGGAGGGTGTGCACGCAGTTATCACTACACCTTACAGACACCCCAAAGCCTATCAAGAAGAGATAGAGATATCCGTACAAGAGCTACTGGCTTTAGGGCACATCAGACCAATTCCAGTCCCTTTACTTCTTTAGTTGTGTTGGTGAAGAAGAAGGATGGGATGCTACGCGTGTGCATCGATTATAGGGCCCTCAATAAGAAGACACTGAAGAACCAATACCTGATTCCGCACATTGATGAGCTGATGGATGAGCTTAGAGGAGCTAAATACCTCTCTAAGATAGTTTTGCATCTGAGATATCATTAGATTAAGGTGAGGGAGTAGGACATCCCAAAGAGTGCATTTTGATGCCACTATAGGCATTTTTGAGTTTTTGGTGAATACCTTTGGGCCAACTAAGGCACTGACTACTTTCTAGTCCTGTATGAACCATGTGTTCCACAAGCAGCTGCGTAGATTTGTGCTGGTATTTTTTGATGATATTTTGATTTATAGTAGGACATGGGAGGAGCATTTGCAACACTTGGAGGAGGTCTTATGCATTTGGGAGGAGCAACAGTTCTATGCCAAGATGTCCAAGTGTGAGTTTGGTTTGATAGAGATGTTATATTTGGGGCATGTGATTAGAAAGGATGGAGTTAGGGTCCATCAAGAGAAGATTCAAGCTATTTTGGATTGGCCTACACCCAGGAATGTGACAGAGTTGCGAGGATTCCTGGGCATATGCACTTACTATAAGCTATTGGTGAAAGGGTTTTCACAATTGGAAACACCCCTCACAAACTTGACGAAGAAGGGGGTGTTTGAGGGGATAGACATGGCACATAAGGCTTTTGAGAACCTCAAGAGAGTGATGAACAACTGTCCAATTTTGGCTTTACCAGATTTTTCACGGCCCTTTATATTGGAGTGTGATGCATCTGGAGAGGGTATTGGAGTGGTGTTGACGCAAGGGGGCCACCTGATCACATTTGAGGGTCGAAAGCTTCAACCACATGAGAGATTATATCCTATCTATCACAAGGAGATGTTGGCCATAATGAATGTGTTGTCCAAGTTTCGACAGTATTTGGTGGGCAATAGGTTCAAGGTGAAGACTAATCACAACATTATTCAATTCTTTTTGGAGCAGAAGGCGCTTTAGGAGAGGTAGCAAAAGTGGGTGAGTAAGTTACATGCTTTTGATTTTGAGATTGAGTACATCAAGGGCAAGCATAATGTGGTAGCAGATGCACTATCTAGGAGCCCCATGACACTCTCACTTATGGACATCACCTAGGATTGGAAGGCATAATTGTTAGTAGAGTACTCCAAGGATTGATAGGCATGTGAGATATTGGATGGTACTTTTGGGGATGACAGGTATCGGGTGATGGATGAGGCCATTTATTATAAGGACAAGATATACTTGGTTCCACGCTCACACTTGAGGGAGAAGATTTTGCATGCAACACACGACTCACCCATAACAAGCCATCAAGGGTTTTTCAAAATCTATCGAGCTATCAGGGAGTGTTTCTCTTGGAGAAGCCTTAAGGAGGATGTTCTGAGGCATGTAAAAGAGTGTGATGTTTGTCAGAAGAATAAGGGGGAGTAGACATATCCAACTGGTCTACTTTAGCCACTTCTGATTCGGAGAGGAAATGTGAGAGCATATCCATGGATTTCATCACTAGACTTCAAAATGTGCAGGGGCGTGATTGCTTCTATGTGGTTGTGGACATACGGACTATGTTTTCTCATTTCTTTTCCATTCTTTCCAGATCCTCACTGTCACAAATAACCGATCTCTTTTTTAGAGAGGTGTTTAAGTTGCATGGTCTTCCCAAGACCATAGTCAGTGATCAGGACAGTAGATTTATGGGGGGGGGGTTGTCAGGAGTTATTCAGATTGGTGGGAACTGATCTCATTCCTAGTACTAGCTACCACCCCCAGACATATGGGCAGAGCGAGATTGTGAATAAATGGTTGGAGGGATATTTGTGGAATTATGTGACAGGGCAGCAACGCGCGTGGGTGAAGTGTCTTCACATGGGAGAGTACTGCTACAACACCACTCACCATATGTCTATCGGTATGTCACCTTCTCATGCTATTTATGGATATGATACATTATCATTTGCTGACATGAGTTTTGGAGAAATTCGAGCCCCTGGAGCAAAGGATTGGATATAGGAGAGCCAGGATATCTTGAGGGCTCTCAAAGACAACTTGTAGACAAAGTAGAACCGGTACAAGATGTATGCAGATATGCACTGTGTGAAGAGGCATTTTGAGGTTGGATACTTAGTGTTCTTGTGTCTCCAACCATATAGGTAGTCTAAATTGAAGTACAAGGGAGCTGAGAAGATCAAAACCCATTTTTATTGATTGTATAGGGTCATCCGACAAGTTGGGGAGGTGGCTTATGAGCTAGAGTTTTCGCTAGGAAGCAAGGTTCATAATGTGTTTCTTGCATCTTGCATGAAAAAGGCCTTCGGATATCAAGTTACAATTGCATCAGAGTTGCCACCCCTCGATGACGAGGGTCATTTGATTTTAATACCTGATACTATATTGCAAGAGAGGGAGAGAAGGCTCAAGAACACGACTATTAGGGAATATCTTGTGTGGTGGAAAGATTTACCAGAGGAGGATGCTACTTGGGAGGGAGAATAGATTTTACAACATCCATAATAATGTGTAGTTGCTTAAGAAAAAGCAACATTTGGGAAGGGAGTACTGTCATGTCCCTGATTAATACTTTTGCTAAGGAAATTCCCTATTTTGCAATTTTGGCTATTAATATAATATTTGATAAATAAAACTTAGGAGGAATAAGTTGTGGAGGCCCAAATTTAATTTTGATAAGGTATAAAGGTTGCACTTAGGAGAAAAAGGAAAAAATAAAGTGAAGTTAAGTTGTGGGGGTCACTTAAGAAGGGAAATCGAACTCCCTAGGAGAAATTGAACCACATGAACAGGGGGTCAAGTGAAGGGGTTGAATGAGCAACAATTATAAAAGGAGGGGAAGAGACTCATTTTGGATCATCTTGGAATTTCATTTTCAGAATTTTAAGAGTTTGCTTGAGCTGTTTAGCGAAGTCAACCAGTGTTTTTTAGCACAAGGGATTTCCAAGCGGAAATTCCAGCTCTTCTTCAGGGGACTTCGAGAGTCATTCGAGGAGAGAGATTAAGGGGAGATTTTAGTATTTTGTGTGGGATTTGCAACATTTCTATTCAGCCTATGCAAGTTTTGGGGGACTCAGTGCAGGATTTTGTTGGGCTTTATTCAGATAACATATGTTGTACTCCAGGCTGGCTATTTTGTGGAGATTTTCCCTTGAAGAGCTAGAGATTTGTGGGCCACAATTTTCATTTTTTGAGTCCGCACTAGGGTTTATTGGTTGTTCAATGCGTAGGAGTTGAGCAATAGTGTTTGTGGGTTTTGGAGTTGATATTGGCCGAGAGTTTGAGGAAGGAATTTCACTGAGTTTTTAAGGAGTTTCCTTTTGGGAAATTGTGCATTCTTACAATAGTTTGATTTCTATAGCTCACTGACAAACTATGAAGGGCTACACACATTTTTTAGGGCTTCAGTTACCGGTGGATTCAACTTGTGGTTTTTCTGGGTTTTGTTGGTTTGGGTATGAGGACCCTTCTCCTAATATTTTAGAATATTTGGAGCATTATTGAGGGTTCATATTAGAGTTTGCCTCCAAGAGTAATAATACTAATTTTTTGGGCATTGCGTTGGACAAATTAGGCCTTTTTTGTTGGAGTTTGCTGAGATTTTTTACCTGGGTATTGAATGCTTGCAGTATCAAACCCGAGTTCTATCATTCCACTCCACTGTACTCAGTTCCGGTTGAAAATTAATAAAATGGCTTAGATTTTTGTTGCTATTCTATGGTTTACTAATCTATTTTTGTTTGTGCAAATTTGTGCTTGCATGGTTGTATTTTCTTGATGTAGCTTAGCGCATGTTTTTTATATTCATTGTATTTCCTAGTTTGGGATATTACAAAGTATGACATATTGGAGGAAATATTTGAATAAGAAGATACTTAATATAAACCACAAGGATTAGAATACAAACTTCAAAATCTCAACTTAGGTAACATTAGATGTGTTTAACTTTTCCAATTGAGTTTAGAGACTCAATTGAGAAAACATCAATATAGAGATGAGTGGTTTGAATGTTTTTAGAAATTTTAAGCCAAATAATACTAAAATACAGAATGAAAATAACGCAGATTAATACATAGATTTTATGATTCTTGAATTACTCACACGCCACACTTTGTCGCTCGTAGTGGAAAGACCTAAGAACTTAGACGGAAAAGAGTCAAAAAGATAATTCACAACCTCAAATCCTTTCGTTCCTATTATATTCTAGCATGTGTTTCGAACTCAAGTAAGAGTGAAATAATGTCTTATATGATCATCGTTATTTATGTTAAGGATAAAGGTATTTGAGATTATTGTATAATTAAAAGTGTCAAGTCATGACAATCCAATGGGCATTTATCATATTAATTTAAGATTTTTTTTGCATAAGTGTGTTAAAAAAGTCTGTGTAATTTGAATTTATTTAAATATATTATTTATATAAAAAACTTAATAATATATATATTTTTAAACTTATTTAAAAATAATAATTTAAATACAAAATAATTTGGGCAAAAATTATGTTCGACATCTCAATGCATTACAAATGATAACACATTCACTTTGCACCAATCCACATAAAATAGTTCTTTAAAGATCACAAAGTGTTCCGACATTAAAAAGTTCGAAAATTAAAGCCAACAAATGGAAATACAATAATCACAAGCTCTCACTTTGATCTGTAACAAATATATACTCTTCGCCACCCATTTCTATATACAGATTATTACATAATAACATAGAATGGTCTATGCGAATGAGACCAAGCCTCACATGTAAGCGACAATGACCCTCTCTTTTTACAACTTAACATTTGATTAACACTTCATGGGGACCTACACTCTCTTCAATTCCCACATTTTGTTGAATGTATCGACGCTTCCATTCTCGGGGCCATCATTGGCAGCTGTGTTACACTCTTCGTATGCAGATGCATGAACACCTTGAGTGGCTCTACTGGAGGGATCCAAGATAAAATAAGTCTCAAAACCCTAGATACAAGTCTCCCCAGATAAAATAATTCCTGGAACCCCGGAAGCAAGTCTCCCTTAAACTTAGGTACAAGAGTGCCCCATGGTTTTCCTTCTATATGAAATTGTTCTTGTTAATGAAATCAGATTTTATGATGAGAGTGGAACCTTGGAAGATAAGGATTTTGCTCGTCGTTTATGCCCTCTGCAAGACCCACTTCTCAACGTGCCCAATGTTAGGCTTTACCTATCAAAGATTACGCAACCACACATAACGTTATAAATATTTCCATGTCAACAAATCCAATATTAGAGTTAGTTGATGGATATGGTTACCATCTTCTAGTTAGGATCAGGGAAATCGATGAGTACTCTAAGCAGTCTCAAGGCGTCTAGAGCTATAAATATCAACAACTCCTTGTTTTAAAGAGGGGAACAACTAGCATGTGACTACACATCTCTCGTACACAGGCCACAAATCTCTCAAACACAAAGTCTTTAAAACAACTAACGACATCCCTTGGCCAATGTAGCAGGCATGCGGCGACGAGATGATGTCGGTGAAAATTTTATACAAAAAGCAAAGGTTAACATTATAAAAACCCAAAATTTCTTTTGTACAAACAAACCAATATCTCCAACCCAGTGCTAAATATAACACAATGACAAAACAATAATCATTCATTACAAATCCAAAAATTCCATAAATTATATATACAAATAATAATCATTCATTACAAATCCAAAATTCTCTCCAAATACCATAAGTATAAGTGATAAGGTGATTAAGGAAATGTACAACTCTCCAAAACTTATTTGATAAATTTACAAGACACATACCCTAAGTGATTAAACCAATGCTTAATACTTTTTCTTTATACTTTCTACAACCTTCCAAAACTTTTTTGATAAATCTAGAACACAAAAATGGTACAAAGCATTTGTAAATTTTGTTAAATATATTTAACTTTCACTTAATCAAGCTATAAACAAAAGTTTTATTTTATTAAATTTATAAAATATAGCTATTGATTTTAGTTTTGATAATTTATTAATGTATTTTTAAATTTTACTCAATCAAATAATAAAATATATATATATATATATTAATTTTAATTTTAATTTAATGTTAAAATATTTAAATATTTAACATAAAAAATTAAATTTTTAGAGAATTATTTATTTTAATAATAAAAAAATTAATAAAATATATTAACTGTGCCGAGAGGTTCATTCTGCAGCCTAGTATGAAGGGATGTGTAAGTTTTTATGTCATTCGTTCTCTTTAAAATAAAATAAAAAAATGTAACACATTGTATTTTGCACTCTAAAATGGTTTGTACATGAAGAAATTTGATCCTCTTGACTCATATTAGATTCGTACTTAAGATGGATCTATACTGATATTTATAAATTTAATAAAATGATTAGACTATGATTAATAAGGATAAATTGTTGTTTGTACAGTGTAATTCAAGCCGAACAAACATACCCACAACGAACCATTGAATAACCATCACGATGGAAAACACGTCCTACCTCCCCATAGAAGGTGGATGGTGAAGGATTTGATGAAAGAAAGCAATTTTACCAAGATCGCTCAAGAAAAAAAAAGGAAGCGCAAAACGCAGGGATCAAATTGCGAGCCGTTTAGTCGCATAGACTATCTTTAACAAAATTTAAAATTTCTTTTCTTCTAAGTCAAGAAATAATTGCATCACAAGGATTATGGTTGCCTCAAAGAAATGAAATGAAATTATTTTTAATGACGTCCACGAGACCTTGTGGTGTAAGGGACCACCTACTATCACTTAGTCCATATTCAGATTTTTTTCTAGGTTGATTCAGCTGTTATGGATCTTGAGGAAGAAAGTCACTGTTTTGTGAAGCCTTGTTTCCTCAAAAAGCTCATTAAGACTGTTCACCTTTAGGATGTTATCAAACTGATGATGAATAACTTGATACGCTGCACACTCTTTGATAAAATGTCATTCTGTTTCTACCACCCGTTTATTGCAAAAAATGCAAGTTCGTTCTTCCCATTCTTCTTTAGGGACCGTCCATCTACCAGTTTCACATCTTAGGTGATGGGAGCTAGTCCTCAACTGAGCAATTAAAATTTTAGTTGTTCCTTTAATTGAGGAAGTCAAATACTCTTTATCATCATGTTTCCACATTGGATTAAATTATTTGACATAATATGCTTTCTTTTTTCCTACCTGCTTTGTCCACACGGCAGTCCTAAATTTTTCTGACACCCACCTTTCTATCTCCTCCTTAGTGTGATAGAAATCATGCATATTTGTGTCCCATTTGCCAAACCACTTTTTGTTTTGTTTCATCCATGTCTTTTCCTGGCGGTTTAACTCTTCTTCAACAACCAAATTGGGCCATCGATGCTTATCCATATTTTCAACCTTTGTCAGGTAACTCAACAGATCAATGATCATTTACGCCCCAATTAGAAACATATCAGCCTCAGTTAAAAGGACATCATATGGGATTGTTGATTTGACATTGAGGTTACTTGTGATCAGGTTCATTTGAATTCTTTCTATCTGTCACCATTTGTGGCTTGACATGTTTCTCCCCCATATTTCGCAACCATAGAGGATAATTGGCACCACTAATATACCAAAGAGGGTTTTCTTAGTCTTCCAATCCCATAGTTCTGCTTGTCTACACCTGTTATGAAGGACGTAAGAAGCGATCCACCCTCCTTGGATTCTTTTTTATTTATATGTCTCCCAGCTAAGCCTATTGTCAAATTAAATTCCTAAATATGTGTACTCATCTACCACCTCCAAGGGGCTGCCCTCAAAGAAAAAAGTATCCTGATGCTTCTTTCTTTTCAAAGAAAAAAATGCGATTTTAGTTTTGTTGGTATTTACTTGCATTACCACCTCTTGAGAAACGAGTTCTAGAGATTTCAAGTGTTCTCTCATACCTAGTGCCGATTTAGCAATAGGAATAATTTCATCTGCATATAAAAGTGGTTTCACCACATATCTTGCTAGTTGGATGCCTTCTCCTTTGGTATTGTTTATCCACTCTTCAAGCTTATCAATATATGAACCAAATAATCTGGGAGAAAAAGGACATCCCTGTTTGACTCCTATGTCACTATCAAAACATTCAAACATGCCTTCCTTTGTTCTGATTCTGGCTCTAACCCTCTCATAAAGCTTATGAACAACTGCCCTATATTCCTTTAGGATCTTTAGTTCTTCCATTTTGTGCCATAGTTTATCTCTAGGGACAATATCGTAGGCTTTTTTGAAGTCAACAAAGCAACAAAATGCTTCCCCACCTTGGTTGTCCTAGACTTTTTCAATAAAGTGTCTTAAAGTGATGCAATGATCAATGACATAATGTTTAGGCCTAAAGCTAGTTTGTCCCTTTGCTCCTTTTCCCTCTTTTTCTGCCCAATCGTTGATTCTACGCTCTAGCATGCTCCCAAAAGGTTTTCCAAGAAGAGGGTTGATCATAATAGTATGGTAGTTAGAAGGGTTATTGATATCTCTGATTTTGTGAAGAGGTATAACAACACTAGTTGTCCACTCAACTAGAAAACTATCTTGATTGACTCTGTTAAATATCTCCTTATGTGTGGGGCTGGGAGCTTCGTTCCCCATTTGTTGAAAATAGCAACAAGAAATGCTAAAAATAGCACTGCTATAAATAGCATTTTGGGATACATTCCAATTTTAGTTAGTCCCTGAACTAAAATTGAGAATTAAAAATTTGAATTTGATCTTAACAGTTGTTTGTAAAATAATTAATTAATCATCTTGAGTTAATTAGTTGGAGAAAATCAAACATGAAGTCTATGTGAAGACATGCAACAGTTTTCCCTTTGATTGAGGAAGTTATCCCTTGATTAAGGAGATCAAGATGAGTTGTACTTTGAGGTGTAATTAGTTAGCTCAGTTAACTAAGTTAAGTCTAGTTAGATTAGTTCCAACAGTTTGTGGAACTGATTATGAGTTCAGTTAGTTAATGCATGCATGCATGTAACTGTTGCACTTCAGATAACTGAATATTCTCTCATAAATAACTCATGCATGTTAGTTCAGTCAAAGACCCAGTTGAGATCAGATGATGGGACAGTGTACTGTCAGTTGTAGGAATATTTCATTGAGGATATCTCTTGCATGCAGAAGGAATTCATACCTTGGATATTGCGCGGTTACTTCTAAGTTTGGTGAATTGTGTGAGAGGTCAATTCACACAATTGGCAGCATTGGACCCCAGGAGAAACTGCGCAAGGAAATAAGAGGCTTGGAGGATTGGAGGAAGGCATATGTTGTGTCTATTCAGTGTGTGAGCTGTATTGAGGGATTGTACTGAGAGCTGGATAGCTTGTGAGCTATAGCTTTGTGTAATCTGGATATATTTCCACTTGTATGATAATACAGAGATCGGGGTTTTTAGCTGAGGCTTTCCCCAAAGTATTCTTCTGTGTTCATGTGTGATTGCTTTCTCATTCTCTGTTATATGTGTTCTATTTGATCTTGCTCAAAATTGATTAAGCTTCCGCAAATTTGTTTGTAGAAGTAGATCAAGTATTTTTCTTTAGAATATTGCATTATCAGGTGATCTATAGTTGGAAATTCTACATGGTATTAGAGCAAAGGTGATCAAAGTGAAGAATAGTATACAAAGAAGGGAGAAGTTCCAAGTTTGAAGTTCCTGATTATAGAATTCGAATTCTTATCACATCTCAAATTTCACTAATGGCATTCAACGGTTTAAGACTCGAGTATGCCCTTGATGGCAGCGCGAATTATATAGCCTGGAAGGATCACATGGAAGCGGTATTAGAGGACAATGGTCTAAAGGAATTCATTGATCAAGAAGTCCCCAAGACAGTAGCAGCTAATGCCAAAGAATTGGCAGAATGGAAGAAATGTGTGGCTAGAGCGAGGAGAATCCTTCTAGCGGGAGTTCGAGACCACATAGTCTCGAGTCTCCATGGGAAGGAGACATTGTTTTCAATGTGGAAAACATTAAAGGATCTATATTAGAACAACAGCAATCAGAGGAAGCTGGCGCTGAAAGACAAGCTTCGGAAAATCAAGTGTGAAAAGGGCGACATGATCTTATATGAACAAGCTCACCACCTGCAGGGAGGAGCTTGGAAGTGTAGGAATCACAACAGTCGATGATGACATGGTGAGTCTTGCTCTTCTTGGTCTTCCTAAGAGCTGGCATAGCTACCAAGACTCGGTAAATGGAAGAGAGAAACTGCCAAATTGGGAACGACTTTGGTCGGATCTTATGCAAGAGGAGATAAGAAGAAGCACCAGAGATGGATCTTCATCAAAGCAAGATGATGAAGAAAATCTAGCCTTAGCGAGTAAGGCGAGGAAAGGGAAAGGGAAGGCGTCCCATTCCAAATCCATTTCTTCCCATGGTGGGAAGAAGTTTGACAAATCGAAAGTGAGATGCTTTCATTGTCATGAGGTGGGCCATTATGCTACGAATTGTCCACAGAAGAAATCCAAGAAGGGATCCTCGAAGGGATCAGATGGTGAGGCACTGGCCTCATAGTTCGAATTGGATTTCTCCCTCATTGCATGCATGGTTTCATCGATGGTGGGATGTGTTTGGTACCTGGACAGTGGAGCTTCATTCCACATGACTGGCAACAAGAATCTTTTCAGTACCTTGGAGGAGAAGGATCTCCAGATGCGGATCAAGATGGGCGATGATGGAAAGTACCATGTTTCAGGTGAAGGTACGGTTGTGTTTCAGAGGGAGCATGGAGCTCCTCTCACCCTGACTGATGTAAAGTATGTACCGGGTCTAAAGAAGAATCTTGTGTCCGTCGCTATGCTGGAAGACAAAGGCTATGATGTAGTCTTTAGTAAAGGAAAGGTATTCCTAAGGCATATCGGCACTCGACAAACCAAGAGGATTGGATTCGAGTTAAGAATCTCTACAAGCTAGAGGTAGACGACTGTGTTGCATTAAGTTCCAAAGTAGAGTTGGTGCAGAGCCAAGATGTAGGCGAGCTATGGCCTAGAAGATTGGGCTACTTGCACCATGGGGCCTTGAAGATCCTGTAGCATATTTCTACCGGACTTCCCAAGGGAAAACTGGAGCAGACAGATACATGCAATTGTTGTACCTTGGGTAAGTATGCGAAATCTTCCTTTCAGGATCGAAACAGTAGAGTTGAAGCAATCCTAGAGCGAGTTCACACAGATGTGTGTGGACCATTCTCTACAGCCTCCACCGCTAAGCAAAGGTACTATGTTATTTTTATTGATGATTTTTCTCATAGATGTTGGATCTAATTTATGCAGAATAAGGATCAGACCTTCTCAAGGTTTTGTGAGTTTAAAGCCTTGGTAGAGAAAGAATCTGGAAATAAAATAAGGGCCTTGCGTAGATACAATGGTGGAGAGTATGTCTCCCAACAGTTTAAGGACTTCTGTGCTACAAAAGGAATTAAACAGGAGTTGACAGCACCCCATAACCCACAGCGGAATGGGGTGGCCGAAAGGAAGAACAGATCGATTGTGGGAGCAGCTCAAGGGATGTTGCATGACCAAATCCTACCACTTCATTTGTGGGTTGAGGCATGCAATACAATAGTATACTTGTAGAACAGAAGCCCGCACTGTATACTGGGGATGAGGACACCAATGGAAGCCTTTTCCGGGAAGCGACCAAATGTGAGTCACTTCAGGATCTTTGGATCATCGGTTTATTGCCATGTGACCAAAGATGCCCAAAAGAAGCTAGATCCAACAGCTAAGTTGGGGATACTTGTGGGGTACACTGATACACCACACAACTATTGGGTGTTTCCTCCTACCAGTCAGAGGATAGTGGTACATAGAGATCTGAAGTTCAATGAGTAGAAAGTGATGCGAGTATCACTTGAGAGGGAGCTCAAGTTGCATGCAAAGGAGGAACTTTCAGTTCCTAAGGAGGAGGAGCCTCAGATTGATGCGGAGAAGCCGCATGCAGAGGATCCGGGAGTGGAGACATCCACTCATGCTGAGTCTTCCAGAGATGGGCAGAAATGCTCAAGGGAAGTTGACAGGTTGATGCTAGACGCGCGAGAGAATGTAGGACAGCCATCTTCTCAGCGCAAACAGAGGAGGTCACCCGAGCGGTACACTGGTTACAAGGCCCTATTTGGGGAGTGTGTAGAGTCTGAACCTTCTTCATTCAAGGAAGCAGTGCAGCATCCAGTTTGGGTTGATGCTATGATGGAGGAGTATGACTCCATCATTCAGAGCCGTGTTTGGGATGTTGTCCCAAGACCTCAGGACAAGTCAGTGGTGAGTTCCCGATGGCTTTACAAGGTAAAGCAGGCAGCTGATGGCAGTGTTGAGAAATATAAGGCAAGGTTTGTTGCCCGTGGTTTCTCACAGGTCGAGGGAATCAACTACGATGAGGCTTTTGCTCTTATAGCAAGGTACTCATCTATCAGATCGATGTTGACACTATCAGCTCAGATGGGTTGGAAGATCCATCAGATGGATGTGAAGACTGCGTTCCTCAATGGGAAGATTGAGGAAGAGGTTTACATTGAGCAACCGGATGGTTTTGAGACCTTCAATCGTGAGTCACATGTGTGCCGACTCAAGAGGGCTTTATACGGGCTGAAGCAAGCACCTCGTGCTTGGTACACTAGGATCAATAGCTATTTCACTGGGTTGGGCTTCACCAAGAGTGAAGGAGATGCGAGCCTTTACCACATCATGGTAGAAGGTAAGCCATTGATCATTATTCTTTATGTGGATGATCTGATTTTGAGAGGTGATGATCAGTTGATCAAGTCTTGCAAGGAGGACCTTGTAAGAGAGTTCGAGATGAAAAACATGGGTCTTATGCACTACTTTCTAGGCATGGAAGTGTTGTAGAAGGATGGGGAAGTGTTTGTGTATCAAGGCAAGTATGCCAATGAGATACTCAGGCAATTCCACATGGAGAAGTGCAAGCCCATGCAGACTCCTCTAGCTGGCAATTGGAGGAAGAAGGATGCTACTTCAGGTGAGGTAGTAGCTGCTACTGTTTATCGGCAACTTGCGGGTTCATTGATGTATCTAGTGAACACACAAGCATATTTGTGCTTTGCGGTGAACTAGCTAAGTCAAGCTATGGTTCAGCCTACCAAGCTGTTTTGGAAGGCAGTGAAGAATGTGTTGAGATACCTCAGAGGCACATCTCAGTATGGATTGTGGTACAGACGGACAGAGGGAGTGAAGCTTCAGGGCTTCATAGATGCAGATTGGGCAGGGAGTCCATCAGACCAGAAGAGCACTTCTGGAGGAATCTTCAACCTTGGTTCACCTACGGTTTCCTGGTATAGTAGGAAATAGAGGTCAGTTGCACTTAGCTCAACAGAGGCTGAATAAATGGGTGTCAGTCAGGCAGCATGCAAGGCCATTTGGATGCGTAGATTCTAGTGGGATTGTTTGGTCAGAGGATGGATCCAACTGTGATCTATTGCGATAATCAAGTTGTATCAAACTCTCTGAGAATCCAGTATTTAGTGATAGGTCCAAACACATAGATATCCGGTATCATCATCTTCGAGACTTTGTGGTGAAGAGGATCATGTTGTTGTTGTATGTTTCAACCGAGAAACAGGATGCAGATATTTTGACAAAGGCATTGTCAAAATGCAAGTTCGAGTTCCACAAAGACAGGATTGGAGTGACTGATAATCCCTTTCTTGTTGAGAGGCAGTGTTGAAAATAGCAACAATAAATGCTAAAAATAGAAGTGCTAAAAATAGCACTGCTATAAATAGAATTTCGTGATACATTCAAATTTTAGTTAATCCCTGAACTAAAATTGAGAATTAAAAATTCGAATTTGATCTTAGCAGCAGTTTCTAAAATAATTAATTAATTCATCTTGAGTTAGTTAGTTGTAGAAAAATCAAACATGAAGTCTATGTGAAGACATGCAACAGTTTTCCCTTTGATTGAGGAAGTTATCCCTTGACTAAGGAGATCAGGATGAGTTGTATTTTGAGTTGTAATTAGTTAGCTCAGTTAACTGAGTTAAGTCCAATTAGATTAGTTCCAACAGTTTTTGGAACTGATTGTGAGTTCAATTAGTTAATGCATGCATGCATGTAACTGCTGCACTTCAGATAACTAAATATTCTCTCATAAATAACTCATGCATGTCAGTTCAGTGAGAGACCCAGTTGAGATCAAATGATGGGAAAGTGTACTGTTAGTTGCAGGAATATTCCATTGATGATATCTCTTGCATGCAAAAGGAATTCCTGTAAAAAAAATTACTGCAGTCCTTCTTGCTGTAAAACATAATTTTTTTACTAGAGTTTATGGTAAGTCTACTACCTGGGCCTGATTTGTATGCGTAACTCTTGGAGGACGCTGCCAATAAAGCCGAAATCTTCCTCAATTTAATTCTGGTGGATGTCGTGCCTTCTCAGTGTTAAATTCAACATACACATAAAACGCTATTTACTTATAAAACCAACTTTTAACTTTCAGAACAAGCGTTTTCTACAGGAATGTGTTTTCTTTCTTCATTCATGGCCTGTTTATGTATTAAATCCCCAATTTCTCCACACAGCCTGTCTCAAGGGTTTTTAATGATATCTTTGGAATCCTGGCAGCGGTGAAATGACTTGCACGCAGGTGTTTATGATGTTTCCAAAGTCCTGGCAGCATAAATTGGTATGATGGCTATGGAGTTCTGACAACATAAATGGCTATGATAGCTATGGAGTCCTGGCAGCGTAAGTAGCTATGATGTCTATGGAGTCCTGGCAGCGTAAATGGCTATAATGGCTCATATTCAAATGTTAATGATAACCTTTGGTGTCCTGTTTCACAGCCCATTATATAGCCTTCAGGTTATAAGAGTATTAATAATGATGACTTGCTGATTGGACCGTTAAACTTTTGATCACTTACCCTTAGTCATTTCATGCTTCACAAATGACATTTGTAGGTTGAAAACCATACAAATTTCGTAAATCTTTCATGACCTGTGTTGTAGCTGATAAATCCTCTGTTTTATGACTTGGGCTCTTTGAAAATTCAATCCTCAAGTATGCAATCAGTCTTAGTTTGGATAGGTCTGTTGGTATCCATGGCTATGGGTCAATTAGAATTGTTTATACAGGATTAATACAAGGTAAAAAAAATAAAAATAGGGATATATGTTCAAAAATAGGAAATGGTTATAGTTACAAGGTATAGGCAAAAGGGTAGGACTTAGGATGAAAGAATGAATGATATAGGATAGGCTAGGTATTTAGAAACTAAAATCAATAATTATCACAATTCATCATCAAAAATTTGAAATTAATAAAAGAAATTAAATACTTAAAATGACAATTCTTACAGCCCTTCAATATTTCTTTGTGTTGGAGCTTGCTGTTTGATATGATCTCTGTGTAGGAGCTTGTTGTTTGATATATGTAGGCAGAATGTAATGGTGCCCATCTTCATGTTCCAGTCTTTAATCTTCTTCATATTGAATTTAAGTTTTCTTATTGCTGATGTAGTTTTCCTTTGAACAGATCCCATTGTAAAAATGTTCTCAAAACAGATCCTTTACCAAATGTCTTCTAAACAGATCCTTTACCTTAAAATGATAACAAGTTTCTTCTAAACAGGTCCTTGCTGAGAAGTGATTGATAACAGGTCCCTTCTGACAGAATAGGTCCCTTCTGAAAAATAAATGATAACAAGTCCCTTCTGACAGATGAATGACAACAAGTACCTACTGAAAATGAATGATACAGGTACCTACTAAGAATGAATGATAACAGGTCCCTTGAAAAAAATGAATGATACAGGTCCCTTCTGAGATTTTTCTGATAAGATTTTTCTTAAGACTTTCTAAAAATGAAAACAAACCTTTTTCTCTGCTGGATATATATAAACTTTGTAGGAAAATAGGAAAGCATGAACGAGTTCAGGCTTTCTTCTCCCCAATTGATGGTTTGACTTGTCCTTAAGTCATGATGTTGTGGTCTTAAGATTCAATTTGAAATGATTTTTTCTTTTTTGGTTTTTGTACCCAAAATTAAAAAACTAAGAATTCTTGCGAGCCAATTTCTTGGTTTTCTCACAGGAATTAATGTTTAGTCTATGCCATATCTGGTTTTCATAGCCAAACATTATTTTCTTTTTGTTTGCTTTTTTTTATTATATATATATATATATATATATATATATATATATATATATATATATATATATATTTTAATTTTGAAATCAAAACAAATTAAGGTTTGGATATTACAGCCGACTGTTGTAGTAGCTATACCTCCTTTTCCTGTGAAACAGTTCTCATAAAATCTTCTCTGTTAACAAGCTTATGGTAGATTCGGAGCCTGTGTCCATTGACAAGATATGTCTGTCCTTCTTGGTCTATTGAAGTTACTTTGACTGATCCATTCTCGAAGATTTCAAGGATCTCATAAGGCCCCATCCAGTGAGTAGTGAATTTAGCCTTATGATCCTTGAATTTGGAGTCGAAGAGCAATGCCCAGTCACCAATTTGAAATTCCTTCTACTTTATCATCTTGTCATGCCATTGTCTTCTTTGCTGCTAAATCATTGTTGTCCTTTGCATGGCCTCATGTCTCATTTCATCAAGTTGGTTTAATTGCACAATCCTTTCTTGTTGAGCTCCTGAAAGGTCCATCCCTAGGTCTGCTGCCAATTTATATGTATGTATTTTGAATTTTATTGGCAGCATGACCTCTTTACCATACACTAGCTGGTAGGGTGAGAACCCTGGTGTATTTTTCCAAGTAATCCTAGTGCTTCATTGAGCTTGTACGCCCAATTCTTCCTATTTGTGGCCACTGTTTTTGTCATGATGCCTTCTAATGTTTTGTTTGTAGACTCCACTTGGCCATTGGCCTGTGGAAAATAGGGCATGCTTCTTCTATGCTTGATTTGGTACTTCTCTGTTATTTCTTGAACCAGTCTTGATGTGAATTGAGTCCCTTGGTCTGTGACTATCTCTCTAGGCACTCCATATCTAACAAAAATTTCTTCAAATAGGAAATTGACCACTGTTTGTTCAGTTTCCCTTACAAGCGCCTTCGCTTCAGCCCATTTAGTGACATAGTCGGTACATACAAGAATGTACTTCTTACCTTTGGATGGTGGATTGATGGGTCTGATAAAATCAAGAGCCCATTTTTCAAATGGCTCTAGATGCACTTGCGACTGGAGTGGCATTTCATCAGAGGTAGTTGGTCGTCCCATGCGCTGGCAGCTGTCACAACTTCTTACATACTTCTTTGTGTCTTTAAAAATTGATGGCCAATAATAGCCAAGGCTAAGAATTTTGTACGTTGTCCTCCTTGCTGCAAAATGGCCACCACAAGGTTTATCATGGCAAGAGGTTAGTACATCAATTATTTCATCCTCTCTAATGCATCTCCTAATAATCATGTCATAGCCATTGTAAAATAAGTGGCCATTAATCCATGAGTATCTTACCCTTTGTTTGATCAGCCTTTTCTTTTCCTTTGAGCTGAATCATGGTGGCACTTTTCCTGTGGACAAGTAGTTAGCTAAATCAACATACCATGGCGTTGAAACTGAAATTGCAAACAAATGTTCATTAGGAAATGAATCTTCAACTTGGACAGCATGTATTATTGCGAGCATTTCCTTTTCTGTAACTGTGTAATTAAATTCTGCAGGGGTCAAATTCTTGCTAATGAAATAGATGGCATATGTTGAACCATGTTCTTTTTGGCCTAATGAAGCCCCCACTGAAGTGTCAGATGCATCAGTTGAGATATGAAAAGGTAGTGTCCAATTAGGTCCTCTCAAAACTGGAGAAGTGGATAATTTTTCTTTTAGCTTCTCAAAAGCAGTTTGACAATTACCATTCCAATCAAAAGTTACATCCTTTGCAAGAAGTTTAAACAAAGGCAAGGCTATCTTACTAAAATTTTCAATAAATCACCTATAATAGCTTGCATAACCAAGAAAACTTCTTACATCTTTTTTATTTGTTGGAATTGGCAATTCAACAATGATTTGTATTTTGGTTTGATCTACTTCAATGCCTTTAGATGAGATGTGATGCCCTAAGACTATTCCTTCATTCACCATCATATAACATTTTTCGTTGCTTAAGGACAAGTTTGTTTCTATACATTGTTGTAAAACTTTTTCAAGATTTTGCAAAGAGTGGTCAAAGGAGTCACCATATACTGAAAAATCGTCCATATATACCTCAACACATTCATGGACTAGATCTGCAAAAATAGCTAATACTGCTCTCTGAAATGTTGTTGGAGAATTACATAGGCCAAATGGTAACACGTTGTAAGCATATGTTGCCCAAGGACAGGTAAATGTTGTTTTATCTTGGTCTCCTGAGGCTATGTTGGTCTGGTTGTACCCGCTAAATCCGTCTAAGAAGGAAAATGACTTTTTCCCAGCTAAAGTATCCAATACTTGGTCAATAAATGGCAATGGGAAATAGTCTTTATGGGTGGCTTTGTTTAGTTCTCTGTAGTCAACACAAACTCGCCATTTACCATTTTTCTTGGGTACTATTACTAGTGGCGATACCCATTGGCAGTCAGAAATGGGATATATGAATTTTACTTTTAACAACTTTTACAATTCATCTCTAACAATTTCTTTGAGCATAGGGTTCATTCTCCTTTGTGGCTACCTTAGTGGCTGAATGCTAGTGTCTGTATAGATGTGCTGAGTGTAGGCTTCTGGGTGAATTCCTTGCATATCCGTGTAGTCCCAAGCAAATGCTTTTTGGTATTTGTTCAATAAATGAATCAATTTTTGTTCTTGAGATGTCTCTAGAAATGCCCCAATGTTCAATATATTTCCGAGAGTGATTTCTATTGTTTTGCTTTGCATATTTGTAATGGAATTTATTGGAAAATTTTCATCAAATTTTTGCTTTCAATGAGTACATCGTACATGTTCCTTGAAAACTTTGTGCCAACATATAATCTGCAGTAATGTATTGTTCATTTCTCAACTCTTCTGAAACCTCAGGCTGGGAAATAAACATTTCCACTAAATCCGCATTGTTGTTTTCCTCAATATCATACATTTGGTTTATGCTTAGCACAGAGTATATTTCTTCTTGATCATTGTATTTGTCATCAAGCCATAAGTTATGTGTTACAACTGGGGCTTGTGCTAATGGGTACAAGGTAAGTTGTTTTCGTTCTGTCCCTCTAGAAATGATCATATTACCGGATCTACATCCAATAAATGCATCAGCAGTTGCCAACCAGGGTCTACCTAGTATAATCGGATGTCCTCCTAAGTTTGATTTGGGCTGGAGTACCAAGAAATCGACTGGATACTCCCAAGAATCTAGTGAGACAATTATATCCTCTAGCACCCCCTCAGGAATGACTTTAGAACGATCAGCTAATTCCAAAACAATTGGGGTTGTCTGCAATTTTGTTAGCTACAAGGTTTTCATTGTGTCTAATGTCATAACGTTTATTGCAGGTCCTAAATATATCAAAGTGTTTGGAATTGAAATTTTGTTGATAATGGCCGTGACTCTTGGTATGCCCGGGTCGACATATTTCTCCATTGAAATAATATTTGACATCAAGACTGTTAAGTTACCTATGACATGTATTGTTTTTGGGTCAATCTTTTCTTTGCAGGTTTCTTGAGACACAGTTCTTTGATTGCTTTGGTATAAATCGGGATATCCTTGATTGCCTAGAGTAATGGCATTTTGATATATACATTCCTCAATTTATCAAGAACATCAAATTGTGGCAATGGTGTAGGTGGTCTTGGTTGAAGTAATCTTTCTGGAAATGGAGGTGATTGGAGTGTTTTGATTTGTTGGTTTTGTTCCAAGTTGTTTTGTGTTGGTTCACTTTGTTTGCTATGTTGTTGATTTTCTTCTTCCTCATTTTGTTTTTCTTGTTGCAACTGCATTTGAACAGGGGATGGTTCCTTATGTAATGTCCGACCTAACCTTAGTTCGATGTTTTTCAATGGTATAGTTGGGTATGAAGTACCCTCATCTACACTATAAGTTGGTATGTCTATTCGGTTGTTTGGGTTAGCTATGGGTTGAGCTGGTAACTGTCTGGGTCGAGGTGGTTGGTTGGATGGTAGTTGTAGCTGAGGTGAATTTATTTGTGGGGGAGCAGGTAATGCTTGTTGAGGATTTTGTTGTTGATAAGGTACTGGTTGTGAAGGGTATTGTTGTGGGTATGGCTGAGAATATTGTGACTAATAATGTTGGGAATATGGTTGAGCAAATGATTGTTGATATGGCTGGGATTATTGTTGAGCAAATTGTTGAGGAAAAGAATATCCTCTCCATCATTGTTGTGGGTATGTTTTTTGTTGTTGGTTAGGCCAGTTTTGCCATGGCATGGGAACATTCCAAGAATTTTGAACATGCATGTTATAATTTTCTGGATTTTGATACATACCTGGAGGTCTTGGTTGCCATGGTCTTCTAGCTCCCATGAAATACATGTTTTCAATTTCTGCACTAGCTTCCAAATTGTAATTCTGCAAAATTTGCATCTTTGTACAGCTTTTAGTGTCATGGTTGTCTGTGCAAAACCCACAAATTTTCATGTTATCTAAGGGACATTCTTTCAAAGCATGTTTCTTCCTGCATTTGGGAGAGTATATAGATAATTCTAGTTCTTGTTCATCTTGTCTTTTCTTTGTTTTCAAGGTATCTATTTGGTTTCCCAAAGTACTCATAAGATCTGTTTTGAAGTCCTCAAATAAGTTGCCTAGTTCAGCTCGAGTTATGTTTCCTGTAGCAGATTTTGTGATTTTTGATGTCATGGCTCTTTTCCCACTTCTTGTCCTACTCCTAGAGTACTTTTGGCATAATTCGGCAATCTCCTCAAAAGGTAAGTTGGAAATGTCCCCTTTACCCATGAGATTAAGATCATCTAAATACTCATCCCAGATGCCTTTAAGAAAGATTGTTCAAATAAGCTCAATTGACATAGTCCTATGTTTTGACTTTTGTAGATTATATGAGAATCTTCCTAAGTATTCCTCTAAGGTCTCATCTTCTTGTTGAGTCTGTTATCACTTAAGAATACTAATGCCAAAATTTCTCAATTTAGTTTGATGCATTACACAGGGATTCATACAATTGCAGACAGCAACACAGTGGCAATGGTTATTATCAATCCAAGCAACCCATGCGGCACTACTTTTACCCATGATCATTTGGCTAAGATTGCAGACACAGCTAAAAGTAATTACTCTTGGGAGCATATCAAAGAAAAGGATGGTTCCTGATTGGCACAACAGATATTCCTGATTGGTGTTTTGTGGAGGCATATGGAAAGAATGGGTCCTTGTTACTTGAAGATTCTTTCACAAATGCCAAGGTTACATATTGCATACATACCTTGAAGAATGGGGTCTATATATATATATATATATATATATATATTCAGTTTGAAAAGCTTCAAGGCACATGAAAAGAGACATTTGAAGATAGCAAAAGGCTCAAAATGAAAAATTTTGGTTAAAAGCTGTCTTTTTGTAATTACACAGCAGTTTCGTAGCGTGCTATGAAACTGCTGTAAGTGATGCCTAATGATCAGCAGTTTCGTAGCGCGCTACGAAACTGCTGTAGGAGCATATTATGAATTAGTGGACCAATTTTGAGAGACAGAGGGAAATATTTTCAAAGGGGAATCTCTGCAAAAGATCAATTACAAAGTGTCAACATTCAGCAAGGGCAAAACAAGTAGAAGGAGGACATTTTTGTTGAATTCTAAGCTACATGTTATAAAAGTGGAAATTGTTTCATAGCTAGATGATGCTTCAGGCAGCATTAAAGGAGCTATTTGTCTTAATTCAAGTGTGGGATCAGATTTCATGGTTGATTTAATGCATTTCATATGATTAAAGAGACAGCATGGTCAGCAGAAGGATTCGAAGAGGAGCATAAGAATGAAACTCTAAAAAGGAGGAGTTTTGTTTCCCTGTTTTTACTAGTCAACTTCTAGAAGCGTTTCTGAGCATTTGAAAGCTTATCTCTAAAATGTGAAAGAGTTTTTCATTCATAAGATACTGAAATACAAAAATCTCTTCCACTTTCTTCAAATCCATTATGATTTGAGAGAAATGAATGATCAAACTTGCGCTACGAAACTGCTGTAGGTGCAAGTTTTTCACAGGCATATTTCTCTGTTTGACACTTGTTTTTCAAAGAAATATTCTGACGGTAGGAAAGGTGTTTCAAAAAACCAAGAGAGGTTTTTGTTAAACATGTATTGGTTCACAAAAGCCTCCTTCAGTTTTTCCAAATACAATGTTTATGAGAAGTTATGAGCTCTGTCCCAAGACCTATTTTTCAGCCAGAACAGAGCAAGGGACAGTTTCCTAGTTTCTAGGAACAACAAAAGGATGAGTCATCAAGGGCCAACTGGAAGGTTATGGGCTTCATCAAATTCGACTTCATGGAGTTTTATGTGTCAAAAGGAGTGTTTAATGCTTAGATAAGGTTGTTGTAATCATGATAAGGAGTTACACTCCTAGTTGTATTAGGTCTCTACGACTGCTAGTTAGGTGTCATTTGCATTTAATAGTTAGTTTTGAGTGTCATTAGGTGTCAGGTCAGGTAGAATTCGAATTTTCCTCATCCTAGAAGAGGAATCTAAGTTGTGTAAAGAGCTCTATATATAGCAGAAGAGCTGATGTACAAGGGGTTGGAAAATTTTATGGAAAAGCTTGTATTTGGCCTATGTAAGACTCATTTTCAGTAATACATGCTTGACTTTACTTCTCAGGATTCATGAAGGATTTTTTATGTTCAGAATATGTGATGTTGTCCTTTTCTTAATTCTTACAGTGGTATGGATGTATAATCACTCAGAATTCACTGAATGTGCTCTGACTTCCTGTATACATTTATAAACTGTGTGGTCCCATATGAGTTTATGTTCTGAATGTTTAAATGCTGAATGCCCTGAATTCCATGTAGGGTTGAGTTCATTGTTATATTGAGGTGTTGTTGACTCCATAAGCCCAATGGATAGTTTTGTTTAATGTGTTTCCACCATTCATATTTTTCACAGTTGTTCTATAAGAGTTAGCCATCTTATCTTTAATCAAAATCATTAATCCATCAAGAGAGAGCCCTCTCAGGTTGAGGAGGCTAAGCCTCAGCCTAAAGTAGGTTGAAATAGTTACTTAGAGTCAACCTGACCAGCAGCCTATCAGGATCTGATTTTGAGATAACATTTTGGTGCGTCTGCCGGGAGCCTGAAGTCTATTCATTCCCGAAATTAAGAGGTTGAACTTCTGAAGGTAGCAAGAGCTCAGACATCTATTTGAGGCTGCAAAACTACCTTGGCGACTCCACACATCGAATAAGAAATTGGAAGGTGACTCCACTGCTAGAAGATCAGTAGCTTGATGAAGTTTCAAGATGAATTCCATTGCAAGAATGAATGCCAGGTATGCTCCTATGAATCGGTCTCATATCCCTGGTTTTCCAAATCCTATGCCAAAGGTTGATTGGTTAGAGGATCTTCCGATATTCAAAGATGAAAAGAAAGACAATGCTGCTCTTCATTTGGTTAGGTTTCATATGCATGTACGCAATCTTAAGGTTCACTTTCGTGAGGATTGTCTCATGAGGATGTTTATGACCACTTTAGAAGGAAAAGCATGGTCTTGGTATAAAAGTTTGGAAAATGGTTCATTATATTCTCTTGCTGATATCCATGATGTGTTCTATGACATGTATAAAGAGTGTCATCCCTCCTTATTGTTGGTCAAAGATTGTTGTAAAAATTCTACGAGTTTTATTCAGTATTTGGAGGATTGTTATGATGATGATGAATTTATGGATGAAGAAATTTTAGAGGCTCTTCATAACAATGCATTTCAACACCAAGAAGAAAGTATAACATCTCATGAAACGCAGCATGAAGATCAGTAGGGGTTTACTTGTTGGTGGGCCCCAGTATTGTAGCAATAATGCTACAACTCCTGGAGCCTCCTATCTCTAATTTTATCAACCCGGTAGTTCGTACAAACTTGGAAGCGACGGTGCTGTATGCACAAGTACTAGCTCTTGTCGCAGCTATCACTTGGTCAGCTGGCACAAGTCCGCTAGGGCTCAAGCCAACTTCTATAGGCTCACAGAAGAAGCTTTATGAATGATGGACGAAAGCTAACTTAAAGAAGACTAATCTAGTTGCAGAAAGGAACTGAAAGTCAACAAAGCATGTAAACCCTAATTTGACTAGCTAGACCCTAACTATGCAAAACTGTGAATGAAGCAACTACCAATAATGCCATTACTTGCAGTGAACTGAAATACATGCATCTAAGCTACTTGCATATGAAAAGACATGTTTTTGTATTTTTTCATTAAGTGGTTGGATTTATTGTGATGATGCTTTTGATTAGGGTTTGGTTGTGCAGGAGCGGTTCGAATGGAAGGAAAGCATGGGCAAGGTCAGTATGGCTAGGGGAGGTCCCAGAGGGTCTCTAGCATCAGCCCACAGAAGTCTACCACGTTCGGATGCTCAGCAACCGAGTTTGCAGGCTTCTACAGGAAGTCTGCAGGGGATCCTACAGGAAACTCAGGGATTTCTACAGGGAGTCTGTGCAATTCTACAGGATGTTTGACCGTGGAAGTTTTGGGAGATGGTGAAGTGTTGGAGTGGTGTGGGAGGATAAGTGAGATGGAGATGGAGCTGGTGATGGCTCAGGAGCAGAAAAATCAGATGGAGGAAGAGTGCATGCAGTGGTTTGATGGTTGGAAGGATGGGATCAACGAAAGTGTAAGTAAATGGAGCTAAGTGATTAATGGATGAGTTGGAGGGTAAATGAGTTGGACAGAGGCTGAGTAGGTGGATTGAGGAGAGATCAAGAAGAAGAAGAAGAAGGTGGAATGATATGGAGCAGCGTAAATGAAACAAATGACTTATGCACCAAAAACGAGAGTTCATTAACCTATGATAACTGTGCCATGAAACCTATGAACAGCAATGGAAAACCAAGAAATGAAACTCGTGCATGGAAGTGAAATGTAGAAGTATGGTTAAGTATCAAACGTGCATGGATGGATCTTCAACGAAAATGTCTATGTTGCAGCTTGCATGGAAGTGAGAAGAACTGCGTTTCTTTTTGGTGGTTGGTTATGGACTGCACCCCAATCCCTAAGAGAGATGGCAGTGAGCTTGAACAACCTTTTGCTGGAGCTCCAATAAATTATAACTATCCTCCTATTGAATCTAAGCAACTGAAACAAATTTACCATAAACTAATCCTATCTAAGCTCATGAAAAGGACTAAATTAACAGACTGTAAATTCGAATTGCATGTTAAAGGAAAAACTCAAAGTGCTGGAACGAAATGCAAACAACATTAAAACACCGAGGAGATCTATTGCTCTCAGGTTGGGCCCTAACCTGAGAGCTATAGCTCCCTTAGAAACTCAGAATGAGATCAAAATCTGCCTGCCTTTATTCATAAACGAAAGTCTGATGACATGCCAAAACTGGCTTACAAAAGGAACAAAACCCGAGCTGTAGCTCGTACTTCCAAATTACAAGAGTAATACAAAAGTTCAAAAAGCTCCTATCCAAGGCTACGGCCTCAGTATTTATGCAAAATGATCATCCAACAGGTGTCCTTGATTTGTGGAGCTCGGCTGTCCAACTGAAGGTTAAACTGCTGATCCTGTAGGACAGTTATAACTGTTGTTCCTGTAGAACAGTTATAACTGCAATTCCTGTAGAACAGTTGGCTGCCTCTAAGCTCGGTGGGGAGATGGATTGGAGCTCGGAGCTATGGTGGGAATTACGAGGAAGGTCCCCAAGACCGTGGACATCCTCTCCTAAAAACCAGCAGTGCCACCTCATTGTCTCCTTGTCTCCTTTTTCGTCGTCTTTTCTCCCTTTTAATGCCAAAAACCTGAAAGCATCATGCATTGGTCACGTAGATAGAATGCCTACCCTTTTTCCTACAAACAACACGAATAAACCAAGAAATGAATGCATAAGCAATAAAAAATGAATGGTTTGAGCAGAGCAAGTAGGCCAAATGAGCCCAAATTGTACCAAAAATTGGGGCTCATCATCACCCCCCAGCTAAACTATTTGCTCATCCTTGAGCAACTTTGCCCTGGCTCCTCGTCTTTGGCCGAGAACTAGAGCCCGGAGCATGCTTTTCCTTTCCTGTTTTTGGTGGCCTTGCCTTTTCTACCGAGGGTGGCGCTTCTTCCTTTCCCGTTTTTGGCGGCCCTGCCTTTGCTGCCCCTAGTGGTGACGAAGGTGATGCTTCTTCCCCCTTTCCTATTTCCTTGAGCCAGGCTTCGGAAGGCGATTGGCCTATTTTTCATGTCCAGGAAGTTATTTTTGGGCTCCCCTTCTCGGGGGTGGCTGATGTTTTAGAGGGGGTTCTTGCACTGGGTGAAGTAGGGACATCCCCTAAAATGGTTTGGCTGCTGGGTGGAGGCTGTGGCTTGCCCATGGTCATCCTCTTGCTTCTCCTGGCCTCAGATGGTAGAGGGGTCTCCCTCTCTCTCTTCTCCTTCGGCTTTGGGGGTGTACTGAGGGCGGCCAGCGCCACTGCTGCCTCCTTTTCTAGAATACCAGCCTTCTCTTTCTTGCGTTTTGCTCTCTCAGAGCTCCTTGTAGAGGGCCCCTCCTTTTCAGATTTCGGGCTTCCTGTAGAAGACCCTGCTTTGCCCACTTCCGGGCCTCCTGTAGAAGATTCTTTCTTTCCCGCTTTTGGGCTTCCTGTAGAAGACCCGGCTTTAGCCACTCCCGGGCTTCCTGTAGAAGGCCCTCTCTCTGTCTTCAGGCTTCCTGTAGGAGGCTGTTTCTCGATGACTTTCGGGCTTCTTGTAGAAGCCCCTTTTTCCAATTCCGGGCTTCCTGTAGAAGCCCTTGTCTCTGTCTTCGGGCTTCCTGTAGAAGCCTGTTTTTGCAATTTCGGGCTTCCTGTAGAAGCCTTTGTCTCCGTTTTTGGGCTTCCTGTAGAAGCCTGTTTCCCAACAATTTTCGGGCTTCCTGTAGAAGCCTTGGTCTTTGCTTTTGGGCTTCCTGTAGAAGCCTGCTTCTCAATGATCTTCAGGCTTCCTGTAGAAGCCTTTGTTTTTGTTTTTGGGCTTCCTATAGAAGCCTGTTTTTGCTTTCCTGTAGACACAGGTGTCTCCACCTCCGCTTGCTTGCCTGCCTGAGTTTTGCTTTTTGCTTTGGTTGCAGGTGTTGTTGAGGTACTTGGGCTGACGTGGACCACCTCAGCTTTGTCCATTCTGCTCTTCATCCTCTTTTCTCTTGCTGACAAGATTGGTGTGCCACCTTTTTCTTTGTCCTCCTTTTCCTCATGCTTCTTCCTTTGTTCTCTCTTCTGTACTGTTGTCGGGGTCTCTTGGCCTTCTTCCCTCTTTTCCTCGGCCACTGCTTCGTGTTCCTCACTGCTGGAGGAACCCGTTTCTTCGATCAACATTTTAATGTCCCCATATTTTGTTAAATTCCGGAAGGATTCCCATGAGAGGGGGACCTTATATGAGTGCAATGCATCTTCCACAAGAAGCTTGATCAACCCATGGTGGGCTATCTGATCTGGGATACCCTCTTTCAGCTTTGTGGCACACTCCATTAGAGACTGCAGTAGGTAATAAGGGATGCTCAGTTTTTGTTCTACAGGAAGATCAATTCGGTGCCTCAACTCAGTGAGCAGCCGAAAGTGATATGCATACACAATGCTGAAACGACCTTCACAAGTAATATATTTCATGATTTGCAAACTGACTTCATTCCAAGGTGGCAACAGGCTCGTTCTTCGCACCCCGTTTTTGTCCTCCGAGAATTCTTCCTCAGGTGGAAAGAATTCTTTCTTTGCCTGCTGGCTCAGCTTTCTTTCTTCCTTATCCCACGGCAAACCCATTGGAAGTTCTGTGATCCGACTGATATGTTCTGGGGTGAGCTTGAGGCTTAGACCTCTGAAGTTCACTGTGGCCAGTGTCTGGGATTTAGGCTTCAGAGCCTGCAAGAATTCTTCGGCCACTTCATCATCGTAACCCTGCAGCTTATCACAAAAAGGCATCCATTGTGCTCTGGTGAAGAGCTCTACCACTGCCAGGTTTTCCCTTAATTTGGTTGAATCAGTGGGTTCCCGTCTTATAAACCCACCCGGCATGATGAACACGGTCGTTTTAATTAAAGGTGGCAAATGCAAAAGAGATTTGGTCTATTAAGACAGAGCATGCACATAATCCACAAAATTCAACACAGTCTACTTATACTGACATCCTGTAGAACGACATCATAGGCACAGCAAACAATAATTCCACCAATATCTTTATGACCAGACTGTGGACGATGGTCTTGCCACTCTTACTAACCAGTTGCAGGAATAGTTCAGGGTTACCTCTTTAATTGGCCACCTTTTTCGTGAGGCACCCGCTTCCCTGTAGAAGACTGTGTTCCTGTAGACTGCGTTCCTGTAGAACTGCGTTCCTGTAGAACTGCGTTCCTGTAGAAGCAGTGCGCAATTCTCGGGGAGGACTGTAGTTGGCCCGCGCTCGAGGTGTGCTTTACCGGCGTTCTGGTAGCCAACAGCTCGGCGTATCAAAGTGCAGAGGAGATCAGAATAGCCACCCGAGTTTGAAGTGTTGGATGATAAATGCATGCGCATGATCTAGCCGATTAGATTTTGAATCGGCGCAATCCGTGGCGCGGGGGATGAATTGTCCCCGCCGGACCGTTGGGCGACGTCATCCATCATCCGCCTGCGTATTCACTTGCTGCCGCATCCATTCCCACAGATTTGCCGCCGCCTTTTCCTGTTAAACTCATGCTTCTGACGAGAGTGTTCTCACGTGCGTGCCGTTCATTCTCTTTGTCGTGGCCGCCACCCAAACATCCAATTACACTTTAACTAGCCGACGTGGCCAGTCGACTGGCCATACGGCCGCTCAACCATTCAATTTTACGCTATGCAGACAATTTCAATGTAAAATTCATGCGATTTGATGGAAGGAAGGGTTGAGACACTTACCTGCGTGGCTACACACGATTTTTCCAGTTCTTGGGCGATGGTGAGTGGATCTACCTGCTGCATGCGACTTACACAGACCCGAAGGCTCGTGGTTACAGGCTGCCAACAATGGAGTGGAAGTTTTGCTTGCATGTGCCCGCGTTTCATTTCAGATGGCGGTGATGTGAATGGTATCCACTCGAGCAGGTTGAACTGTTACAGGATTCCCGCGAGGTGTCTCGTAACAGTCCTTTCTCCTTGGGTGCATGTTGCACGACGGAGGTGCTGGCCTTTCAATCACGTTCCCGGAGCTCTTGATGCCTGCGGTATGAGATCCCAGCATTTGTTTAACTTTGAAAATGGCTTTTCCCGCGAGAACTCATCGATCTCCTTTGTTGGTGTAGGGAACTTGGTCGCATGTCGACAAGGATGGTGGAACAAGGTGACAGCAATGTGCAAGGGTGCCAACAGAGACTTGCATGCATCCAAACCAATCCATAGTCGCTAAATCTCCTTTTAAGATGAATTCTGGCCATCCAAAACTCCTACAGGAAGTTTCCTGTAGAACACAGAGCTTCCTGTAGAAAGCTCGGCCTTCCTGTAGAAAGTCTGTACTTTCCTGTAGAAAATCCGCGCCTTCCTGTAGAAAGACTCCATCTTCCTGTAGAAAGACAGCATCTTCCTGTAGAGGATTCAAACCATGATAAAATTGCACATACCTTGAAAAAACATGGGTACCCTTGGAGGAGGTGCTGGTGAGGTCTCTTGACAGCAACATAAGGACCCTTGGCTTTGAGTTGAAGGCTTCCTCTCCTCCATAGAACATCTGCAACCTGCATGCAATTTTACCATATTTTGCTTATTGTTTTTCTTTTTTTTTCTTTTTTTTTTCTCTTTTTTTTGAAAGATAACAGGGGCGCCTCAAAGAGGTTTTCACCCGTGCCATCTGCCCTGAGTGCCTCAGAGAGGTTTTCACTCAAGGATCTTTTTCACCTTTTCTCTTTTTTTTTTTTTTGAAAGACAATAGGGGCGCCTCAATGAGGTTTTCACCCCTACTACCTGCCTTGGGCACCTCAGAGAGGTTTTCACCCAAGGATCTTTATTATTTTTTCTTTTTTCTTTTTTCTTTTTTTTTTCATATCCCTCAGGGTATGCCAAAAGCAGAGGCAGAACCCTTCTCTATGACCAATACAGATTTCTCCACAGTTTTGATGAACTCTTGTCTTGAGAGAGGTCTCCTGTAGATCTTCAATTGATGCCCATTGACAAGCATGGGAATGGCTTCTTCATCAATGGTTCGAATGAGGACAGATCCATTGTCATGGCATTTCTCCACTGCATATGGTCCTAGCCATCTGGTTCTCAACTTCCCCTTGAAATCTTTGTATCTGGAGTCACACAACAAAGCCCAATCTCCCAGCTGAAATTGCTTGTCATGGAGATGTTGGTCATGCCACACCTTTCTCTGAAGTTGAACCACTTCTGAGTGAAGGAGGGCTTGCATTTGGTGCTCATCCAGGCCATTCAGCTGCAGTAGCCTTTCTTGTTGTGCATGGCTGAGATCTAGGTCCAGCTGAGCTGCCATCCTCAAAGTGTTGTATTCAAACTCAATGGACAACAGAGCTTTCTTCCCATAGACCAGCTCATACGGTGTGAAGCCGGTGGTGGTCTTCCAAGTGGTGTTGTAAGCCCATGTGGCTTCAACCAGGCGATCTGCCCAGTCCTTTCTGCTGCTGCTCACCACCTTAGTCAAGATCCCTTCTAATGCTCTATTGGTGACTTCCACCTGCCCATTTGCTTGAGGGTGATAAGGGGTGGAAGTCCTATGCTTGATCTTGTGATGAGCTAGGAGATCTTCAACCAGGTTGGAGGTGAACTGGCTCCCTTGATCGGTGACCAGCTCTCTTGGATAGCCAAACTTATAGAAGATGTTTTCTCTTAGGAACTCGGCCACCTTCTCTTCTGTTGCTGCTTTGATTGCTTTGGTCTCGGCCCACTTTGTCAAATAGTCAGTACACACAATGATGTAAGTCCTTTGCCTCGAAGAGGGGTTGATTGGGCCCACAAAGTCCATGCCCCACTTCTCAAATGGCTCAAGAGTCACTTGAGGTTGGAGAGGCATCTCATCCCTTTGGGTCGGTTTCCCCATTCTTTGGCATTGGTCACACTGACTGACATATCTTCTGACATCTTGATGAAGTGTGGGCCAATAGTAGCCTGCCTGCAGGATCTTGAAGGCAGTTCTCTTTGCTACAAAATGTCCTCCACAAGGCCCATCATGACAAGTGAGGAGGATATCAAAGACTTCCTCCTCCCTTACACAACGCCTTAAGATCTGATAGGGGCCAAGCTTGAACAGATTGCCCCCGATCCAAGTAAATGAGGCACTTTTTCTGATGATTCTACTCTTCTCTCTAGAAGATAGGTGTGGGGGGAACTGTGCTGAAACAAGATAGTTTGCTATATCAGTAAACCATGGAGAGAGTACTGAAATAGCAAACAGATGTTCATCGGGCATCTGGTCGTCCACTGTTCCATCCTCATCTGCAAACAAATCCAATCTAGATAAAAAGTCAGCAACAACATTTTCTCTACCTGGTTTGTCAACAATGGTCAAATCAAACTGCTGCAATAAAAGTAACCATCTAATAATACGAGCATTCACATCTGGTTTATTCATTAAATATCTAATAGCAGCATGGTCAGTATGTACAAAGGTCTGGTAACCAGTAATATAATGTCGGAACTTGTTCAATGCATGGACCACAGCCAAGAATTCTTTCTTGGTTACAGTGTAATTCAGCTCAACTTTGGACAAGTTTTTGCTAACAAAGTAAATGGCATATGGAAGTTTTTGCTCAACTTGTCCTAAAGCTGCACCTATGGCTTTGTTCGAGGCATCAGTGTGGATGTGGAAAGGTAGGGCCCAGTTTGGACCTCTCAGGATTGGGGCTGACACCAACTTGTCCTTTAATTCATTTAAAGCCCTCTGACAATCGTCAGTCCAATTAAACTCCACATCTTTTTCCAACAGGCCAAACAATGGCGAGGCTAGCTTGCTGAAATCTTTAATGAATCTCCGGTAGTATCCTGCTAATCCCAAGAAACTCCGGACATCCCTGACCTTTTGAGGAGGTGGAACCCTCTTGATGAGAGCAATTTTGTTAGGATCCACCTGCAATCCTTGGCAAGAAATGGTATGGCCTAGCACGGTCCCTTCAGTCATTAGGAATTCACATTTTTCAGGACTAAGGGACAAGTTCATCTCGGTGCATTTGGTTAGGACTTTTCCCAGGTTGGACAATGCTTCCTGGAAGTTGGCCCCATAAGGAGTAAAGTCATCCATATAGATTTCTAGTGCATCATGGACCAGCTCCGAGAAGATGCTCAAGACAGCTCTCTGGAAGGTAGCAGGAGCATTGCATAGCCCAAAGGGAAGGACTCGATAGGCAAAGGTACCCCAAGGACAAGTGAAGGTGGTCTTATCTTGGTCTTTCGGGCTGATTTGGATTTGGTTGTACCCGCTAAACCCATCCAGGAAAGAGAAGAACTTCTTTCCTGCCAGTCCATCCAACACTTGATCTATGAAAGGTAGAGGGAAATGGTCCTTCTTGGTAGCTTTGTTCAGTTCTCGGTAGTCCACACAGATTCTCCATTTCCCATTTTTCTTGGGAACCAGCACTAGAGGGGACACCCATTCACTATCTGAGATGGGGTAGATGAATCTGGCATCCAACAGTTTTTGCAATTCTTCCTTGACAATGTCCTTAAGGGCTGGATTCATTCTCCTCTGAGGTTGCCTAACCGGTTTACAATCCTCTTTGATGTATATATGATGGGTACAGACCGAAGGATGGACTCCTTTCATTTCCTTATAGCTCCAAGCAAAAGCATCTAAGTGATTGGCCAACAGACTACACAGCTCCTTTTCCTGGGAAGGAGATGGGGAGGAGCTGATCTTCAATGCTTTCTCAGGGCCGAACTCCACATTCTTGACTCTGGGGGTAACAGGGTTGGTTGTACAAAGATCCACTAGGGTGTTGGCTTGGGCATCCTCCACCAATTTCTCTAAGGGTAGTGCACTGGATGGTGGATTCTGGATCAAGGTCTCGATCAAGTCATCCTCGGTTGGGGGGTCTCTTCTAGTGGTATCTAAGGTGCACAGAGGTGCTGAGTACACCTCGTCTTCCTCTCCTTCTTCCAACCAGAGTGGTAAGTCATGCTCTAAGGAGGGTTGGGCAGGAGGGTATAGGACTAGCTACTTGGACATGGGACCATTTTTGATGGTCATGTTCCCTGCACGACAACTTATGTAAGCATCTGCAGTAGCTAACCAAGGCCTTCCCAAAATGAGAGGATATCCAGTAAGCTTGGCCTTTGGTTGCAGAACCAGGAAGTCTGCAGGGTATTCCCAAGAGTCAATAGAGACCAAGACATCCTCCACAATCCCTTCGGGAGTCACGGTGGAGCGATCTGCTAATTGCAGTACTGTCGAAGTCTTCCTCAAGGAACCCTGAAGATTAAGCTTAAGCATGGTATCCCTGGTCATCACATTAATGGCGGCCCCCAGATCAATCAAGGTGTGAGGTATAATGGTGCCATTGATGTGAACATCTACTACAGGACTTCCAGGATCTAGGTACTTTGGGCAGATGACTTGTCCTAACATAAGGTCAGACAGTTGTCCTATGACATTGATAGTTGAGGCATCTTTCTTCCGTCTGCCTGGGTGTTTGAAACACTTTTCCTTAACGAGCTTGTTGTATATTGGCACATCCTTGATGGCTTGGAGAAGTGGTATTTTTACACACAACTGCTTGAGCTCACCCAGAAGCTCATCCTCCTCTGGGTTGGGTTGTGTGGTGGCTGTTAGTCTCTCAGGAAAGGGTGGAATAACCTTCGGTTCACTTTCCTGTTTATCTTCCTCATCCTCCGGGGGAGGAGGTTGGCGATCTGGTAGAGTCATTCCAGATCGAAGATTGATCTCCTGGATCTCCACAGCATAGGTAGGGCATGAGGTTTCCCCAGTGTATACCTGTTGGGCCTGTCTATTGTTGGGGTTCGGGTTCGGTTGAGCAGGCATTTGAGGTTGCCTTGGAGGAGTAGGAGGTAATGGCTGAGGTTGAACTGGTGGTGGAGGCAAGATGGCAGGAGGGGTGTTGTATTGGGGCCTCCACCCCGACTGAGGTGCATTCCATTGAGGTTGCGGTTGGGCATGTGGGTGATATGAATGAGAAGTAGGTTGAGTGGGGTACTGAGGTGGATAAGACCATGGAGGAGGCATGGACCATGAAGGATGAGCAGGGGGGCCCCAGGAAGGCATAGGAGTCGATTGGCTGGGGCTGTAATAGGCTTGAGATGCCCCTTGCATCCCCTGCTGATAAGGTCTAGATCCCTGTGGCCTCCTTTGGTTGAGGTAATAGAGAGGTTCAGTGGGAGCTTTTGTCCCTTGGTACATGGCTTTAAACCCAGGTAAGGTTGGACACTGATTTGTGGGATGGTCCTCCTCACAAACAAAACACACTTCAACCGAATGCAATGGACATTCGTTCTTAGGGTGTCTCCTTGTGCACCTAGGGCAGAAGACAGCCAAGGCTCTCTCAGCCTCTTCTTTCTTTTGCTGAATCCTGAATGTGTCAAGCTGCATGGCAATGGTTTGTCTCACCTCACTCTTAAGATCTTCTAATTGATTTGCAAGCTCATGTTTGGAGAAAGGGACACTAGTTGAGAGGTGGTTTCCTCTACCTCGTTTCCGAGCTGCCCTGGAGTGATTTCTAAACACAGTCTTGATGTCCTCATAAGGCAGTTGGTAAATGTCCCCCCCAGCTAACATGTGAAGGGTATCTAAGAGGTCTTAAGGGACTCCTCGGAGCAGGACCAACTTGAGGGATTCAGGGTCAAGAGTGCACCTGGCCCGCTTATAGCTTAGTTGGAACCTCTCCTCATAATCCTCTAAGTACTCATCATTTCCCATGGACATCCGAAAGATTTCCCCCTTTGTTTCCTTGGACCTACAGTAATCCCGGTACTTGGTGTTGAAAGCTTGCTGCATCTGAGCCCAAGTGGTGATACTATTCCCAGGTAAGCCCATGAACCAGCGTAGTGCTGCATCCTTAAGAGTGGAAGGGAAAAGTTTCAACTTTTGCTCATCTTCAGTATAGTCATAGGTTCTACAAAGGACAGCAAACTCAAACAGGAAGGTATCTGGATCTTCAGTGGTCAGCCCATGGAAGTGAGGTAAGGCGGAGGGGCTAATGTTCTTCATTTTCATCTCTCCATTGGTCTCTCGGATGGGGAAGGCACCTTCTATTCTCTCATCTTCTCTTCTATTGTCAGCCATAGCTTCAGATGGAGTGGTCTCTAACTCTTCTTCTACTATAGGGTCTTTGGATATCTCAGGATGTTCACCTATAGGTTCTTCTGGGTCACTGTCACTAAAGAAGAGAGAAGGGTGACTTAGTGATGTGGTGGGGGTGTTTGGTAGGAATTTGCCTGATCTATCTCGGTTCCTACGAGGCATGAAATGGAAAAGACTTCCTTTTTCTTTTGATTGCTTTTTTTTTTTTGCTTTGCTTTTCTTTTGGTACCTGCAAAACTGAGACAGATTGATCTACAACTAACTATGAAAGATGCAAAATTAAACTGAAAGCAGGAAAGAACTAATCTACTTTGCTTAAATGAAATTGCAAGAATGGAAATGCTAGTCTACGCTTGCAGAAAGGAAATGCTAATCTATGAAAGCAGGAAATGCTAATCTATGAAAGCAGGAAATGCTAATCTATGAAAGCAGGAAAAATCTATGCTACTTTTGTAGAATGGAAATGAAGTAAACTACTTAGCAGAAGGCAAGAGTAAGAAAATAGAAGAAAAGCAACAATTACTAATACTCTGACGCTTCCCCGGCAACGGCGCCAAAAAGGATGGTGGGCCCCAGTATTGTAGCAATAATGCTACAACTCCTGGAGCCTCCTATCTCTAATTTTATCAACCCGGTAGTTCGTACAAACTTGGAAGCGACGGTGCTGTATGCACAAGTACTAGCTCTTGTCGCAGCTGTCACTTGGTCAGCTGGCACAAGTCCGCTAGGGCTCAAGCCAACTTCTATAGGCTCACAGAAGAAGCTTTATGAATGATGGACGAAAGCTAACTTAAAGAAGACTAATCTAGTTGCAGAAAGGAACTGAAAGTCAACAAAGCATGTAAACCCTAGTAAACCCTAATTTGACTAGCTAGACCCTAACTATGCAAAACTGTGAATGAAGCAACTACCAATAATGCCATTACTTGCAGTGAACTGAAATACATGCATCTAAGCTACTTGCATATGAAAAGACATGTTTTTGTATTTTTTCATTAAGTGGTTGGATTTATTGTGATGATGCTTTTGATTAGGGTTTGGTTGTGCAGGAGCGGTTGGAATGGAAGGAAAGCATGGGCAAGGTCAGTATGGCTAGGGGAGGTCCCAGAGGGTCTCTAGCATCAGTCCACAGAAGTCTACCACGTTCGGATGCTCAGCAACCGAGTTTGCAGGCTTCTACAGGAAGTCTGCAGGGGATCCTACAGGAAACTCAGGGATTTCTACAGGAAGTCTGTGCAATTCTACAGGATGTTTGACCGTGGAAGTTTTGGGAGATGGTGAAGTGTTGGAGTGGTGTGGGAGGATAAGTGAGATGGAGATGGAGCTGGTGATGGCTCAGGAGCAGAAAAATCAGATGGAGGAAGAGTGCATGCAGTGGTTTGATGGTTGGAAGGATGGGATCAACGAAAGTGTAAGTAAATGTAGCTAAGTGATTAATGGATGAGTTGGAGGGTGAATGAGTTGGACAGAGGCTGAGTAGGTGGATTGAGGAGAGATCAAGAAGAAGAAGAAGAAGGTGGAATGATATGGAGCAGCGTAAATGAAACAAATGACTTATGCACCAAAAACGAGAGTTCATTAACCTATGACAACTGTGCCATGAAACCTATGAACAGCAATGGAAAACCAAGAAATGAAACTCGTGCATGGAAGTGAAATGTAGAAGTATGGTTAAGTATCAAACGTGCATGGATGGATCTTCAACGAAAATGTCTATGTTGCAGCTTGCATGGAAGTGAGAAGAACTGCGTTTCTTTTTGGTGGTTGGTTATGGACTGCACCCCAATCCCTAAGAGAGATGGCAGTGAGCTTGAACAACCTTTTGCTGGAGCTCCAATAAATTATAACTATCCTCCTATTGAATCTAAGCAACTGAAACAAATTTACCATAAACTAATCCTATCTAAGCTCATGAAAAGGACTAAATTAACAGACTGTAAATTCGAATTGCATGTTAAAGGAAAAACTCAAAGTGCTGGAACGAAATGCAAACAACATTACAACACCGAGGAGATCTATTGCTCTCAGGTTGGGCCCTAACCTGAGAGCTATAGCTCCCTTAGAAACTCAGAATGAGATCAAAATCTGCCTGCCTTTATTCATAAACGAAAGTCTGATGACATGCCAAAACTGGCTTACAAAAGGAACAAAACCCGAGTTGTAGCTCGTACTTCCAAATTACAAGAGTAATACAAAAGTTCAAAAATCTCCTATCCAAGGCTACGGCCTCAGTATTTATGCAAAATGATCATCCAACAGGTGTCCTTGATTTGTGGAGCTCGGCTGTCCAACTGAAGGTTAAACTACTGATCCTGTAGGACAGTTATAACTGTTGTTCCTGTAGAACAGTTGGCTGCCTCTAAGCTCGGTGGGGAGATGGATTGGAGCTCGGAGCTATGGTGGGAATTACGAGGAAGGTCCCCAAGACCGTGGACATCCTCTCCTAAAAACCAGCAGTGCCACCTCATTGTCTCCTTGTCTCCTTTTTCGTCGTCTTTTCTCCCTTTTAATGCCAAAAACCTGAAAGCATCATGCATTAGTCATGTAGATAGAATGCCTACCCTTCTTCCTACAAACAACACGAATAAACCAAGAAATGAATGCATAAGCAATAAAAAATGAATGGTTTGAGCAGAGCAAGTAGGCCAAATGAGCCCAAATTGTACCAAAAATTGGGGCTCATCACTTGTGAAAACCATGTTTCATCCTTTGATATGAATGAAAAGATGCAGCAGATTTGTCATTCTTTTGATCATAAAGAATATGAAATTGATTGCAAACACCAAGAAGAAATACTGGAAGAAATTTTTTATAATCCTCAGGCAGAAGAAAAGGTTGTTCATTTTTGTGATTCCTTGCAGCAGCTTACATCAAAGAATGATCACAATAGTGAGGAAAATTACATTGTCTATGGGAATCATGCAGAAAGGCAGTTGGATAGCACATCAAAGGAATTTTGTGTGGCTAAGGATCAGTTGTCTAAAGAGATAGAATGTTATGATGATTATCCAATTGATTGGCTTTATTGGAAATATCATGTTGCTTGAGCTACAAGTGGAGCTTGCAGCTGATAGGGTAGGTAGGTAGGAAAATGCAAATAAGCTCAAGGTTGACTGAGCATTTTTTTTCAGTAGTGGTAGATTTCTTTCTCTCACAATGATCATCAAGTTTAAACCCGAGGTGAAGGCCCAAGAAGTTGGAAAGGAATGCTCGTCAAGCAAATCTATGTTTTTCATAAAATGGACAAAGCACTGGACCTACAAGTTCTTAGTGTACTACAGGAGCACACTATCCCAAGTGGAGCCACTGTTATCACTTAAGAATACTAATGCCAAAATTTCTCATACTAGCTTGATGGTAAAGATTCGGTGCTAGTCTAAGTTTGAGTTTTTGTTTGCCTTAGAGTCTGAGTCTTAGGAGTCCACTATGCATTCTCATTCACCACTGGTCTCATAATTCACACAATTTCCATGTGTCAGATCTGTTCAAAGGTTATTATGTGCTACAAAGCTCTTTAGGTAATTTCGTAGTGCATAAGTCAGTTTTAGGTGTTTTCGCAGCGCAACTGTCTAGGTGATTTCGTAGACCCTGTCTAGGTGATTTCGTGCTGATCCATAGAAAATCTCACCCAGCTGTCATATTTATCAGAATCCTCATCATTAGGTCATTAGCTGTCTTGGTATGCACAGGTTGCAAGTTTCAAAAAGAAGCAAAGAAAAGAAATACATTTATGAACTCCAAAGTTTTATTATGAAAAGGTAGTCAACTTCCAGGAGGTCTCTAAAGCAACTGAAAGCCTATTTTGGGAAATGGAAAGAGGTTTTTATTCCTAACAGACTGAACTAGAAAAACCTCCTTTAGTTTCCTCAAATCCATTACGATCTGAGAGAAATTAGTGACCAAAGTTGCGCTACGAAACTGCTGTAGGTGCAGTTTTTCATCTCCTGTTTTACACCTGTTTTTCAAAGACACATTTTGGGCGGTAGGGAAGGTGTTTCAAAAAACCAAGATAGGTTTTTGTTCAGCATGGATTGGTTCACAAAAGCCTCCTTCAGTTTTTCCAAATACGTTTTTTGTGAGAAGTTATGAGCTCTGTCCCAAGCCCTATTTTTCAGCCAGAATAGAAGCTTATATCTCATGTCATCTTCACTTATTGGCAATGCAAGAAAAAGGAAGCAAGGCATCATGATTTAGTTCCAGAAAGGGGTTGGGAAATCAATCTAGATCAACTTCATACAATTGCAGACAGCAACACAGTGGCAATGGTTGTTATCAATCCAAGCAACCCATGTGGCACCACTTTTACCCATGATCATTTGGCTAAGGTTGCAGAGACAGCTAAAAGGTTAGGTTTGTTAATAATCTCAGATGAAGTATATGCTCATATTGTCTTTGGTAAGAAGCCATTCATTCCAATGGGATTCTTTGCATCAATTATACCAGTAATTACTCTTGGGAGCATATCGAAGAAATGGATGGTTCCTGGTTGGCAGATTGGTTGGTTTGTGACATGTGATCCAGATGGTATTCTGAAGAAATCTCAGATAACTGAAGGCATTATTGCAACCCATTTAATTGACTAGGCACTAGATAGGTTTGTTGCTGCAGCTGTCCAGAATCCTATGTGTAATCTCTCATTAATGGTTGGCACAACAGATGATTGGTGTTATGTGGAGGCATATGGAAAGAATGGGGTCTATATATATATTCAGTTTGAAAAGCTCCAAGGCACATGAAAAGAGACATTTCAAGATAGCAAAGGGCTCAAAATGGAAAAAAAATTGGTCGAAACTGTGTCGTTTGGAATAACATAGCAGTTTCGTAGAGCGCTACGAAACTGCTGAAGATGATGACTAAAACTCAGCAATTTCATAGCGCGCTACGAAACTGCTGAAGCTAAAACAATCTGATATCAGTCAACCGGTTTTGAGATACAAGCGGGAATTTTGAAAGGGGAATATATACAAGGCATTATCTGAAGCTATCAACATTCAACCATGTAAAGACAGGTGGAGAAAATATGGATTCGAATCCAGCTTTAAATTTTTGTCATAAAGTGAACACACTTACCACAGTTCAAGATATGTCAAAACGGTTTGAAAGAGTTTTTGCCTTTACACATGACAAAGGTGGCCAGCACATCAAGGACGTGGCAATCTGTTCTATTTTGGGTAATCAAATATAAATGGCATGTTTCTTTGGATTCGAACATTTGAGGCAAACCAAAGACGGGTAAAACAGCGGTAGTTTCCTATGTTTCAGGGCAATGGAGAGGATACGACATTAAAGGCCAACAAGCAGCTACAAACACCTACCACAGCCAAACTGAAAGAGAACCAGATGTCATAGAAAGGAATCATCTTAATTATAGCCATCATGCATGTAATATGGAGTTAGAGTCATAGTTGATTTAGATCTCTAAAAACTCCAGTCAACACTTTGTTGTATTTATTAAGTAGTTAGAGTTTAAGAGTTGTCAGTAATAGAAGTAGTTTTTGAATTCCCCTCATGCTGGAGGAGGAATCTCGATCAGTTAGAATAAGAGCTCTATATATAGCTGAAACAGCAATGTAATCAGGGTTGGAAAATTTTATGGAAAAGCTTGTATTTGGCCTATGTAAGACTCATTTTCAGTAATACATGCTTGACTTTACTTCTCAGGATTCATGAAGGATTTTTTATGTTCAGAATATATGATGTTGTCCTTTCCTTAATTCTTACAGTGGTATGGATGTATAATCACTCAGAATTCACTGAATGTGCTCTGACTTCCTGTATACATTTATAAACTGTGTGGTCCCATATGAGTTTATGTTCTGAATGTTTAAATGTTGAATGCCCTGACTTCCATGTAGGGTTGAGTTCATTGTTATATTGAGGTGTTGTTGACTCCATAAGCCCAATGGATAGTTTTGTTTAATGTGTTTGCACCATTCATATTTTTCACAGTTGTTCTATAAGAGTTAGCCATCTTATATTTAATCAAAATCATTAATCCATAAAGAGAGAGCCCTCTCAGGTTGAGGAGGCTAAGCCTCAGCGTAAAGTAGGTTGAAATAGTTACTTAGAGTCAACCTGACCAGCAGCCTATCAGGATCTGATTTTGAGATAACAGAGTCATTACAAAGATGTCATCTTTGGAATCTTTTGATCGACAATAAGGTTATTACTTTTTCAGAAGAAAAAAATTCTCATATCATCCCAACTAGTGATTGAATTTTCACCTAATCCCATAAACCACATAAGTGCTGCCGCTTTTAAGGTAGCAGGAAAAAGGCGAAGTCTATGAGCATCATCAGTATATCCATAGGTTCGGCATACTATGTCAAATTCGAATAAAAATGAGTTTGGATCTTTAGATGCCATCCCATAGAAGTTTGGCAATACAGATGGTGGTATGTTTTTCATTTTAATTTCCTCATCCATTTACTCTCCCCTATCTTGAATTGGAAATTTAAATGTGGATTCCTCTGTTTATGGTAGATTTTGATTTCCTCCAAATAGAGTATCATTGTTTTGTTTTTCTTCATTTTCCCTTCTTCTTCTCTGTTCTTCCCTTTGTCTCTCATATTCTCTCATTTGTTCAGGTGTAGGTCCTCTAGATCCTCCTCCCTCATCAGCCATCGTAATTTGTGATTTATCTAAGGTTTCTGTCTCTTCTTCTTGTTTTAGTTCTTGAAGAAAAATTTCTTCAGGACTAGGCTGTTGGATTTTTGTGCTACTCCCTTCAGATTTCACTACTGTAGAAGTTTCAAGTAGATTTCTTCTCTTTGATTCGTGGGCTATTAGAATTTGTCTTTCAATGAGGGTGAGTCTTTGGTCTGATTTCACTTTTTCCTCTAGTTGTGTTGTTGTAACCTTTCTTGTTGGAGTTGTGTATTCAATCCTTTCTAATGGCTCTGCTCCTAATGGAGGATTAGTTGTTGGGGGGTTTATTTTAAATCTACCTTTTTCGTCCCTAAACCTAGACATAAATAAGCATGACTGAAATTTAAATTTAATTCTATGTTTTTGTTGTTTTGTTGATTTTTGTTTTTTTCTTTAGTCTTTCTATTTGCACCTCCCCGGTAATGGCGCCAAAATGTTTGGTCCCAACTTACCAAGGCAAGTTAAGCTCTTAATTCTTTTATCAACCCAGGAAAGTACACTTAGAGGTGCTTACCTAAAATATATAGATCTAGAAGGCTCTAAGATTCTAATGGTTACCTAATGGACTAAATTAACAGTGCTTTCTACAAAAGATCCTTTATTATCCTTTTAAATCATTTAAACATCAATCTAAGAGAAACAAATCCTATGAAATTCTAGTTGCAGAATAACAAAAGCAGAGTGTTGATGATTGATTGTAATCCTACATTCCCTTACAAGAATATTGCTTCAAAGAATTTTTACAATCACAACAGTCCAAAGTAATTTCAATTTAAATCACACAGTGAATAAGATAAGCAGTGTTATAAACCAATATCAGTTAGATCTTTTACAAGAATCATTTACCAAACTGAAAATTGAATTTTAAAACTCCATTCTTAAATCACTTCAGAAATAAAACTAGAACTATCCTTCAAAATTAAAGCTAGCAAACAAATCTGGAAGTTGAATGTCAGCAGCATCCAAATATCAATTCCAAGATCAAGATTAATTGAATCCTCTTACAAGGATCTCTATTCACAACAAATTCGAGTTCTCTTTAACTGATAATTCAGCTAACATAACTTTAACTCTGAACATGAAATGATTAACTGCTAAATTCGAATTTGCAACTAGTAAGAAAAACAGAGTAAAGATAAAGTGTACCAGCAAAGTGATGAGGGCCCTTCAGCACTCCACAAGCACACTAGGAGATGATTCAAAAGAGTGTAGCTATTAAATCTTGAGACATAAAATTGGTGAAGAAGTTTGTATTAAGTCTGGAATCAAAGATACACAAGCTGTCTTCTCATATGTTCATAAAAACCATTCTAAAACATAGTTTTCCCATATGGGTTATTTATCGTGAATCTTCTAACAAAAATAACTATTGTTCCTCCATCTAATACTAACAATATTCTATTAATTACATCCCAAGGAGGTCGAATTTAGGTCTGTTCCTCCATTTATGCAAAAATTCTAAAACTGGAAAATATCTTGTGCACAAAAATCAGGGAAAAGTGATGAAGTGGCTGGGTTTGACCAGCTTTGACTAGACACTTGTTTTCTCCAAAACTGAAAGTGAATAGTTGTTTCATCATCCTTGTACATTGTACTTTACGCCCATAATCTTTGAATTTTCCCACTTGTGCTGCAACATGTCAAACAATAAAGAAATCACAGGTTGTTACAACTTCCTGTGATTTTTCTGAAAAATGTCATTTAAATATAAAAATTTCAAATATTAATCCCAAGCTCAAAATAACGAAAATGACAACATATGACGTAGTTTCTAAGGATTATTGTTGAATAATAAAGGTTAAATGGTCAAGAAGGATAGTTAAAAGATGAATTTGCAATGGAATGGACAGTCAAATTTAGATACCAACAAAGGGTTTTTCAAAATCTATCGAGCTATCAAGGAGTGTTTCTCTTGGAGAAGCCTTAAGGAGCATGTTCTGAGGCATGTAAAAGAGTATGATGTTTGTCAGAAGAATAAGGGGGAGTAGAGATATCCAAATGGTCTACTTTAGCCACTTCCGATTCCAGAGAGGAAATGGGAGAGCATATCCATGGATTTCATCACTACACTTCAAAATGTGCAGGGGCGTGATTGATTCTATGTGGTTGTGGACATACTGACTATGTTTTCTCATTTCTTTGCCATTCTTTCCAAATCCTCATTGTCACAAATAACCAACCTCTTTTTTAGAGAGGTGTTCAGGTTGCATGGTCTTCCCAAGACCATAGTCAGTGATCAAGACAGTAGATTTATGGGGGGGGTTTGGCAGGAGTTATTCAGATTGGTGGGCATTGAGCTCACTCCTAGTACTAGCTACCACCCCCAGACATATGGGCAGACAGAGATTGTGAATAAATAGTTGGAGGGATATTTGTGGAATTATGTGACAGGGCAGCAATGCGCATGGGTGAAGTGGCTTCACATGGGAGAGTACTGCTACAACACCACTCACCATATGTCTATCGATATGTCACCTTTTCATGCTCTTTATGGTTATGATGCATTATCATTTGCTGACATGATTTTTGGAGACAGTCGAGCCCCTGGGGCAAAGGATTGGATATAGGAGAGCCAGGATATCTTGAGGGCTCTCAAAGACAACTTGTAGACAAAGCAGAACCAGTACAAGATGTATGCAGATAGGCACCGTGTGGAGAGGCATTTTGAGGTTGGAGACTTAGTGTTCTTGTGTCTCCAACCATATAGGCAGTCTAAATTGAAGTACAAGGGAGCTGAGAAGATCAAAACCCATTTTTATGGATTGTATATGGTCATCCGACGAGTTGGGGAGGTGGCTTATGAGCTAGAGCTTTTGCTAGGAAGCAAGGTACATAATGTATTTCTTGTGTCTTGCATGAAAAAGGCCTTGGGATATCAGGTTACAATTGCATCAGAGTTGCCACCCTTCGATGACGAGGGTCACTTGATTTTAATACCTGATACTATATTGCAGGAGAGGGAGAGAAGGCTCAAGAACACGACTATTAGGGAATATCTTGTTTGGTGGAAAGATTTACCAAAGGAGGATGCTACTTGGGAGGGAGAATAGATTTTACAACATCCAACATTGTAGTTGCTTAACAAAAAAGCAACATTTGGGAGGGGAGTACTGTCATGTCCCTGATTAATAATTTTGCTAAGGAAATTCTCAATTTTGCAATTTTAGCTATTAATATAATATTTGATTAATAAAACTTAGGAGGAATAAGTTGTGGAGGCTCAAATTTAATTTTGATAAGATATAAAGGTTGCACTTAGGAGAAAAAGGAAAAAATAAAGTGAAGTTAAGTTGTGGGGGTCACTTAAGAAGGGAAATCGAACTCCTTAGGAGAAAGCGAACCACATGAAGAGGTGGTCAAGCAAGGGGGTTGAATGAGCAACAATTATAAAAGGAGGGGAAGAGACTCATTTTGGATCATCTTGGAATTTCATTTTCAGAATTCTGAGAGTTTGCTTGAGCTGTTTAGCCAAGCCAACCAGTGTTTTTTAGCACAAGGGATTTCCAGGCGGAAATTCCAGCTCTTCTTCAGGGGACTTCGACAGTCATTCGAGGAGAGAGATTGAGGGGAGGTTTTAGTAATTTGTGTGGGATTTGCAACATTTCTATTCAGCCTGTGCAAGTTTTAGAGGACTCAGGATTTTGTTGGGCTTTATTGAGATAACATATGTTGTATCCCAGGTTGGCTATTTTGTGGAGATTTTCCCTTACAGAGCTAGAGATTTGTGGGCCACCTTTTTTCCTTTCTTGAGTCTGCACTAGGGTTTATTGGTTGTTCAATGCGTAGGAGTTGAGCAATAGTGTTTGTGGGTTTTGGAGCTGATATTGGCTGAGAGTTTGAGGAAGGAATTTCGCTGAGTTTTTAAGGAGTTTCCTTTTGGGAAATTGTGCATTCTTAAAATAGTTTGATTTCTATAGCTCACTAATAAACTATGAAGGGCTACACACGTTTTTTGGGGCTTCAGTTACCGGTGGATTCAACTTGTGGTTTTTCTGGGTTTTGTTGGTTTGGGTATGAGGACCCTTCTCCTAATTTTTTAGAATATTTGGAGCATTATTGAGGGTTCATATTAAAGTTTGCCTCCAGGAGTAACAATACTAATTTTTTGGGCATTGCGTTGGACAAATTAGGCCTTTTTTGTTGGAGTTTGTTGAGATTTTTTTCCTGGGTATTGCATGCTTGCAGTATCAAACCCAAGTTCTATCATTCCACTCCACTGTACTCAGTTCCGGTTGAAAATTAATAAAATGGCTCAGATTTTTTGTGGTTATTCTATGGTTTACTAATATATTTCTGTTTGTGCAAATTTGTGCTTGCATGCTTGTATTTCTTGATGTAGCTTAGTGCATGCTTTTTATATTCATTGTATTTCCTAGTTTGGGATATTACAAAGTATGACATATTGGAGGACATATTTGAATAAGAAGATACTTAATATAAACCACAAGGATTAGAATACAAACTTCAAAATCTCAACTTAGGTAACATTAGATGTGTTTAACTTTTCCAATTGAGTTTAGAGACTCAATTGAGAAAACATCAATATAGAGATGAGTGGTTTGAATGTTTTTAGAAATTTTAACCCAAATAATACTTAAAATACAGACTGAAAATAACGCAAATTAAGACATAGATTTTATGATTCTTGAATTACTCACACGCCACACTTTGTCGCTCGTAGTGGAAAGACCTAAGAACTTAGACGGAAAAGAGTCAAAAAGATAATTGACAACCTCAAATCCTTTTGTTCCTATTATATTCTGGCTTGTGTTTCGAACTCAAGTAAGAGTGAAATAATGTCTTATATGATCATCGTTATTTATGTTAAGGATAAAGGTATTTGAGATTATTGTATAATTAAAAGTGTCAAGTCATGACAATCCAATGGGCATTTATCATATTAATTTAAGATTTTTTTGCATAAGTGTGTTAAAAAAGTCTGTGTAATTTGAATTTATTTAAATATATTATTTATATAAAAAACTTAATAATATATATATTTTTAAACTTATTTAAAAATAATAATTTAAATACAAAATAATTTGGGCAAAAATTATGTTCGACATCTCAATGCATTTTAACACTACAAATGATAACACATTCACTTTGCACCAATCCACATAAAATAGTTCTTTAACAAAGTGTTCCGACATTGAAAATTTTGAAAATTAAAACCAACAAATGGAAATACAATAATCACAAGCTCTCACTTTGATGTGTAACAAATATATACTCTTCGCCACCCATTTCTATATACAGATTATTACATAATAACATAGAATGGTCTATGCGAATGAGACCAAGCCTCACATGTAAGCGACAATGACCCTCTCTTTTTACAACTTAACATTTGATTAACACTTCATGGGGACCTACACTCTCTTCAATTCCCAACATTTTGTTGAATGTATCAACGCTTACATTCTCGGGGCCATCATTGGCTCATGTGTTACACTCTTGGTATGCGGATGCATGGACACCTTGAGTGGCTCTGCTGGAGGGATCCAAGATAAAATAAGTCTCAAAACCATGGATACAAGTCTCCCCAGATAAAATAAGTCCTGGAACCCAGGAAGCAAGTCTCCCTTGAGCTTAGGTACAAGAGTGCCCCATGGTTTTCCTTCGATATGAAATTGTTCTCATTAATGAAATCAGATTTTATGATGAGAGTGGAACCTTGAGAAGATAAGGATTTTTCTCGTCGTTTATGCCCTCTGCAAGACCCACTTCTCAATGTGCCCAATATTAGGCTTTACCTATCAAAGATTACGCAACCATACATAACGTTATAAATATTGCCATGTCAACAAACCCAATATTAGAGTTAGTTGATGGAGATGGTTACCATCTTCTAGTTAGGATCAGGGAAATCGATGAGTACTCTAAGTAGTCTTAAGGCGTCTAGAGCTATAAATATCAACAACTCCTTGTTTTAAAACACAAAGTCTTTAAAACAACTAATGACATCCCTTGGCCAATGTAGCGGGCATGCGGTGACGAGATGATGTCGGTGAAAATTTTATACAAAAAGCAAAGGTTAACATTATAAAAATCCAAAATTTATTTTGTACAAACAAACCAATATCTCCAACACAACGCTAAATATCACACAATGACATAATAATAATCATTCATTACAAATCCAAAAATTCCATAAATTCTATATACAAATAATAATCATTCATTACAAATCCAAAATTATCTCCAAATACCATAAGTATAAGTGATAGGGTGATTAAGGAAATGTACAACTCTCCAAAACTTATTTGATAAATTTACAAGACACATACCCTAAGTGATTAATCCAATGCTTAATACTTTTTCTTTATACTTTGTACAACCTTCCAAAACTTTTTCGATAAATCTAGAACACAAAAATGGTACAAAGGATTTGTAAATTTTGTTATATATATTTAACTTTCACTTAATCAAGCTATAAACAAAAGTTTTAATTGATTAAATTTATAAAATATAGCTATTGATTTTAATTTTGATCATTTATTAATGTATTTTTAAATTTTACTCAGTCAAATAATAAAAATTAATTTATTACATATTATATATATATATATATATATATATATAGATATTAATTTAATGTTAAAATATTTATATATTTAACATAAAAATTTAAATTTTTAGAGAATTAATTATTTTAATAAAAATAATAATAAAATATATAAATTACGCCGAGAGGTTCATTCTACAGCCTAATATGAAGGGATGTGTAAGTTTTTATGTCATTCATTCTCTTTAAAATAAAATAAAAAATGTAACACATTGTATTTTGCACTCTAAAAAGGCTTGTACATGAAGAAACTTGATCCTCTTGACTCATATTAGATTCGTACTTAAGATGGATCTATCCTCATATTTATAAATTTAATAAAATTATTAGACTATGATTAATAAGGATAAATTGTTGTTTGTACAGTATAATTAAGGCCGAACAAACATACCCACAACGAACCATTGAATAACCATCACGATGGAAAACACGTCCTACCTCCCCATAGAAGGTGGATGGTGAAGGATTTGACGAAAGAAAGCAATTTTACCAAGATCGCTCGAGAAAAAAAAAAAAAGCGCAAAATGCAGGGATCAGATTGCGAGGCGTTTAGTCGCATAGACTATCTTTAACAAAAGTTAAAATTTCTTTTCTTCTAGCATCACAAGGATTATGGCTGCCTCAAAGAAATGAAATGAAATTATTTTTAATGACGTCCACGAGACCTTACGGTCTAAGGGACCACCTACTATCACTTAGTCCATATTCATATTTTTTTCTAGGTTGATTCTGCTGTTATGGATCTTGAGTAAGAAATTCATTGTTTTGTGAAGCCTTGTCTCCTCAAAAAGCTCACTAAGACTGTTCACCTTTAGGCTGCTATCAAACTGATGACGAATAACTTCATACGTTGCACACTCTTTGATAAAATGTCATTCTGTTTCTACCACCCCTTTGTTGCAAAAAATGCAAGTTCGTTCTTCCCAATCTTCTTTAGGGACCGCCCATCTACCAGTTTCACATCTTAGATGATGGGAGCTAGTCCTTAGCTGAGCAATTAAAATTTTAGTTATTCCTTTGATTGAGGAACTCAAATACTCTTTATCATCATGTTTCCACGTTGGATTAAATTATTTGACATAATATGCTTTCTTTTTTCCTACCTGCTTTGTCCACATGGCAGTCCTAAATTTTTCTAACACCCACCTTTTTATCTCCTCCTTAGTGTGATAGCAATCATGCATATTGATGTCCCATTTTCCTAACCACTTTTTGTTTTGTTTCATCCATGTCTTTTCCTAGTGGTTTAACTCTTCTTCAACAACCAAATTGGGCCATCGATGCTTATCCATATTTTCAACCTTTGTCAGGTAACTCAACAAATCAATGATCGTTTACGCCTCAATTGGAAACATATCAGCCTCAGTTAAAAGGATATCATATGGGATTGTTGATTTAACATTGAGGCTACTTGTGATCAGGTTCTTTTGAATTCTTTCTATTTGTCACCATTTGTGGCTTAACATGTTGCTCCCCCATATTTCGCAAAAATAGAGGATAATTGGCACCACTAATATACCAAAGAGGGTTTTCTTAGTCTTCCAATCCCATAGTTCCGCTTGTCTACACCTGTTATGAAGGAGGTAATAAGCGATCCACCCTCCTTGGATTCTTTTTGATTTACATGTCTCCCAGCTAAGCCTATAGTGAAAGTCAATTCCTATATATGTGTACTCATCTACCACCTCCAAGGGGCTGCCCTCAAAGAAAAAAGTACCCTGATGCTTCTTTATTTTCAAAGAAAAATTGCGACTTTATTTTTGTTGGTATTTACTTGCATTCCCACCTCTTGATAAAGGAGTTCCAGAGATTTCAAGTGTTCTCTCAGACCTATTGCCGATTTAGCAATAGGAATAATTTCATCTGCATATAAAAGTGGTTTCACCACATATCTTGCTAGTTAGATGCCTTCTCCTTTGCTATTGTTTATCCACTCTTCAAGCTTATCAATATATAATCCAAATAATGTGGGAGAAAAAGGACACCCCTATTTGACTCCTATGTCACTATCAAAACATTCAAACATGCCTTCATTTGTTCTAATTCTGGCTCTAACCCTCTCATAAAGCTTATGAACAACTGCCCTATATTCCTTTGGGACCTTTAGTTCTTCCATTTTGTGCCATAGTTTATCTCTAGGGACAATATCGAAGGCCTTTTTGAAGTCAAAAAAGCAACAAAAATGTTTCCCCACCTTGGTTGTCCTAGACTTTCTCAATGAAGTGTCTTAAAGTGATGCAATGATCAAGGACATAATGTTTAGGCCTAAAGCCAGTCTGTCCCTTTGTTCCTTTTCCTTCTTTTTCTGCCCAATCGCTGATTCTACGCTCTAGCATGCTCCCAAAAAGTTTACCAAGAAGAGGGTTGATCATAATAGTATGGTAGTTAGAAGGGTTATTGATATCTCCGATTTTGTGAAGAGGTATAACAACACTAGTTGTCCACTCAACTAGAAAACTATCTTGATTAACTCTCTTAAATATCTCCTTCTGTGTGGAGTCAGGAGCTTCGTTCTCCATTTGTTGAAAATAGCAACAAGAAATGCTAAAAATAGCACTGCTATAAATAGAATTTTGGGATACATTCCAATTTTAGTTAGTCCCTGAACTAAAATTGAGAATTAAAAATTCGAATTTGATCTTAGCAGCTGTTTGTAAAATAATTAATTAATTCATATTGAGTTAATTAGTTGGAGAAAATCAAACATGAAGTCTATGTGAAGACATGCAACAGTTTTCCCTTTGATTGAGGAAGTTATCCCTTGATTAAGGTGATCAGGATGAGTTGTACTTTGAGTTGTAATTAGTTAGCTCACTTAACTGAGTTAAGTCTAGTTTAGTTCCAACAGTTTGTGCAACTGATTATGAGTTCAGTTAGTTAATGCATGCATGCATGTAACTGCTGCACTTCAGATAACTGAATATTCTCTCATAAATAACTCATGCATGTTACTTCAGTCAGAGACCCAGTTGAGCTCAGATGATGGGACAGTGTACTGTGAGTTACAGGAATATTCCATTGAGGATATCTCTTGCATGCAGAAGGAATTCATACCTTGGATATTGCACAGTTACTTTTGAGTTTGGTGAGTTGTGTGAGAGGCCAATTCACACAAGTGCAGCATTGGACCCCAGGAGAAACTGCGCAAGGAAATAAGAGGCTTGGAGGATTAGAGGAAGGCATATGTTGTGTCTATTCAGTCTGTGCGTTGTATTGAGGGATTGTACTGAGAGCTAGATAGCTTGTGAGCTATAGCTTTATGTAATCCGGATATATTTCCACTTGTATGATAATACAGAGATGGGGGTTTTTAGCTGAGGCTTTCCCCAGAGTATTCTTCTGTGTTCATGTGTGATTGCTTTCTCATTCTCTGTTATATGTGTTCTATTTGATCTTGCTCAAAATCGATTAAGCTTCCGCAAGTTTTTTTGTAGAAGTAGATCAAGTATTTTGCTTTATAATATTGCATTATCAGGTGATATACAGTGGGAAATTCTACATGGTATCAAAGCAAAGGTGATCAAAGCGAAGAACAGTATACAAAGAAGGGAGAAGTTCCAAGTTTGAAGTTCTTGATTATAGAATTCGAATTCTTATCACATCTCAAATTTCACTAATGGCATTCAACGGTTTAAGACTCAAGTATGCCCTCGATGGCAGCTTGAATTATATAGCCTAGAAGGATCACATGGAAGTGGTATTAGAGGACAAAGATCTAAATGACTTCATTGATCAAGAAGTCCCCAAACTAGCAGCAGCTAATGCCAAAGAATTGGCGGAATGGAAGAAATGTGTGGCTAAAGCAAGGAGAATCCTTCTGGAGGGAGTTCGAGACCACATAGTCTCGAGTCTCCATGGGAAGGAAACACCGTTTTCAATGTGGAAAACATTGAAGGATCTATATTAGAACAACAACAATCAGAGGAAGCTGGCACTGAAAGACAAGCTTTGGAAAATCAAGTGTGAAAAGGGCGACACGATCTCTACATATATGAACAAGCTCACCACCTGCAGGGATGAGCTTGGAAGTGTAGGAATCACAACAGTCAATGATGACACGGTGAGTCTTTCTCTCCTCGGTCTTCCTAAGAGCTGGGATAGCTATCAAGACTCGGTAAATGGAAGAGAGAAACTGCCAGATTGGGAACGACTTTGGTCGGATCTGATGCAGGAGGAGAAGAAAAAGCATCAGAGATGGATCTTCATCAAAGCAAGATGATGAAGAAAATCTAGCCTTAGCAAGTAAGGCGAGGAAAGGGAAAGGGAAGGCGTCCCATTCCAAATCCAATTCCTCCCATGGTGGGAAGAAGTTTGACAAATCAAAAGTGAGATGCTTTCATTGTCATGAGGTGGGCCATTATGCTACGAATTGTCCACAGAAGAAATCCAAGAAGGGATCAGATGGTGAGGCACTGGCCTCACAGTTCGAATTGGATTTCTCCCTCATCGCATGCATGGTTTCATCGATGGTGGGATGTGTTTGGTACCTGGACAGTGGAGCTTCATTCCACATGACCGGCGACAAGAATCTTTTCAGTACCTTGGAGGAGAAGGATCTCCTGATGCGGATCGAGATGGGCGATGATGGAAAGTACCATGTTTCAAGTGAAGGTACGGTTGCGTTTCAGAGGGAGCATAGAGCTCCTCCCACCCTGACTGATGTAAAGTATGTACCGAGTCTAAAGAATAATCTTGTGTCCATCGCTATGCTGGAAGACAAAAGCTATGATGTAGTCTTTAGTAAAGGAAAGGTATTCCTGAGGCATATCGGCACTCGACAGACCAAGAGGATTGGGATTCGAGTTAAGAATCTCTACAAGCTAGAGGTAGATGACTGTGCTGCATTGAGTTCCAAAGTAGAGTTGGTGCAAAGCCAAGATGTTGGCGAGCTATGGCATAGAAGATTGGGCCACTTGCACTATAGGGCCTTGAAGATCCTGCAGCAGATTTCTACTGGACTTCCCAAGGGAAAACTGGAGCAGACAGATACATGCAAAGGTTGTACCTTGGGTAAGTATGCGAAATCTTCCTTTCAATATTGAAACAGTAGAGCTAGAGCAATCCTAGAGCGAGTTCACACAGATGTGTGTGGACCATTCTCTATAGCCTCCACCACTAAACAAAGGTACTATGTTATTTTTATTGATGATTTTTCTCGTAGATGTTGGATCTACTTTATGCAGAAGAAGGATAAGACGTTCTCAAGGTTTTGTGAGTTTAAAGCCTTGGCAGAGAAAGAATCTGGAAAGAAAATAAGGGCCTTGCGTATCGACAATGGTGGAGAGTATGTCTCCCAACAGTTTAAGGACTTCTGTGCTACAAAAGGAATTAAACGGGAGTTGACAGCACCCCATAACCCATAGCAGAATGGGGTGGCCGAAAGGAAGAACAGATCGATTGTGGGAGCAGCTCGAGTGATGTTGCATGACCAAAGCCTACCACTTCATTTATGGGTTGAGGCATGCAATACAACAATATACTTGTAGAATAGAAGCCCACACTATATACTGGGGATGAAGACACCAATGGAAGCCTTTTCCAGGAAGCGACCAGATGTGAGTCACTTCAGGATCTTTGAATCATCGATTTATTGCCATGTGACCAAAGATGCCTGGAAGAAGCTAGATCCAACAGCTGAGTCGGGGATACTTGTGGGGTACACTGATACACCCCACAACTATCAGGTGTTTCTGCCTACCAGTCAGAGGATAGTGGTACGCAGAGATCTGAAGTTCGATGAGAAAAAAGCAATGTGAGTATCACTTGAGAGAGAGCTCAAGTTGCATGCAGAGGAGGAAATTTCAGTTCCTAAGGAGGAGGAGCCTCAAACTGATGCGGAGCAGCCGCATGCAGAGGATCTAGGAGTGGAGACATCCACTCATGCTGAGTCTTCCAAAGATGGGTAGAAATTCTCAAGGGAAGTTGATAGGTTGATGCTAGATGCGCGAGAGAATGTGGGACAGCCATCTTCTCGGCGCAGACAAAGGAGGTCACCCGAGTGGTACACTGGTTACATGGCCCTGGTTGGGGAGTGTGTAGATTCTAAACCTTCTTCATTCGAGGAAGCAGTGCAACAGCCAGTTTGGGTTGATGCTATGATGGAGGAGTATGACTCCATCTTTCAGAACCGTGTTTGGGATGTTGTCCCAAGACCTCAAGACAAGTCAATGGTGAGTTCCCGATGGCCTTACAAGGTAAAGCAGGCAGCTGATGGCAGTGTTGAGAAACATAAGGCAAGGTTTGTTGCCCGTGGTTTCTCACAGGTCGAGGGAATCAACTACGGTGAGACTTTTGCTCCTATAGCAACGTACCCATCTATCAGATCGATGCTGACACTATCAGCTCAGATGGGTTGGAAGATCCATCAGATGGATGTGAAGACTGTGTTCCTCAATGGGAAGATTGAGGAAGAGGTGTACATTGAGCAACCGAAAGGTTTTGAGACCTTTGATCGTGAGTCGCATGTGTGCCGACTCAAGAGGGATTTGTACGCGCTGAAGCAAACACCTTGTGCTTGGTACACTAGGATCGACAACTATTTCACTGGGTTGGGCTTCACCAAGAGCAAAGGAGATGCGAACCTTTACCACATCATGGTAGAATGTAAGCCATTGATCATTGTTCTTTATGTGGATGATCTGATTTTGACAGGTGACGATCAATTGATCAAGTCTTGCAAGGAGGACCTTGCAAGAGAGTTCGAGATGAAAAACACGGGTCTTATGCACTACTTTCTAGGCATGGAAGTGTGGCAGAAGGATGGGGAAGTGTTTGTGTATCAAGGCAAGTATGCCAATGAGATACTCAAGCGATTCCACATGGAGAAGTGCAAGCCCATGCAGACTCCTCTAGCTGGTAACTGGAGGAAGAAGGATGCTACTTTAGGTGAGGTAGTAGCTGCTACTGTTTATCGGCAGCTTGTGGGTTCATTGATGTATCTAGTGAACACACAACCAGATTTGTGCTTTGCGGTGAACTAGCTGAGTCAAGCTATGGTTCAGCCTACCAAGCTGTTTTGGAAGGCAGTGGAGAATGTGCTGAGATACCTCAGAGGCACATCTCAGTATGGATTGTGGTACAGACGGACAAAGGGAGTGAAGCTTCAGGGATTCACAGATGCAGATTGGGCACAGAGTCCATCAGACCAGAAGAGCAATTCTGGAGGAATCTTCAACCATGGTTCAGCTGCAGTTTCCTGGTACAGTAGGAAACAGAGGTCAGTTGCACTTAGCTCAATAGAGGTTGAATACATGGTTGTCAGTCAAGCAGCATGCAAGGCCATTAGGATGCGAAGATTCTAGTGGGATTGTTTAGTCAGAGGATGGATCCAACTGTGATCTATTGCAATAATCAGAGTTGTATCAAACTCTCTAAGAATCCAGTATTTCATGATAGATCCAAACACATAGATATATGGTATCATCATCTTCGAGACTGTGTGGTGAAGAGGATCATGTTGTTGCTGTATGTTTCGACTGAGAAACAGGATGCAGATATTTTGACAAAGGCATTGTCAAAATGCAAGTTCGAGTTCCACAGAGACAGGATTCGGGTGACTGATAATACCTTTCTTGTTGAGAGGGAGTGTTGAAAATAGCAACAATAAATGCTAAAAATAGAAGTGCTAAAAATAGCACTGCTATAAATAGCATTTCGATCCTTTCTTGTTGAGCTTCTCAAAAGGTCCATCCCTAGGTCTACTGCCAATTTATATGTATGTATTTGGAATTCTATTGGTAGCGTGACCTCTTTACCATACACTAGCTGGTAGGGTGAGAACCCTGTTGTATTTTCCAAGTAATCCTATATGCCCAAAGCGCTTCATTGAGCTTGTACGCCCAATTCTTCCTATTTGTGGCCACTGTTTTTGTCATGATGCCTTCTAATGTTTTGTTTGTAGACTCCACTTGGCCGTTGGCCTGTGGATGATAGGGTGTGCTTCTTCTATGCTTGATTTGGTACTTCTCTATTATTTCTTGAACCAGTCTTGATGTGAATTGAGTCCCTTGGTTTGTGACTATCTCTCTAGGCACTCCATATCTAACAAAAATTTCTTCAAATAGGAAATTGACCACTGTTTGTTCAGTTTCCCTTACAAGTGCCTTTGCTTCAGCCCATTTAGTGACATAGTCGGTACATACAAGAATGTACTTCTTACCTTTGGATGGTGGATTGATGGGTTCGATAAAATCAAGAGCCCATTTTTCAAATGGCTCTAGATGCACTTGCGGCTGGAGTGGCATTTCATTAGAGGTAGTTGGTCGTCCCATGCGCTGGAAGCTATCACAACTTCTTACATACTTCTTTGTGTCTTTAAAAATTGATGGCCAATAATAGCCAAGGCTAAGAATTTTGTGCGTTGTCCTCTTTGCTGCAAAATGGCCACCACAAGGTTGATCATGGCAAGAGGTTAGTACATCAATTATTTCATCCTCTCTAATGCATCTCCTAATAATCATGTCATAACCAGTGTAAAATAAGTCGCCATTAATCCATGAGTATCTTGCGCTTTGTTTGATCAGCCTTTTCTTGTCCTTTGAGCTGAATCATGGTGGCACTTTTCCTGTGGACAAGTAGTTAGCTAAATCAGCATATCATGGCGTTGAAACTGAAATTGCAAACAAATGTTCATCAGGAAATGAATCTTCAACTTGGACAGCTTCACCTGGATTTTGAAGTCTAGAAAAGTAGTCTGCTACCTGGTTTTCTTTTCCGGGTCTATCCAGTATGGTGATATTGAATTCCTGCAATAAGAGTAACCACCTAGTGATCCTGCCATTAGTAATAGGTTTGTTCATTAAATATCGAATGGCGGAATGATCAGTGTGAACTAGGACCTCATATCCAGTTATGTAGTGGCGAAATTTGTTCACTGCATGTATTATTGCGAGCATTTCCTTTTCTGTAATTGTGTAATTAAATTCTGCAGGGGTCAAATTCTTGCTAATGAAATAGATGGCATATGTTGAACCATCTTCTTTTTGGCCTAATGAAGCCCCCACTGCAGTGTCAGATGCATCAGTTGAGATATGAAAAGGTAGTGTCCAATTAGGTCCTCTCAAAACTGGAGCAGTGGATAATTTTTCTTTTAGCTTCTCAAAAGCAGTTTGACAATTACCGTTCCAATCAAAAGTTACATCCTTTGCAAGAAGTTTAAACAAAAGCAAGGCTATCTTACTAAAATTTGCAATAAATCACTTGTAATAGCTTGCATAACCAAGAAAACTTCTTACATCTTTTTGATTTGTTGGAATTGGCAATTCAACAATGATTTGTATTTTGGTTTGATCTACTTCAATGCCTTTAGATGAGATGTGATGCCCTAAGACTATTCCTTCATTCACCATCATATAACATTTTTCGTTGCTTAAGGACAAGTTTGTTTCTATACATCGTTGTAAAACTTTTTCAAGATTTTGCAAAGAGTGGTCAAAGGAGTCACCATATACTGAAAAATTTTCCATATATACCTCAACACATTCATGGACCAGATCTGCAAAAATAGCTAATACTGCTCTCTGAAATGTTACTGGAGCATTACACAGGCCAAATGGTAACACGTTGTAAGCATATGTTTTCCAAGGACAGGTAAATGTTGTTTTATATTGGTCTCTTGAGGCTATGTTGATCTGGTTGTACCCGCTAAAGTCGTCTAAGAAGGAAAATGACTTTTTCCCAGCTAAAGTATCCAATACTTGGTCAATAAATGGCAATGGGAAATAGTCTTTAAGGGTGTCTTTGTTTAGTTCTCTGTAGTCAACACAAACTCACCATTTACCATTTTTCTTGGGTACTATTACTAGTGGCGATACCCATTGGCTGTCAGAAATGGGATATATGAATTTTACTTTTAACAACTTTTGCAATTCATCTCTGACAATTTCTTTGAGCATAGGGTTCATTCTCCCTTGTCGCTGCCTTAGTGGCTAAATGCTAGTGTTCATATACATGTGGTGAGTGCAGGTTTATGGGTGAATTCCTTGCATATCCGTGCAGTCCCAAGCAAATGATTTTTGGTATTTGTTCAACAAATGAATCAGTTTTTGTTCTTGAGATGTCTCTAGAAAAGCCCCAATGTTCAATGTTTTTCTGGGAATGATTTCTATTGTTTTGCTTTGCATATTTGTAATGGAATTGATTGGAAAAATTTCATCAAATATTGATTTCAATGAGTACATCGTACATGTTTCTTGAAAACTTTCTGCCAACATATAATCCGCAGTAATGTATTGTTCATTTCTCAACTCTTCTGAAACCTCGGGCTGGGAAATAAACATTTCCACTAACTCTGCGTTGTTATTTTCCTCAATATCATACATTTGGTTTATGCTTAGCACAGAGTATATTTCTTCCTGATCATTGTATTTGTCATCAAGCCATAAGTTATGTGTTACAGCTGGGGCTTGTGCTGATGGGTACAAGGTAAGTTGTTTTCGTTCTATCCCTCTAGAAATGATCATATTACCGGATCTACATCCAATAAATGCATCAGCAGTTGCCAACCAGGGTCTACCTAGTATAATCGGATGTCCTCCTAAGTTTGATTTGGGTTGGATTACCATGAAATTTACTGGATACTCCCAAGAATCTAGTGAGACAATTATATCCTCTAGCACCCCCTCAGGAATGACTTTAGAACGATCAGCTAATTCCAAAACAATTGGGGTTGTCTGCAATTTTGTTAGCTGCAAAGTTTTCATTGTGTCTAATGTCATAACGTTTATTGCAACTCCTAAATCTATCAAAGTGTTTGGAATTGAAATTTTGTTGATAATGGCCGTGACTCTTGGTATGCCTGGGTCGACATATTTCTCCATTGAAATAATATTTGACATCAAGCCTGCTAAGTTACCTATGACATGTATTGTTTTTGGGTCAAATCTTTTCTTTGCAGGTTTCTTGAGACACAGTTCTTTGATTGCTTTGGTATAAATCGGGATATCCTTGATTGCCTAGAGTAATGGCATTTTGATATATACATTCCTCAATTCATCAAGAACATCAAATTGTGGCAATGGTGTAGGTGGTCTTGGTTGAGGTAATCTTTCTGGAAATGGAGGTGGTTGAAGTGTTTTGATTTGTTGGTTTCGTTCCAAATTGTTTTGTGTTGGTTCACTTTGTTTGCTACGTTGTTGATTTTCTTCTTCCTCATTTTGTTTTTCTTATTGCAACTGCGTTTGAACAGAGGATGGTTCCTTATGCAATGTCCGACCTGACCTTAGTTCGATGTTTTGTAATGGTAGAGTTGGGTATGAAGATCCCTCATCTACGCTATAAGTTGGTCTGTCTATTCGGTTGTTTGGGTTAGCTATGGGTTGAGATAGTAACTGTGTGGGTCGAGGTGGTTGGTTGGATGGTAGTTGTAGTTGAGGTGAATTTATTTATGGGGGAGCAAGTAATGCTTGTTGAGGATTTTGTTGTTGATAAGGTACTGGTTGCGGAGGGTATTGTTGTGGGTATGGTTGAGAATATTGTGACTGATAATGATGGGAATATGGTTGAGCAAATGATTGTTGATATGGCTAGGATTGTTGTTGAGCAAATCGTTGATATGGCTGGGATTATTGTTGAGCAAATTGTTGAGGAAAATAATATCCTCTCCATCATTGTTGTGGGTATGTTTGCTGCTGTTGGTTAGGCAAGTTTTGCCATGGCATGGGAACATTCCAAGAATTTTGAACATGCATGTTATAATTTGTTGGATTTTGATACATACCTGGAGGTCTTGGTTGCCATGGTCTTCTAGCTCCCATGAAATACATGTTTTCCATTTCTGCACTAGCTTCCAAATTGTAATTCTGCAAAATTTTCATCTTTGTACAGTCTTTAGTGTCATGGTTGTCTGTGCAAAACCCATAAATTTTCACGTTATCTAAGGGACATTCTTTCAAATAATGTTTCTTCCTACATTTGGGACAGTATATAGATAATTCTAGTTCTTGTTCATCTTGTCTTTTCTTTGTTTCAAGGTATCTATTCGGTTTCCCAAAGTACTCATAAGATCTGTTTTGAAGTCCTCAAATAAGTTGCCTAGTTCAGCTTGAGTTATGTTTCCTGTAGTAGATTTTGTGATTTTTGATGTCATGGCTCTTTTCCCACTTCTTGTCCTACTCCTAGAGTACGTTTGGCATAATTCGACAATCTCCTCAAAAGGTAAGTTGGAAATGTCCCCTTTACCCATGAGATTAAGATCATCTAAATACTCATCCCAAATGCCTTTAAGAAAGATTGTTCGAATAAGATCAATTGACATAGTCCTATGTTTTGACTTTTGTAGATTATATGAGAATATTTCTAAGTATTCCTCTAAGGTCTCATCTTCTTGTTGAGTCATTTCAAAGATGTCATCTTTGGAATCTTTTGATCGACAATAAGGTTGTTACTTTTTCAGAAAAAAAAAAATCTCATATCATCCAAACTAGTGATTGAATGTTCACCTAATTCCATAAACCACATAAGTGTTGTTGCTTTTAAGGTAGCAGGAAAAAGGCGAAGTCTATGAGCATCATCGGTATATCCATAGGTTCGGCATGCTATGTCAAATTTGAATAAATATGAGTTTGGATCTTCAGATGCCATCCCATAGAAGTTTGGCAATACAGATGGTGGTATGTTTTTCATTTTAATTTCCTCATCCATTTGCTCTCCTCTATCTTGAATTGGAAATTTAAATGTGGATTCCTCTGTTTCTGGTGGATTTTGATTTCCTCCAAATAGAGTATCATTGTTTTGTTTTTCTTCGTTTTCCCTTCTTCTTCTCCATTCTTCCCTTTGTCTCTCATATTCTCTCATTTGTTCAGGTGTAGGTCCTCTAGATCCTCCTCCCTCTTTAGCCATCGTAATTTGTGATTTATCTAAGGTTTCTTTCTCTTCTTCTTGTTTTAGTTCTTGAAGAAAAATTTCTTCAAGACTAGGCTGTTGGATTTTTGTGCTACTCCCTTCAAATTTCACTACTGTAGAAGTTTCAAGTAGATTTCTTCTCTTTGATTCGTGGGCTATTAGAATTTTTCTTTCAATGGGGGTGAGTCTTTGGCCTGATTTCACTTTTTCCTCAAGTTGTGCTGTTGTAACCTTTCTTGTTGGAGTTGTGTATTCAATCCTTTCTAATGGCTCTGCTCCTAATGGTGGATTAGTTGTTGGGGGGTTTCTTTTAAATTTGTCTTTTTCGTCCCTAAACCTAGACATAAATAAGCATGACTGAAATTTAAATTTAATTCTATGTTTTTGTTGTTTTGTTGATTTTTGTTTTTTTCTTTAGTCTTTCTAGTTGGACCTCCCCGACAACGGCGCCAAATGTTTGGTCCCAACTTACCAAGGCAAGTTAAGCTTTTAATTCTTTTATCAACCCAGGAAAGTACACTTAGAGGTGCTTACCTAAAATATATAGATCTAGAAGGCTCTAAGATTTTAATGATTACCTAATGGACTAAATTAACAGTGCTTTCTACAAAATATCCTTTATTATCCTTTTAAATCATTCAAACATCAATCTAAGAGAAACAAACCCTATGCAATTCTAGTTGCAGAATAACAAAAGCAGAGTGTTGATGATTGATTGTAATCCTACATTCCCTTACAAGAATATTTCTTCAAAGAATTTTTACAATCACAACAGTCCAAAGTAATTTCAATTTAAATCACACAGTGAATAAGATAAGCAGTGTTATAAACCAATATCAGTTAGATATTTTACAAGAATCATTTACCAAACTGAAAATTGAATTTTAAAACTCCATTCTTAAATCACTTCAGAAATAAAACTAGAACTATCCTTCAAAATTAAAGCTAGCAAACAAATTTGGAAGTTGAATGTCAGCAACATCCAAATATCAATTCCAAGATCAAGAATAGTTGAATCTTCTTACAAGGCTCTCTCTTCACAACAAATTCGAGTTCTCTTTAACTGATAATTCTGCTAACATAACTTTAACTCTGAACATGAAATGATTAACTGCTAAATTCGAATTTGCAGTTAGTAAGAAAAACAAAGTAAAGATAAAGTGTACCAGCAAAGTGATGAGGGCCCTTCAACACTCCACAAGCACACTAGGAGATGATTCAAAAGAGTGTAGCTATTAAATCTTGAGACATAAAATTACTGAAGAAGTTTGTATTAAGTCTGGAATCAAAGATACACAAGTTGTCTTCTCATATGTTCATAAAAACCATTCTAAAACATAGTTTTCCCATATGGGTTATTTATCGTGAATCTTCTAACAAAAACAACTATTGTTCCTCCATCTAATACTAACAATATTCTATTAATTACATCCCAAGGAGGTCGAATTTAGATCTATTCCTCCATTTATGCAAAAATTCTAAAACTGTAAAATATCTTGTGCACAAAAATCAGTGAAAAGTGATGAAGTGGCTGGGTTTGACCAGCTTGACTGGACACTTGTTTACCCCAAAACTGAAAGTGAATAGCTGTTTCATCATCCTTGTACATTTTAATTTATGCCCATAATCTTCGAATTTGCCCACCTGTCCTGCAACATGTCAAACAATAAAGCAATCACAGATTGTTACAACTTCCTGTGATTATTCTGAAAAATGTCATTTAAATATAAAAATTTCAAATATTAATCCCAAGCTCAAAATAACGAAAATGACAACATATGACTTATTTTCTAAGGATTATTGTTGAATAATAAAGGTTAAATGGCCAAGAAGGATAGTTAAAATATGAATTTGGAATGGAATGGACAGTCAAATTTAGATACCAACAAAGGGTTTTTCAAAATCTATTGAGCTATCAGGGAGTGTTTCTCTTGGAGAAGCCTTAAGGAGGATGTTCTGAGGCATGTAAAAGAGTGTGATGTTTGTTAGAAGAATAAGGGGGAGTAGACATATCCAACTGGTCTACTTTAGCCACTTCCGATTCCAGAGAGGAAATGGGAGAGCATATCCATGGATTTCATCCCTAGACTTCAAAATTTGCAAGGACGTGATTGCTTCTATGTGGTTGTGGACATACTGACTATGTTTTCTCATTTCTTTTCCATTATTTCCAGATCCTCACTGTCACAAATAACCGAGCCCTTTTTTAGAGAGATCTTCAGGTTGCAAGGTCTTCCCAAGACCATAGTCAGTGATCAGGGCAGTAGATTTATGGGGGGGGTTTGTCAGGAGTTATTTAGATTGGTGGGCACTGAGCTCATTCCTAGTACTAGCTACCACCCCCAGACATATGGGCAGACAGAGATTGTGAATAAATGGTTGGAGGGATATTTGTGGAACTATGTGACAGGGTAGCAAAGCACACGGGTGAAGTGTCTTCACATGGGAGAGTACTACTACAATGCCACTTACCATATGTCTATCGGTATGTCACCTTTTCATGCTTTTTATGGATATGATACATTATCATTTGCTGACATGATTTTTGGAGACAGTCGAGCCCCTGGGGCAAAGGATTGGATATAGGAGAGCCAGGATATCTTAAGGGCTCTCAAAGACAACTTGTAGACAAAGCAGAACCGGTACAAGATGTATGCAGATAGGCATCGTGTGGAGAGGCATTTTGAGGTTGGAGACTTAGTGTTCTTGTGTCTCCAACCATATAGGCAGCCTAAATTGAAGTACAAGGGAGCTGAGAAGATCAAAACCCATTTTTATGGATTTGTATAGGGTCATCCGACGAGTTGGGGAGGTGGCTTATGAGCTAGAGCTTTCACTAGGAAGCAAGGTACATAATGTGTTTCTTGTGTCTTGCATGAAAAAGGCATTGGGATATCAGGTTACAATTGTATCAAAGTTGCCGCCCTTCGATGACGAGGGTCATTTGATTTTAATACCTGATACTATATTGCAGGAGAGGGAGAGAAGGCTCAAGAACACGACTATTAGGGAATATCTTGTTTGGTGGAAAGATTTACCAGAGGAGGATGCTACTTGGGAGGGAGAATAGATTTTACAACATCCAACATTGTAGTTGCTTAAGAAAAAGCAACATTTGGGAGGGGAGTACTGTCATGTCCCTGATTAATAATTTTGCTAAGGAATTTCTCAATTTTGCAATTTTGGCTATCAATATAATATTTGATAAATAAAACTTAGGAGGAATAAGTTGTGGAGGCTCAAATTTAATTTTGATAAGAAATAAAGGTTGCACTTAGGAGAAAAAGAAAAAAATAAAGTGAAGTTAAGTTGTGGGGGTCACTTAAGAAGGAAATCGAACTCCCTAGGAGAAATTGAACCACATGAAGAGGGGGTCAAGCAAGGGGGTTGAATGAGCAACAATTATAAAAGGAGGGGAAGAGACTCATTTTGGATCATCTTGGAATTTCATTTTCAGAATTTTGAGAGTTTGATTGAGCTGTTTAGCCAAGTCAACCAGTGTTTTTTAGCACAAGGGATTTCCAGGCGGAAATTCCAACTCTTCTTCAGGGGACTTCGAGAGTCATTCGAGGAGAGAGATTGAGGGGAGGTTTTAGTATTTTGTGTGGGATTTGAAACATTTCTATTCAGCCTGTGCAAGTTTTGGAGGACTCAGGATTTTGTTGGGCTTTATTGAGATAACATATGTTGTATTCCAGACTGGCTATTTTGTGGAGATTTTCCCTTGAAGAGCTAGAGATTTGTGGGCCACATTTTTCCTTTCTTGAGTTTGCACTAGGGTTTATTGGTTGTTCAATGCATAGGAGTTGAGCAATAGTGTTTGTGGGTTTTGGAGTTGATATTGGCCGAGAGTTTGAGGAAGGAATTTCGCTGAGTTTTGAAGGAGTTTCCTTTTGGGAAATTGTGCATTCTTACAATAGTTTGATTTCTATAGCTCACTAACAAACTATGAAGGGCTACACACATTTTTTGGGGCTTCAGTTACTGGTGGATTCAACTTGTGGTTATTCTGGGTTTTGTTGGTTTGGGTATGAGGACCCTTCTCCTATTTTTTTAGAATATTTGGAGCATTATTGAGCGTTCATATTAGAGTTTGCCTCTAGGAGTAACAATACTAATTTTTTGGGCATTGCGTTGGACAAATTAGGCCTTTTTTGTTGGAGTTTGCTGAGATTTTTTACCTGGGTATTGCATGCTTGCAGTATCAAACCCGAGTTCTATCATTCCACTCCACTGTACTCAGTTCCGGTTGAAAATTAATAAAATGGCTTATATTTTTTTGTTGCTATTCTATGGTTTACTAATCTATTTCTGTTTATGCAAATTTGTGCTTGCATGGTTGTATTTTCTTGATGTAGCTTAGTGCATGTTTTTTATATTCATTGTATTTCCTAGTTTGGGATATTACAAAGTATGACATATTGGAGGACATATTTGAATAAGAAGATACATAATATAAACCACAAGGATTAGAATACAAACTTCAAAATCTCAACTTAGGTAACATTAGATGTGTTTAACTTTTCCAATTGAGTTTAGAGACTCAATTGAGAAAACATCAATATAGAGATGAGTGGTTTGAATGTTTTTAGAAATTTTAACCCAAATAATACTTAAAATACAGACTGAAAATAACGTAGATTAAGACATAGATTTTATGATTCTCGAATTACTCACACGCCACACTTTGTCGCTTGTAGTGGAAAGACCTAAGAACTTAGACGTAAAAGAGTCAAAAAGATAATTCACAACATCAAATCCTTTCGTTCCTATTATATTCTGGCATGTGTTTTGAACTCAAGTATGAGTGAAATAATGTCTTATATGATCATCGTTATTTATGTTAAGGATAAAGGCATTTGAGATTATTGTATAATTAAAAGTGTCAAGTCATGACAATCCAATGGGCATTTATCATATTAATTTAAGATTTTTTTTATAAGTGTGTTAAAAAAGCCTGTGTAATTTGAATTTATTTAAATATATTATTTATATAAAAAACTTAATAATATATATATTTTTAAACTTATTTAAAAATAATAATTTAAATACAAAATAATTTGGGCAAAAATTATGTTCGACATCTCAATGCATTTTAACACCACAAATGATAACATATTCACTTCGCACCAATCCACATAAAATAGTTCTTTAAAGATCACAAAGTGTTTCGACATTGAAAATTTTGAAAATTAAAACCAACAAATGGAAATACAATAATCACAAGCTCTCACTTTGATGTGTAACAAATATATACTCTTCGCAACCCATTTCATATACAGATTATTACATAGTAACATAGAATGCTCTATGCAAATGAGACCAAGCCTCACATGTAAGCAACAATGACCCTCTCTTTTTACAACTTAACATTTGATTAACACTTCATGGGGACTTACACTCTCTTCAATTCCCAACATTTTGTTGAATGTATCAACGCTTCCATTCTCGGGGCCATCATTGGCTCATGTGTTACATTCTTGGTATGCAGATGCATGGACACCTTGAGTGGCTCTGCTGGAGGGATCCAAGATAAAATAAGTCTCAAAACCCTGGATACAAGTCTCCCCAAATAAAATAAGTCCTGGAACCCCGGAAGCAAGTCTCCCTTGAGCTTAGGTACAAGAGTGCCCCATGGTTTTCCTTCGATATGAAATTGTTCTCGTTAATGAAATCATATTTTATGATGAGAGTGGAACCTTGGGAAGATAAGGATTTTGCTCGTTGTTTATGCCCTCTGCAAGACCCACTTCTCAATGTGCCCAATGTTAGGCTTTACCTATCAAAGATTACGCAACCATACATAACGTTATAAATATTGCCATGTCAACAAATCCAATATTAGAGTTAGTTGATGGAGATGGTTACCATCTTCTAGTTAGGATCAGGGAAATTGATGAGTACTCTAAGCAGTCTCAAGGCGTCTAGAGCTATAAATATCAACAACTCCTTGTTTTAAAGAGGGGAACAACTAGCATGTGACTACACATCTCTCGTACACAGGCCACAAATCTCTCAAACACAAAGTCTTTAAAACAACTAACGACATCCCTTGGCCAATGTAGCGGACATGTGGCGACAAAATGATGTCGGTGAAAATTTTGTACAAAAAGCAAAGATTAACATTATAAAAACCCAAAATTTCTTTTGTACAAACAAACCAATATCTCCAACCCAACGCTAAATATCACACAATAACATAATAATAATCATTCATTACAAATCCATAAATTCCATAAATTCTATATACAAATAATAATCATTCATTACAAATCCAAAATTCTCTCCAAATACCATAAGTATAAGTGATAGGGTGATTAAAGAAATGTACAACTCTCTAAAACTTATTTGATAAATTTACAAGACACGTACCCTAAGTGATTAAACCAATGCTTAATACTTTTTCTTTATACTTTGTACAACCTTCCAAAACTTTTTCAATAAATCTAGAACACAAAAATGGTACAAAGGATTTGTAAATTTTGTTAAATATATTTAACTTTCACTTTATCAAGCTATAAACAAAAGTTTTATTTTATTAAATTTATAAAATATAGCTATTGATTTTAGTTTTGATAATTTATTAATGTATTTTTAAATTTTACTCAATCAAATAATAAAAATTAATTTATTACACATTATATATATATATATATTAATTTTAATTTTAATTTAATGTTAAAATATTTATATATTTAACATAAAAATTTAAATTTTTAGAGAATTAAATTTTTTATTAAATATTTTAATAAAAAAATTAATAAAATATATTAGTTGCGCCGAGAGGTTCATTCTACAACCTAATATGAAGGGGTGTGTAAGGTGGATGGTGAAGGATTTGACGAAAGAAAGCAATTTAACCAAGATTGCTTGAGAGAAAAAAAAAGGAAGCGCAAAATGCAGGGATCAGATTGCGAGGTGTTTAGTCGCATAGACTATCGTTAACAGAAGTTAAAATTTCTTTTCTTATAAGTCAAGAAATAATTGCATCACAAGGATTATGGTTGCCTCAAAGAAATGAAATGAAACTATTTTTAATGACGTCCATGAGACCTTGCGGTCTAAGGGACCACCCACTATCACTTAATCCATATTCAGATTTTTTTCTAGGTTGATTCTGCTGTTATGGATCTTGAGTAAGAAATTCATTGTTTTGTGAAGCCTTGTCTCCTCAAAAATCTCACTGAGACTGTTCACCTTTAGGCTGCTATCAAACTGATGACGAATAACTTCATACGCTGCACACTCTTTGATAAAATGTCATTATGTTTCTACCACCCCTTTGTTGCAAAAAATGCAAGTTCGTTCTTCCCAATCTTCTTTAGGGACCACCCATCTACCAGTTTCACATCTTAGATGATGGGAGCTAGTCCTCAGCTGAGCAATTAAAATTTTAGTTATTCCTTTAATTGAGGAACTCAAATACTCTTTATCATCATGTTTCCACATTGGATTAAATTATTTGACATAATATGCTTTCTTTTTTCCTACATGCTTTTTCCACATGGCAGTCCTAAATTTTTCTAACACCCACCTTTCTATCTCCTCCTTAGTGTGATAGCAATCATGCATATTTACGTCCCATTTGCCTAACCACTTTTTGTTTTGTTCCATCCATGTCTTTTCCTGGTGGTTTAACTCTTCTTCAACAACCAAATTGGGCCATCGATGCTTATCCATATTTTCAACCTTTGTCAGGTAACTCAACAGATCAATGATCACTTACGCCTCAATTGGAAACATATCAGCCTCAGTTAAAAGGATATCATATGGGATTGTTGATTTAACATTGAGGTTACTTGTGATCAGGTTTTTTTGAATTCTTTCTATTTGTCACCATTTGTGGCTTGACATGTTGCTCCCCCATATTTCGCAACCATAGAGGATAATTGGCACCACTAATATACCAAAGAGGGTTTTCTTAGTCTTCCAATCCCATAGTTCTGCTTGTCTACACCTATTCTGAAGGAGGTAAGAAGCGATCCACCCTCCTTGGATTCTTTTTGATTTACATGTCTCCCAGCTAAGCCTATAGTGAAAGTCAATTCCTAAATATGTGTACTCATCTACCACCTCCAAGTGGCTGCCCTCAAAGAGAAAAGTACCCTGATGCTTCTTTCTTTTCAAAGAAAAAATCGCGACTTTAGTTTTGTTGGTATTTACTTGCATTCCCACCTCTTGATAAAGGAGTTCCAGAGATTTCAAGTGTTCTCTCAGACCTAGTGCCGATTTAGCAATAGGAATAATTTCATCTGCATATAAAAGTGGTTTCACCACATATCTTGCTAGTTGGATGCCTTCTCCTTTGCTATTGTTTATCCCCTCTTCAAGCTTATCAATATATAAACCAAATAATGTGGGAGAAAGAGGACATCCCTGTTTGACTCTTATGTCACTATCAAAACATTCAAACATGCCTTCCTTTGTTCTGATTCTGGCTCTAACCCTCTCATAAAGCTTATGAACAACTGCCCTATATTCCTTTGGGACCTTTAGTTCTTCCATTTTGTGCCATAGTTTATCTCTAGGGACAATATCGAAGGCTTTTTTGAAGTCAACAAAGCAACAAAATGCTTCCCCACCTTGGTTGTCCTAGAATTTTTCAATGAAGTGTCTTAAAGTGATGCAATGATCAATGACATAATGTTTAGGCCTAAAACCAGTCTGTCCCTTTGCTCCTTTTCCCTCTTTTTCTGCCCAATCGCTGATTCTATGCTCTAGCATGCTCCCAAAAAGTTTTCCAAGAAAAGGGTTGATCATAATAGTATGGTAGTTAGAAGGGTTATTGATATCTCTGATTTTGTGAAGAGGTATAACAACACTAGTTGTCCACTCAACTAGAAAACTATCTTGATTGACTCCGTTAAATATCTCCTTATGTGTGGGGCTAGGAGCTTCGTTCCCCATTTGTTGAAAATAGCAACAAGAAATGCTAAAAATAACACTGCTATAAATAGCATTTTGGGATACATTCCAATTTTAGTTAGTCCCTGAACTAAAATTGAGAATTAAAAATTTGAATTTGATCTTAGCAGTTGTTTGTAAAATAATTAATTAATTCATCTTGAGTTAATTAGTTGGAGAAAATCAAACATGAAGTCCATGTGAAGACATGCAACAATTTTCCCTTTGATTGAGGAAGTTATCCCTTGATTAAGGAGATCATGATGAGTTGTACTTTGAGTTGTAATTAGTTAGCTCAGTTAAATGAGTTAAGTCCAGTTAGATTAGTTCCAACAGTTTGTGGAACTGATTATGAGTTCAGTTAGTTAATGCATGCATGCATGTAACTGTTGCACTTCAGATAACTAAATATTCTCTCATAAATAACTCATGCATGTTAGTTCAGTCAGAGACCCGGTTGAGATCAGATGATGGGACAGTGTACTCTCAGTTGCAGGAATATTCCATTGAGGATATCTCTTGCATGCAAAAGGAATTCATACCTTGGATATTGCGCAGTTACTTCTAAGTTTGGTGAGTTGTGTGAGAGGCCAATTCACACAAGTGGCGGCATTGGACCCCAGGAGAAACTGCGCAAGGAAATAAGAGGCTTGGAGGATTGGAGGAAGGCATATGTTGTGTCTATTCAGTTTGTGAGTTGTATTGATGGATTGTATTGAGAGCTGGATATCTTGTGAGCTATAGCTTTGTGTAATCCGGATATATTTCCACTTGTATGTTCATGTGTGATTTCTTTCTCATTCTTTGTTATATGTGTTCTATTTGATCTTGCTCAAAATCAATTAAGCTTTCGCAAGTTTGTTTGTAGAAGTAGATCAAGTATTTTGCTTTAGAATATTGCATTATTAGGTGATCTACAGTGGGAAATTCTACATGGTATCAGAGTAAAGGTGATCAAAGAGAAGAACAATATACAAAGAAGGGAGAAGTTCCAAGTTTGAAGTTCCTGATTATAGAATTCGAATTCTTATCACATCTCAAATTTCACTAATGGCATTCAACGGTTTAAGACTCGAGTATGCCCTTGGTGGCAGCTCAAATTATATAGCTTGGAAGGATCACATGGAAGCAGTATTAGAGGACAATGGTCTAAAGGACTTCATTGATCAAGAATTCCCCAAGGCAGTAGCAGCTAATGCCAAAGAATTGGCGGAATGGAAGAAATGTGTGGCTAGAGCGAGGAGAATCCTTCTGGAGGGAGTTTGAGACCACATAGTCTCGAGTCTCCATGGGAAGGAGACATCGTTTTCAATGTGGAAAACATTGAAGGATCTATATTAGAACAACAACAATCAGAGGAAGCTGGCGCTAAAAGACAAGCTTCGGAAAATCAAGTGTGAAAAGGGCGACATGATCTCTACATATATGAACAAGCTCACCACCTGCAGGGATGAGCTTGGAAGTGTAGGAATCACAACAGTCGATGATGACATGGTGATTCTTGCTCTCCTCGGTCTTCCTAAGAGCTGGCATAGCTACCAAGACTCGGTAAATGGAAGAGAGAAACTGCCAGATTGGGAACAACTTTGGTCGGATCTGATGCATGAGGAGATAAGAAAAAGAACCAGAGATGGATCTTCATCAAGGCAAGATGATGAAGAAAATCTAGCCTTAACGAGTAAGGCGAGGAAAGGGAAAGGGAAGGCGACCCATTCCAAATCCAGTTCTTCCCATGGTGGGAAGAAGTTTGACAAATCGAAAGTGAGATGCTTTCATTGTCATGAGGTGGGCCATTATGCTACGAATTGTCCACAGAAGAAATCCCAGAAGGGATCCTCGAACAGATCAGATGGTGAGGCACTGGCCTCACAGTTCGAATTGGATTTCTCCCTCATCGCATGCATGGTTTCATCGATGGTGGGATGTTTTTGGTACCTGGATAGTGGAGCTTCATTCCACATGACGGTGACAAGAATCTTTTCAGTACCTTGGAGGAGAAGGATCTCTAGATGCGGATCGAGATGGGCGATGATGGAAAGTACCATGTTTCAGGTGAAGGTATGGTTGTGTTTCAAAGGGAGCATAGAGCTCCTCTCACCCTGACTGATGTAAAGTATGTATCAGGTCTAAAGAAGAACCTTGTGTCCGTTGCTATGCTGGAAGACAAAGTCTATGATGTAGTCTTTAGTAAAAGAAAGGTATTCATGAGGCATATCAGCACTGGACAGACCAAGAGGATTGGGATTCGAGTTAAGAATCTCTACAAGCTAGAGGTAGACGACTGTGCTGCATTGAGTTCCAAAGTAGAGTTGGTGCAGAGCCAAGATGTTGGCAAGCTATGGCATAGAAAATTGGGCCACTTGCACCATGGGGCCTTGAAGATCCTGCAGCAGATTTCTTCTGGACTTCCCAAGGGAAAACTGGAGTAGACAGATACATGCAAAGTTTGTACCTTGGGTAATTATGAGAAATCTTCCTTTCAGGATCGAAACAGTAGAGATGGAGCAATCCTAGAGCGAGTTCACACAGATGTGTGTGGACCATTCTCTATAGCCTCCACCGCTAAACAAAGGTACTATGTTATTTTTATTAATGATTTTTCTCGTAGATGTTGGATCTACTTTATGCTAAAGAAGGATCAGACGTTCTCAAGGTTTTGTGAGTTTAAAGCCTTGGCAGAGAAAGAATTTGGAAAGAAAATAAGGGCCTTGTGTAGCGACAATGGTGGAGAGTATGTCTCCCAACAGTTCAAGGACTTCTGTGCTACAAAAGGAATTAAACGGGAGTTGACAGCACCCCATAACCCACAGCAGAATGGGGTGCCTGAAAGGAAGAACATATCGATTGTGGGAGCATCTCGAGTGATGTTGCATGACCAAAGCCTACCACTTCATTTATGGGTTGAGGCATGCAATACAACAATATACTTGTAGAACAAAAGCCTGCACTATATACTGGGGATGAAGACACCAATGGAAGCCTTTTCAGAGAAGCGACCAGATGTGAGTCACTTCAGGATCTTTGGATCATTGGTTTATTGCCATGTGACCAAAGATACCCGGAAGAAGCTAGATCCAACAACTGAGTTGGGGATTGTTATGAAACCAGCTCACAAAAAGATAGAAAAGAGAGATCCACGCCTTAGAATTCAGCCTCTTTGAGGGGGCAACCTCCTTTACATTACATAAATGAACAATTCTTGGATGATACAAATGACAAAACCTCCTTTCTATATATAGGAGTCTAAGGAGTCACAATATAATCCAACCGACCTAACAATAATAATATAAAGCCACAAAAATAACAATAGAGGGATTCTATGGGGCACAGAAATAACAATATGGGGGTAATAGGGGCACAACAATATAAATAGGGGGTATAACTACAATAGTAATGGGGTAATCACTAGTATTATAGGGGCCCAACATGCCCCTCTCCTTCAAAAAAAGTGTTGTTCTCAACGCTTCAGCAGTTCTGGATACTTCTGCATAAAATTCTCATCCTCCCATGTGGAATCTTCAGCGGATAAGTTCTTCCACTTGATAAGATACTCTGAAATTGATCGATTTCGTAGCTGTCGAGTTCTTGTTTCTGTGATTGCTTCCGGTTCCATTATAATTTTTCCTTCCTCGTCAAGTTCTGGCAATATTGTTTGAATTGGGAGCTTGTCACCTATAACCTTCTTTAAACATGAAACATGGAAATCTGGGTGCAATCGAGAAGCTGCAGGAAGCTCCAATTTGTATGCCATAGTACCAATCTTTTCCAACACCTTGTACGGACCATAATACTTTGGTGATAATTTATTATCCTTCTTAGCTTGCTTTAGGGACATTTGCTTATATGGTTGTAGCCGTAGGAATACCCAATCACCTACATCAAAACTTCTTTCACTGCGATGTTGATCTGCCTGTTGTTTCATTCTATTTTGTGCCAACACGAGGTTATCCTTTAAGAGTTGGAGGACTTGTTGCTGATGTTCGATGTGATGTTCCACTGCCTGAACCTTAGAATTTTCTCTTAAATATGATGTGATGGATGGTGGTTGATACCCATAAAGTGCCATAAATGGGGTCATTTTTGTTGCTGTATGGAAGGAAGTGTTATACCACCATTCAGCTAGAGGCAACCATTTGACCCATTGTGTCTGTTTATCAGATACAAAGCAACGAAGATATCCTTCCAAACATTTGTTTACTATCTCAGTTTGCCCATCAGATTGAGGATGATAAGATGAGCTATGAGCTAACTGAGTCCCAAGACAAGAAAATAATTCTGTCCAAAAATTTCCAGTGAAAATGGGATCTCTGTCACTTACAATAATCTTTGGGTTTCCATGTAGCTTTTGAACTGTTTCCATAAATGCAGTAGAAACTGTACTGGCGTTAAATGGATGTGATAATGCACAAAAGTGTGCATACTTGGTAAGTCTGTCAACTACCACCATGATGACACTCTTTCCCTCAGACTTGGGTAAACCTGTGATAAAATCCATTGAAACCTCCTCCCAACGTTGGCTTGGAATGGATAAAGGTTGTAATAGACCTGGTGTCTTAATTGTTTCAACTTTATTTTGCTGGCAAACCAAACATTCCACCACAAACTTTTGAATATCTGATTTAAGGCCATCCCAAAAAAATTCCTTCTTAACCCTGTGGTAAGTTTTTAAAAATCCTGAGTGCCCTCCTAAGGGAGAAGTGTGCAATTCCATAAGAATCTTTTGTTTTAGCTGGGAATTCTTACAGAGGTATAAGCGATCTTTGTACCATAACGAATCATTTTGCCAGCTAAATTTATCAGAAGTACTGGAATCTTGTTGTAGCTTTTGAATAAGTGCCCACACTTCTTCGTCGTTCTTCCATTCCTCCCTTGCTTCGTTTATCCAATCTGGTTGGATAATAGAAATGGCACACAACAATGATTCCACATCCTCATCCTTTCTTGAGAGTGCATCTGCCACCACATTTTGCTTCCCTTTTTTGTAGATGATTTCAAAGTCATAACCCAACATCTTTGTGACCCACTTTTGTTGCTCTTCAGAGGATAATCTTTGTTCTAAAAAGTATTTAAGGCTATCATGATCCGTTTTTACCTTGAAGTGTCTTCCCATTAGGTAGGGTCGCCATTTCTTAAGTGCATGGAGTATTGCCAACGTTTCCTTCTCATAAATAGCTTTGCTTAAAAACTTTCCCTTGATTGGACGACTTTCAAAAGCAATGGGTCTTTCATCTTGCATTAGAACAGCACCAATTCCATTTCCTGAAGCATCACATTCCACAATAAAGGTTTTTGTGAAGTCCGGTGTAGCTAAGACCGGTGCTTGGCACATTGCCTCTTTAAGATTTTCAAAGGCCTTTGTTGCTTCCGAAGTCCATGAAAATGAATCTTTCTTCAATAATGTTGTTAGAGGTGCTGCTATTCTCCCATAATTCTTAACAAACTTGCAATAATACCCTGTCAACCCAAGAAATCCTCGCAGATGCTTTATGGATGTGGGGATTTTCCATTCCTTAATGGCTTTAATTTTGCTAGGGTCTACCTTAAATCCTTCATGAGATACAATATGACCCAAATATTCCACCTCCTGGACTCCAAAGAAACATTTGGATCTTTTTGCATATAATTGTTTCTCCTCCAATAGTTGTAACACCCTGTCAACATGTTCAACATGCTCCTTCCAAGACTTGCTGTAGATTAGTATATCATCAAAAAATACTAACACAAATTTTCTAAGGAATGGTTTGAAAATTGAATTCATCAAACCTTGAAATATTGAAGGTGCATTGGTAAGGCCAAAAGGCATGACCAAAAATTCATAATGACCCTCATGAGTTCTAAATGCCGTTTTCGGAATGTCTTCAATCTTCATTCTAATTTGATGATATCCTGAACGAAGGTCCAACTTGGTGAAGTAAATTGATCCATGTAATTCATCCAGTAATTCATCAATAACAGTTAAGCGCGCTTGAGCCAGAGGAGTTCTGGGATGGGTGACCTCCTGGGAAGTCCTGGTTACCGGGTGCAAGCCCCGGAAGTGATGATTGATGCTATGTGATTCGTTCTCCACATTTCACTAGTTTCAATCCCACTTCTTCACCCCTGTGAGCATCACCCGATGCAATGAGTGCTAAGTGAACTATTCAAAAAATCATGAGAAATTAGTCAGTTACGACTACCTCTCATGGAAATGGTCATACGTTTGAATGACTTACTTAACGCAGTTGAATCCCAAAATGATATCTAATATAATGCACTGCGTAAATCCCCATTAAATTCAAAAAGAGTCAAGCGATCTCTACTTGAATGGTTCATGAGGCACAATACTTGCTAAGGTTTTGCAAATGGGGTAGCAAGCTAAGTGGGCTTGATTGTGGAAAAACTCCACAGTTAAGCGCGCTTGAGCCAGAGGAGTTCTGGGATGGGTGACCTCCTGGGAAGTCCTGGTTACCGGGTGCAAGCCCCGGAAGTGATGATTGATGCTATGTGATTCGTTCTCCACATTTCACTAGTTTCAATCCCACTTCTTCACCCCTGTGAGCATCACCCGATGCAATGAGTGCTAAGTGAACTATTCAAAAAATCATGAGAAATTAGTCAGTTACGACTACCTCTCATGGAAATGGTCATACGTTTGAATGACTTACTTAACGCAGTTGAATCCCAAAATGATATCTAATGGGGAACTTATCTTTAATAGTGAGCTTGTTGAGCTCCCTATAATCTGGACACATGCGCCATGATCCATCCTTCTTGTGCACCAATACTACTGGAGCTGAGAAAGAACTTTGACTCAGTTGAATTATACCAGCCTCTAGCATTTCTGCAACCATATGTTCAATTTCACTTTTTTGGACATATGGATATCTGTACGGCCTGATGTTTGGAGGAACACTTCCTGGCATCAGATGAATAGCATGATCATGATCACACATAGGTGGGAGACCTTTGGGAGTCTCAAATACCTTGGAATGATTGTCCAAGACTTTTTAGAGATCTGGAGAAATAGATGATTCCAATGTGGAAACATCTAGTGAACATAATTGTGCAATTACACCTCTTTGCTCCTTTTTTAGAAGCTTTGTCATGCCATTAGAGCTGATTATCTTTCCTGGTTTCCCTGCAATACCCCTTAATTCAACTTCCTTTCCTTCCACAGAAAATTTCATGAAAAGTTCTTGAAAATTAAAAGCTATTGTACCCAAGGATTGTAGCCATTGGACTCCTAGTACAACATCAACACCTCCCATTGGAATGGAAAGCATTGGGCTAGTCAATACATATTCTCCCATGGATAGCTTGATATTATGGCACTTTCCAGAACAATTTATTGTTCCTCCATTTGCAATCATCACTTGACACTCTGGTGCTGGATATAGGAAGCAATTCAATTCTTTTGCTACCCTACAATGAATAAAATTGTGGGTGCTTCCTGAATCAATCAACACTATTACCTTTTTCTTCTTGATTTGTCCTTCTATCTTGATGGTTTGAGGAGTGGTAATTCCCGCCAATGCATTACAAGATATGGTCGGATTTATTTGTTCTTCATCTAGGCTTTGTTCCTGGAATATATCCTCTTCTTTTGACCTTTCTTGCTCCTTTTCTTCTTCCTCTTCACAATCTATGTAGAATAATTTCTTCTCAGCACACTTATGACCTTTTGTGTATTTGCTATCACAATTGTAACAAAGCCCTTTTGCTCTTTTTTCTTCCAATTGTTGTGGTGTCAACCTTGTAGGTTGTGGAAGACTATGGGCAACAACACTTCCGTCTTTATAGTTGTGAATGGTATGCTTCCTACTTGCCATGATTTTGCTTTCCATTTTTCTTGCTAACCTGAATGCCTTCTCTAATGAATCAGGTTCCCAAAGGCGCACATCATGTTGGATATTATCCTTTAAAGACCCTATGAACACATCAATCCTATGCTCCTTTGGAATATCTTTTACCCTTATGTTCAATTTTTGGAACTCCTCAATGTGCTCCATTATTGAACCCTTTTGTTTGAGACTTATCAATTGGCTAAAAAAAGTGTTGCTTTTTGTATCCTCATAATGTGCTATCAATTCTTCCGTAAAAATTGCCCAAGTGATAAATTGTTTACGAGAACAAAGCCATTGATACCATACAAACTGATTTGGTTCCAAATATAAAGTTGCCATACGTACCTTTTGTGTGTTTTGCACATTATTGAGATCGAAGAATTGCTCCATCTGTAATATCCATGTGGCGGGATCCTTGCCATCAAACTTCCTCATATCGATTTTTGGAACATGGTGAGTCTTCGATCCAACATTAGAGTCTATGGAATCATGATTAACATTTCTTTTGTTCTCATCATGAGTTTCCTTTACTACCTTTTCACCATTAGTGACCCTTTCTTGTAGCAACTTCTTCAATTCTTCCATGTCTGTCTTCAAATCTATCTTCAAATTTGCCATCGAATCCTCCATCTTAGCTTCCATGCCCTTTATCTTAGATTCCACGCCATTTACCTTAGCTTCTGTTAGCTTTTGTGAGCGTGACATTTGTTGCACTTGTTCTTGTAATTTTGATATATCATGTAGCATTTCTTCCTCTTCTTCATGAGTCATGCTAGGTCTTTCAGGTTCCTTACTAGGTGTTTGCATTTTCTTTCCTCGGGGCATCAATTACTGATAATAATGCTTTACTATGCCCTTTGAATTCCGTTAAACCAAGCTTACACAAAAATTAAAAAAAAAAACTACACACATTTTTTCACTTTATAGAAGCCTGATATTGAATCTGATGTATCTCTGTAATTTCGGATCATTCAATTCTGAAATTTCTACCTGTAGTAGCCTTCTACGTCCTCTTTCCAATGCCACAAGTCTGAGCCAAATTGGATTCTCCAAGGAAGAGTTATGTGAAATCTCCCACAGTGACTTGCTTTTAGACTAGTTCAGTAGAGCGAACTTGTACGACGTGCCACGAGTCCCTGTTTCAACCTTTGAATCTGGAACACACATACAAGAAACTACAGTCCGTCCTCTTTCTGTACCTTCTTACGAAATTTCAATCCGATCCCCAGAGAGAAAGTTATGACGATTTTCCCCAGGTCACCTGTTTTTAATGTAATTCAGGAGTCTGCAAAAAGACCAACTTCCTCAGATCATATCTCCGCAAATATCGCGCGAAACGCTTTGAAATTCGGATCCAAGGTTCAGCGCGATTTCTTCTCAAATGGGTTTTTTTTGCGACTTCTGAAATGTCACAGAAAAAAAGTTATAGCGAAAATGCCACGATGACCTGTTTGGAGCAGCGAAACCCTAGAATCCAAAGCTCTGATACCAAATGTTATGAAACCAGCTCACAAAAAGATAGAAAAGAGAGATCCACGCCTTAGAATTCAGCCTCTTCGAGGGGAAACCTCCTTTACATTACATAAATGAACAATTCTTGGATGATACAAATGACAAAACCTCCTTTCTATATATAGGAGTCTAAGGAGTCACAATATAATCCAGCCGACCTAACAATAATAATATAAAGCCACAAAAATAACAATAGAGGGATTCTATGGGGCACAAAAATAACAATATGGGGGTAATAGGGGCACAACAATATAAATAGGGGGTTTAACTACAATAGTAATGGGGTAATCACTAGTATTATAGGGACAAAACAGGGATACTTGTGGGGTACATTGATACACCCCACAACTATTGGGTGTTTCTGCCTACTAGTCAGAGGATAGTGGTACGCAGAGATCTGAAGTTCGACGAGCAGAAAGCCATGCGAGTATCACTTGAGAGGGAGCTCAAGTTGCATGCAGAGGAGGAACTTTCAGTTCCTAAGGAGGAGGAGCCTCAGACTGATGCGGAGCAGCCGCATGCAGAGGATCTAGGAGTGGAGACATCCACTCATGCTGAGTCTTCCAGAGATGGGCATAAATGCTCAAGGGAACTTGACAGGTTGATGCTAGATGCGCGAGAGAATGTGGGACAACCATCTTCTCGGCGCAGACAAAGGAGGTCACTCGAGCGGTACACTGGTTACATGGCCCTGGTTGGGGAGTGTGTAGAGTCTGAACCTTCTTCATTTGAGGAAGCAGTGCAACAGCCAGTTTGGGTTGATGCTATGATGGAGGAGTACGACTCCATCGTTCGGAACCGTGTTTGGGATGTTGTCTCAAGACCTCAAGACAAGTCAGTGGTGAGTTCCCGATGGCTTTACAAGGTAAAGCAGGCAGCTGATGGCAGTGTTGAGAAACATAAGGCAAGGTTTGTTGCTCGTGGTTTCTCACAGGTCAAGGGAATCGACTACGATGAGACTTTTTCTCCTGCGGCAAGGTACTCATCTATCAGATCGATGTTGACACTATCAGCTCAGATGGGTTGAAAGATCCATCAGATGGATGTGAAGACTGTGTTCCTCAATGGGAAGATTGAGGAAGAGGTGTACATTGAGCAACCAGAAGGTTTTGAGACCTTCATTCATGAGTCACATGTGTGCCGACTCAAGAGCGCTTTGTACGGGCTGAAGCAAGCACCTCGTGCTTGGTACACTAGGATCGACAACTATTTCACCGGGTTGGGCTTCACCAAGAGTGAAGGAGATGCGAACCTTTACCACATCATGGTAGAAGGTAAGCCATTGATCATTCATGGTAGAAGGTAAGCCATTGATCATTGTTCTTTATGTGGATGATCTGATTTTGACAGGTGATGATCAGTTGATCAAGTTTTGCAAGGAGGACCTTGCAAGAGAGTTCGAGATGAAAAACATGGGTCTTATGCACTACTTTCTAGGAATGGAAGTGTGGTAGAAGGATGGGGAAGTGTTTGTGTATCAAGGCAAGTATGCCAATGAGATACTCAGGCGATTCCACATGGAGAAGTGCAAGCCCATGCAGACTCCTCTAGCTAGTAACTGGAGGAAGAAGGATGCTACTTCAGGTGAGGTAGTAGCTGCTACTGTTTATCGGCAGCTTGTGGGTTCATTGATGTATCTAGTGAATACACAACAAGATTTGTGCTTTGCGGTGAACTAGATGAGTCAAGCTATGGTTCAGCCTACCAAGTTGTTTTGAAAGGTAGTGAAGAATGTGCTGAGATACCTCAGAGGCACATCTCAGTATGGATTGTGGTACAAACGGACAGAGGGAGTGAAGCTTCAGGGCTTCACAGATGCAAATTGGGCAAGGAGTCCATCAGACCAGAAGAGCAATTCTGGAGGAATCTTCAACCTTGGGTCAGCTGCAGTTTCCTAGTACAGCAGGAAACAGAGGTCAGTTGCACTTAGCTCAATAGAGGCTGAATACATGGCTACCAGTCAGGCAGCATGCAAGGCCATTTGGATGCGAAGATTCTAGTGGGATTGTTTGGTTAGAGGATGGATCCAACTGTGATCTATTGCGATAATCAGAGTTGTATCAAACTCTTTGAGAATCCATTATTTCAGGGCAGGTCCAAACACATAGATATCTGGTATCATCATCTTCGAGACTGTGTAGTGAAGAGGATCATGTTGTTGCTATATGTTTCGACCGAGAAATAGGATGCAGATATTTTGACAAAGGCATTGTCAAAATGCAAGTTCGAGTTCCACAAAGACAGGATTGGAGTGACTGATAATCCCTTTCTTGTTGAGAGGGAGTGTTGAAAATAGCAACAATAAATGCTAAAAATAGCATTTCGGGATACATTCCAATTTTAGTTAATCCCTGAACTAAAATTGAGAATTAAAAATTCGAATTTGATCTTAGCAGCTGTTTGTAAAATAATTAATTAATTCATCTTGAGTTAATTAGTTGGAGAAAATCAAACATGAAGTCTATGTGAAGACATGCAACAATTTTCCCTTTGATTGAGGAAGTTATCCCTTGACTAAGTAGATCAGGATGAGTTGTATTTTGAGTTGTAATTAGTTAGCTCGGTTAATTGACAATTAGATTAGTTCCAACAGTTTGTGGAACTGATTGTGAGTTCAGTTAGTTAATGCATGCATGCATGTAACTGCTGCACTTCAGATAACTGAATATTCTCTCATAAATAACTCATGCATGTCAGTTCAGTCAGAGACCCAGTTGAGATCAGATGATGGGACAATGTACTATCAGTTGCAGGAATATTCCATTGATGATATCTCTTGCATGCAGAAGGAATTGATTCCTTGGAAATTGCGCAGTTACTTCTGAGTTTGGTGAGTTGTGTGAGAGACCAATTCACAGAGGTGGCAGCATTGGACCCCAGGAGAAACTGCGCAAGGAAATAAGAGGCGTGGAGGATTGGAGGAAGGCATATGTTGTGTCTATTCAGTCTGTGAGCTATATTGAGGGATTGTACTGAGAGCTGGATAGCTTGTGAGCTATAGCTTTGTGTAATCTGGACATATTTCCACTTGTATGATAATACAGAGATCGAGGTTTATTAGTTGAGGCTTTCCCCAGAGTATTCTTCTGTGTTCATGTGTGATTGCTTTCTCATTCTTTGTTATATGTCTTCTATTTGATCTTGCTCAAAATCGATTAAGCTTTCGCAAGTTTGTTTGTAGAAGTAGATCAAGTATTTTGCTTTAGAATATTGCATTATCAAGTGATCTACAGTGGGAAATTCTACACCATTTTAAAAATTCTGCTTGTAAACTGTCAATGTCTTGCGCCTTGCCATTTGCCAGTTTCTTTATACTTTGTTCAATAGCTGCAACCGAAAATAGCTCCGTTGAGGAGACAATTATGAAAGGCTTACTTTTCTCATTTGCCCTCTCATACAAAAGTTTTTTATAGTCTAACCACTAAGCCCATGTGATATTGTTTTCTATTTGCTTTTTCTTTTGTTGTAATTCCTTAGAAACCTTAAGGATTATGTTTTCCCATAGAAATTAATTTTTTCCTTCTTGAAATCACATAACTTTCTTTCTTTGATTTATCAATTGTTTATATATAATCTTGTTTTATTTGCTTGGCTTTTCTTTGAGAAATCTTTTCGCATCCTTGCATTATTTATCATACCAAGGATTAGTTGGGAAGGCATTTGCAATCCTCTTCATAAGCCTAGATCTCTTACATACCTTTAAAGCTTTGTGTATTAAAGGGATCAACATATTACTACTAACATATCTTTTATCTCTTTCGTTATCCTTGTAGCCCTTATTGTTGTTTTTGGCCAGCTGGAGGAGTTCTTTAAGAGCAACCCTAAATAGCTCCTGATTTTCTTGGTTTAACATAATTCTTCCATGTTCTAACACTTTCTTATGCAAATGATGGGGCTTTCCAAGCTTAATAAGGAGAGGTAAATGGTCAGAGTCTAGCTCTATATGGTCGCATTCAATATTAAAGTTCAACAACTTCGAAATAAATCTTTGAGAGCATATTACATAGTCCATTGTGCTTTGCCCGTTGTATGTTTTACAAGTAATACTATTGGACTTCGGCAAATTTTTCATGCCATTACATATAACCATGTCATTTAGGCTACAAAGCACTAATAGTTATGTTCCAAAGTGTGAAACCTTCCCTTTCCCATCTTGCGATGTCCTCCTCGAAGGGTGCTCTTCATTCTCTCTAAGACATAGTGGATTGTTATCCTCTCACATTTTGCTGCCCAACTGAATAGATTGATTGTTTGCTGTTCTAGCATTAAAATCACCAATTAGGAATATTTCTCCCTTATTACTAAAGTTTGAAATATATTTTTTCAATGCTGCATATGGGTCTTCACTATCTAGGTTCCTTTTTTTGTAGAATTTTGAGCTTTTTGGAGCAAAATAACAAGCATCCAACCATATTGTTGCATCCTTCTCTGTTATTTTCAGCCATATAAATTGTTTATTTGGGTCTTCTTTCTCCAATTTTATAATCTTGGTCCATGTTTCTTTTATTAGGACTGTTATTCCTCCATGTCCTTTACCTGATTTTGTTTCTTCATTCCAAACAAAGATTTTAGTGTATCCTTTGAAGTATGGAATTCTACATCCATTGTGTTCGTGTGTTTCCATAAGACAAATAATGTCTTTACCCTCAGCTATGGGCCCCAACCCCGGTCCCCTTCTCCATGGATAACCTCTGCAATTCCAGCTTACCATGTTTAGGTACTCCCGTGGGGCCCCAAATCCCTATTTCTTGTGTGTTACTCTATTAGTGACTTGGGCTTTCCCATTTTTCAACCATGCCCACTTTCTTGCCTCTCTTGTTGACTTTACTTTCTCCCATTCTTTCCTCCTTTCTTCTTGTTGGATGAGTGTTAAGTCTTCATCTAAGTAGATACGAGTGCCTTTAAGCAACCCTCTATTCTTTAAGATTCTCGCCTTGTCCTCCATGCATCTCAAAGTAACTCTCACATGTCTATCCCTTCCTACTCCCATAATCTTTCCTATCATGTTTGCCTATTGAATCTCACTTGTCCAATGCAGCTTCTCCTTGAGAAAATCCCTTGCTAGAATATTTGTTCTCTCCTTTTCCCCAAAGTCTTTCAAACCTTTGATGATGATATTTGTCGTTTTTTCTTCTCTGTCCCTTTCCTCTCTCATTTGTCTCTTGATTTGTTTTTCTATAATTTCCTTTTGTTCACTTTTTGGTTCTTTTACCACTTGGGCCCAAGATTTAGCCTCTTTTATTTGCTCCATTAGCTTGGTTCTCTTATTTCCATGTCTAATATCACTGATTAGAATTTTTCCATCTGAATTGTGCTAACCGCTCCATTGGCTCTAATCTATTTTTTTTTTTTCTGTTTCTTTTGTCTATTCCATTTCTTGCTTTAAGTTGATTAGCTCTTACTGCCCTTTCTCCATTTTGTTTTGTAGGCTTCCTACCTGTGCTTTTAACAACTCGTTCTCTCTTTCAATTCTCTCCTTAGCTTTTGTGATTTCTTTTATCTGGTTGTCTTCTTGATGCACCTTTGCCTCTAAAATTTCGATCTTCTTTTTCACAATCTTGAGCTCATTTACATATAGTTCTGGCGACCATACTAAAGGTGAGGTTGTGGATATGTCTTTGTTGCTTTGTTGTCCATCCTTACTTTTCCCTTTGTTTAATGTAGAGGTTTCAATTCTGATTTGTTTTGTCTTGTATGTTTCCTGGGAAGAGAGAGTCTCCTTTTTGCCTTTGTTACCTCCCTAGTCAATTTGTTTCACTATTGAAAGGCCCCGTATAGCTGCTTCCCCAATGTTGTTTTTTGTTATTTTTGGTAAGATCATGATGAGTCTATTTTCTTGTAATTGTTTCCTTTTCCTAGCTTTCCTGCGCATTAATATCCCCAAATATTGCTTCTCATTTACAAAAATCCACTTATCGATTGGGTTGTTTGTGTTAACCTGTTGAAACTTTGGTAAAAGGGGTTTCCATTTCAAGTCATGATATGTCACTATAGGCATTTTCACCGCCTCACAACAGTTTGAAGACCAATTTACTAATCGAAGATTGTGAGGGGATACGTTTTCCACCGAAATTTGGTTTTACTAGCAGCAAAACTAGAAACCCCTGTTTTACAACTGCCTTGACCCACTTCAGGCATGTACATGGCTTTTATTGACATTTTGATGTTGTCTAATCCCTTTATTTGCAACTCAAACTTATTTCTTCCACCCCAACAAGCAGTGTAAGTTAAAATTTCTATATCAAAAAGAGAGAGAGAGAAAAATAGGGCCGACCTGATCCCATAGTTCTGTGTTATGGTCCCACACAAACACTCTCAGTGGTTTGTATTGCCGCTGTGCCACCAATCAACGTGCCACGATTACGTGAAGATTGCTCGTTGTGCCGTAATTACGCCGAAAGACGTTTTCTTTATGGAGTTGGCTGGGCAAACACTCTTCAACCCAACCAATCCTAGGTCTCTATTTTCATCCTTCCAACGAATCGTAATCTCTGTTTTCTTCCTCCTCCTTCCTCTTAAAATTTGACGGTGGAAAATTTGCTGCCGACTTTGCTTGGTGAGCCGTTCGGTTTCTCGAGTCTGTAATCTCCATCGGCCACCAAGTTTGACCGTACTGGTCGAAAAAATTCAAAAATTGGTTTATACAATTCGATTCGAGTTATAGTATGGTACATAAATTTTGGTTTATGAAAGTAATTCATGCTGACAGTGTTCTCCAACTTTGATGCGAACCATCCCATGCGATTTTGAACAACCAAACTTGACAAAAGACACAACGCTTCGACAAAGCTTCTCGAGCTCTGATACGAACCATCCCATGCGATTCTGAGCAACCAGGCTCGACAGAAGACACAACGCTCCAACAAAGCTTCTGATTAAGCAACAAACTTAAGATTATATACATGGAAACATTCATTCCACTAGAAAATTATTTTAGAAAATTGGAAAAACAATGATTTATTAAAAAATGTTATAGAAATTTAATATTTTAAAAATTGCAATGCTCACCCATTGGTAAAGCTCTCAGCCTTTGGTGTTTCTTTTCACGAATCGCCTAGTCTAATTAGGCGGAGGAGTTGCTTGGAAAGTTATGGAAATTCCAGATATATTTAGAGAAAATCCGCAAAGATTTTTGTAAATCCAAGTTATAGTTGTTAAACTTCAAAATTTTAAGTGTTTTAGAATCCATTTCCACCATCAAAAACACTATTGAGACACTACCTTTACAAGATTTTTTGAAATTTTTTTGCCGACCACTTTTGACTGTCCAGAAAATTCCTCCCCTCCTTAGACCACTCCTTAACGAATATGTGAAAACGCTAGTTTAAGAGTTTCTCACTCGATAATTTCGTTAACCGTGCCTTATAACTGCATGCTCAAACATCGATAATTTCGTTACCTATAACTGCATAGTCAAACGTGGCGTAGCTCACAAAGGGTCCCGGTTGATAAATTTCAACTCACTACTGACTTTCTAAGATCCGCTGCTCGAATGATCTCGATTTACACCACAAGCTCTTGCAAGGAGGCCGCTACCTCAATCAACCTCAGAGATGCTGCTGTTAAGGGTTTAATCCACAAATCTTGTCGCGGACGAGCCTCAGAGATTGCCCTGGACTATTTGGAAGCAATCCTAAGTGGCCTTAGGAGAGAAACCTAGCCATAGATATGCCCTGGACCGACTGTCTGTTGTTCCTCGCTGCTTTGGACAGATTCATTTGACCACATAAATCCTCTTCGTGACTTGCCAGTTCAGACCCGGGCTGCTTTGAACAGTGGGCAAGTTTCCTCATACCCAGAAATGTAAATTTTAGCAGAGGACCGACTTAATGCGTCGGAATTGATACAGCTTTCAGCATTTAGGTTGTGTTTGATTATTAGCCATACATTTTATTGGTTAAAACACACTTGGGAATTTCCTTCTTGCTTCCAAAATTCAAGCTGAACATTAACACCATCTACAAGGTAAACTATAAATTTCTGATTTGGTATTCAGATGCAAAATCTTTAATTTATCCACTTGTCATGTTAGGATGCCTTTCTGCCTGAATGCAACTGAAGAACCGCCCTTATCTGTGAAAAAATGCCAGATTAGGGCTTTCTGAAGCTTTAGGGTTGTCATCATTAATAATAAACTTTAGATGAATAACCGATAATATATATATATTCTACCTTTGCATGTACAGAAAATTCGTTTGGTACATTTCTGTCCCGGCGGTGGACAATGTCAAAAGCAGATATGCACATTGAGGGAAATGACGAATTGATCTACCTCAAGGAGAAGAGGCAGAAGTTGGTGGAGCGCATTGAGGATAGGTGTATTGTCCAGGATGAGCTTATATACACGCTTGACAAGCTTGTACCTAACCTTGTGAGCTCTCTGGACCTTTCTCTGAGGGTAATTTCTGCATTCAATGGAGCAGATCCGAATAGAAGGGTAAGGCCACATAAGCGCCATCATGGTGGTGGTTCAGGCAGTGGTGTGGGTGCAACAGGTGGCGTCTTGAATTCCGAAGACAGAAATGGTGTTTCAAGATTGGACTATGTAAATGGTAGTGAAGAAGCAGATATTAGGTCTCGTCTGCTTCGGTTGGATGACAAACACGAGTATGATGCCAGTGGATCTCATCCTAAGGCTCTTAGTACTGTCAAAGTTATGGTTGCTGATGTTTTGCTCGATCGCTGTCCGGATCGCACACGTTTTCCGCCCATTGATTCTGCTGCGATTCTTAGGAAATTGGAAAATGGTTACTGCACACCTGCAGATAAGAACACTCTCGTTGAACTTGGGGGAGAAGTCGGGGCTATTGCAGCTGTAGAAATGGCGTTGAAAGCATTTGCAGATGAAAATGCAGGTGTAGACTTGGAAGAATATGCAGTGAGTGGTAAAAATAGGATAATGGTACTGAATATTGACCGAACCCGATTGGCAAAGGTGCTTCCTGAAACAGCACAGCAACTAAATACTAAAAATACAGATAATTCAAATGGAATGGGTGCTGTTCCAGTAATGGGAACTGCTGGTGGAATGGATTTAAGTAGAGCCCCAGCTGGTATGAACTCCGGCATTCCGAGGCCAGATATGTGGGCTGGATCCGGTGAACCTCATCCGCAAGGTGTTCATGGCATGCCAGTAGCAGGACCTCCAATGTTTCCAGGAAGCAACCCTGCACAAATGATGGGCCCGAGAGGTGTCCATAGACCCATGGGTCTTATGGGAATGCCTGGACCTGGTGGTGTTCCTGGACAGGGTATGGGATTTAATGGTCATCCTGCTATGCAAAGGCCACCAATAGGACCATCTACTGGTCTAATTCCACCTCCTTTATCTTCCAAACCAAGGACAGAGGAAGATGACTTGAAAGATATTGAAGCATTGCTCAAGAAAAAATCATTTAGGGAGTTGCAGAAGTCCAAGACAGGTGAAGAACTTTATGATCTAATTCATCGTCCTACTGCAAGAGAAACTGCTCTTGCTGCAAAGGTGAGCATTTCTTTTTCTTTTTACCATTTTAAGATTGGTAGGAGTTTGTGTTTGCATCTACTATGGATTGTTTGGCTCCATGTCCTTGTATGTTTCCATGCTGTGATGCTTCATTGTATCTGGCCTACTTTTTGGGTTGTGGAATTAATTGACATCTCTTTGCAATGTTTTACAGTTTAAAACAAAAGGAGGTACCCAGTTGAAAGAGTATTGTAAAGCTTTAACAAAAGAAGATTGCCGACGTCAAAGATGCTCCTATATTGCATGTGAGAAGGTTTGCACTCATCCATGATTTATCCTTGATTGCTTATTTACTGTTTAATTGAACATGATACGCTTTTGTTATTGTGTGAGCTTCTAAGAGGCTGTTTTTTTTCTTTCAGGTTCACTTCAGGCGAATAATTGCTGTACATACTGATGTTAGCCTGGGTGATTGTTCTTTTCTGGACACCTGCCGGCATATGAAGGTAAGGGTTTTCATAAGATCAATACTTATTGTTATACATGCTTGTTTCTTTTCATTGTTTAATAATAACTTGGTAATCTTACCCTTTTCCAGACATGCAAATATGTGCACTATGAGCTGGATCCAACTCCTGATCTACCTATGCCAGGGATGGTTGGCCTTCCACCACCAAAACCTTTACGTGCAGAATATTGCTCAGAAATTGAGCTTGGGGAGCCACAATGGATCAATTGTGATATACGCAATTTCAGAATGGATATTTTGGGTCAGTTTGGTGTTATTATGGCAGACCCACCCTGGGATATTCACATGGAATTGCCATATGGAACAATGGCTGATGATGAGATGAGGAATTTGAATGTGCCAACTCTGCAGACTGATGGTCTCATTTTCCTTTGGGTTACTGGACGTGCAATGGAACTTGGACGAGAATGGTATGTCCTCGTGTCATGTTAGCTGATTTTGTTGCATACTAATTGATTTATGTTTTTGCAATTTTGACTTCAAAGGGATGAATCAGGAGTATTTTTCTAACCAACATAACCAATTTTTTCTATAGCTAATTGTAGTGGTGCTTACTGTTTTTGTGACTAGTGACCTTTGTTGTTATATGTCATTGGTGAAGTCAATTTGAGCTCATGTAGGTTAATATAATGTTTCAGTCTGGAACTATGGGGTTATCGTCGCATTGAAGAGCTTATCTGGGTGAAGACTAATCAGCTTCAGCGAATTATTAGAACAGGGAGAACAGGCCACTGGTTGAATCACAGTAAAGAACATTGTCTTGTTGGTATTAAGGGTGATCCAGAAGTGAACCGTAACATTGACACAGATGTCCTTGTTTCTGAAGTTCGAGAGACAAGCCGAAAACCAGATGAAGTAAGTATTAATATTTACTAATAATGTAGGTTCTTGTTAATATTGCCAAATTAACTTTTTTCTTTAAGATTTGATCGATAACTATAGTTGTAAGTCTAAGTCAATTGACATGGGGACACGAGACGAGTGTCTGACATGAGACATTGTGACCTCGGAAACAGGACATGGAGGACATGGTTTATATATATATATGTAAAGAAAATTACATGTTATACACAAAAATGAAACCCCGGAAACCATGTCCTCCATGTCCTGTTTCTGGTGTTTCATTTTTTTGTATAAAATGTAATTTTCTATATATATAGAAAGAAAAGTACATATTATACACAAAAATGAAATATAGACAGATTCAATTTTCTATTAGAATTTAGAAACTAGAACTTTTACATGATACAAATTCAATCACATGTAGTTACTACTTAGCATTTACTAGTACTACATCAATGATGATCAAATGACAAACACAAAAGAAATTAGAACCATAACCTGTAGTTTCCTTGTTAAGTCATCAAAATCAAAATGTATTACATAGATTCAAAGTCATTGCTACCATATATGGGATTGCCAACTGCAAAATAGAAAATAGAAAATGGGGTAAGTACTAGAAATGTAGGTGGAAGTGCCTTATAGCTCATGACTGTCAGTAGTGCTCCATGTCAGGATCATCAAAATCAGTGTCACTGCCACCACTTTCTCCTCCTCATCTTCTATATTCAATCCAATCTGTGCATCTGCTGGTGTGGAGGATGACCCCTAAAAAGGATCAACATCATCAAAATTGATTGGCTCTAGCATTGGTTCACTAAGATCCTAGTTCACTAATGCCAACTCAACGCTCTTGCCCAAATCCATTTCATTAGGAAACACATCCACATCTTGCATCGCTTTTTTGAAGGATGTGTCCTGATTTAGGGCATGTGATGGACATGTGTCGCATGTATGAGTCTAACACAATGGATACAGACACTCAGGCCCACAAGGGTGTGCCCTGTTACTTAATTATTGTTCATATATTTTATGGATCCTGAAATTTGCCTTTTGTGTTGAATCTTACTGAAGCTTACTTTGTTAATTTGTGTCTCAAACATAGCAATGTTAGTGATTTACACTGGGTTTGGTCAATAGAAACCATATTTGAGGAGAGTTATTCTACTTGGTATTATCATTTATTACATTTATGCTCTTGATGACTAAACTTGCTTCATAAAATTTTGTTGATCCTTTTTTAGTTATAGGATGTTGATAAATTTTTGATGTGTTGTGAGACATCCTTATGCGTACAATATTACATATTTCTAACCTAACACTTCTGACAACTGAGTGGGATGCCTTACTATGTGTTATGAAACCAGCTCACGAAAAGATAGAAAAAATAGATCTTCGAGGGGGCAACCTCCTTTACATTACACAAATAAACAATTCTTGGATGATACAAATGACAAGACCTCATTTCTATATATAGGAGTCTAGGGGGTCATAATATAATCAGAGCCGACATAACAATAATAATGTAAGGGCACAACAATAACAATAATGGACTTCTATGGGGCACAATAATAACAATGGGGACTACACGGGCACAACAATATAATAAGGGGGTTGCACTAATAACAATAAGGGGTTACGCTAGTAGTATAGGGACCTAACATGCCCCTCTCCTTCAAAAAGTGCTGTCCTCAATGCTTGAGTACTTTTGGATGCTTTTGTATAAATTTCTCGTTCTCCCATGTGGATTCTTCAGCGGGTAAGTTCTTCCACTTGATGAGATACTCTGAAATTGATTGATTTCGTAGTTGTTGGGTTCTTGTTTCCATGATTACTTTAGGTTCCAATATGATTTTTCCTTCCTCGTCAAGTTCCGACAATATTGTTTGAATTGGGAGCTTCTCACCTATAACCTTCTTTAAGCATGAAACATGGAAAACTGGGTGCACTCAGGAAGATGCAGGAAGCTCCAATTTGTATTCCATAGTACCAATCTTTTGTAACACCTTGTACAGACCATAATACTTTGGTAATAATCTATTATCCTTCTTATCTTGTTTGAGGGACATTTGTTTGTATGGTTGTAGTCGTAGAAATATCCAGTCACCTACATCAAAACTTCTTTCGCTATGATGTTGATCTACATGTTGTTTCATTCTATTCTGCGCCAAAGTGAGGTTATCTTTTAAGAGTTTGAGAACTTGTTGTTGATGCTCGATGTGATCCTCCACTGCTTGAACCTTAAAATTTTCTTTTAAAGACGATGTGATGGACGGTGGATGATATCCATAAAGTGCCATAAATGGGGTCATTTTTGCTGCAGTATGGAAGGAAGTGTTATACCACCATTCAGCCAGAGCAAACCACTTGACCCATTGTGTCACCCATTGTGTCTGTTTATCAGATACAAAACAACGAAGATATCTTTCCAAACATTTGTTCACTATCACAGTTTTCCCATCAGATTCAAGATGATAAGATGAGATATGAGCTAACTGACAAATATTCCACCTCTTGTACTCTAAAGAAACAATTGGAGCTTTTTGCATATAATTGTTTCTCCTCTAATAGTTTGAGCACCTTGTCAACATGTTGAACATAATCCTTCCAAGACTTGATGTAGATTAATATATTATCAAAAAATACTAATACAAATTTTCTAAGGGTTTGAAAATGGAATTCATCAAACCTTGAAATGTAGAAGGTGCATTGGTAAAGCCAAAAGGTATGACCAAAAATTCATAATGACCTTCGTTAGTTCTAAATGTTGTTTTTGAAATGTATTCAATCTTCATTCTGATTTGATGATATCCTGAACGAAGATCCAACTTGGTGAGGTAAATTGCTCCATGTAATTAATTCAATAATTCATCAATGACAGGAATGGAAAATTTATCTTTAATAGTAAGCTTGTTGAGCTCCCTATAATTCGGACACATGCACCATGATCCATCCTTTTTATGTACCAATACCACCGGAGCAAAGAAAGAACTTTGACTAGGTTGAATTATACCAACCTCTAGCATTTCTGCAACCATACGCTCAATTTCACTCTTTTGGGCATATGGATATCTGTAAGGCCTGATGTTTGGGGTAACACTTCCTGGAATCAAATGAATAGCATGATCATGATCACGAATATGTGGGAGGCCTTTGGGAGTCTCAAATACCTTGGACCTCTAGTGAACATAATTGTGCAATTTCGCCTTCTTGTTCTTTCGTTAGAAGTTTTGTCATTTTGTTAGAGTTGATTATCTTTCTTGGTTTCCTTGCGATACCCCTTAATTCAACCTCCTTTCCTTCCCAAAAAAATTTCAAGAAAATTCTTGAAAATTAAAAGCTATCGTACCCAAAGATTATATCCAATGAACTCCTAGTACAACATCCGCACCACCCATTGGAATGGAAAGCATTGGACTATTCAAGACATATTCTCCCATGTATAGCTTGATATTATGGCACTTTCCAGAGCAATTTATGGTTCCTTCATTTGCAACCATTACTTGACACTCTGGTGTTAGATATAGGAAGCAATTCAATTCCTTGGCTATCTTACAATGAATAAAACTATGGGTACTACATGAATCAATGAACAATGTTACCTTTTTCTTCTTGATACGCCTTTCTATCTTGAGAGTTTGAGGAGTGGTAATTCTGGTCAATGCATTACAAGATATGGTCAGATTCATTTCTTCTTTCTTTGGGATTGGTTCCTGGTGTATATCCTATTCTTTTGACATTTTTTGTTCTTTTTCTTGCTCCTCTTCCCTATCTATGTAAATTAATTTCTTCTCAGCACACCTATGACCTTTAGTGTATTTTCTATCGCAATTGTAACAAAGTCCTTTTGCTCTTTTTTCTTCCAATTGTTGTGGTCTCAACCTTGTAGGTGGTGAAAGGCTAAGAGCAACAACACTTCCATCTTTATAGTTATGAGTGGTAGGCTTCCTTGTTGCCATAATTTTGCTTTCAATTTTTTTTGCCAACCTGTATGCCTTCTCCAATGAATCAGGTTCCCAAAGGTGAACCTCATGAAGACATCAATCCTCTGCTTCTCTGGAATATCATTTAACCTTATTCAATTTTTGGAAGTCCTCAATGTGCTTTGCCATTGAACCCTTTTGTTTGAGATTTATCAATTGGCTAAAGAAGGTGTTGCTTTGTGTATCCTCATAATGTGCTATCATTTCCTCCATAAAAGTTGATCAGGTTGCAAGTGCTTTACGAGAACAAAGCCCTTTATACCATAAAAATTGCTTTGGTTCTAAATATAAAGATGCAATACATACCTTTTGTAACAGTTGCACATCATGTAGATCAAAATATTTCTCCATCTGTAATATCCATGTTATGGGATCCTGCCATCAAACTTCCTCATATCGATCTTTGAAATATGGTGGGTCTTCAATCCAATGTTAGATTCTATGAAATCATGATTAACATTTATTTTTTTCTCATCATGAGTTTCCTCTACTACTTTTTCGTCATTAGGAGGCTTTCTTGTAGCAGCTTTGTCCCACCTTCCTTCAAACCTTCCATGTCTTTCTTCAAATCTTCCATGTCTTTCTTCAAATTTGTTTCTCTACCATCGATATTAGCTTCCATGGCACATATAAACTATTTATTTTAGCTTCGATCTCATTCTTCAAATCCTCCATCCAATTTTGCTTACTAGGTGTTTCTATTTTCTTGATTTCAGTCATTCTTTTTCTTGCTTTTAGTAGCTCGATCTTGAATCTGTTGTATCTCTAAAATTTCGGATCTCTAATGTCTGAAATTGTGACCTGCGGTAGCCCTTTGCGTCCTCTTTCCAATGCCACTAGTCTGATCGAAATTGGATTCTCCAAGAAAGAGTTATGCCCAATCTCCCAAGATGACCTGCTTATATACTTTTTCAGTAGAGCGAACTTGTACGAAGTGCCACGTGTTACTGTTTTGACCTTCGGACCTGAAAACAATACACAGAAAAGTACAGGTCGTCCTCTTTTTGTAGCATCTTACGAAATTTCAATTTGATGCTAAGAGAGAAAGTTATGACAATTTTCCCCAGGTCACCTGTTTGGGATTTAATTCGGGAGCCTGCAGAAACCCTAAATGTCTTGGACTATATCTCCGAAAATATAGCGAAACAAGATTTGAAATTTGGGCCCGAGCTTCACCACGATTTTGGCTCAAATGGGTTTTAATTTCAGAGTCTGAAACTTTGTAGAAAAAAAATTATAGCGAAAATTCCACGATGACCTGTTTGAGATGGAATTCTGGAGCTTGCAAAAACCCTAACTTCCTCAGATCATATCTCTGAAAATATAGCGAGACAAGATCTGAAATTCGGATCCGAGGTTCAGAACGATGTTTTCTCAATGGTTTTTTTCAATGTTGCAGTAATCGTTATCAGGATATTATCAGCGAGGGGAAAAAACTGGTAAAAATCAGGAAAAAATCGTAAAATACAAAAATATTCATCTTTTTTCAATTTTTTTAATATCTAAAGCATCTACAACATAAAATATATACATTGACACATAAATATGATAAAAGAATTAATATATAAGATGTGTAATATCATTTCTAGTGTTACATCACACATAATAGTGAATCATGTCATGAATAGTATGTCCTGACTCCTGCGTCCCAAGTCAGCCTCAAAATATCAACAAAAAATATAATAATGTATCTCACATCATGAGTCATTATGTCATATACAATGAAATGAACCAAATAACTAAAGTCTAATACTACTAATTTCCTCTGCCCCTCTAGATGTAGATGTTGGTGGAGTTCGCAGTGGACTTTGTTGTGCTCTAGAAGCTGAGGAACTAGGAGCTACAGGAGGTAGACCACGTCCTCTATTGGTGACAGGGGTAGCTTGGGTAGTTTGTGTCACCTCATAAAAAAAAATAAAAAAATATTATTATTATTATTTATTTATATTTATATTTATTTATTTTATTATTATTATTATTATTTATTTTTTTTTCCTTCCCGGCAAAGTTTTCCAAAAAATCGCCGAAAAAAAAAGGTTTGTATTTATCGGGTGATATTATCGTTGGATTTAAAAAACCGCGATGTTACGATAAAATCGCAATTTTATCGCGAGTACTGCAACACTGGTTTTTTTTTTTTTTTTTTAGAATTGGAAACTTCGTAGAAAAAAAGTTATAATGAAAATACCATGATGACCTGTTTGGAGCAGCAAAACCCTAGAATTCAAAGCTCTAATACCAAATGTTATGAAATCAACTCACAAAAAGATATAAAAGATAGATCTTGGAGGGGGCAACCTCCTTTACATTACACAAATGAACAATTCTTGGATGATACAAATGACAAGACTTCCTTTCTATATATAGGAGTCTAAGGGGTCATAATATAATCAGAGCCAACATAACAATAATAATGTAAGGGCACAACAATAACAATAGTGGACTTCTATGGGACACAATAATAACAATATGGGGACTACATGGGCACAACAAATAATAATGGGGTTGCACTAATAACAATAAGGGGTTATGCTAATAGTACAGGGACCTAACGCTATGATACTGACATGCTCATGAGATGCTTCATCTTCTAATGCCAGAATCATGATCTCTCATGACGCTAATGATGTTTCTCTTTTGTTATGTTGATCACTGAAATTTCAATCCTTTTCTGTTAATGCTCTTAGCTATGTCTGTTGGACTGTGGTCTAGTGGTTGACACAGTGCATTGCAATGTTAATGACCCAAGTTCAAATTCTGGTGGGCACAGAGCCCTGGATTATAAGTTAGTTGAATTTGACAGAATTTATGTGCAGCATTCGTTCAATTAAAAAAATGCTGTTAGTTACATTTTAACTCAATATAAATAGTCCAAATATTCCAAAAGAAGAAATATTCATGTATGTTGTTATTGTGGTCTAGTTTCCTAATAATTGAAAACAACTGGAATTGATCACAAATGTATTTTTTATGCGCAGATGTATCCGATGCTAGAAAGGATAAGTCCTCGTACCCGAAAACTTGAACTGTTTGCACGGATGCATAACACTCATGCAGGGTATGTAACTATGCCTGTATTTCATGTTACTAAATATAGGGAAAATGCTATCATGTGATAGATGGTAATGAGGCATTGTATTTAGTGTGTATAAGATTTAAATCACTTCAGAATTCATCGAGATTCCATTTGTTTTCTAAAGTGTTACTATGTTTATGGGGATATTAGGTGGATGTCACTTGGTAACCAATTAAATGGGGTGAGATTAGTCGATGAAGGATTGAGAGCAAGGTTCAAAGCTGCCTATTCAGATGTGGAGGTGCAGCCTCCTTCTCCTTCAAGAGCTGCTCCTGTGTCTGATGGAGAGGCAACTGCACAAGCAAACAGCCGTTTTAGCGGAATGGAAGCCAAGGTTACACCTGAACACATGCCTATGACAGGATCAGAAAATTATGCATCAGAGGAGAAGTTTGTAGCTAAAGACGCTGAAATGATAACTTGAAAACCTTACTTTTTGTGTTGAACCGACCAAGAACTTTTTAAAAGGTCTCTTGGTTGAAGGGGAAAGCAATTATATAACACTGGTGACCTTTCAGTGATTGGGAATCTAATTGATGGTTATGATGAGGTATGTAGCAAAGGAGAATTCCACAAAGAAGATTTGTAGCTGGTGACAGTAGAAATTTTTTTTCACAGCGCTTAGGTCCAACCCTCATCTTTTCAAAAGGCATTTCTTGCAAACTCAACTGTCCGAAAATGAGCGCTTTATATGAATAGAATCTACAGTAGCAGCTGAACATGTTCAGAAATGGTGTACTTGTTGTCAGTGAAATCTGTAGGTCCAAAATGCAAAAGGTGATGATAAAATGTATCTTGGGAATTTTATGTAGTAATCACTTTCTGGAATTTTGATTGAAAAATAGTTAATGTTTACTGAAAAATTAGTCAGATATTTTCAACTATGTGTGTATGTACTATTGGTTTTCCCTTAGGTTTCTTTTTAACAAAAAGCACTAGTTTTCTTCATTTCTAGCTGGGGAAAAAATTAAGCTTTTTCTCTCTTCAGTTGATATTTTTGTAATTTGAGTGTGAACAAAATTCCAGTTTTATCTGTTTACTTGATGTTTTCTCATATTAAGCTCTAGTTTCATAAGTGGCTAACTAATCTATCTCAGATAATTTTCTTTTTAATGGCAGTAGTTGTTGTAAGTCTACTTGCCTTCACAGAAGGCTGCAATTGCAGCAGAGGGTTAAATTTCCACCTTATTCCCGACATTTTATTAGAGATAGATCTTAAGCTTTTATCGACTATATTGAAATTCTGTTAATAACTACATTCCTTTTAATAGTTTTATTAATTTAAATCAAGATGACATGTGTCATGCTCTAAATGCTGCTTATGTATTCTTGTCTTAAATTGATGGTTTCCAGTTTCCAATGGCATATCATATACAAATCAATGTCCACAGACCATTTTGGTATTTCTTTTATTTGAGGACTGAAGTAAAGATACTGATTTTAGACAACTGTAAGAAAATTCTATAAATGGTAGTATGGTTTAGGTAGGATGGTTTGCTTTTGAAATGAATATTGGTTTCATGCACTGTATCGAATGAGATCTAGAGTGACATTGTGGCACCCGAGCAATATTGTGCTCTTCGCATTGTAATGTGATTGCCACTGCTTTTTGAGATTTGTTTCCCTAATTTTTATTTTTAAGATTTGTTTCACCAATTTATTTATAAAACGGTATAGTACAAAGCATAATACCCAGAAAAGCCACAAAGGGCTTCTCATGAAGTACGTTGGAAATAAATACCTACACATTGCTGAGGTCTACAAAATTAAGATTTCAAACAAATAAAAAAACAGATGAGTGTCATAAAGTAAAAAAACAAGATTGGCTGCATGGCAGCTAGTCTGTGCCTTAAGCGGGGAGCAGGTGGTTGAGTGAGTTGGTCAGTTACACAGTTCTAGTACATAGGCACCATTGCGCTTCCTTGAAATTCAAAGAGTAGAATATTATCCTAGAAATAAACTGACTGCAGATCCGAAGATCCGAATAGCGCTCTCACTCACCTCTCGAAAAGGCTTCAAGACCAAGTTTCCTCTATCACTGGAACCGGTGCATTAGAAATCATCAAGCTACTGCTCATGAACAAAGAATCAGGTACCCAGTGCCCTAGATACTTTTCACAGGAAATATTCTATATGAGTTATGTGCTGTTCACCCAACTAGCAAATAGCCTGATCTCTCAGTTACAGGGTCACTGGATGACCTAATTCGGCCATCAAGATTCTAATTCCTGAAGAATTGTCATGCTAGCGAGCTGTCATGTGGGCCCATCAGGTGGAAAGAGTAGGTAAACACCAGTAGCAGCATCGATTCGATGTCTTACATCTTTACTTGCCCACTAAACAATGCACTCCGAGCTTGAGCCTCTAGATTGATGGATAGATATATCATATCAATATGATTTCTAAAGAGAAACTTAGTATCAATGTGACAAGGCGCAGCTATGAGCAGATTGGCATATTAATCCTGCTATTCCCATGTAATTTTTTTTTTTTGGAAAATCATATATTCAGAAGGGCATTTGATCTAAAATATGTATCAAAGGAGATGCTTCTTTGGAGCTATCTCATTGATATTTAGGTCCCCATGTCTAAGGAATCCGATCCTATTTTTCTACAGACTAGCCTTCTCTCACAACACAGAAAGGGTAAACAAATAACATCACTCTGTGCAGATCGCTTAATGTGATGCCACAAACCTTTCAAGGCTGATGAATGGCTGTTGTTTGAGATGCAAAGCTCAACTGCAACATGGAATCTTCCAGCAAAACAACTACAACTGTTGTGATGTGTCTAGTCTTCCAGCAAAACAACTACAACTGTTGTGATGTGTCTAGCCTCAACTGTTTATCCATATCTCTGCTTTCCAGGCAATGAATAGATTCCACCACAGTCTAAAACTTATATAAGCAATTGAGCATCAAATTCTTGCAGAATCCTTGTAGCTTTAATCAAATACTTGGAAAACATTGCAAATGCACCTATTTTAACTTGTGTTACTAGACTTCTATAGCACACTTGCATACTAGTTATGAGTAAACCCTCCTTGAGAGCCTTTTACCATTGGCTAACCTGAAGGGTTCAACATTGGGATCTTTTACCATAAACCAGGCTCCAGGATAAAAAATAAGTGAGCAACCCTTTTCAAGGTATCAGGAAAAAACACTTTAGCCCAACAACACAATGATGATGTCAACTTCTATAAATAGAATTTCTCAGGTATATGAAGAACTTCCATTACCCACACAGACAAGAATTTCTCAGATATATGAAGAACTTCCATGATCCACACAGACAAGAATTTCTCAGATATATGAAGAACTTCCATGACCCACACAGACAAGCTGTAAAGAGACATTCCTGTAATTTGAAAATCATGTGAACCGTGAGTTATTATAAACTTAGTCTAGTCAAGTAGATGATGCATGATTGGGCTGTACTGATGTTTGGTGAGGCAGTCTAAGGTGAACCTTATAGAGGCTGGGGGTATTGCTATTGAGCATGAGAACGAGAATGTACTGAAATGCTCCTCTTTGGCCTCAGGTCGGGCTGCTGCTAATGAGGTAGATGTTGTGTCTTTAGAGCATGAGGATGAGAATGTACTGAAATCCTTCTCTTTGGGCTTAGTTGCAGCTGTCGCTAATGAGCTGGATGCCATGCCTTTAGTTCAGTACCCTTCATTTATAAAAAAAAGTCTTGAAAAGTACATAGATTTAGGAAATTGCTGCTTACAAGCAACACCTGAGTGGATTATGAATGGCAACCTACCAGTAACTGGAGGATCAAAGATTTATTCGATGGAGCAAGAGGTAAGACTTGACCCCAAGGGTCTATTTTATCTCCTAAAAAAATTGTCAAGGACCTAAACTGGCTTAGAGTATGAATGTTTAGTATTTACTGATATTGAATATGAAGAGCAAGAAGGTGTTTTATCATTTCAGCTGCTACTATATCTTATGTTAACATGAATGGTTTAATGATAGAAAGTTCCGTTGCTGAATGAGAGGGTGGGCGTGACAATTAGAGAGAACAAGTAAAAGAGTGATGGAGTCAGAAAGATTGAGCAGAAGAAAACAATAGCCTTACAGAAGAATTTAAAGCGAGATAAGCTGCCAAAGAGGAATGAAGCAAAGATGGGGGTGGGAATTGCAGGTTGAGCAGAAACGGCTATATAACACACATTGAAAGGGAAAATGATAGAGTTTTCTTTGTAGACATTTCCCTGGGGTAGCCCCTAAGTTCTTCTCTTTATTCGCTGGGGTGTAAACACAAGCACTTGCAGGTATATAAGACCTCCTAGCTGGAAAGTTCCGTTGCTGAATGAGCGGGTGGGCGTGACAACTAGAGAGGCCAACTAAAAGAGTGATGGAGTTAGAAAGATTGAGCAGAAGAAAACAATAGCCTTGCAGAAGTGTTTAAAGCGAGATAAGCTGCCAAAGAGGAATGAAGCAAAGAGGGGGGTGGGAATTGCAGGTTGAGCGGAAACGGCTATATAACACACATTGAAAGGGAAAATGATAAGACTTTTCTTCATTGACATTTCCCTAGGGTAACCGCTAAGTTCTCTTTATTCAATCGGGTGTAAACACGAGCGTTTGCAGGTATATAAGACCTCCTAGCTGGAAAGTTCCGTTGCTGAATGAGAGGGTGGGCGTGACAACTAGAGAGGCCAAGTAAAAGAGTGATGGAGTCAGAAAGATTGATCCAAAGAAAACAATAGTCTTACAGAAGTGTTTAAAGTGAGATAAGTTGCCAACGAGGAATGAAGCAAAGAGGGGGGGTGGGAATTGTCGATTGAGCGGAAACGGCTATATAACACACGTTGAAAGGGAAAATGATAGAGTTTTCTTTGTTGACATTTGACTAGGGTAGCCCCTAAGTTCTCTTTATTTGTTTGGGAGTAAACACAAGCATTTGCAGGTATATACGACCTCCTGGCTGGAAAGTTCCGTTGCTGAGGGTGGGTGTGACAACTAGAGAGGCCAAGTAAAAGAGTGATGGAGTCAGAAAGATTGAGCAGAAGAAAACAATAGCCTTATAGAAGTGTTTAAAGCGAGATAATCTGCGAAAGAGGAATGAAGCAAAGAGGGGGGTGGGAATTGCCGGTTGAGTGAAAACGGCTATATAACACACATTGAAAGGGAAAATAATAGAGTTTTCTTCGTTGACATTTGCCTAGGGTAGCCCCTAAGTTCTCTTTATTTGCTTGGGTGTAAACACGAGCATTTGCAGGTATATATGAACTCATAGCTAGAAAGTTCCGTCGCTGAATGAGAGGGTGGGCGTGACAACTAGAGAGGCCAAGTAAAAGAGTGATGGAGTTAGAAAGATTGAATAGAAGAAAACAATAGCTTTACAGAATTATTTAAAGCGAGATAAGCTACCAAAGAGGAATGAAGCAAAGAGGGGGGTTGGGAATTGTAGGTTGAACGGAAATGGCTATATAGCACATGTTGAAAGGGTAAATGATAGAGTTTTCTTCGTTGACATTTGCCTAGGGTAGCCCCTAAGTTCTCTTTATTTGCTTGGGTGTAAACACGAGCATTTGCAGGTATATATGAACTCATAGCTAGAAAGTTCCGTCGCTGAATGAGAGGGTGGGCGTGACAACTAGAGAGGCCAAGTAAAAGAGTGATGGAGTCAGAAACAGAAGTGTTCAAAGTGAGATAAGATGCCAAAGAGGAATGAAGCATAGAGGGGGGTGGGAATTGTCGGTTGAGCGGAGACGACTATATAATACACGTTGAAAGGGAAAATGATAGAGTTTTCTTTGTTGACATTTGCCTAGGGTAGCCCCTAAGTTCTCTTTATTCGCTGGAAAAGCTTTGATTGATTGATTGACTTGAATGAGCAAAGGGCTACGAGCACAATTTTGTGAAGTTGATAGAGAGGGCTCCCATCCATGGGACAAAGCCCTAATGGTCTTGGCCAAGAATGGATGGGACAAAGCCCTAATGGTCCTAGCCAAGAATGGAGGGGGTAGTGAAGTAGAGGCCATGGGGAAGTCAATTTGGTTCGCCAATTATACAATTGATATTTGAATGTGCATCATGAGAAGAACAATATGTAAACAATGGACTGATGAATGGTGGTTGTTTGAGATGCAAAGCTCAATTCCAAGCAATGGTCGTGGATTTAAAATGCTACAACACGAAGTCTTCTAACAAAACAGGTACAACTGGTGTGATGTGTCTAGCCTAAACTCCAGTTGTGATGTGTCTAGCCTCAACTAGTTATCCATAACTCAAGGAGATATGCTTGGTTTCAAAATTGAATCACAACCATGTTAACAAGCCATTGTAAGTTTGGAAAGCCTGTGTTCCAGGCAAGGTGCCCAATGTAGCAGTGACCAAGGCCCATATGAATCAGACCAATGTTTACTACGAATCGCTGGCCACTGTCAACAGTGCAACCCAGTGAATCTCAATAGATTCCATTCTAGAACTCAAATATGAATCTCTAATTCATATTTTTATGAAAAGCAGAGTCTAAAACTTATATAAGCAATTCAACATCAAATTCTTGTAGAATCCTTGTAGCTTTAATCAAATACTTGGAAAACATTGCAAATATACCCATTTTAACTTGTGTTACTAGACTTCTATAGCACACTTGTATACTAGTTATGAGTAAGCACTCCTTGAGAGCCTTTTACCATTGGCTAACCTCAAGGGTTCAACATTGGGATCTTTTACCATAAACCAGGGTCCATAATAAAATTTAACTTCTAAGATATATGAAGAACTTCCCAAGGCAAGAGATACCTTCAGACATGGGCACTAAAAGATCGATTGATACTAGTACGGATCCAGACTCCATATCAGTGAGGATCCGTGGGACCTCACCTTGCCACACGAGATCTCAGCAGCAGTTCTGTCTTAGATCTGTTCTTGGGAGACATACTAGGTCCTCCAGCGTTCAACAACGTGTGACCCCCCCAGGATATGATTTAGTGGATAGTCTGCACTTGCCATCAGCTCTTCATCGGGCCAACAGACTTTGTTGAGTTTCTTCATTGTTATTCATTCAACGTCAGATGTTAGGAGAGATGGGTCTGATAGTCAGACCTATTAGCTCTTGGATCTTCTTCACTAGGGCCAGATGTTGATTTACTTCATGCATTGTATCTTTGATTTAATTCATGCATTGTATCTTTTATAGGAGACAGTTTGGTTCTCCCACTTTGTATATACATCAATGTACTCAACAGTCCCTTTGACCTACTTTGTGGTCATTAGTTGGACATAAATATAATTATCTTATCTTAGCTTATCTAGTGTTTTGAAGTCCAACATCTATACTCATCCAAGCATCAAGCCCTTGATGAATTTGAAAATTCTGCATCCAACATCTATTCATGGGAGAAATATAACAGTTTACAGAAAATGATGTCTATAAAGTGACTCAAAGTAATCTGCAAATTTACCCACGCGATATTGATTGGTAGATAGCTATGTATTGTTACCATTGATCATATTGAAAAAACCATATATGTGGATATATGGTACTATCAATAAATAAAACATTTTGATAGTTTCCTCTGTTTTATGATATTGTATGATCATAGTCAAAGATATTATTATTGACCTGGTTGAATCTCTAGCTATTACTCAATCTTCAGCACAATATAAACAACAAGAAGGTGTTTTATCGTTTCTAGTATACTGCTTCACACAGTCAAGACAAGAAGTCAAAAATTGGTAAAAATGATCCAGATGATAAATGCAAATAAGGTCAATCGTTAATGAGAAAAGAGCTATGAGCAGGATTTTATGCAGCTGGTAGAGAGGGCTCCCATCCATGGGACAAAGACCTAATGGTCGTGGCCAAGAATGGAGGGGGTAGTGAAGCAAAGGCCATGAGGAAGTCACTTTGGTTGGCCAATTATGCAATTGATATTTGAATGTGCATCATGAGGAGAACAATAAGTAAACAATGGAAAATAAGATCAATCTTCTCAGTCTTTACATGGCTTGATGAAACAAGCCAAGCACAGAGGTGTTTTCAAAGTGTGAAGCTCTGTAAGTGTGGGGCTACTGTTGAGCCCTCCGACAACGACGAAGAAGAGCTCCAACGAATATACGTAGGTTGTTGTGCTCTTATGTTGTTGAATTAACCAATAAAGAGAAAGTAGCGGTAAGTGTTTGAGTCAATGCTAGCAAGGTTTCAACAACACCTTACAACAAGAAGATGCTATGACACGGCAGAAACAACTACAGCGGCAAGGGGACAACCTGCATAGCCAGCGGATACATTTCCAAAAGAAAAGAAAAAACAATTAAAGAACAATTGGCAGCAATAAGAAGATTGGAACTTTTATAATATCGAGAATCTTAAATTTAGTCTCACTACAAAAGAAAACAGTTCGAAACCCTGGTATTAATATATAAATCTATACAGAACATTTGAACATTGAAATCGAAGTAAATAATGTATCTGGATACTTGCAGAATGAATAAATTTGACAAGGGCGTGTAGTCACCGCCTCAGGAAATATTAACATTTGGCAAAACCCTCAAGAAGTTAAGGGCTTGAACCTTGTAGGGTTGAGACATTGTTCGATGCTTGATTCTTAATGTCTTGGAAGCTATTGTTGACAGCGAAAGCATACCAGAATCTGAAAATAAAATACCCACACAGAGAAGCTGAAAATAAAATTCCCACACAGATAAGCTGTAAAAGAACATTCCTGTAATTTGAAGATCATGTGAACTGTGAATTATTATAAACTTAATCCAGTCAACTAGATCATGTAGGATTGGGAGTATTGATGTTTGGTGAGGCAGTCTAAGGTGAACCTTGTAGAGGCAGGGGGTATTGCTATTGAGCATGAGGACGAGAATATATTGAAATCCTCCTCTTCGGCCTCAGGTGCGACTGCTGCTAATGAGGCAGATGTTGCGCCTTTAGAGCATGAGGGTGGGAATGTACTGAAATCGTTCTCTTTGGGCTTAGTTGTAGCTACCGTTAATGAGCTGGATGTCATGCCTTTAGTTCAATGCCCTTCATTTATAAAGAAAGTCTTGAAAAGTGCATAGATTTAGGAAATCACTGCTTATAAGCAACACCTGAGTGGATTATGAATGTCAACCTACTAGTAACTGGAGGATCAAAGATTTATTCGATGAAGCAAGAGGTAATACTTGACCTGAAGGCTCTATTCTATCTCCTAAAAAATTTGTCAAGAACCTAAATTGGCTTAGGGTATGAATGTTAGTATTTACTGACATTCAAGATGAACAACAAGGTGGTGTTTTGTCGTTTCAGCTGCTACTATATCTTATGTTAACATGAATGGGTTTCAGCTGCTACTATATCTTATGTTAACATGAATGGTTTAGTGATAGAAAGTTTCGTTGCTGAATGAGAGGGTGGGCATGAGAACTAGAGAGGCCAAGTAAAAGAGTAATGAAGTCAAAAAAGATTGAGCAGAAGAAAACAATAGCCTTACAGAAGCAATAACCTTACAGAAGTGTTTTAAGCTTGATAAGCTTCCAAAGAGGAATGAAGCAGAGCGGGTAGTGGCTGAGGCCATGGTGATACCAAATGGCATAGAAAGCAAACTTTAACACGAGAAGAAATGATAGTAGTAATATTAAGGCATTCGGCGAGAGCAGTAGCAGAGCATTGTGAATTGGTGAAATCTCAAGGCCGGTTAACCTAAAATTGCTTACCAAATGGTATAGAAAGCAAAGTTTAGCATGAGAAGAAATGATAGTAGTAATATTAAGGCATTCGGTGAGGGTAGCAACAGAGCATTATGAATTGGTGAAATCTCAAGGCCAGTTACTTAAAATTGCATCCAAGCAGTATCAAAAAGTGGAGGACACTAGTACACTGCTTGGCATCGTCAAGGCAAGAAGTCAAAAATTGGTAAAAGCGATCCAGATGATAAATGCAAATAAGATAAATCATGAGTGAACAAAGGGCTATGAGCAGGATTTTGTGCAGCTGGTAGAGGGGACTCCCATCCATGGAACAAAGCCCTAATGGTCATGACCAAGAATGGAGGGGGTAGTGAAGCACAGGCCACGAGGAAGTCAATTTGGTTGGCCAATTATGCAATTGATATTTCAATGTGCATCATCAGGAGAACAATAAGTAAACTGTGGAAAATAAGATTGGTTTTCTCAGCCTTTACATGCCCTGAAGAAACAAGCAGAGCACAGGAAAGGCAAATGCCCATAAAAATAGAAGCCATGGAAGAACATTGTTGTCCAATGGAATGTAACAAATGAATGAATTGGGATATCTTTGGATGCTAACAATTTTCACATAAAAGCAATTATTGCCAAATGACAAAGATTCCACAGATTGTGCCTGAAAGTCAATGGCAGCGATTCAAATTTGTAGTTTTCACATTTCCAAAAGCTAAGGGAAATTATGATCAAATGACAAGATCCCACAGACGGTGCTTGAAAACCATGACAACAATTCACATTTGTAGGTTTGCACATTTCCAAAAGAAAAAAACAATTAAAGAACAATTGGCAGCAATAAGAAGATTGAAACTTTTACAATATCTAGATTCTCAAATTTAGTCTCACTATAAAAGAAAAAAGTTCAAAACCTTGGTATTAATATATAAATCTATACAAAACATCTGAACATTGAAATGCAAGTAAGGAATGCATTTGAATACTTGCAGAATGAATAAATTCGACAAGGGTGTGCAACCACCACCTCAGGAAATATTAAAAACATTTGGCAAAACTCTCAAGAAGTTAAGGGCTTGAACCTTGTAGGGTCAAGACATTGCTCAGTTCTTGATTCTTAATCTTTTGGAAGCTTGTTGTTGACAACAAAAGCACACCCGAAGTTGAAAATAAAATACCCAACATAGGGGTATGACACCGAGACCCGATGCCGAAAACTCCGGGTAACATTCCTCTGACATTCTAAGCAGTTGAAATGAAGCACTATTCATTTCTGTTTCAAACATCCCGATATCTGACGGAGCATAAGCTGCCCCTATCCACGATGTCAGTGAAACCCCACCCAGGATTTTTGCAATGTTTGCAAAATAGCCATCTTCCCATTGGTTTCTATGAAGCTCCATCGACCCAATGGCGTTGAGGAGAGGGACAAAGTAGCCCAACACCACTAACAACATCCCGCAAAAGAGTGCCTTAGGAAAGGTATTCTTGGGATTCTTTATCTTTGCTGCAAGAGTACATGATAGAAGCATACAAAGCGAATTTTACAATGGAGACAAAAGATATGAACGCTCTTTGACAATGAAGTTGCATAATTCTGTATGTAAAATGACATTTGCATTATCTAGTATGACACTGCCTTGTACATGGAAGTCTCGAAGGTTGTAGATAACATCAGAAGTGTCTTCTAGATACTTTTCAAGCTTTGACAAAGCTCCAACAACAAAGTGTTTTTTAGAATGCACTCGTATTGAACATTTGTTTCTCTTTGAATAATGCACTGTAATTGGAGATATCGTCAGTATGTTGTTGATTGTTTACATGTGGAACAATGAAGTTGATCCCCAAAAACTATTCCAAATGCATCTGGTGGGAAAGTACAACTGTTATAAATTGTGACAAAAGGATCTGCATGAATGTTTGCTATTGTCAACATTCCTTTAATTTGGTTCATATTTCAATATAATTGAAGTGTTAGATATTGCAATAGAAAATGCTATGAGAACATTAAATTATTTAGTGGAATGTATATTGGGTGAAACTTGAAATAACCTTTGTTTTTGAGGCAATTAGCTTGTTTAGATCTACAAGTGCTCTCTTTAAGTCGACAGTGATTATAAAAGTGGATTTTCATGTGTGAAACGAGCTTGGTTTTTTTTCTTTAACAAGATTTCAGAATAACACCATTGGTGTTTGTTGTTTTGAAATTTGTTGTTGTATGGAAAGGAAGAAGGAAAGAATGTAAAAAACAAATAAACCTGAATTGCAAAATGCATTAGTGTTAAAAGTGGTTGCTTTAAAATCTGTTTGAGTAAATGTGCAAAAGTATGTATGGTTGAGTTTGTACATATTGTTGCTTTGTCTTCTTCTAATTGGCCGTATTTGATGTCCAATGCATATTGAAGACCTTCCTGTTTTGCAGATGTGACAAGTGCATTGACTGTGTCTATTGCAAATGGAATCTCGCAGTTGTTAGTTGTCTGATTGTTGTTGTTGGTTGGAACTTATGTTCTTTTCAAATTGCTGATATTGTTTCTAAAGTGCTTCTATCATGTAAAATTAATATGCAACTGCAATCACCATGATCATAAATTGGTTTTGCAGAGATTTTAAAATCCTTGATACAAACTCCGTGGCTAATAACAAGTTTGGCTTCAACACGTGTAATTAGATTGTGTGGCACATTCAGCGTAATTGTGATGTCTCCTTTGGTGTCAACTAAATCGGCACGTAACAACTCCACTCCATGTGCTCGATCAAGTGTTGTTCTATATGTTACTAGCACATCTCCATGAAAGGTTGTTGCCACTTTGAGGATTTTAAGCTCTTGTATTGTGATTGCATTGGATTCTTCATGCTTGGCCTTTATTTTAGAATCTTCTTGATCTTTTTGTCTGCAAAGCCGTATTTAGTGAGTCTGAATTAACATACTCATGATAGTGGCCTTTACAAGCTACTTTTTGATCCCACACAGGTGTGATAAACTTTCAATCAAAGAAAACCCAGGACATGCATCACCTCTTGGGATAATTGTTTGTTAAATATCCTTTGGATAAGATAAATGGATGCGTAAGGTGGTGCACGGTGAAGACAACAACAATACTATGAGCTTGAGAGAACTAATTAAAAATAAATACTTCATAAAAGTGAACTTGACAAGAAGCCATGGATGGTGACAAAAGTCATGATGTTATGGAACAAATATTTAATGAATGATAATGCTGAAATTTGGCATATAACATTATTTTCTAAAATATAAAATTAGGAATTTTATATAGCGACATATTCAATGCATCATCTACATCCAGTCCACTATTACACAATGATATGTTGATTTTTGTAGCATCGAATATGATCTAACCTTGAAAGTTTGCAGAGAGGCTAAGACACATGCATTCTCCAAAACCCAGAAATCATTTCTGGAAATTCCACTTAGAGATGATTTAATTAAAATAGTTAACTTTTTAAAATGGGTTCCTAACTTAGGAAATCTGGTTAATTAAAGGGTATTAATTAAATCAGGTGTGAATCTTCTAGAAGAAGACGAGGATCAACTCCAATTTAATCTTAGCCATTGATTATGTTTTAATCCTGGTCGTTGGAGCTCCAACGAGAGATTATAAAGAGTTTGATGTGATTGGAGAAATCCACTTGAGTATTTCGATTTTGCTAGAGAATCGATTTCCTGAGTAGCAGTTGTGAGTTGCCGTAAGTGATTCAATAAAGTCAAAGCAGTAAGAGAGGGGCAGGGATAGTAGACCAGAGGAATTTTTCTAGATCTGGGGAGTGCAAGGTAGAGAGCAGTGCAATGAGGTAGCGCCAACCTTCAGAGGGAGTTCAAATACCAGTTGGGAGAGACGAAATTCAGTGCTAGAAGTCGGGGTGTGAGACTAGAGGGCCAGGAGGCCGAATTTCCAGACAACAGGAGGTCAACAGAGGGATTGACGCAGAGCGCAACTAGTGTGACGCAGATCTGCGTAGGGTTGATGCAGAAGCTGCGTAGGGTTGATGCAGAAGCTGCGTAGGGGAAACATAGGGCCTGTTAGCGACCACCTGATTAGAGTCAGATCTCCCGGATCAGTGTGAGATTCTTCTCACTAACTGCTTGCCAGTATTTCTTTGTATCGGATACCCAGTTTTGGAATCCAACAATTTGTACTCAGATTTACTACTGCACAATAATTAAAACCCTCAACTGCTGCACCGATTTTCCCAAGTAGGGTTTTTTCAGGGACGTTGTCCAAAAACAACTGTGTTGATGTGTGTGTTTCTTTCTCTTCAGTGCAATATTTAGTTTTCGCAATATTTTATTTTGTGTAGGCTAGAGTGTATGTATTTCAGTGTTCGTTGTAGAAAACTACAAGTAACTTGTTCAAGTGATTTAACAAGTAGGTGAAATATTATCAGTTTGCTGCAGTAGGATTTGGGGTTAGCCGAATTTTCACATGGTATCAGAGCACAGATCGTAAGCCCGAGAGCTCAGTAGCATATGGGAGGAGGAATTTCGAATCTACTGCAGAGGCAACAATTCGAAACCCCAGAAGGCATCGCAGTCCTTGGGCCAAAGAGGTCGAAGTTTTGAGTGAGATCGATTTCTCTGAGTGAGTTGACAGAGAAATTCAATTCTCTAGATTGAATCTTTCTAGAGGTGGAAGGGAGCAACGCTGTTTCCTTGCAGAGTAGATCTTCAGCTGGGACACAAATATTTTGCAACAGTTGTTGGTAGAATAGCGTCAGAGGGAGAGAATAGCACATACTGAGGGAATTTCTTCCTTAGAGGACTTCCAACCAAGAAGTCTGATTTTTTCTAGCAGAGAAACAGTAGCTGTGTGTGAGCTTTCTCACTCCAGAAGGGAGTGCAAATAGCTAGGTAGCAGCTGCGTAGAGAAGAAGAGGGAGCAGTTCGACTTTTTCTGGAGAGATGGCATCAACAGGATTGAGAGATCAAGATCGGTTGGATGGAGCCTCCAACTATGTGATTTGGAAGGCCAAGATTTCCTGCCTTCTAGATGAGCATGATCTCAAGATGTATGTCAATAGTGTGGTAGCTGTGCCTGCCGATGCAGATCCACTCAAGAAGTACAAAGATGAGATGGTGAAGACTAAGAAGATCATTCTCGTTGGGGTTCGAGATCATATAGTATCCCATATAGCTGGCAAGGATATTGCCTAGCAGAGGTGGGAAGCCTTAGCCACACTATATGAAGGATCTTCCGAGCAGCGGATGATGTACTTAGAAGAAAAGTTGAGATGCACGAGGATGCCAAAAGGGGAGTGAATAGACCTCTTCCTTAAGAGGCTTCAGGAAGTCCGAGATCAACTAGTTTCAATAGGGTCATGGCCCCAACCTATAGAGTTTGTTCGATTAGCGCTGAATAGCGTTTTTGAATATTGGCAAGTGTTTGTTAAGAGCATCCTGGGAAGATAACACCTACTAGATTGGGAATGTGTATGGGATGATATACAACAAGAGGATATGAGGCTTGATATGGTGAAGGCCACAATCAGTGGAAGTAGTAGTAGTGGGATGAAGGTTGTGAAGGAAGAGGAGGACATGGTCCTTGCATCAAAGGGGAAACAAGACCAGCGCAAGAGGAAAAAGGACATTTCAAAGATCAAGTGCTTCAGGTGTGGTGAGATGAGCCACTACAATACTCAGTGTCCTCTTAGGAAGAGGGACAAGAAGGAGAAGCAGGATCAATAATCTGCATCCACTGATATTGACAAGATTTCCTCTAGGATGGAGGAAGAGTTTGCCATGATTTCCGAGATGCCTCCAGGGGTGAGGTGGGGTGACCTAGAGTTGTAGCCTCAGAGAGCTACAGGATGGGCAGGATCCTTGAGGAGTCCACCTCTTGGATCAAGACATTGCTACGAGAGCCCATAGTCAACAGTGACAGGATGGACCAGTGTTAGGTGGTGCATTCAGGTGCCAGAGTGACAAATGTAGTGGCTAGTAGTGGTCAGATACTAAGCAACGCAGAGTAGAGTTGGCAACAATGTAGATGGCACATAGCAGAGTCAGCAACATCGCAAAGGATTCAGTGATGGCACAAAATCTAGAAGCAATCAGAACTGTAACAAAAGATGCATCATATTGAACACATTTAGTTTAGTATTTTGGATGTTTTTCCATTGCAGATGTTGCAGTTGCAACAACAACATATGAAGAGAGGGTTGTAGTGTAGATGTAGTAGTTGACAACAATTCAGCAACAATACATATGCAACTCATATAAGAGTTGTGCAGTAGTTGGTGGACAGTAGAGCTAGACATCAGCAACACAATAAGAGGTGTTGTAGAGTCAGAGTGATGCTCCAGTGGGTTGCAACACAAGAGCACATTCCTCACTAAGAGGGAGTGTTTATTTTTGTAGCATAGATTGTGCTCTAGCCTTGAAACTTTGTAGAGAGGCTAAGACACATGCAATCTCCAAATCCCAGAAATCCTTTATGGAAATTCCACCTAAAGATGATTTAATTAAAATAATTATTTTTTTAAAATGGTTCCTTAAGTCTAAACTTAGGAAATTTGGTTAATTAAAGGGTATTAATTAAATCAGGTGTGAATCTTATAGAAGAAGACGAGGATCAAATCCAATTTAATATTAGCCATCAATTATGTTTTAATCCTGGTTGTTGGAGCTCCAACTAGAGATTATAAGGAGTTTGATGCGGTTGGAGAAATACACTTGAGCAGTTCGACTTTGCTAGAGAATCAATTTCTTGAGTAGCAGCTGTGAGTTGCCAGAAGTGATTCAGTAAAGTTGAAGCAGTGAGAGAGGGGAAGGGATAGTAGATCGGAGGAATTTTTCCAGATCTAGGGAGTGCAAGGCAAAGAAGGCAAAGAGCAGTTCAGTGAGGGAGCGTAGAGGTAGTGCAAAGCTTCAAAGGGAGTTTGAATTCCAGTTGGGAGAGATGAGGTTCAGTGACAGAAGACGGGGTGTGAGATCAGAGGGCCCAAAGGTTGAATTTCCAAAAAATCGAAGGTCAATAAAGGGATTGATGCAGAGCCCAGCCATTGTGACACAAATCTGCATAGGGTTGACGTAGACGCTGCATAAAGGCAACGTAGGGCCAGTCAACAACCCCTTGATTAGAGTCGGATCTCCCGTATATGTGTGAGATTCTTCTCACTAACTTTTTGCCAGTGTTTCTCTGTATCGGATAGCCAGTTTGGGCATCCAACGATTTGTACTTAGATTTACTACTGCGTAATAATTAAAACTCTCCACTGCTGCACCGGTTTTCCCAAGTTGGGTTTTTCCGGGGACATTGTCCAAAAACCACTTTGTTGATGTGTGTGTTTATTTCTCTCTAGTGCAATATTTAGTTTCCACAGTATTTTATTTTGTGTAGGTTGCAATGTTTGTATTTCAGTATTTGCCGTAGAAAACTGCAACTTGTTCAAGTAATTTAACAAGTAGGTGAAATATTATTAGTTTGCTTCAGTAGGATTCAATGTTCGCCGAGTTTTCACATTACCAACACCAACACATGAAGAGTTGATGGACCACCTCTGCCCCCAACTGGGTTTCAGAATGCAGCTTGCTTCTCTTAGTGCAACTACAAATAAGGAAGTCTAATGGCAGATATATTAGAGCAAATCACTGCACTATTAATAGAGTAAGAGTGAATAAAAAACAACAAACACAAGAAATAAGAAACCCATGAGGAACTGAACTTGGGATTCATGATTCAGAACTGGATCCAACATAGTATGGGATCGATGTGTATGATGGTTACTTGGAGGAATTGAGCTAACCACTTTGACTAGCAAAAATTCTACAACTTAGCATAGTCCTTAAGAATGCTATTTTATTCGAATCAGTAAATGACCCAGTAGTAAAAGCAAAGGCTACAGGCATCCTGGAACAAAACTGCATTCCCCCTTGTCCTCCGTGATTTGATAAAACTATATCAAGAAAACAATTATTCGCTTGGAGTCAGTATGCTTTCAAACTTCATCAAGCTAAAGAGGTAAGTAAGCATCACCATAATCAAATATAACTGTATAAGGTGAATAGCACTATTACCTATGTTACGTTGTGTAATAAAATAGGCATAATGATTAGCAGCTTGTATTAGTAATAATGAATAGGTTGAACTCACAGTTGTTTTCAACTTGACCCTATATGAGCTTATATACCATTACAACTTCTAAGAGCAATGGTGATGATACACAATCCATGAAGATCTTTACATATGAGTATTACATAATAACAGGTATGTACTAGAACTTAATCACAGTAATGAATGGTGTTATAACTAACATGTACATATTAGCTTCTACATAGAACTCTTCTTTGATTACGGTCATGTTTTACCTTAAGTATGTATTAGTCTTAAAGCTTGAACACCAACCTACTTGCTTTATGTTAACCATAGAGACATGTTTTAACAAGCCTATACAGGGCATTGATTCAATCAAGCTTAACTATCAAGCTTAACTAGTGTGACTACCATATCTTGATTAATGTTTTGTTTACTCTTATATGTCAAATAGGTTCAACTCTTGTATATAGATTAATTATGGGAATTAATCTACCCTTATAAAGGTAATGGAATACATAAGCCAAGTATTCTTGTTCATAGTAATCATGACCATAGTCAGATAAAATCGCTTATACTGTACACACTATGAGCTTGTTTTTATGGAATCATAAGCTCTTTTATTTTACATAATGAATGAAACTAGACGAACAACCAAGAACAAAATCTATGCATCTTTATGGCACCTAGCAATTAACCATAATGTATCCATAATTATACATTAAACAAAAGCATGCATACAACACACTAGATCCAGAATCAAGTTCTTTACAGAAAAAATGTTTCGAAAAATGCAAATTTCTTGGGCATAAAAATGCAATCCTATGTCTAACTTGTCAATAGTGCATTCTTCTTACCAATAGGATGGCTGCTGATTTTGAGAATTCACAAATAGAGCACAAAACTTCATTCACATCAAAAGAGAGCGTAGACGATAGAACTTCATTTACAACAATGATCTGCGATATGCATTTTCAACATTGTACTATACTATATAACAAGAGAAACTTACACGTATCACAAATCTGCATGGATGGTATGGGATAGAATGAAATGTGTTCACAGGGAGTTAAATGTGTTCACAAGAATATTAGCAAGCAACACATATATATGATGTGATTTGTGTTTACCTGTGTCAAATCGCCTTAACCAATGTCACATTTGTTCATATGTGCCCTATTATGCCCTTTATGTGTTTCAATTCGCTGAACAAATGTCGTATGTTTGAAACATATGTCATCTTTGAAACCTGAAACCTATGTGTGTGCTTTTAGTCTTCCCGCTTGTATTAGTATTATCTGCTGAAAACTAGCTCTGATGATCAAACCTCCTGCTTGTATATGCTTAACCATCAAACCTCTTGCTCGTATATGCTTAGCCAGTAGCCAGAAGCCTATAACCGATCACCTTCAACCTTCAACCTCCAACCTTTAGCCAGCCAAGCCCAAGCCCACCAAGCCTCAACTACCACATGGATAACCAGGAAGAAACTAGATAAGAACTGCATCAACTACTGAATCAACTGCTCATATGATGCCTTTGCCTACGTTACTTATGCTAACGCGATTACAATAATGGAAGTTAAGCTCTGTATCTGATGTGCTATGTCAAATTTTCTATATAATAGGTTGTCACAAGTAGAAGGGGAATCGATTCAGAGGCACAAACAAGGTGAGGCCACACCTCAAAAAGAGGTTGTTACACAACCATTAAAGCTCTTACTACATTTTTGGATCCAAAAGTGGGTTACTTGTCGAGGAACAGGGGTTAAGTTTGAGGGAGCTCGAAGGTAATGAGTTGGGTGGAACTGAGTAACTTAAGGGTTTTTTGCACGAGGAAAGAGCCTTGACTGCCAGAGAGCAAGTCGTGTGACCACTCACGGGGAGATATTGGAGTGCCCTTGAGGTATCCTTCCTCTTGTTGGCTGAGCCAACCTTATTCGCTGCTTGAGCCTGTTTTACTTGCTTGAGCTTTGACACTGCCTGAGCTTCCATGAGGCCGCACAATGGTACTTCTTAGAGTGAATCCTTGCTACCAAAATGGGTTTTTGATCGATGCCATTATCCAATTTGGGATTGAGAATCTATTCCAGGAATCGCTATACCCTATGAGTGATAACTCTGTCAATTGATAAATTGATGTAAGGTCTTCAAATTTCCATTTTATTAAGCTTCCTTTATAGAGGTAGGATGGAAGGCAACAGACTTGGGACCAGTAGCCAAGCCAACCATGCTACACCAGAAAGCCAAAGCTAGCCGACCATTCAAATACTTGGCTAAGGAAGGGGTTACGATTCTCCGATCACATTTAGGCTGTCGAGGTAGTGAAGAGCTCCCTTCTTGCTTCCCTGGTCTATGTTTGTTTCTGGATCGACTGAAACAGCTGCTACCATTGACCTATGAATCAACTGCCTATACTTTAGGGTAATCCAACTAGCTCTCGAGTGCCTTTAGCATTGCTCGCTGCATGCGCTGACCGGCCAGGGTAACGCTCTTAGCAAAGAAAAAGGAAAATAACCCAGTGTCCAATTACATATTGCAAGGTTCAAAGGTCAAAGAACAACCCTCAAACTCGACAGAGTCCTTTTTATGAAAAATTTCCATGCGAAGGTAATAGTGTTATCTTACGCCACCACAACATCTTGCATGCATCCACCACCTGTAATGCAGTTACAATTCTGCCTGCTTTACCTTCAACCACCTAATTTACCTTCCCAACCGCATTAAAGACCAACCACACTAAAGAAATTAGTTTGGCACAATAGCAATCCATAGCATTAATAATTTCAAATTAGTGCTAACATTATTTCAAGACACAAAAATATTCTTAAATATGAACAATACAATTACAAAATAACATATAGTTCAACCTATTCCGCCTCGGGAAGAGGCCAAATAAGACGTTGAAATCAAATTCGAAAGGGATTAATCGCATGACAATCAAATATGAGGAAAAAACTTTCACATAAATCAATACTAACTAATGTAAAGAATATCATTCTGATTACTATAGTCCCCGCCTTGCATGCGATAGGGACTAATAACATAAAGTTACTATAAAAGGGTATGCAATGGTGTTACCTTTTAAAGGAAAATTTTTATTGGGGAATCCAATCTACAATTTATTTCCATTGATTGCCATTGAGAGGGTATTTACTGTTAGATGATGTTATTATTGAGAGGGTATTTAGTGTTAGGTGGTGTTATTGGAACTATTGACAGGGTATTTGGTGTTGATGATGTTATTGGAGTAAGATAAAATGTTTTGTGATGAGGTTGTTTATTCATTAGAGTTATTTACTGATCTTGGTAGGGTAGGAGGATTTTCTAAATCTTGGTTGGTAGGAGAATGTACAGTTTTAAAATTCAAAATTGGTCTTCACATTAACTATCTATCCATTCAGGTTTTGAAGCAGAATTAGATTGCACATGATTCAATTAAGTGGGTTTTAAAAAATATTTAAAATATAAATAATCAATGAAATAATTATATTCTATATCATCAAGACAAAATATGAAAACTTTTTTCATCTATTTTTAGGAATTTATAGGGTAAGTTCCTTAGATAGAACACCAAAAGACACCGCTCACAAACAGATCACAGATCAATACACCAGTATTCTTAACATGGTTAAAACCCTCAAAGAGGGAAATAATCTATGACCTGAGCCAACGCGGTCACTTCAGGCAATTTATTAATGTAAAAGAAATAAAATTTACATAAGCTTCTCTCATGAACGGTCACCTTAAAAATGACCCTCCATGCTATTTAAATAGAGATCATGGACCAATCGGGTGTTGAGCCATGGATCAAGTGTCGGTAATACCGAGGAGAGAATGAACCGTCGGATCACTTCATGTCTAGAACATATCATGACAATCAGATTCTAAGTTACAAAAGTACATAGTAAAGAAACACACTACCTAACTCTACACTAGACCAATTTATATTAACTATTTCCTATGTGTTGGAATATCCTAACATTTAGAAGTCAAAATTCCCTTAATGAATGGAATTGCAGATTCTTTAGCAGCAACTGCTAGTGCTTTTAGAATTCCGATTTATCCAAATGAAAAGTATGAGATAAATGTTAGACACTGATCTAGGTGGCTCCAGACACATGCAGAAGTCCCAGAGGACTTAGAAAAGGGACAAAATTCAAAGTGGTCAGATTGCTCCCAAACCAGCATTAGATTGAAGTTCTCATTGCCCTGATTGCAATGGTGCGAACGACGCTCAAATCTGAGTTCGTATGAGGGAGAATGAGCTAGTCAAAGTTTTGGTCAAAGTTGCACTGTGGGCCAAGTTTAAGTGTCCTACAAATTCACCGTCAACCGGCGTGGGAATCTAACTCTTGAAAACAAGCGAAATTGTGACCTCGTTAAATTGCCCAATATCCCTTATTTTTGAAATATTCGAAAACGACTATTATAGTTTTTCCCTTGGAAAAAAGTCGTAATTTCCATTAATAATAAGAAATTACATTTTGTAGATGCCATAGCATATGCATATTGTGGCTAGATAGCCAGTCAGATGAGTGATACAAAAATGATACAAAAACATGGTCTCCTCGCAGGGAGCGTTGTAAAAAACATCCCAAAAATGGTGACTGTCTTTTCACAGAGAGAAAGATAACTGTAAACATCCAAAAATGGAAACTGTCTCTTCATAGAGAGATCGATAAACTGTATTGTATGTTCATGTGCATCTTAAAAAAGAAAGCAAATCATAATTATTTACAATTGTTCAAAAAACCATGATGGGCTTATAGCCCCTGTTGAGCATGCAAATCGATGAAGGGTCTGTTGGCATTATCTTAGAAGATCTTGGTACAATTTCACAAGTTGTTTTTGATTGAGGTGGAACAGGTGCAGAGGGAGATCCTTGTTGCTGGTTTGGATGGTGATTGACAGATGCTACTGATGATAGTTGTTGATGACTATCATAGTCTTGTCTTAGATATTTTGTCTCTAAATATATTTTATTATCAAGGTCATGTAACGACCTATTTTTCCCCACTCTGCCTGGGATGGATGATGTCATGTTCTTGTTTTATCATGTATAAACATTTGGTATATCCCCACTGGGTTGGGAGATGGATGTAAACATGAGTCTTTGCTGATAGGAAGGTAATTTATGATGTATAGAGTCTTGTTCTTCTTGTAAGAACATATTTTTGCAGACCTTGCTTACAGTTAGGGGGAGCATGGACAACACACTTCAACAGATCAGAGAATTCAACATGTACTCAGGGGGAAGATAACCCTTTGCCCTTGATGACAAAGGGGGAGAGTGACTTGGGGTTGCCATCAAGTCCAAAGGGGGAGATTGTTGGCATTATGACACAGGTGTTGTCCTTGATGGCAACTCACTCAGATGACAGATCATAGTTCAGGCTCACAAAATGAAGGAAAAAGAGGTATACGCAGGTTCCCTTTGACCAAGCCGCGTATACACGCGAGTTCGAAGACCAAAAGACGCGTATGCGTATACATGCACTTTCACGCAAGGAAAAGCATTTACATTTTGGAAAACTTGGTTTTGGTCCATGGTATTTGGTCCTTGGTATTTTGACCCATGGTATTGGTCCAAGGTATCTTGTCCGAAGTGTTGACCCCAGGTATTTGGTCCAAGGTATTGATTCTAAGTGGTTTTGGACCATGGTATTGAGTAAGGCCTAAGACTATAAAATGAGAAGGAGATCATTAGGCATATGCACTCAAGCATTGAATATCTAATGAAGAGCAAGATCTAGAATACTGGTCATTAGGTTATGGTGCATAGCTGGATCGGAATCAAGGAGAAACCTGAGCGCTTGAAGAAGGATAAGTTCTATTGATGGGTCAAGATCTTAAGGCTTGAAGAGAAGTATCTTTGTGTGGTTTTGATCTTTTATCTGAATAATTGGCGCATGTTGTAATCTGTAAATCTGATGATCTGGGTATAACTGATGTTTGAATAGTGGTAAAGGTTAAATCATATTTTACAGATCTGTACGCAGGTTCAGTATAGCAAAGGCGCATATACATGCTGGTTCGGCATTTCAAAACTGCATATACGCAGGACCACCTTCAGAAAAGTGCGTATGCACACAGGTTCGACACATGGAAGTAGCGTACATCTCATAAAATATGTTTTAGCTACTTCTGTTTAATGTTGCAGTGTTTTGAGTTCTGGTTACTGTTACTGTATTCTAGTTACAGCATTTAGAAAAGTGATTGTTTGATTCAGTTTTGGTTGGTGCAAAGGAGATTGGTTAATGCAGATATATTTGATGTTTGATTGATGTTATTGATGGATCCAGTCTGAAAATTTATGAAACGTGGTCCCTGGAAGAAAAGAGAAGGTTGTAGTCTTCTGTAGGTTAGCACCTACGTACTAGTAAACACATCAGCTAGTACAAGAGCTAAGGGGGTTGTAGCTCCCTTCCAGGAAAAGCTGGAGAACGAGAGAAGGTTGTATCCTTCTGCAGGTAGAAGCTTGCGTACTGGTATACGGCTACACTAGTACAAAATTTGTAAAAGGAAGTTTCTTATTAAAGAAAGATAGAGACAATTGCAGCAGGTGGTTTTCACCCACATTGGGTTTCCACCTTATATCTTGTGTTCATGTGTGTGATTGCCTGTTCTGTTTACTACACCTGATTACTGGTTATATGGTTCTGATACACAGATTAAAGATCAACTAACTAAATTATAAGTTTGCAAGGTATACGCTGGTTGCTCTAAATGCAGTTGCGTATACATGCAAGTTTCATTAACAGAAGTAGCGTATATAAATCAGTTTATGGAAATGAAATATTGTTAAATTGCTAATACTGATTCACCCCCCCTCTTAGCATTATTTCCAACAGGGTCTATGATAACGCTGGTAGAAAACTCCATCGATTTCTTCCTGAATTAACCAATCATCATCCTGCCTGAGCGCTGCCTCCTTTGATAGGAAGTCTGCCCCTGAGTTGTGCTCCCTGTAAATGTGATGACAGACAAATGAATCAAAAGATGATATAAGTCTGTGTGCCTCAGCCAAAATGTGCCTCAATGAATATGCAGAGCAATGTGATGTTTTATTTAACCAGTTGCATACTATTTTGGAGTCCCCAAATAGTTGAAGATGAATGCATTGTTTTTCAAGTGCAAATTGTATGAGATGTTTTGCAGCACTTAGTTCAACGAAGTTATTAGTGCCCCTCCCTAATCGCATTTGGATTTTGAAGCAGTGAGATTCATTAATATATAATATGCCTCCCCCCCCCCCCCACATCCTCCTTCCTGGGAAGATCCATCAAAGTATGCCCATGGGATGGATTTATCAATGGATTCAGGCTGAATAACTCTAGTGGGAGGGTTAGGGTCTTCTTCAGGAAGGAGGTCAAAATCAGCAATGACCCTGGACATTATGGAAGGCCAATGAGGGGCCTTTAGATTGAAGATCAACTGATTTCTAGCGATCCAAAAAGCACAACACATGATTAATGGCATGTTCCTTTCTTTGCCACTGTGTCCATTACACCAATTGTTCCAAGCTTCAATAATGTTGCTACCCTGCCATGGTTTGATGGAAGGGTAATGTACTGTAATGAGATTCCATTGTTCTGTAATGATAGGGCACTCAAGAAAAAGATGCTCAGTGCTCTCCTCGTCCCTTCTGCAGAGGTGGCACCAGAAAGGTCCATAAAATGATCTTTTCATCAAGTTGAGTCCGGTCGGGATCTTGTTAAACAAGATAGTCCACATGAGCATGCATGTCCTAGGTGCAACCTTAAGTTTCTAGAGTGCTTTCCATGAGTGCTCGATATGCTGCGGTTTTGCAAGTTCCATCAGCTTCAAATATCCCTCCTTAGGTGAATATTTCCCATGTTTGGCAAAGGCCCATATAATCTCGTCCTCGCCATCAGTAATCCGAATATGGGCTTGAGTAAGAGCTTCTGTGTAATCTTGCCATTCCTGATGCCATTGAGCGGGGAGATTTATCTCAAGGGCAGATTTCCAAGCCTGTTGGAATAATGTAGAATTTTTATGATCTGCAATATGGCTGATATGAGAAATGCCCTGACTGGATAAGAATCTTATCAGATCTACAGGAAGTCTATGGGCATTTCCACATCCAATCCAAGGATCTTCTCCAATACGCACTGCGTTGCCATCTTGAATTCTCCAAGTTAAACCCTCTCGAATAAGAGAGATAGAGTTTATCACCGCCTTCCAAATAATAGAAATGCTGCTGTTGCTCCTTTGGTTCTGCTGGACCCAGTCCATGATATTAGCAGGGCTGATATATTTTGCATAGGCAACCTTGGTCCATAGACTGTGAGATGTAATGAGCTGCCAACCCAGTTTTGCAGCCAGAGCTCTGGAAAAAATGTCCAATCTCTTTATACCCCATCCTCCCCATCGCTTAGGTCTTGCAATAATGTCCCATTTAACCCATCATCCCCATCGCTTAGGTCTTGCAATAATGTCCCATTTAACCCATGCAAATAATCTCCCCTGCTGATTACCTTTCCACAAAAATCTGCAACAAATATTTTGCAACCTAGCCAGAATTCCCCTGGGAATCCATGCCAAGGTCATCCAGTACACAGGTGTTGCTTCCAGAACAGCTTTGATAAGAACAAGCCTACCTGCTCTTGAGAGGTACCGATGGTACCAGATATTGAGACGTTTTTCAACCTTTGAGATCAGCCAGGTCCAATCTGCAATTTTGTATCCTTGAGGTTTCAACCTGTATCCAAGATATCTCAATCCCTCTTCTATATTATGGAGAGTAAATGGAAAACATCTTATTGCAAATTGGATTTCATGCTGAGAGCATCCGGGAGCAGTCAAGGTAGATTTACTGACATTGATGACCATTCCTGTAGCCTGCTAAAAGAGGCCAAATGCATTCTGAAGAGCAGATATGTCTCCTATGCCCCCATTCAAGAATATAAGGACATCGTCCACAAAAAGAAGGTGAGTTAGGGTGCAATTATCCGTGATTTTGATGCCAACGATTCGACCCCTTCTGTGTTCAACACTTATGATTTTGCTTAGACCTTCCATGATGAGAAGGAACAATAGAGGGGATAGAGGGCATCCCTGCCTGAGTCCTCTCTCTGCGCAGAAAAAAGGAGTGGCAGCACCATTAAGAAGAACACTGAATGTGACATTAGTAATGCAGCTCATAATCCATTTAATATATATAAAGGGAAATCCCAGATGTGTTAAAAGCATTCTAATGTATAACCAATTTACCCTGTCAAAAGCCTTTGATAAGTCGACCTTTAAAATCATGCCTTTCAGTTTTCTCAAATGAACTGAGTGAAGTAATTCTTGGGCAGTGCCAATGGCTTCATGAATCTGTCTGTGTTGGAGAAAGGCAAATTGCTCAGGGGATATATGAGCCGAAAGGACAGGTTTGAGTCTATTGGCAATGATTTTGGCGATGATCTTATATAAACAATTGCATAAGGATATAGGGCGAAAGTCATTGAAAGATGAGGGATTATCTGATTTGGGTATGAGAGCTATAAATGTTGATTTAATAGCTGAGGACATCCTTCCTGTCTTTCTGCAATCCTCCACCACTTTAAGTAGATCATTACCCAGAATATCAAAGAAAGCAATGTAAAATTCGATAGTCCAACCATCTGGTCCTGGACTCTTATCCTTCTTGAACCATTTGATAGTGGCCTCAAGTTCCCCCATTGTCACTTCCTTAGTGAGCTCATCTTCTTCCTCCTGATCAACAAACTGGGAAAAAGCTTTGCTGTACGCATAACTTCTAGTATATTGGCTCCCGGGGGGGCCTTGTATATATCTTTAAAATGAGAAGTGGCTAAGTTAGCCAAGTCTCTGGAGGTGTTAACAATGCGTCCTTGTTCATTCTGAAGCTCCCAAATAGTATTTATGGCCTTCCGACCATTGGCAAACTTGTGGTAAAACTTGGTATTGTCATCCCCTTCTTTTAACCAAATCGCCCTACTTCTAAGTCTCCAACTTTCCTCTCTGTCTTTTAAAATTTGAGTTCTCTGCTTGATGAAGGCGGAGATATGCTCTTTTTGTTCCTGAGAGGTATATGTGCCATCTGTGTTTGCTTCAAGATTTGTGATGGCTTGTTCCGCCTCTCTTAGAATAATGTCTTCTTGCTTCCTTTTCTTGTGCACCCATTCTTTGGAAATGCCCTTTAAATCCTTAAGTTTACGAACAAATCCCTCAGCAGTGTCCTCATTTTCTCTGATTAGATGAGTTTGCCAATATTTAGTCACCAGCTTTATATAGGCAGGATCCCGAAGCCATGAGGAGTTGAATTTAAATGGAGCTCTGATTCTGTGTATACTATCATCCAACTCCAGGTATATTGGACGATGATCTGATATTCCTCCAAAGCCCACCCATTGCCTGATACGGGGGTGTTTAGCTTGAAATGCTTCCTTGATGAGGAAACGGTCCAATCTCCTGGCCAGACTGTGTTCCCCAATGCGATTGTTTTTCCAAGTATACTGAATCTTAGCTGATGGTATGTCAATCCAGTGATGATCCTCCAACAGGTTTGTGATAACATCAGTTAATCCATCCACTTGAGCCAAGTGTCCCCATGATTCCATGAAACCCAAAGAGAAATTAAGGTCTCCTCCGAGAATGATGTTATCAACCTGCATGATAGAGGTGCTGAATAACCTTCTCCAAAATACAACCCTATCTTGACAAGGACCATATACATTGATTACTCTGATTTCAGTCTCCAGGGCTGCAGAGTATATGTCTGCCCCTATAAAACCACCACCACCCCAAATACTTCTCAAATCAATAGTTTGGTTCTGAAAACCAATTGCAATACCTCTAGATCGCCCAGATGCATCCAAAGCATGAAAAGTCCATCCCGACATCCATGATTCTAGTAAAGGAGTGATCAAACTAGACATACTCAGGGTTTCTTGTAAGAAAATGATGTCAACAGGAACAGATGAAAAGAGTCACCTCAGAGCTAGTTTTTTGACAGGGCTAGCTAACCCTCGACAATTAAAGGATAAAATATTCATGGAGGGGGAGGGGGGAGGGCATTCCTTGCTCTAAGAACCCTATCAATGGTTTTCTGTTTCCCAAGGGCCACCTCCTCCCCAGCCTGAAATTTAGCTCTGGAAAGAGATGAGGGGCGACCCCTGGTAGGCTTATGAGAAGCAGGAGAAGCCTCAGCGTCCAAGCCAACTGCATCCAGCCCTTTCTCTTTGGCTTTGGAGCAGAGAGGGTATCTTGAGGAGGAGGATACAGATGGGGAAGGTGGAGGGTGAGAGGAGAGAAGATAAGTGGAAGGGTGACAGGAAGTGTAAATCGGAGGAGGCAGAGGCAGGGTGCAAGACAGAAAGGAGGCCAGAGCCTGCCCTGCTAGATGAAGGATCAGATGATCCATCAAGGCAGTGATGGGGGGTGTGGAGAAATGTGCAGGGGGAGCCAATGCATGATTAAATAAATGAGATGAATGAGATGAAAGAGATGCCTCATGAAATGATATAGGAGCATGAGAAAAAAAAGACATACCTGATGAGAAGACTTCACCCTGGGCTGCCCTGGATCTCGTCATTGGAGGAGAGGAAGGCTGAATAGGAGCCTTTCCACACTTTTTCTGCACTCTAGTGGTAGGTGTCTCAACTGTATCAGAGGTCTTTAATTGCTCCTCTGTATGATCCATTGTATGATCCACTGTAGCAGGCTGTTGAGGCTGTTCAACATGGGGATCCATATCCATTTCCTGAGCAATCTTTTTGTTCTTTCGATTGAGTGGGCAATCCCTGAAGAGATGTCCCACCTTATGGCATCTTCTACAACGATATGGAATACCTTCATAATCTAACAGCTGTTTACGCAAGGAAGATCTCCACTGAATCGTGATATGCTCCTGCAGTCCACCTCTGGTATCCAGATGAACCAATATCCTCGCGTATGCCATCATGCCCGTAGTCTGATAGGATTTATCATACTCCATGTAGGTACCTAGCGAGTTCCCAATCCTTCTGAAAATGTCCTCGGACCAATACTGTAATGGCAGGCTAGGTAGCCTGATCCAAATAGGGCCAACACCAATTTTCTCAGTCTCTGGATCAAATAGTGGCGTCCAACGCTTTAATAACACAGGGGCATGTTCAAAGTGCCAAAAGGAGGAAAGGACCCAGTTCGTATGATCTGCCCTAGCAAATCTCAGCGCAAACCATCCCCTCACAAATGTTTGGACAAATGGGATGTCCGCCAGGTGATGACCCCAAATCTCTGTTGCCCAGGTCTTCAAACGAGCTGCCAAGTAGTTCCTGCCTCTGATTCTGCCAACCAAAACCCTATCTGCGTAGTCCATAGTATCGCCCCACTGAATGTCCTCCTCAAGTTTTAGGATCACGTTGTCTGCCTTAGTCTTAAACCATTTCTACTTCTTTTGGGGTCGGGAGGCTGAGGGGTGAGGTTGCTCAGAAACCCTCGCTGAATCAGGGTCCTCGGTCGGAGGGTTAGGGTTTGTAGGAATTTCAGGGATGGCCTCTGAGAGTGGAGGAACAGAGGTAAAACAACCCGAGGGGGGCGCAGAAGAGGAGGAGGGATTAAGGTCGATGTTCTGGGGTTCACCGGAGGGTAAGTCAGTGGATGGCTCGGCTAGGTGGGGCAATAGATCCGGTAAAGGGGCTTTCAATTCCGGAGAAGGGTTTATACAACCCATAATAAACCCTAGAGTAGACGGGGACGACAGAAGCGATGAGAAATCCGGCCAAATAGGAGGTTCGTCTGGTAGTACAGTAGCAGAATTGGCAGGTCCAGAGAACTGAGGGTAAACTTCAAAATTACCAGAAAAACCTTCACTGAAATTTAACATACCTTTAGAGGCAGCATATGTGGATTGCCAGATGGAGCCTTCCTCCAGCGGTTCATCCGAATAATCCATAGCATCGAGGTCCATAACGACAGTTGCACTGAGTACGATAATAACTGCCTCCTGGCCGACGAGAAACGACACCGATAGAGGTGGAATGGAAACAGAATCACAGAGTAAACGACGGGGAGCAGTAAGCCGGTGCGGGGTAAATGGTAACAGGTAAAAACCCTCAGGTAAGTCATAGGCGATAACTTAGGAACCCAAACACAAAGACCGGTGCGGCGTAAACGAAAAGGTAAACTAAGAAAGTTAGGGGTCGGGTGAATGCTGAGGTCTTCTAGGGTAGCTGCAGGTCAGGTTACGGTTTGTAGCAGTACCCCGTACCGCTAGCAGAAACCCTCAACCTTTTTTCCGCCGCAATCGCTCTCGCTCCATCCTCCGAATGTTCCCACACCTTACAAGTTTCTATGAGAATAGAATTCAATTTTAATTCTCAGTTTTCAATGACTATTATAGTTATAAAAAAAATAATATTAATTTAGGTGGCGGGCCATGACCCCCGCCACCTCCATCAGATCCCAGAGAATCTATATATGTCGTTAATTAAAAAAATGGCCGACGGGCCATGATCCCTGCTGGCCCAACCAGTGTAACCATATTACATTAATTTGGGCTGTGGGTGGGCCACCTTCAGTGGACCCGGCCCACGCCCCCACCCACTAAACAAACATATATATGGGCCGGCGGGAATTGAACCTGCCCGGCCACGTGGCTGGCCCACACCATGGGTGGCACAACCAAACATCACACATTAAATGCAACAAACAAACAACCAATGCGCCAAAAGTTAAAACCACATGCCATTTTATTAATGTGCCATTCCAAACATAATATAACCGTTGTTTAAAATATATATAACGCGCCAAAACAATGCATATATTTGGAGAGGTCGGGATTTGATCCCCTGACCTCCATGCCTCCAGTTTTCCGCCTAACCACCATGCCATGGGTGGCAACTTTGTAAAGTCCGTCACCCCACCACCATCTAAACCCTTTAATTTATTTGCACGAGAGGTAGTGGAGAATGCACGGAACCAAGGCTGAACGGAATTGCGCAAAATGGTGGAACTACGAGCCAGGCCAGAGTTGGAACCATGACAGTTCCAGGAAAAATGATGGCACGTTTTTCGAGACAAAATCTTTGTAGAGAATCTTAAAGATTCCATGAGGAGGTAAAAATTCATTTTATCAAAATGTAACCAAGTTTATAGTAAATTTTCTTAGATTTTCGCAGGGAACGCTATAGCGAGGTCGGATTCGCCTTTTGAGCAGCAGATTCGAAAATTTACAACAGAGGATAATCTTTGAGAATCTTGAGGGAATCTTCCATATTCCTTGGAGGCTAAAATTCGCCAGAGTCAGAATGTAGCCAACTTCATACTAATTTTTCTCAGAATTTCGCAAGGAACCTGATGGCACAAACATAATTTTGATATGAGTAACATATCTTCAGATGACTTTGAGGAGGGAATATTTGAGGAATCTAGGGGGAATCTAAAAGATCCTTGTAGCCCCAGATTTTCACTTTGTCAGAATTCAGAAATGTGACAGTTGATTTTACTCTATTCGGCACCACGAATCTGATGGTGTAATTAGATTTTCCATTTGATCATTCCATTTTTTGGCCACTTTTCAAAGTGGAGTGCATGTGTCAGCATTTAATGTGCGAGCAGTCATTTCCATGAGATTCTACACCGCGAGATTGATGGTGTATCCAGATCCAACATTTTATCATCCTCTTCTTCAGATAACTCCTTGATGTGAGGTATATGCAGTGTGATCATGTACTTCTTTATCTCTTTGTTTGAGATGCATGGTGCTGTATAGATCCCTGTTTGATGTTTGATGTGGGATCTTGTTTTGTTCCTGATGTGAGATGTACTTATTGTCATGTTTTGATTGAGATCCCTTTGTCGCCATGTTGACAGAATACTCATGTGTTTCCATGTATGAATTGAGATCCATTTGATGCCATGTTGGTGGGATGCTCATTATTAACATACGTGAAATTATGTCATGTTGATAGAAGTCATTTTGTGAATGAGAGTTCTTGTAGCGGAACATATCTTGGAGCCACTCCTGCGTGAGGGAATATTCCTTGTGTGATAGAGAAAACACATGCATGTACATCATCACTCTTTCCATCACTTACTGCAGCGGCCTAAACAATCTTGACACTGGGGCCTAGAGACGTAGTCCCTCCTGGACGAACTTCGTTATCAACGTCTTGTGTTCTATGTTGCTGATTCTTGTCATGTTCTTTCTTCTTTACAACATGCATATATGTTCATTTATGCTCTTTTAAATGTAATTCTAATCACATCACGAAAGCAAAAGATCTTGGTTAAATCCAGGAGTTGAGTCAACTCGGATCAAGTTTGGTATCGAAGCAGTCTTTGCGTGGATGTGAATTGCGAGCGTGAACAATGGAACATGCAAAGATGGAGGATGAAAAAGCGATGTACGAGACCATGCTCAGAATTTCCAAAAAGATGGAAATAATGTATGAATCTCTACAAAAAGAGACAAAGGAAAAGCAGGAAGTGCAACTTCAGTTGCGAGCCACAGAAGAGGCCCTGGAAGAGTTGAAGCACAACACCGAGAATCTTGAAACAGAGAACATTGAATTGAAGATGCTTCTACATTAAGAGAAAGAGGAAACATGGTTTGCTATGACAACTACAAGCTAAGGAAGAGGCCTTGGAAAGGCTACAGTGCGACCGATGTGAGGTAAAAAGTAATTCTCTATCTTCATGTATGTTTCCTGATGATGATTTCGTTATTTTTGAAAATCATACCATAGGAATTGGCTCCAAAATGTTGAAAAAAATGGGGTATGAAGGAAGAGGCTTGGGCATTAATGGCCAAGGAATTTTCAACCCCATCAAAGTAGAGGAATTACCCCGTCAGGCAGGACTTGGGTATGTCAGAAAGGAAGTTGGGGAATGTGCTGAGACAACTAACGAACCACCAACAACAGATGATGAGAAGCCCTCATCAGTTCTTTCCAACTCGACAGTGGAGGTAAAAGATGCTGATTTTCTTTCAGTTTCATCTACACATAGTATGATTTTTGTTGGAGATGTTGAGATACCAATTACAAGGACAAACGTGAGGCTCCTTACTAGGATGAGGTACAAGGAGGAAGAAGAACTTGGTGTTCATAACCAAGGCATAACTCAACCATTGGAGGTTGTGCAGAGACCTCGATTTGCAGGCTTGGGATACACCGAAGGTGAAGGTTTGAAGGTGTCACATGCTTCTGAGACATCGCCGAAATAATCAAGGAAAGAGAATGATGGGAATACATCACCATCATCCCATGGCAGTGCCGATTGCAGGGAAAGAGCTGAGGCAAGTTCTCATCGCCATAATAACACTAGAGATGACAAGGAAAGGTATAACCAGTCTCGATATTTGAATGCTCATTTCAATTATAATCATGTTGTTAATGATGAACATAAATCAAGGCATCGAAAAACATGTACCTTTTTGTGGATTGCATAACCATACATTTGTTAAGTGTTGGAAAAGAACAGAAACACACAAAAGGAGGAGGCGTGAAATACCCTCTCAACAGCAGGTAAAGAAACATGTTAAGCAACTCTGGAGGAAGAAGACCTATTGCAGTCATTGCGATAGAGGTGGCCATCAAAGAGCCACATGTTGGAGGCTCCATCTAGAGTAGCGCCTTAAAGACAAAGCGTCGATGCAGGAACCAGATGAAACAATTGTTCGACCAGCGAATGCACCAAAAGGAGGCGACCCATTCACCTTGATAAATGAGAAAGGGTTTCTAGATATGTTAGCTTGTCATGGTCGTGCTTTTGTAAATCATTTGTTGCATTTTAAAATGTAAAAGTGATGATGTGTTTTCCATCACTTGTTAAGCAACAATGATCTCTGGTCTTAATTTGTAATGCATTTTAAACTGTGAAAGTGATGTTGTGTTTCCATCACTTGTCAAAGAAAAAATAGTGTTTGACCTTATTTTTGTAAATCATGTGTTGCAGTGATGATGTGTTTTCCATCACTTGTGGAAGCAACAATGATATTTTGGCGTTGTTTTCATAGTTGGGGTATTGTTTCCATTTTGATGTGAACTTGACCATCGAGTAGGTGTTATAAACTCATGGCAAGTATAAGATGCTTGGGTCATTAGTTGATCATGTAAGTCAAGCATATAATTTGCAAAACAATGTACTACATGTTTGCAGAGGTTGCAGGTGTCGGCTCATCGCTTATGGCTCTGAAGGACAAAGGTGAAGGAGAAGGAAGGGTGACATATTAGATACTTGTAAGTGCAGACTGGGTACAAAGAAGTGGAAGATTATTTTTCATGCTTTTGGAGGACCAAAAGCTCCTCAGTGGGGAGGATTGATCCAGGTGGCTCCAGACACATGCAGAAGTCTCAGAAGACTCAGAAAATGGGCAAAATTCAAAGTGGTCAGATTGCTCCCAAACTAGCATCAGATCGAAGTGCTCATCGCCTTGATTCCAATGGTGCGAACGTCACTCAAAGCCGAGCTCGTATGAGGGAGAAAGAGCTAGTCAAAGTTTTGGTCAAAGTTGGGTTGTGGGCCAGGTTTAAGTGTCCTACAAATTCACCGTCAACCGGCGTGGGAACCTAGCTCCCGAAAAAGGGTAAAATTGTGGCCTCGTTAAATTGCCCAATATCCCTTATTTTCGAAATATTTGAAAACGACTATTATAGTTAAAAAATATAAAAAAAATATTAATGTAGGTGGTGGTCCATGATCCCCCCACCTCCGTCGGATCCCAAAGCATATATATATGTCGTTAATTAAAAAAATGGCCGACGGGCCATGACCCCCGCCAGCCCCAACCATTGTAACCATATTACATTAATTTGGGCTGTGGGCGGGCCACCTCCGGTGGACCCGGCCCATGCCCCCACCCACTAAACAAACATATATATGGGTCGACGGGAATCGAACCTGCCCGACCACGTGGCCGGCCTGCACCACGGGCAACCCAACCAAGCATCACACATTAAATGTGACAAACAAACAACCAACGCAGCCAAAGTTAAAATCGCATGCCATTTTATTAACATGCCATTCCAAACATAATATAACCATTGTTTAAAATATATTTGGAGAGGTCGGGATTTGATCCCCCGACCTCCATGCCTCTAGTTTTCTGCCTAACCGCCATGCCACGCGTGCCGGCTTTGTAAATTCTGCCACCCCACCACCATATAAACCCTTTAATTTATTTGCACGGGAGGTAGTGGAGAACGCATGGAATCAAGGCCGAACCGAACGATGCAGAATGGTGGAACCACGAGCCAGGCCAGAGGTGGAACCATGACACAGTTCTAGGAGGAAAAATGATGGCACATTTTTCGAGACAATCTTTGCAGAGAATCTTAAAGATCCACGAGGAGGTAAAAATTCATTTTATCAGATTGTAACCAAGTTTACAGTGAATTTTCTCAGGTTTTCGCAGGGAACGCTATGGAGAGGTCAGATTTGCCTTTTGAGCAGCAGATTTATAGATTCCCAATGGAGGAGAATCTTTGAGAATCTTGAGGGAATCTTCTAGATTCCTTGGATGCTGAAATTAGCTAGAGTCAGAATGCATCCAACTTCATACTCATTTTTTTCAGAATTTTGCAAGGAACCTAATGGTGCAGACATAATTTTGATATGAGCAACAGATCTTCAGATGACCCGCAGGAGGGAATCTTTGAGGAATTTAGGGGGAATCTAAAAGATTCCTGTAGCCCCAGATTTTCACTTTGTCAGAATTTAGAAATTTGATAGTCGATTTTACTCTATTCAATGCCACGAATCTAATGGTGTAATCAGATTTTCCATTTGATCATTCCATTTTTCAGCCACTTTTCAAAGTGGAGTGGAGGTATCAGCATTCAATGTGCGAGCAGTCATTTCCATGAGATTCTACACCGCGAGATTGATGGTGTATTCAGATCCAACATTTTATCATCCTATTCTTCAGATAACTCCTTTATGTGAGGTATATGCAGTGTGATCATGTACTTATTTATCTCTTTGCTTAAGATGCATGGTGCCGTATAGATCCTTGTTTGATATTTGATGTGGGATCTTGTTTTGTTCCTGATGTGAGATCTACTTATTGTCATGTTTTGATTGATATCCCTTCGTTGCCATGTTGATGGGATACTCATGTGTTGCCATGTATGAATTGAGATCCCTTTGATGCGATGTTGGCAGGATGCTCATTATTAACATACGTGAAATTATGTCATGCTGATAGGAGTCCTTTTTTGAATGAGAGTTCCTGTAGCAGAACATCTCTTGGAGCCACTCCTGCATGAGGTCATATTCCTTGTATGATAGAGAAAAAACATGCATGTACATCATCACTCTTTCCAGCACTTAATGCAGCGACCTACACCATCTTGACACCGGGGCCCAGAGACGTAGTCCCTCTTGGATGAACTTCGTTATCAACGTCTTGTGTTCTATGTTGCTGATTCTTGTCATGTTCTTTCTTCTTTAAAACATGCATATATGTTCCTTTATGCTCTTTTAAATGCAATTCTAAGCACATTACGAAAGCAAAAGATCTTGGTTAAGTCCGGGAGTTGAGTCAACTCAGATCAGATACAAGCCTTCAATTCCGTATAATACAAAGCATTGGCAAGGGTTGACGATAAAAAAATAAAAAGGTTTCTGGAAAGAACGGATGAAGTTCTTAACACCTCAATAGAAAAGCATGAAGATGAAATTACAGATAAAAATTCTAAAACAACAGTATTTTTGAACGCTGTAGTGGGACAAGAATTTATTCAACTAAGTAATAATTTGATTCCTAGAGGCTTGGTACCTTTAGAAAAAATGTTTGATTCTAATGATGTAGCAATAAAGCCAAGAATTCTATCCAACGATGGTGAGATGGAGGATTATAACCTAGGGACTGAAAGTGACCCAAAAGTAGTCAAAGTTTCTAGCACCGAATTAGGTGTTAAGCCACAGATCAAGTGTCGGTAATACCAAGGAGAGAATGAACCGTTGGATTACTTCATGTCTATAACATATCGTGACCGTCAGATTGTAAGTCACAAAAGTACATAATAAAGAAACACACTTTACCTAACTCTACACTAGACCAAGTTATACTTAACTATTTCCTATGTGTCGGAATATCCTAACATCCCCCCTTAAGAACAACTTGGGATAGGATTGAATGAAGTACAAATATGACACAATAGGATAAGGAAGGAGGCATTAGAGCCTATCCCCCCTTAGTGACAACTTCCTGCACTCCAACCATAAATCGAAGTTTAGTAAACTTCGCCTCTATGAGAGCCTTTGTAAAGATGTCCGCAACTTGATCATCGTTTGAATAATGTTGCACTTCAAGAATGTGGTGATGAATGGGATTTCTGATGAAGTGCATGTGCAGTTCAATGTGTTCGCTGCACTGATGTTGGGCTGGATCTTTGCATAGTTGAATGACACTTTGATTATCACACCAAAGTGTAGCCGGATGTTGCTGCTTTGTCCATATATGAATATTTGAATGAGTTTTGAGTCATTAGCTAACACATGTTGTTCCATTTGAGATGGATTAGACTGATGGAAATAACTTCATAAATGTCATTTTATTTTCTCTGTCAAGAAACCATGTTTTTTTTTTTTTTAATCGGTTGATGCTTCTAATAGGATGAAAGATGCAAACTTGTTTTTCGAGATTTTAAATGAGATTGTTAGTTTAGTAGGCAAGAAAATTATTGTGTATGTTATCACAGGTAATGCCTCAAACAATGTTTTTGTTGGAAAGATGCTTCAGTCCAAATATAGGTCCATATTTTGGACCTCATGTGCTGTACATGGTATATTCCTCATGCCTGAGGACATAGGTAAAGTGAAATAAAAAGATGGGTTGTAGCCTCCTCCCAAAGGTTCATATTTCGCTGGACAACTCCAAATTATTTCCAAGATGCCAAACCAACTTTGAGCTTCTTGTTGCTAGACTACCATTGAAAAATTCAACTAGTTGTAGTGACATAGCAAGTTCAAAAATGCCCACAAAATCTCACAATAAGAGATCTAAGGAAAATAGGAGGGTTTAGGGAGAAATTTTTTTCCTATAAAATATTTTGAGGTCCACGTGTGGGGTTTGTGCACCCTAGATCAACTTGACTGGTTCAAATGCAACTGGCTATTTTGGATCAGTTTAGTACCAAACTAGAAGAAATTGTCCCACCAGTTCAAGTTATCGGTTGGTTCAGTATTGTGCCTTGTGCAACTAGTTGATTTGACTGGTTTCTGTTTGGATCAGGCTAGTTTTGAAAAAAATGGTACAATTTCTGAAATCTTGTATAGAAGGATAGTCAATGGATGGAGTTGAAGCTATAAATAAACTTTTAAACTTAAAAGAAGGGTATGCTTTTGGATTGTTTTGTTGCAACCTATATTGATATTTGGCCAAGTGCAAATCCACATTGCTCTTGGAGAATGTGAAGCCTGCTATTTGTGTCTACTAATTTTATAAAATTCCCTCTTCTATATTATGTTACATGAATTGTTGGCAAGAGTTAAATTCTGAATTTTGTTACTTCTAGACTTCCTATTTAGTTCATATTTGTTGTTTTGTTTTTTTGTTGGTTAAAAAAATAGAGAAATGATTATTTTTAAGTGCTTTCTTGTTTTCTTACACAATCCTAAACTTTATCGGGACTACTACATGATCTTCTTTTGGCTCAAATGCTCTTAAAAAATAGGTAAAGAAAGATCCTTTGAAAACGAGACTAACTCGAAGGCCAAAAATCGGGGGTAAAAACTTCACATGCATAAAATAGAGTTGATGTTACTATGGTGTGGAACCTTGGAATGATATTTGAGAACTAGAGCTAGAACGATTCCTTTGAGAGCGTAACTATTATGTAACATTTATTTAGTCTCGCTTTTAATACAGATGCCACATGTTGTTATCACAATAAACTTCGTTTTTTTTTTTTAGAAAATGTTGATAGTTGCAGTGTAAACATTTAAATTGTAATAAACAGGGAAAATTTATGATAGCAGGGCTATCAACGTTTTTTGGCAATCTAATATGGTCTTGCGAAGGAATTCGCTGACAACGAGTGTAGCAACATTTTTCATTTTGGCTGACAGGCCAATTGTCAGCGCCAAAACTAGTTTTCAAATTCAAAAAGTGATGACTGTGCTGACCACGTTAGTGTCAACATTTTCACTTAAATGTGTCTCGATTTGGTTCGAGAGGGTAAAAGTACACGTTAAATAACTTTTCCTCTCTTGTAATGAATGAACATCATTTAACATCACTTTACCATATGATAAAAATTTATTCATAATCATAACCTGAAATGATGTGATTATTCACGTGCCACCTGTGTTATCTCAACTGCAGGCCAAAGTTACTTCACCTTGTCCCGTAAGCAGTTTGCTGGTGTTAGTTTGGGATTATTTACACTTTGCATTGGGAACTGTTTTGTTCACAGGGATTCAGGATTGAATCATAGGATGACCATGCAGCGAAATGGGGAGAGGAGATAAGATGAATTGGTCCGAGCCCAAAGCGTTGAATTTTCTAGACATTTACCTCAAAATTCCTCGGTTGTTTCAACAGGCAGGCTAGAGTGAATTGTTCCACCATTGTATTGAATACCATGATCTTGTGGCTTAGTCTTTATCGCATGGGTTCGATGGGAATTTTGCGAAGGTGGGAGGATTTTCATTTACATTTATAGAGAAAAGCATTGCTGAGGTCACAGTCTTACCAATAGATGGTGAGAAGATTTTTCACAGGCATATTTTGGCAGGGATTAATGTCCCTTTCTTCTTCAAAGAAGAATTCAGAGGTAAAAATTGGAGGGATGGAGTTTGAAAGGAGTGTTGCAGGACTAAAGCCGGTTTAATCAAGTAAACCTCTACCATTTTTACTTTCTCACACATCTTTCTAGTTAGATTCGAATCAATCCATGTTTTTATCTGTTAGAGAGCCTTAAACATGGCATCTAGGTTCAAGGCCCACACTAATCCCTCTTCTCACTTTATATACCACAAAACCCTGATAAAATTGATAATAGAAAGCCATCTAGTTAAGGTAGAAAGAACCTGGAATCATTTCCTTTTCTAGGGAAGTTTTCAACCTCAACCCATTAAGAGAAGAAGAAGCAAACCATAGACTCCCAAAAAGGGAAGAAAAGCTAAAAATCAAGCTGCTATTGAGCCCCCTCACAACCAAGAAAACCTAGTGGCTCCATCTACATCATTTGGTTCGAAGATCTCTAAAGTTAAATAGAGGAAAATTGTCCAGATTCATAAACCAGACCCTGTACTCCCTATAAACTCACTGATGTTGGCTCTTCCCATGCTACAACTCCACCTTCCAAAACTTCCCCTGTAGACAAAGATAAAAAAGAGGATCCTAAGGGAAAATAACCAAAGGTGGAAAGCATAAGGTCTTCAAGAGTGGCAATAGACATACCAGGCCAGCTAAAAAGTTAAGATACCAGATAAAACCTAGAAATAACTTGGAGTTGGCAAAGGAGGTTATTAACATTGACAACATGTCGCTGAAGGACCTCATTATTAACAGGAAGAAGGCTATAGTCTCTAAGAAGAGCTGAAGCAAAGAAGCTGTGAAAAATGGATCCATGGAGACAAGGTAGAACAAAAAGTAGATATTGGAGAAGGTAAATGTATTGCTCAAGGCTTATAGTTCCCTCAGCTAGGATGCTTGGGTATTAAACTTAGATTTTTTGCCTACCTATCTCATGACACAAAGTTTTCACTTTATCGGTGACAGTCGGCCTTATAAATTTTGCGTGCAACATAACGGTCTGGAGAGCTGACATTCCCATCATCAGTGTTTTTGATAAGGTTGACAGAGCCACTGTCAGCTATTTTGGGGTGAAAACTATGTATGCTGGATGATAGAAACGATATAGGGAAATGCAGACAGTTACCCTGTCAGTTTTTTTGGTGCAAAGCAGGAGTGCTGACATCTCCATTGTCAGTGATATTTAGACAGGTGAAAATGTTGACCCTCCGGTTGTCAACGATTTTGAAATTAGGCAGAAACAAAAATGTTGACAGTCAGTCTGCCAGCAAAAACCACAAATAGAAACCCATTGAAGCCTGTTGGAAATACTGAGAGGGGGGTGAACCAATATTTCTTTTCAATTGTTACTTTTACTAGTTAGATCACTTATATTTAGAACACAAAATGAACAATAAGAATAAATGATTTTATCTATTTCTTCTTTACAATAAATCAAATACACTATATGTAGGGCTCCAACCCTAGATAAAGACACCAATATTCAATCTACTAGGATCCGACTATATTTTCCAAGCACCGACTTGGACTTCCAAGGCTCCAACCTTGTCAATTTTGAGGCACCAAACTCAAGGGCTCCAACCCTATATCCGGTTCAGGCTCCGACCTAGTTTCTTGAGGATTCCAATCCTCTAGGGATCCAACCCTATCTTCCAAGGAAATAACCTTGTCTCTATGAAGCTCCAACCTCTAGGGCCCCAACCCTCAGCTTCAATTCGTCAAGATAAGTTTGATGATTCTTAATGGCTCCCAATAGCTTCTTCAACAAGCCCTGTCTATCTTCAACACTACTTCCTCCAAATTACTTCATCAATGACAACCTTGTCTTCTTAGAAGGTGTCACCACTGCTCTTCATATTACCCAAGCAAAGATATCCAAAGTCACCTCACGATGGATTCAATACATCATGGTCTCCAAGGTTGTCTCAAGATCAACTTCTACAAGTGTCTTCAAATGTCTTCAATAATGCCTCAAAGGTGTCTTCAATAAATTGCTCAAGTTCTGCACCAGGTCTTCCAAACAGCTCCAAGATATCTTCAACACCTTTATTCAAGTTACTTCTGCTTCAAGGATCTTCAAGCTACTCAAAGGTGTCTACAATATTGCTCCAAAATGTATTCAATGGTGCTACAAGGAGACTTTAAGAATGTTGTTTAAAAGGAGCCAAGAGATAGGCTCCAAAGATGTCTTCACAAGACACCCTTCAATAGTACTTCAAGTTGTTTTCCAGGATTGACTCCAATAGTGCTTTTCAAGGCCACCCTCAATAGACAAAGATGCTTGGTCTATATTAGCTTATAGAATGAGGTCTTTACTTAAGAGGTCTATAAATGATACGCATTAGCTGCTATGCCTATTGTTGAAAATAGTAACAAGAAATGATAAAAATAGAATCCAGAATATTCCAATTTTAATTTGTCCTTGAATTAAAATTGTGAATTAAAATCGAATTTAGTCTCACCAGCTGCTTGGAAATAATTAATTAATTCATTATGGATTAATTAGTTGGAGAAATTCAAGTTAGAAGTCTTTCTGAAGTCATGCACCAGTTATCCCTTAAATTAAGGAGATTATCCCTTAATTAAGGAGATAAGATTGAGTTATATTTGAGTTGTAATTAGTTAGCTCAGTTTACTGAGTTAAGTCCAGTTAAATTAGTTCCAAACAGTTTGAGGAACTAATTATGAGTTATCAGTCAGTTGATACAACCGGTGTACTCCATAGAACTGAAGATTCCCTCATCAGAAACTCATGCATGTCTATTCTGAGAAAGACCCAGTTGAGCTAAATGTCAAGGACAATGTATTATTAGTTGCATGTTTTCTCCTATAAAAGAAACTCATGCATGTAGTCAAGGTAAGGTTCCTTGAGGATTGTGCAGTTCTGACAGTGTGTTAGAGCAGTGTTCCACTGGGTGAAGGAGATCATCCCAGAGGAATTGCGCAAGGAAATAGGAGCTTGGAGGGCAGAGGAAGGCTTGTGAGAAGCTTTGATTGCCTATGAGCATCCGAGAGGATTGTACTGAGAGCTGGCTAGCTGTGCGAGCTAAGGCTTTGTATACTTCTGATGTATTTCCACCTTGTATGATAATACAGATAGTGGGGTTTTTAGCTGAGGCTTTCCCCTGAGTATTTTATGTGTTTCATGTGCATTGATTCTTCTTCTTTTGGTTATATATGTTTAGCTTGATCTTGCTCTATCTTTAAGCTTCCGCAAATTGATAGTAGAAGTAGATTATAGTATTTTGCTTTGGTATATTGCATTATCGGGTTAATCTACAGTCATATTTTCTACATAGGCCTCAGAGCAAGATTTGTAGAGAATTTGCAGAATTTCAACATGGTATCAGGGCTAGTTGATCTATAGAGAAATTTCTACATGGTATTAGAGCCAAGTTTATTAGAGCTGTGAACAGTATACGAAGAAGATAATTCAAAATTTGAAGTTTCGGGTTGTAGGTTCAAATCAAATTCTTATCATACTTCAAGGTTTGCAAATGGTGTTCTATGGCTTGAGATTCGAGTATGCCTTGGAAGGTAGCTCGAATTACATAGCATGGAAAGATGGCATGGAGGCTGTATTAGAAGACAATGGCTTGAAGGATTTCATTGATCAAGAAATCCCAAAGCCAGGTTCAACTAATGCACAAGAGTTGGCTGAGTGGAAGAAGTGTGTGGCGAGGGCGAGATGGATCATCTTTGAGGGAGTTCGAGACCATATTGTCTCGAGTCTCCATGGGAAGGATACTCCATATTCAATGTGGAAGACATTGAAGGACCTCTACCAGAACAATAGCGATTAGAGGAAATTGGCGCTCAAGGATAAGCTTTGAATAATCAAGATGGAGAATGACGATACTAATTCCACATATCTGAAAAAGCTCACCACTTGCAGAGATGAGCTTAGCAGTGTGGGAATAACTACTACCGATGATGATATGGTGAGCCTCGCTCTCCTTGTCCTTCCAAAGAGCTGGAACAGCTACCAGGACTCTTTGAATGGAAGGGAGAAACTGTTAGATTGGGAATGACTGTGGTCAGATCTCATGCAGGAGGAGATCAGGAGGAGCACTCGAGATGGTTCTTCATCCAAGGATGATGATGAAGAAAATCTGGCCTTAGCAAGTAAGGCAAGGAAAGGGAAGGGGAAGGATTGCCATTCCGAATCGAATTCTTCTCATGGAGGGAAGAAGGGTGACAAGTCTAAAGTGATATGCTTTAATTGTCACGAGATGGGACATTATGTGACTAATTTCTCGTTGAAGAAGTCCAAGAAGGGATTCTCAGAAGGATCAAAAGGTGAGGCATTAGCCTCTTAGTTCGAAAGGGACTTTACTCTCATCGCATGCATGGTGTCATCAATGATGGGTTGTGTTTGGTTTCTTCACAGTGGAGCTTCATTCCACATGACTGGTGATAAAAGTTTATTTAGTGCCTTGGAGGAGAAAGACCTCAAGATGCACATAGAGATGGGTGACGACGAAAGGTATAGTGTTTCAGTAATGGGCACGGTTGCTTTTCAGAGGGAGCATGGAGCTCCTATCACCTTGACATATGTGAAGTATGTGCCTGGACTAAAGAAGAACTTGGTATCGGTCACGATGTTGGAGGACAAAGGCTACAATGTTGTCTTCAGTAAAGGAAAGGCGTTCCTTAGACACATCACCACAAGACAGGTGAAATAGATCGGTTCACGAGTTAAGAACCTGTATGCTCTGAGGGTCAAGATGCATGAAAAGCCTTGATGAGCAAGGCAAATGTTAGAGACCTGGTGGTTGAGAGGGAGAGTAAATTACCTCTCAACATGCAGTCCCAGAAGAAGTCTTAGACAAATGTGGAGGAGCCACAATTGGAGAAGTAGAGAGGAGACTGAGTGAAGAGATCCACTCATGTAGATACCTCCATTAGGGGGGAATTTCGATCCAAGTGGGCAGAGGGATCACATGCAATAATACCTCCAGGTGTGAGGTGGGGCGATGTGAAGTGATAGTCCCAAGAAGGCTGAAATTGGGTAGGGTCCATTGAGAGGTTTTATCTCATGGATCATACCTTGCTATGGGAGCCCAAAGTACCTAATAGCGGGAGGAATCAATGGGATTGATGCGGTTAGAGATCAAAGTGACAGAGACTAGAGAAATCAGATATTGAAGAGTGTAGAAAAGGATTGACAACAGTGTAGAAAGGTAGAGTCAACATAAGCGCAAAGTTTTCAGTTGACAGAGGCAATAACAGTCAGAGACTTTGATGACAGATGCATCATACTGATTCAGGTTGGATTTTTTTGGTTTTGTTTCTGGAGTCGTTGGAGCAACAACACTAGAGAGAAGTGTTGCATGCATAACATTCCAAAGGTTCACGATTAGGATCGAGTTGAATTCCATTCTTGTTGAGAGGGAGTGTTGAAAATAGCAACAAGAAATGATAAAAATAGAATCCAAAATATGCCAATTTTAATTTGTCGTTGAATTAAATTTGTGAATTAAAATCGAATTTAGTCTCACCAGCTGCTTGGAAATAATTAATTAATTCATTATGGATTAATTAGTTGGAGAAATTCAAGTTAGAAGTCTTTCTGAAGTCATGCAACAGTTATCCCTTAAATTAAGGAGATTACCCCTTAATTAAGTAGATAAGATTGAGTTATATTTGAGTTGTAATTAGTTAGCTCAGTTTACTGAGTTAAGTCCAGTTAAATTAGTTCCAAACAGTTTGAGGACCTAATTGTGAGTTATCAGTTAGTTGATGCATGCATGCACTCAACCAGTGTACTCCATATAACTGAAGATTCCCTCATCAGAAACTCATGCATGTCTATTCTAAGAAAGACCCAGTTGAGCTAAATGTTAAGGACAATGTACTATCAGTTACATGTTTTCTCCTATAAAGGAAACTCATGCATGCAGTCAAGGTAAGGTTCCTTGAGGATTGCGCAGTTCTAACAGTGTGTTAGAGCAGTGTTCCACTGGGTGAAGGAGATCATCCTAGAGGAACTGCACAAGGAAATAGGACTTTGGAGGGTAGAGGACGGCTTGTGAGAAGCTTTGATTGCCTGTGAGCATCCAGGAGGATTGTACCGAGAGCTGGCTAGCTGTGAGAGCTAAGGCTTTGTATAATTCTAATGTATTTCCACCTTGTATGATAATACAGATAGTGGTGCTTTTAGTTGAGGCTTTCCCTTGAGTATTTTCTGTGTTTCATGTGCATTGATTCTTCTTATTTTGGTTATATGTGTTCATCTCTATCTTTCTCAATCTTTAAGCTTCCACAAATTGATATTAGAAGTAGATTATAGTATTTTTCTTTGGTATATTGCATTATCGGGTTAATCTACAGTCAGATTTTCTACATAGGCCTCAGAGCGAGATTTGTAGAGGATTTTCAGAATTTCTACATGGTATCAGAGCTAGCTGATCTATAGAGAAATTTCTACACCTGTTTCCTCCAAACAGGTTCAAAGAATGTGTTATAAGCTTGCCAATCCAACAAATCTGAATCAACAAATTCAAGGTGAGTGATCACTGTTCAAAGCAATGTGACTGTCCACCAACTACTCTCCAAAGTTTGTTGCAAAATGCTTCAAATCTGCTTCTGAATGCCTTTTATGCTGCTCCAAAACTTTACTTCAAGGTCCTTCAAGATCCTCTCCAAGTTTGCTATATGGATGACATTCAATTTATCTCAAAAGTCTTCAACTCTACCTCATAAAGAATTTCTTCAAGGTGATTTCAAGACTACAAAATATTCTTCACAATTGCTTTAGTACACCTTCAAAACTACCTCAAGAGAATGCCTTCAGAAGGTACTGCTATGGTAACAATCCAAGACTATCATAGTTCCTCCCTTCAAAGATGCCTGTCCACTACAATGGTCTACAAGCTACAAGACCGAGTTTGAAAGAGCTTCTTGCAAATTTGATCGACTTAATTTAGGTCACCGATCTAGGTTATAATCACAGTTTGAGCCCTAAAAACATGCCTCCAAGGGACTGCTCACTGGTCCGAAGTCTGAAATTTAAATGGTGAATGTTTTCCACTAATCCAAGCCCTGAAACAGGTCTCAATAGGTTGCTTCGAAAAAGTTGCACTAGACAGAGCTATAAAGATAAAGGAAATCTGCCCCAAATATTAATCTTTTAGTCCTCCACGACCTCTTGACTAATTCTATGCTTATGTCTGTATAAACTTCACCAATATTGATGCTAGAAATGGATGAACGAGTTCTTATTTATACACCAATTCGGTCACCAAACCGAATAGACATGCCTCTTAAGGGCAGGCCGACATGGGAGAGAAGCTCAGGTTGGCTTATTGACTAGAATTACACCATTAACTTGTAAAATCAATAACTTTCAAACCGCTTGGAGTTTCGGGCTGAGTAATAACTCGTTGGAAAGGAAACATTATGCTCTTCAAGATGGTGTAGGTGTCATTTATGAATTTTCCCTCTAAGGTAGCATTTTTTTATTTTTTATTTTTATTTTTAATTTGACTGATTATTTTACGAGTGCAGAAATGGAGGCAGGGCATAATTCCTTTGAGTTTAGGGCTTCTTCATAGTTTGATTTCTTCATGGATTGTCTTCATAATCATGTCCTAGACTTCTTCAACTTAGGATCACCATCATCATGTCCTTTCCTTCTTCAACATTGGGTCACTAGTGCAGAGATATTTCATCAATAAAATGCAACATCATTATGTAGTCTTCATCATAAGGACATCAAGCTTCACAACATTGGAGATTTTTCATGTCATCATGTCATCACGTGGTATTATCATCAAGATCAATGATATGGTAGTCTTCCATTATGATCATCAAGATACATGATTCACACTTCTTTGTGTCTTGACATATTAAACAAGAGTTTTAATCATCCTTTGGAATCTTCAAGAATATTTTTCATCCCGACCATTGACATCAATGATTGACATCAACTATTGACATCAACTATTGACATCAACTATTGACATCAACTATTGACGTCAACTATTGACATCAATGACAACCTAGATTAACAATCTCCCCCTTTGACATTGATGTAAATATTATTGTCCTTTCAACATTCTCTCCCCCCTTGACTTCAATGGCAAACAGGGTGCCCAAGTACTTCCCCTATCAAGTTGCTTCTTTTCTTCACAAATAGTAGATCTTCATGGGCATGCTACTCCCCTTGTCATGGTGCTCTTCTTTCTAACAATGTGGTCCATGATAGATGTGCTTACATTCCTTCATGTGATGAATCAACTCCCCCTATCTGCTTGAACTCCTCTAGCTCATGAAATATTAGCTTCTTAATGATTAAGTGGAAGAGATCTTAATAATAGTCCATCAGATGAATATGGGTTATGTTCTTCAATGGAGTGCCCTTGAGAGATGATCTATGAATGTCTAGATATGACCCATCAAGGTTTTCATAGGATCCTTCCATGAATAGTTTTTGCAAGAATTCCTAATCATCCTAATCTCCCCCTATATGTATGCATGAAATTCCTTTTGGCAGAGTTTCCCCATCAAATGCTCAGATTGTCGAAGATCAGGTCAATAACATGTGTTGTTGGCTGGAGAGTTCAAGAGATTTTTGGATTGAATCTGCTTCTTTCTCCATACTAGGGCTCAAACTGTGATTATAACCTAGATCGGTGACCTAATCACAGTTTGAACCCTAGTATGGAGAAAGAAGCAGATACAATCCAAATATCTCTTGAAATATGTGTTGTTGGCCTGATCTTCGACAATCTAAGAATTTGATGGGGAAAATCTGCCAAAAGGAATTTCATGCATACAGTTAGGGGGAGCTTATGATGATTAGGCATTCTTGTAGAAACTATTCATGGAAGGATCCTATGAAAAACTTGATGGGTCATATCTGGACTTTCATAGATCATCTCTCAGGAACACTCCGTTGAAGAACATAACCCATATTCATATGATGAACTATTGTTAAGATCTCTTCCACTTAATCACTAAGTAGCTAATATTTCATGAGCTAGAGGAGGTTAGGCAGATAGGGGGAGTTGATTCATCACCGATATTGATGCTAGAAATGGATGAACGAGTTCTTATTTATACACCAATTCGGTCAGCAAACCAAATAGACATGTCTCTTAAGGGCAGGCTGACATGGGAGAGAAGCTCAGGTCGGCTTATTGACCATAATTACAACATTAACTTGTAAAATCAATAACTTTCAAATCGCTTGGAGTTTTGGGCTGAGTAATAACTCGTTGGAAAGGAAAAATTATGCTTTTCAAGATGGTGTAGGTTTCATTAAGGAATTTGCCGTCTAAGGTAGCAATTTTTTTTAACGTGACTGATTATTTTATGAGTGCAAAAATGGAGGTAGGGAAGAATGCCTTTGAGTGTAGGGCTTCTTCATAGTTGGATTTCTTCGTTGATTGTCTTCATAATCATGTCCTAGCCTTCTTCAACATAGGATCACCATCATCATGTCCTTGCCTTCTTCAACACAGGGTCACTAGTAAAGAGATATTTCATCAATCAAATGCAACATCATTATGTAGTCTTCATCATAAGGACATCAAGCTTCACATCATTGGAGATTTGTCATGTCATCATGTCATCATGTAGTGTTATCATCAAGATCAATGATATGGTAGTCTTCCTTTATGATCATCAAGATTCATGATTAGCACTTCATTTGTGTCTTGATATCTTAAACAAGAGTTGTAATCATCCTTTGACATCTTCAATAATATTTTCCATCTTGGCCACTGACATCAATGATTGAAATCAACTATTGACATCAATGACAACCTAGATTAACAGATCCAACAACAACAATATTAACGTTTTTTCCAAGAAATCCGAAGGAAAGAGGGATGAACAGTAAAAAAGTTTTGGAGGAGTTTTGGGCCTGATTTGCAAAGGGACCTACTTTTCCAGCTAGGATGTTGAGCCACCAGATAGGGACCTGTTTCTTTTTCCAAGGAAGACAGTTTGAGAGATATTTTACTTCACCTAGATATCAACATATTTTCTGGTAGCTATTTTAGGAAAAATAGAATATATTTAAGTTTTATATTTTACATGCACGAACTTAAAAGATATTTTAGGTATATCTGATTTTTTTAATTAGTATGAAGGCTATTATTTTGCAAACAATTTATGTAAGCTCTATACAACAATTTATGAAGAATGAAGAAGAGTTGGACTTTTATTAAAAAACATATTTTGCATTATGATATATTTGAGTACGGTTGAATATATTTGCAGTTTTTAATGAGAAATTTGTGTGAAACTCATGTGTTGTAGTTCCCTGCCAGCATTTCTTTTTGTAATACAAGATTTCTTCCATGTCTGAGAATGTTAGTTTCTAATATTAGATTTCATTGATGCTCCTTTCTTGTATTATCAACCATTCATATTTGTTATTTCAGTCAGAGATAAACTCTATCTCACTTCATTTTTCTTCTTCCAGTTTCTCAAATAGTAAAAGGATTTGCTTCTATCATGCTTTTTATAGCTTGCTCATTAGATCTATAACCTCACTTGTTTAGAACTAGACTCCATGCCCAATGGTATGTTTCTTAAAATGCCCAACCAATTTCATACAATGATCTAAATCTGGCCACCGAACTCAATTGCAGAAAACCTTATACTATAGTGGCCATAGAGTAGTTGAGTTTTACGTAGAGATCCCTCTCCGGGTTGAAGGGCCAGCTTTCAACCTACAAAAGGTTCTGAGGTTACCTTAGGGTTTTTCCGCAGCAAGGGTTTTCCCAAGTGATAACATTTTGGCATTGTTTCCGGGGAACGAGAAGCATATTTTCCCCTAACGATTTAATTGTTGAAGATCAGATCTCTAAGGGCAAACAAATATTTGTATATCAGTTTGGTTGCAAGATGTTTGCTTTCGCTACTCGACACTATGATCTAAGGGTTCTTATTGACAGAGTTTTGGGTCATACATGAATTCATACTCAGAGGAATCTAGATCCAAATCCACCTTAGATTTTTTCAAGCCCGTAAAAGTTATTTAGGAAAAAGACTCCCAAGGAAACATGTACGGTTGATTTAGAAATATCTTTCTCTCTACCTACAAAGCTTGAAACTTTTGAAGACTTAGTGCTAGATATCAAATTTGAAAGTAGTTTACTCAGATCTAAGTCTGAGAGTAGTTTGTCAGATACTTTTCTAGATCCAACAGATCTTAAGACCTTCACCCCTGGGCCCTCTATCCCAAAACTAGAGCTTTTACCCCAAGATTTTGAGATTTGGTCTCATTTCCAGAAATTGGAACAAAAAGTCCAGGAAATTCAAGAAGCTGCTGCTAAATCTCCAACTTATCCTTATTTCATCCCATCTTTGTTTACCCCAACTACTCAACTATCCTCTAAAGTTTTTCAAAATCCTATTCCATTAACTGCCATTCTAACAATCTCAGTACCTGTAACCTGTGTTGTCCTTACTCCTAATGTTAGTATAATTTCACACCGCAGGTCTATGGATGCCCGATATGCACCTTTAGATCTTGGGGGTCAGATCCATTACCTCCCACATAATTATGGACATCATCTTATTCAATTTGATGGTATTGGGTATTATATAACCCAACAACATGTAGAAAAACTTAACGATTTCATAGATCTAGAAGAAGTTGACCATGAGGACGTCAAACTCAGACTATTTGCACAAAGTTTGTTGGGTGATGTAAATAAATGGTTCACATCTTTACCTACAATAGTATTATAACTTCCAATAGTGTGAACAATTGTTTCTCGCTAGATGGGAAGTGAAGAAAAACCCATTGCAGATTTTAGCCGGTATAATGCACTTAAAAGAAATCTAAGAAAATTTGTAAAAAAATTCACAGTCAGATTTATTAACTTATAATTGTATTCCGACTGATATAAAACCTCCTCCTGGTTTAACTTTATTACAGTATCTTGACTGCTTTGATGCTGAGTTGGCTTATCAACTTTGTGAAAGAAATCCTACTACTTTAGAGAAAGTGAAGAGTAACGCGATTGGAGTGGAGATCAATTTATTGGAAAAGAAGGCAAAAATGAAGGTTGAAAGACGAGTAGGTTTCAAAGAAGAGTCATCTTCATCTCCTGACTTGAAATTTGATGTGATGTTGAAAACTATGGAGAAATTGGTGGATAAATTGACTCCTCCCCGAGGTGAGAATCAACCTCAAGTCATAAATCCAAATTTTAGGAGACCCCAGGCTGCTCAAAACCATCCTAGAGAGCAGAAAGCTCCTGAAGAACAACAACCCGTTGTTCGACCTCCTTTTCCAGAATCATTTGTAGATGAGGATACTATTGATGAAGAAGATCGTCAGATTGGGTGCTTTGATGATAAGGAAACCCAAGTCTTTGCCACCAAAGAAGAACATGACATTTCTGCTGGATGCTCAGGAAAAAAGGACAACATTCATCTCTATGATTCAGTTGTTTATCAGGATTTAATAATAAGGTGGTAGATTTTCAAAGGCAGTACAACCTCATAAACCAGAATGTTCCTATCAAAGCTTCGCCACAAAAGACAACAACTGAACAACAAGCTGAACCTAGAAAAGAGACACTGAAGAAGCCAGAGGAGCTAAAGAAGGACAATTCAAAAGAAGAAATAAAGGAGACCAAATCTGCAAAACAATTACAGTTAGCTTTTAATATGGATTTTGAAATTAGTAAGTTGAAAGTGTCCATTCCTTTTGCTGAACTTTTAATAAATGAGCAATATAGGAAAATAATTTCTACTATGATTAAAAATTCAGAAATTGATCAAGTCAACATAAATTCGCAAGATTATTTAAATATAAATGATTATGCTCCCGAATTTGTGTTTGGCCCACACGTAACAAGTTCAAACGATGACGTGTCCCCATTTTATGTAAGTCTAAATGTGATCAGGTGCTCAATATTTAGCTCAAAAATCAAAGTTCTCAAATTGGCTAAAAAACTATATGACTACGTCTGTCCCATCAAGACGATTGTAACACAATTCGTTTCACTGAAAATGAAGTCCGGATGAAGGAGAAAAGGCCTACTGTTCGTTTTCCTAAATAACTAAAAAAATTATAGAATAGGACATAATGATGACATGGTAGTCCAGTCAACAGTCCAGCCAGCAAGGGGAATATTCTTCAGTTTTCACCAATGGGGCTGTGACAAGTGTCACCTTCGGATTCGCCAGTTTGGTTATGTGAAGGTGAAATTTCTTAAGTGGTCTTAAGGTGAAATTTGAAATTATTTGTATTTAAATATTATTATATATTATATTTTTTCCCCTTGGAAAAATCGTAATTTTCATTATATTAAGGAAAATTACATGTTGTAGATGGTGTTCGCATATGCAGTATATGAGGTTGAGTGCCTGTCAATTTAGAAGTAAAAGAAAAAATATAATCATCTCTCCATGTAGGGAGGCTCTGCCATCAGTAGAGTTCATATAATGTTATCAAAAAAATACTCTGCTCAGAGAGTATGTCTATCTGTAGATACAACTGATAAAAATATAAACATGATAATATTAACATATAACAAAAAAGCACAGGCTCCTGCTGAGCCTATACTATATGGTCCATAAATGGGCGATGATAGTACTGGTAGTGTGCTTCCTCCCTCAGCTCTTGGATCATCCATGTGTTACGTGGCCTGACCGCTGCCTCCTTGGATAGCATATTGGTAGTTGTGTTGAGTTCCCTGTATATATGACAATAATTTTTTTTTTCAAATAAAGAGATAAGTCTATGGGCCCCACCCAGGATAGGCCTCAGTGTGTATGCATGACATATTGATGATCTATTAATCCAATTGCACACTATTTTTGAGTCCCCAAATAGTTGTAGCTTGCTGCAATGTTTTTCTAATGCAAACTAAATGAGATATTTGGCAGTGATGAGCTATGCATAATTGTTTGTGCCCCCTCCAAGCCCCATTTGAATTTGGAAATGATGGGAGTCTGACAGATGTAGTATGGCACCGCCCCCACACCCTGCTTCTTGAGTAGATCCATCAAAGAAAGCCCATGGCTAGGTGTGGTCAATGGTTTCTGGGACAATATGCCTGGGAGGAGGGTTATCATCATCATCAAGAATGTTTTTATAGTCTGCCTGAAGTCGAGTGGAGATGGTGGGCCAATGAGGAGCTGTATCCTTAAAGATGAGACGGTTTCGAGCGATCCAGATTTCCCAGCAGATGAGGAGGGGAAGGTTCCTGGCCTTTGTCGGGGCTGCAGATGACCACCATGTGGTCCAAGCATCTCTGGCAGTCTGTCCCCGCCATGTGCACTGAGTAGGGATGTTCGGGAGAACAGATACCCAGAGATCTATGGTGATAGGGCAGGAGAGGAAAAGGTGGTCCACTGATTCTGTGTTGTCCTTGCATAAGCTGCACCAAAAAGGTCCGTGCATTCCTCTCTTGATCAGATTGTCACCTGTGGGGGTCTTGTTTTTCAAAATTGACCACATAAATACTCTGGTTCTTGGGGGAGCTTTGAGTTTCCACATGCCTTTCCACCATATATCTATAGGCTGTGGTCTATGGTTGCTAGCTAAACAGAGGTAACCCTCTTTGGGAGAGTACCGCCCATTTTTTGCATGCGCCCATATGATTTCATCCTCCCCCTCAATAATTCTGATGTGAGATTCTGATAAGGCTGCTGTGTAGTCTGTCCACTGTTGATGCCACTGTTGTGGAATATGCAATCTACCAACTGATTTCCAGGCCTGATGAAGAAAAGTGGATCGCTCCATGTCAGCAATGTGGTGGATGTGAGTAATGCTTGAGTTGGCAAGGTGGAGCTTAAGTTCATCAGGGAGCACGTGGGCATTACCACACCCAATCCATGGGTCCAATCCGATGCGGACAGATGCACCATCTTGAATTCTCCAAGTGAGTCCATCTCGGATGAGAGGCAATGAATTTAGCACTACTTTCCAGATGATTGAGATTCCAGTTTTATTCCAGCTTGTCTGTCTGAGCCAATTCATCAGGTTAAGGGGTGCAATGTACTTGGAAGTGGTCACCTTAGTCCAAAGACTATTGGTTGAGATCAGCTACCATCCTAGGTTGGCCGCTAGAGCATATGAGAAGTCATCTAGTTTTTTAATTCCCCAGCCTCCTCATTTCTTTGGGAGAGTAAGCAGATCCCATTTTTCCCATGAAAATATCCTCCCAAATTGATTGCCTTTCCAGAGGAACCTACAACAGAGATTTTGAATTCTAGTGAGGATTCCTCTGGGTATCCAGGCTAGGGACATCCAATACACTAGGGTGGCTTCAAGAACTGCTTTGATAAGGACTAGTCTTCCAGCCCTGGATAGATACTTATGGTACCAGATATTGAGTCTTATTTCTAGCTTGGATATTAGCCATGTCCAGTCAGCTATTTTGTAGCCATGGGGCTTTAGCCTGTAGCCTAGATACCTTAGTCCATCCTCCAACTGAAGTAGGGCGAAAGGGAAATGGTGGAGAGAAAAATGGACCTCATGAGGGGTGCAATCAGAAGCAGTGATGGTGGATTTAGAGTTGTTTATGACCATACCAGTTGCAGATTGGAAGAGGGAGATGGTGTTTTGAAGGGTAGTCAGGTCCCCAATGCCACCATTTAGGAATATCAACACATCATCCACAAAGAGTAAATGAGTAATAATGCAGCTGTCAGTAATCCTGATACCCATGAGTCTGCCTCTGAGATGCATATCTTTAATAAGTCTACTGAGTCCCTCCATGACCAGCAGAAAAAGAAAAGGGGACAGGGGGCACCCTTGCTTGAGGCCTCTTTCAGAGTGAAAGAAAGGTGAAGCCACTCCATTTACCAAAACACTAAAGGATATGTTTGTGATGCAACACATGATCCATTTTATAAACTCATATGGGAAACCAAGATGAGTTAGGAGCATTCGGAGGTATAGCCAGCTTACTCGATCAAAAGCCTTTGAGAGGTCAGCCTTGATGATCATACCTTTGATCTTCTTTGTCTAGATAGAGTGCATCACTTCCTGTGCAGTACCAACTGCTTCATGAATCTGACGGTCCTGAAGAAAAGAAAATTGTTCTGAGGAGATGTGGGTGGAGAGGATGGGGCAGAGTCGGTTTTCTATGATTTTTGCAATGATTTTATAAATGCAATTGCATAGGGAGATGGGGTGGAAGTGATCGAAAGAGGTCGGATTGTCTGATTTGGGAATGAGGGCGATGAAGGTGGTATTGATGGCCCCATGCATATGACCCGTTGTCCTACAATCTTCAATGACCTTGAGTAGGTCGTCTCCAAGAATTTCAAAAAAGGCTGTGTAAAACTCCACCGACCAGCCATCAGGTCCAGGACTCTTGTCTCGCTTAAACCATTTCAGAGTGGCCTCAAGTTCCCCTAAAGTGACTTCCCTGTTCAGCTCCATAACATTCTCTTGATCTACAAACCTAGGGAAGAGTTGTGCCACTCTGATGACCTCAACAAGGGTGGTGTTGGGGGGAGCTTGATAGATCTACTTGAAGTGAGATGTTGCCAGTGAGGCTAGTTGTTGGAAGGTATGCACTTCCTCCCCCTGCTCATTTGTCAGTTTCCAAATGGTATTGATTGCCTTGCGACCATTGGAAAATTTGTGAAAAAATTTGGTGTTGTCATCTCCCTCCATCAGCCAAATTTCTCTGCTTCTTAGTCTCTAGGTTTCTTCTCTATCTTTAAGAATTTCCCCCTTTTCGATATTAACTCAGTGAGCTTATCCTTTTGATCTCTGGATATGAAAACCCCTCCTTGCTCGTCCTCCAGAGCAGCAATTTCTGATTCGATTTCGCTAAGGGTTTGTGCTTCCTGTTCTCTCTTACTGTGTGCCCAAATTTTTGATAGTCTTTTCAGCTCTTTCAAGTTGCTGACAAAACCTTCTGTTATGTTCCCTCCAGCATGAAGGGGTGGGCCTTCTAGAAGTCTGATACCATTCGAGTATAGGAGGCATCCTTCAACCAGGTGGTGTTGAATTTGAAAGGGGCTCTGGGTTTGCTTGTTCCTCCCCTTATGTCAAGAAAAATCGGCAGGTGGTCAGATATACCACCTGATCCAACCCACTATCTGAAGATGAGGCCTAACTCCTGTAATCATTCCTTGATGAGGAAACGATCAAGCCTTCTTGCAAGACTATCCTCTCCAATCCTTCTATTCTCCATGTAGGTAGAATCTTAGCAGAGGGGATATCAATAAAGCTATGGTTCTCCAGGATATGTTCAAAGAAGGCAGAGAGGGGATCGACCTGGGCATGATGACCCCAAGACTCCGAGAAACCCATAGAAAAGTTAAGGTCTCCACCCAGGATAATGTTGTCATGTTGCAGGATGTTGGAGGTCAAAAGATGTTCCCAAAATATTTCTCGGTGATGACAAGGCCCATATACATTTAATAGCCTAAAGTCTGTGCCCAGGTCGGATGAGAAGATGTCAGCCCCTAAGTATCCAAAGCTGCCCCAAATGTTACACAACTTGATAGAGTGAGGGTTGTAGCCCAAGGCTATGCCTCCAGAATGACCATTAACATCAAGGGCTTGAAAGGACCACCCAGGAAGCATGGATTCGAGGAGGTGAGATATGGCATCAACAAGTCCCAGGGTTTCTTGTAGGAAAACAACATCGATGAGTTCAGACTTAAGTAGTCTTCGCAGGGCTAGCCATCCCTCAGAAATTGAATGAGAGAATCTTCATGGGTGGGGATGAGTCTAGGGTATTCTATGCTTTAAGTACTTGGTCTATAGTAAGTTGATGCCCTGCTACAATCTCCTCCCCTGCCTGCTGCTTGGCTTTGGAGAGGGAGGATGGTCGACCTCTAGGAGGCTTTAGAGGGATGGGGGTAGATACCAAGCCAATGCCTATGGAGTCAGGGGCCTATGATCTGGAAAGGGAACATAGCTGGTATTTGTGGGGAAGAGTTCCAAGATTAGAGTCAGAGGATGTAGATGGATTAGCCTCTGGGAAGGATGGTGGGTACAGGAGAACATAGGAGGAGGGTGTTGCAGAGGGAAAGCAAGGGTAATGGGGGGGATGATAAAAAACCAGAGCTCTGTTGAGACCCCATAGAGACATCCATGCAATTTGATAAATGAGAGTATTGTATAGAGTAGGGTTCAGAAGAGGACATACCCGAAGATAGCTGAACTTCAGCAAATGCCCTTGACCTAGTCATAGGAGGAGAGGGTGGACGATATGGTGCTTTTACGTGCTTCTTCGAGGTCTCCAAGGCCAGGGAATGCTCTGCTGCTTCAGGGACTGTGTGCTCCACTACTTCATGTGAAGGGTTGTGCTTTGCTGTTTCTTGAGGATTTTTTGTAGGAATTGTCTGCCCCTTGTTCCCATTCCTCGCTTTCCCAATTAGAGGGAAGTCCTTGTAGAGATGACCCACTTTATGGCAGCGCCTGCACCTAAATGGTACCCCCTCATATTGGGGGGGATGATAAAAAACCAGAGCTCTGTTGAGACCCCATAGAGACATCCATGCAATCTGATAAATGAGAGTATTGTACAGAGTAGGGTTCAGAAGAGGACATACCTGAAGATAACACAACTTCAACAAACACCCTTAACCTAGTCATAGGAGGAGAGGGTGGCCGATATGATGCTTTTACATGCTTCTTCGGGGTCTCCAAGGCCAGGGAATGCTTTGCTACTTTAGGGACTGTATGCTCCACTGCTTCATGCAAAGGGTTGTGCCTTGCTATTTCCTAAGGATTTTTTGTAGGAATTGTTTGCCCCTTGTTCCCATTCCTCACTTTTCCAATTAGCGGGAAGTCCTTGTAGAGATGACCCACTTTGTGGCAGCGCCTGCACCTAAATGGTACCCCCTCATAATCTAAGATCTAAGTTCGTGTGAAATTCCTCCAACGTAGAGTAACTTGCTCCTGTAGACCTTCTCGGATGTCTATATGAACTAAGATCCTTGCGTAAGCCATGATTCCCATGGAGAGGTATGACTTGTCAAATTCCAGGTAGGTGCCGAGTGAGTTCCCAATGCATCTGAATATGTCCTCAGACCAGAATTGTAGCAGTAGGTAGGGGAGGCAAACCCATAGAGGCCTAGCCACAAACTGTTCCTTCTTTGGATCGAATAGGGGGCTCTATCTCCTCATCAGCACAAGGGCCTACTCTATATGGAAAAATGATGACAAGACCCAGTTTGTATGCTCAGCCTGAGCGAATCACAGAGCAAACCAACCGTGGACGAAGGTTTGTACAAAAGGTAACTCGGCCAGGTGCTGTCCCCAAATTTCTGCCACCCATTGTTTTAACCGTGCCGCCGTGTAGTTCCTGCCCCAGACTCTGCCCACTAGGACTCATTCGGCGTTGTCCATGGCTTCTCCCCACTGAATGTCTTCCTCCAAGCTGATGATGACGTCCTGAGATCTTGATTTTACGCACTTCTGCCGTTTCCCGGGCCTATGTCCCGTGTCAGTGCCGCCCTCCTGAGGTCCACTGTGGGTAGGGTAAGTAGGGTTAGGGTTTGAGGGGTTCAGACCAGGGCCAGAGGGGAAGGTGTCCGATGGGGGGGGGGGCGGGGGGAATTTGTGAAACTGCCTGATAGGGGAAATGATATCGGAGCCGAGGGGGGTAGACCATGAGAGGAAAGCAGTGGGTCACCGAGGGATGTAGTGGAAGGGTAGTGGGATCTGATGGATGGCTGAAGAGGAGGGCCACCAGAAGAGCAGGCAGCGAGATCAGGGCCAATGCAACGAGCCACGAATTGCAGGGAAGTCAGCGACGGAGGAGGCGTAGCGAATGGTGGCCAGGAAGGAGGAACAACGGGTAGAGTGATAACTGAGCAAGAGGGCCCGGTAATCATAGGTAGAGGAGCGATGGCCTCTGTCAAGTCTCTACTGAATGGAAAGAAACCCTCCGAGCTTGCATGAGGGGTAGTCCATATGGAGGCACCTTCGAGAGGGTCCTTCGAATAATCCATGAAATCCAGGTTCATGAATTCTCCGGGAGTTTTAAGCCAACTGCCGTCGTAATCCGGGATAACCGTCGTTGTAGGAGACCAACTGCTGCAAAGGAGATAGGTGAGGGCACGACGCGGTCATGGAGAATATGCCCTATGCAGAATACGGGGAACGAGGGAGCTAGTAATGGAGTTCGGGTGTGACGGCGCCAGGTGGGGGGCGATGCTAGACTAGGTCGGGTGGAGGGTAGCACCAGGAACCTATAGTAAACCAAACCTAGTCCTTGTTGGGGTTGGGTCGTGACCTTCTCCTCATCGCCATCCTCCATTTCATTGTTTATATATATTATATATAAATATTATTTATATTATATAGTTTTTTATTAACTATATATATATAATTTAATTAAATCCTAAATCCGCATATATTTAACAACCCAAAGTCCAAATCCGCATACATTACAAGGGCACATTTTAATGTTTTAATACATGGTCAAAAGTCCATATTAATCTAAAGTCCGAACATATTTCGTAGTGCAAAATATATATGGGATGGGCAGAGGGCGGGTTGAACCCGTGACCTCCCCCTCCCAAATTCCGTGCATTACCATTCAACCAACGGCGGGGTTTTGAAAACTATAGCCGCCATATCATATTTAATGCATACCGTGCCGACGACAGGGGCGGAGGGAGCCACCCCTGTAGGCCAGCCCCCACCCCATGCGACCAAGCACCCAAAACCAGGAGCTAGGGGCTAGCGCTAAGCACGCTTAGTGCCCATAATCATGCTTAACGGCTAATTAACTCTCTGTTAATGACAGATTAAGTTGGCAGAGATTTTGGAGGGAGTGCCAAGTTCGGTGGAACTGCCAGTTTTGGCAGTGCTAACTGGAGTCTCCTCCAGATTTAGCGGGGTTTCCTAGGGAAACATTGAATGCAGCATATCTTGAGCAATTTTTGACCAAATTGAGCTCAGAAAGAGGTGTTCTTGGCTAATTTGGACATTCTGAACACATTGGTATAGGTATTAGGAGCCATAGAGCTTTGTAAACAATATTTTTCCCACATTGAGCTAATACAAAGGCCCAAGCCAGGGAAGCGGGACCAAGGAGATGTAGCCTAGGAGGGGTGAACTCCTTCATCAAAACACTGGTTAATGTGTTTATTTGATGGTTTGCGGCACCGTACATGTTTTCTATTCATTACTAGTTTTTGAAGCTATTTTTCTCATGAATGTCTTGTTTAACTTAAGGAAATTTACTTTCTTGCAAGCAACAACAACTAAGGAAACCTCAACACAAAAAACAAGAAGCAAGCACATGTTTATAAATCTATAATTGTTATTAGCACATCAAAACTAATCTACAAAAATAGATCAAAATGTACATGATATGATTCTTTACAACACCATGTTAGACTCCATATATTCACATAACCTCATGCCTAAGTCAGTCATGGACCATCTAGGACTCCAAATTACTAGACCCTACAAAGATTTGTTCTCCTTTGATTCCAGGAAGGTAAAATACCTAGGGCTGATAAAAGACTTGGGTGTCACCTTAGCTCAAATTCCCACTAAGAGTGTATTGATGGATATAGTAGTAGTAGACATCCCTGCCAGATTTGGCGTGTTGTTATCCCTGTCCTGTGCAACAAGATTTGGAGGAACTTTATAGATGGACATGCCCTATGCTTCTATCCCATTGTTTGGCAAAATGAAAAGATTATACCAAGAGATTCAAATGGAATATATATTGAGTAGAAGAACCCAACCAGATAATCACCCAATATATGAAGTAGACACAAAGTTGGGATCACAAATCTTCTTCAATGATTTCTGTTTTGAGGGAGAAACATCAACAACAAATGAAACTAATATTCAATAGGAACAGGTTTAGAATTTTTTAGATGAAGTTTTGAAATTACATTTTGATGGCTCCATGTGTGAGAAAGGTTTCGGAGTACGAGTGTAGATTATTCCATGTTGGGACGGGGATCCCCAGGTCTAATTTTTGAGTCAATTTTGATGTAAGCTTGTAAAGTCTCTACATTTTGAGGAACTGAGCACGCAGAATGTTAAGAGTCAAAGGGGATTTTAGGCAGGTCAAATCCCCTTATTTTGTAAAGGATTGGGTTGTTTTGATTATACAATGAGCTTCGCCCATGGTTCATGGACCATGGTAATGTAATGTAAAAGATATAAATGAAGTCATTTAGGAGTCATTAAGCAGTTCTAAGATTATGGATAGTTAATGAGTAAGATTTAGAGTCTGTAATTCTATACTCTAGTAAAGGGGAAGGCTCCTGCAGCTAAGTGCGTGGAGACCTTGGTAATTCAGCAACTGAGTGTGCGGAGACCTTGGTAAGTCCGCAACTGAGTGCGCAGGCCCCTATCGCTGTGTGCGCATGGTCAGAAGAAGTGTAATTATTGAAGATATGAAGTAATAAAGTATATTTGAAGCAATTATGTGCAATTCTCTATATACTCATATGTTTTTGTGTTTATTCTTAGTTATGATTCGATTCTCTTTGATATTTCCTTCATTGCATCGCGAAGGTCTAGATCTACTTTTATGTGATAACTTATGCATGTTAGAACAATTAGGCGAAGCTTATAGATCTATTTAAGTAGAAATCACTGTAAGTCTGTGATTCTTAAGATAAGGGTTTGCGAAGGTCGGATCAGGCCCTAGATTAAGGAACGCCTCACTGCTACATCATATTGCCTTATTAATGCAGAAACTTGGTTCTAGCATCCCCCAATGTTGCCTCGGGTGATATTGCAGTCTACGCTAAGTAGACTGTTTCTGAAAGGGCCGGTAGTGTAGGGTTTTGTTGGTTAGTTGGAAGAGGTAAGGGCCAGATCATCTGTTGCAACTGTGGAGAACCAGGACATTTTGCGTGCAACTATCAGAATCCAACTCATCCTTCTTCTTAATATTGTAAGCAATTTGATCATGTTATAGAAGAGTGTCCCATATTAATAGCAAAGGCTTATGAAAAGAATAACCAACATCCCACGTAGAACATTCAGATGATGAGATTCAAACCATGCAAAGACAATCCTAGTGTCAATATGTTATGAAACCAGCTCACAAAAAGATAGAAAAGAGAGATCCACGCCTTAGAATTCAGCCTCTTCGAGGGGGCAACCTCCTTTACATTACATAAATGAACAATTCTTGGATGATACAAATGACAAAACCTCCTTTCTATATATAGGAGTCTAAGGAGTCACAATATAATCCAGCCGACCTAACAATAATAATATAAAGCCACAAAAATAACAATAGAGGGATTCTATGGGGCACAGAAATAACAATATGGGGGTAATAGGGGCACAACAATATAAATAAGGGGTATAACTACAATAGTAATGGGGTAATCACTAGTATTATAGGGACCCAACATGCCCCTCTCCTTCAAAAAAGTGTTGTCCTCAACGCTTGAGTAGTTCTGGATACTTCTGCATAAAATTCTCATCCTCCCATGTGGAATCTTCAGCGGATAAGTTCTTCCACTTGATAAGATACTCTGAAATTGATCGATTTCGTAGCTGTCGAGTTCTTGTTTCTGTGACTGCTTCCGGTTCCAATATAATTTTTCCTTCCTCGTCAAGTTCTGGCAATATTGTTTGAATGGGAGCTTGTCACCTATAACCTTCTTTAAACATGAAACATGGAAAACTGGGTGCAATCGAGAAGCTGCAGGAAGCTCCAATTTGTATGCCATAGTACCAATCTTTTGCAACACCTTGTACGGACCATAATACTTTGGTGATAATTTATTATCCTTCTTAGCTTGCTTTAGGGACATTTGCTTATATGGTTGTAGCCGTAGGAATACCCAATCACCTACATCAAAACTTCTTTCACTGCGATGTTGATCTGCCTGTTGTTTCATTCTATTTTGTGCCAACACGAGGTTATCCTTTAAGAGTTGGAGGACTTGTTGTTGATGTTCGATGTGATGTTCCACTGCCTGAACCTTAGAATTTTCTCTTAAATATGATGTGATGGATGGTGGTTGATACCCATAAAGTGCCATAAATGGGGTCATTTTTGTTGCTGTATGGAAGGAAGTGTTATACCACCATTCAGCCAGAGGCAACCATTTGACCCATTGTGTCTGTTTATCAGATACAAAGCAACGAAGATATCCTTCCAAACATTTGTTTACTATCTCAGTTTGCCCATCAGATTGAGGATGATAAGATGAGCTATGAGCTAACTGAGTACCAAGACAAGAAAATAATTCTGTCCAAAAATTTCCAGTGAAAATGGGATCTCTGTCACTTACAATAATCTTTGGGTTTCCATGTAGCTTTTGAACTGTTTCCATAAATGCAGTAGAAACTGTACTGGCTTTAAATGGATGTGATAATGCACAAAAGTGTGCATACTTGGTAAGTCTGTCAACTACCACCATGATGACACTCTTTCCCTCAGACTTGGGTAAACCTGTGATAAAATCCATTGAAACCTCCTCCCAACGTTGGCTTGGAATGGATAAAGGTTGTAATAGACCCGGTGTCTTAATTGTTTCAACTTTATTTTGTTGGCAAACCAAACATTCCGCCACAAACTTTTGAATATCTGATTTAAGGCCATCCCAAAAAAATTCCTTCTTAACCCTGTGGTAAGTTTTTAAAAATCCTGAGTGCCCTCCTAAGGGAGAAGTGTGCAATTCCATAAGAATCTTTTGTTTTAGCTGGGAATTCTTACAGAGGTATAAGCGATCTTTGTACCATAACGAATCATTTTGCCAGCTAAATGTATCAGAAGTACTGGAATCTTGTTGTAGCTTTCGAATAAGTGCCCACACTTCTTCGTCATTCTTCCATTCCTCCCTTGCTTCGTTTATCCAATCTGGTTGGATAATAGAAATGGCACACAACAATGCTTCCACATCCTCATCCTTTCTTGAGAGTGCATCTGCCACCACATTTTGCTTCCCTTTTTTGTAGATGATTTCAAAGTCATAACCCAACATCTTTGTGACCCACTTTTGTTGCTCTTCAGAGGATAATCTTTGTTCTAAAAAGTATTTAAGGCTATCATGATCCGTTTTTACCTTGAAGTGTCTTCCCATTAGGTAGGGTCGCCATTTCTTAAGTGCATGGAGTATTGCCAACATTTCCTTCTCATAAATAGCTTTGCTTAAAAACTTTCCCTTGATTGGACGACTTTCAAAAGCAATGGGTCTTTCATCTTGCATTAGAACAGCACCAATTCCATTTCCTGAAGCATCACATTCCACAATAAAGGTTTTTGTGAAGTCCGGTGTAGCTAAGACCGGTGCTTGGCACATTGCCTCTTTAAGATGTTCAAAGGCCTTTGTTGCTTCCGGAGTCCATGAAAATGAATCTTTCTTCAATAATGTTGTTAGAGGTGCTGCTATTCTCCCATAATTCTTAACAAACTTGCGATAATACCCTGTCAACCCAAGAAATCCTCGCAGATGCTTTATGGATGTGGGGATTTTCCATTCCTTAATGGCTTTAATTTTGCTAGGGTCTACCTTAACTCCTTCATGAGATACAATATGACCCAAATATTCCACCTCCTGGACTCCAAAGAAACATTTGGATCTTTTTGCATATAATTGTTTCTCCTCCAATAGTTGTAGCACCCTGTCAACATGTTCAACATGATCCTTCCAAGACTTGCTGTAGATTAGTATATCATCAAAAAATACTAACACAAATTTTCTAAGGAATGGTTTGAAAATTGAATTCATCAAACCTTGAAATGTTGAAGGTGCATTGGTAAGGCCAAAAGGCATGACCAAAAATTCATAATGACCCTCATGAGTTCTAAATGCCGTTTTCGGAATGTCTTCAATCTTCATTCTGATTTGATGATATCCCGAACGAAGATCCAACTTGGTGAAGTAAATTGATCCATGCAATTCATCCAGTAATTCATCAATGACAGGAATGGGGAACTTATCTTTAATAGTGAGCTTGTTGAGCTCCCTATAATCTGGACACATGCGCCATGATCCATCCTTCTTGTGCACCAATACTACTGGAGCTGAGAAAGAACTTTGACTCGGTTGAATTATACCAGCCTCTAGCATTTCTGCAACCATACGTTCAATTTCACTTTTTTGGACATAGGGATATCTGTACGGCCTGATGTTTGGAGGAACACTTCCTGGAATCAGATGAATAGCATGATCATGATCACGCATAGGTGGGAGACCTTTGGGAGTCTCAAATACCTTGGAATGATTGTCCAGGACTTTTTGGAGATCTGGAGAAATAGATGATTCCAATGTGGAAACATCTAGCGAACATAATTGTGCAATTACACCTCTTTGCTCCTTTTTTAGAAGCTTTGTCATGCCATTAGAGCTGATTATCTTTCCTGGTTTCCCTGCAATACCCCTTAATTCAACTTCCTTTCCTTCCACAGAAAATTTCATGAAAAGTTCTTGAAAATTAAAAGCTATTGTACCCAAGGATTGTAGCCATTGGACTCCTAGTACAACATCAGCACCTCCCATTGGAATGGAAAGCATTGGGCTAGTCAATACATATTCTCCCATGGATAGCTTGATATTATGGCACTTTCCAGAACAATTTATTGTTCCTCCATTTGCAATCATCACTTGACACTCTGGTGCTGGATATAGGAAGCAATTCAATTCTTTTGCTACCCTACAATGAATAAAATTGTGGGTGCTTCCTGAATCAATCAACACTATTACCTTTTTCTTCTTGATTTGTCCTTCTATCTTGATGGTTTGAGGAGTGGTAATTCCCGCCAATGCATTACAAGATATGGTCGGATTTATTTGTTCTTCATCTAGGCTTTGTTCCTGGAATATATCCTCTTCTTTTGACCTTTCTTGCTCCTTTTCTTCTTCCTCTTCACAATCTATGTAGAATAATTTCTTCTCAGCACACTTATGACCTTTTGTGTATTTGCTATCACAATTGTAACAAAGCCCTTTTGCTCTTTTTTCTTCCAATTGTTGTGGTGTCAACCTTGTAGGTTGTGGAAGACTATGGGCAACAACACTTCCGTCTTTATAGTTGTGAGTGGTATGCTTCCTAGTTGCCATAATTTTGCTTTCCATTTTTCTTGCTAACCTGAATGCCTTCTCTAATGAATCAGGTTCCCAAAGGCGAACATCATGTTGGATATTATCCTTTAAAGACCCTATGAACACATCAATCCTATGCTCCTCTGGAATATCTTTTACCCTTATGTTCAATTTTTGGAACTCCTCAATGTGCTCCATTATTGAACCCTTTTGTTTGAGACTTATCAATTGGCTAAAAAAAGTGTTGCTTTTTGTATCCTCATAATGTGCTATCAATTCTTCCGTAAAAATTGCCCAAGTGATAAATTGTTTACGAGAACAAAGCCATTGATACCATACAAACTGATTTGGTTCCAAATATAAAGTTGCCATACGTACCTTTTGTGTGTTTTGCACATTATTGAGATCGAAGAATTGCTCCATCTGTAATATCCATGTGGCGGGATCCTTGCCATCAAACTTCCTCATATCGATTTTTGGAATATGGTGAGTCTTCGATCCAACATTAGAGTCTATGGAATCATGATTAACATTTCTTTTGTTCTCATCATGAGTTTCCTTTACTACCTTTTCACCATTAGTGACCCTTTCTTGTAGCAACTTCTTCAATTCTTCCATGTCTGTCTTCAAATCTATCTTCAAATCATCCATCTTAGCTTCCACGTCAAGCATCTTAGCTTCTACGCCTTTCTTTAAAAATCCATCTTAGCTTCTACACCTTTCTTTAAACCATCCATCTTAGATTCTGTTCCTTTTTGTGAAGTGACATTTGTTGCACTTGTTCTTGTAATTTTGATATATCATGTAGCATTTCTTCCTCTTCTTCATGAGTCATGCTAGAGCTTTCAGGTTCCTTACTAGGTGTTTGCATTTTCTTTCCTCGGGGCATCAGTTACCGATAATAATGCTCTACTATGCCCTTTGAATTCCTTCAAAATAAATTTTCAAACCAAGCTTAAGCAAAAATTTAAGAAAATCTACACACCTTTTTTCACTTTGTAGGAGCTCGATATTGCCTCTGATGTATCTCTGTACTTTCTGATCATCTAGTTCTGAATTTGTGACCTGTAGTAGCCCTCTGTGTCCTCTTTCCAATGCCACAAGTCTGACCCAAATTGGATTCTCCAAGGAAGAGTTATGCGAAATCTCCCACAGTGACTTGATTATAGACTAGTTCAGTAGAGCGAACTTGTACGAATGCCACGAGTCACTGTTTCGACCTTTGGATCTGAAAAACACCCACAAGAAACTACAGTCCGTCCTCTTTCTGTACCTTCTTACGAAATTTCAATCTGATCCCCAGAGAGAAAGTTATGACGATTTTCCCCAGGTCACCTGTTTTGAATGTAATTCAGGAGTCTGCAAAAAGACCAACTTCCTCAGATCATATCTCCGCAAATATCGCGCGAAAAGTTCTGAAATTCGAAGATACAATATGACCCAAATATTCCACCTCCTGGACTCCAAAGAAACATTTGGATCTTTTTGCATATAATTGTTTCTCCTCCAATAGTTGTAACACCCTGTCAATCATGAAAAGTTCTTGAAAATTAAAAGCTATTGTACCCAAGGATTGTAGCCATTGGACTCCTAGTACAACATCAGCACCTCCCATTGGAATGGAAAGCATTGGGCTAGTCAATACATATTCTCCCATGGATAGCTTGATATTATGGCACTTTCCAGAACAATTTATTGTTCCTCCATTTGCAATCATCACTTGACACTCTGGTGCTGGATATAGGAAGAAATTCAATTCTTTTGCTACTCTACAATGAATAAAATTGTGGGTGCTTCCTGAATCAATCAACATTATTACCTTCTTCTTCTTGATTTGTCCTTCTATCTTGATGGTTTGAGGAGTGGTAATTCCCGCCAATGCATTACAAGATATGGTCGGATTTATTTGTTCTTCATCTAGGCTTTGTTCCTGGAATATATCCTCTTCTTTTGACCTTTCTTGCTCCTTTTCTTCTTCCTCTTCACAATCTATGTAGAATAATTTCTTCTCAGCACACTTATGACCTTTTGTGTATTTGCTATCACAATTGTAACAAAGCCCTTTTGCTCTTTTTTCTTCCAATTGTTGTGGTGTCAACCTTGTAGGTTGTGGAAGATTATGGGCAACAACACTTCTGTCTTTATAGTTGTGAATGGTATGCTTCCTAGTTGCCATAATTTTGCTTTCCATTTTTCTTGCTAACCTGAATGCCTTCTCTAAAGAATCAGGTTCCCAAAGGCGCACATCATGTTGGATATTATCCTTTAAAGACCCTATGAACACATCAATCCTATGCTCCTCTGGAATATCTTTTACCCTTATGTTCAATTTTTGGAACTCCTCAATGTGCTCCATTATTGAACCCTTTTGTTTGAGACTTATCAATTGGCTAAAAAAAGTGTTGCTTTTTGTATCCTCATAATGTGCTATCAATTCTTCCGTAAAAATTGCCCAAGTGATAAATTGTTTACGAGAACAAAGCCATTGATACCATACAAACTGATTTGGTTCCAAATATAAAGTTGCCATACGTACCTTTTGTGTGTTTTGCACATTATTGAGATCGAAGAATTGCTCCATCTGTAATATCCATGTGGCGGGATCCTTGCCATCAAACTTCCTCATATCGATTTTTGGAACATGGTGAGTCTTCGATCCAACATTAGAGTCTATGGAATCATGATTAACATTTCTTTTGTTTTCATCATGAGTTTCCTTTACTACCTTTTCACCATTAGTGACCCTTTCTTGTAGCAACTTCTTCAATTCTTCCATGTCTGTCTTCAAATCTATCTTCAAATCATCCATCTTAGCTTCCACGTCAAGCATCTTAGCTTCTACGCCTTTCTTTAAAAAGTCCATCTTAGCTTCTACACCTTTCTTTAAACCATCCATCTTAGATTCTGTTCCTTTTTGTGTAAGGGACAGTTGTTGCACTTGGTCTTGTAATTTTGATATATCATGTTGCATTTCTTCCTCTTCTTCATGAGTCATGCCCGAGCTTTCAGGTTCCTTACTAGGTGTTTGCATTTTCTTTCCTCGGGTCATCAGTTACCGATAATAATGCTCTACTATGCCCTTTGAATTCCTTCAAAATAAATTTTCAAACCAAGCTTAAGCAAAAATTTAAGAAAATCTACACACCTTTTTTCACTTTGTAGGAGCTCGATATTGCCTCTGATGTATCTCTGTACTCTCTGATTATCTAGTCCTGAATTTGTGACCTATAGTATCCCTCTGTGTCCTGTTTCCAATGCCACAAGTCTGACCCAAATTGGATTCTCCAAGGAAGATTTATGCGAAATATCCCACAGTGACTTGATTATAGACTAGTTCAGTAGAGCGAACGTGTACGGAATTCCACGAGTCACTGTTTCGACCTTTGGATCTGAAAAACACCCACAAGAAACTACAGTCCGTGCTCTTTCTGTACCTTCTTACGAAACTTCAATCTGATCCCCAGAGAGAAAGTTATGACGATTTTCCCCAGGTCACCTGTTTTGAATGTAATTCAGGAGTCTGCAAAAAGACCAACTTCCTCAGATCATATCTCCGCAAATATCGCGCGAAAAGTTCTGAAATTCGGACCCAAGATTCAGGAGAAACTGCGCAAGGAAATAAGAGGCTTGGAGGATTGGAGGAAGGCATATGTTGTGTCTATTCAGTTTGTGAGTTGTATTGATGGATTGTATTGAGAGCTGGATATCTTGTGAGCTATAGCTTTGTGTAATCCGGATATATTTCCACTTGTATGTTCATGTGTGATTTCTTTCTCATTCTTTGTTATATGTGTTCTATTTGATCTTGCTCAAAATCAATTAAGCTTCCGCAAGTTTGTTTGTAGAAGTAGATCAAGTATTTTGCTTTAGAATATTGCATTATTAGGTGATCTACAGTGGGAAATTCTACATGGTATCAGAGTAAAGGTGATCAAAGAGAAGAACAATATACAAAGAAGGGAGAAGTTCCAAGTTTGAAGTTCCTGATTATAGAATTCAAATTCTTATCACATCTCAAATTTCACTAATGGCATTCAACGGTTTAAGACTCGAGTATGCCCTTGGTGGCAGCTCAAATTATATAGCTTGGAAGGATCACATGGAAGCAGTATTAGAGGACAACGGTCTAAAGGACTTCATTGATCAAGAATTCCCCAAGGCAGTAGCAGCTAATGCAAAGAATTGGCGGAATGGAAGAAATGTGTGGCTAGAGCGAGGAGAATCCTTCTGGAGGGAGTTTGAGACCACATAGTCTCGAGTCTCCATGGGAAGGAGACATCGTTTTCAATGTGGAAAACATTGAAGGATCTATTTTAGAACAACAACAATCAGAGGAAGCTGGCGCTAAAAGACAAGCTTCGGAAAATCAAGTGTGAAAAGGGTGACATGATCTCTACATATATGAACAAGCTCACCACCTGCAGGGATGAGCTTGGAAGTGTAGGAATCACAACAGTCGATGATGACATGGTGATTCTTGCTCTCCTCGGTCTTCCTAAGAGCTGGCATAGCTACCAAGACTCGGTAAATGGAAGAGAGAAACTGCCAGATTGGGAACGACTTTGGTCGGATCTGATGCATGAGGAGATAAGAAAAAGAACCAGAGATGGATCTTCATCAAGGCAAGACGATGAAGAAAATCTAGCCTTAACGAGTAAGGCGAGGAAAGGGAAAGGGAAGGCGACCCATTCCAAATCCAGTTCTTCCCATGGTGGGAAGAAGTTTGACAAATCGAAAGTGAGATGCTTTCATTGTCATGAGGTGGGCCATTATGCTACGAAGTGTCCACAGAAGAAATCCCAGAAGGCATCCTCGAACAGATCAGATGGTGAGGCACTGGCCTCACAGTTCGAATTGGATTTCTCCCTCATCGCATGCATGGTTTCATCGATGGTGGGATGTTTTTGGTACCTGGATAGTGGAGCTTCATTCCACATGACCGGTGACAAGAATCTTTTCAGTACCTTGGAGGAGAAGGATCTCTAGATGCGGATCGAGATGGGCGATGATGGAAAGTACCATGTTTCAGGTGAAGGTATGGTTGTGTTTCAAAGGGAGCATAGAGCTCCTCTCACCCTGACTGATGTAAAGTATGTATCAGGTCTAAAGAAGAACCTTGTGTCCGTTGCTATGCTGGAAGACAAAGTCTATGATGTAGTCTTTAGTAAAAGAAAGGTATTCATGAGGCATATCAGCACTGGACAGACCAAGAGGATTGGGATTCGAGTTAAGAATCTCTACAAGCTAGAGGTAGACGACTGTGCTGCATTGAGTTCCAAAGTAGAGTTGGTGCAGAGCCAAGATGTTGGCAAGCTATGGCATAGAAGATTGGGCCACTTGCACCATGGGGCCTTGAAGATCCTGCAGCAGATTTCTTCTGGACTTCCCAAGGGAAAACTGGAGCAGACAGATACATGCAAAGTTTGTACCTTGGGTAACTATGAGAAATCTTCCTTTCAGGATCGAAACAGTAGAGATGGAGCAATCCTAGAGCGAGTTCACACAGATGTGTGTGGACCATTCTCTATAGCCTCCACCGCTAAACAAAGGTACTATGTTATTTTTATTTTTATGCTAAAGAAGGATCAGACGTTCTCAAGGTTTTGTGAGTTTAAAGCCTTGGCAGAGAAAGAATTTGGAAAGAAAATAAGGGCCTTGTGTAGCGACAATGGTGGAGAGTATGTCTCCCAACAGTTCAAGGACTTCTGTGCTACAAAAGGAATTAAACGGGAGTTGACAGCACCCCATAACCCACAGCAGAATGGGGTGCCTGAAAGGAAGAACATATCGATTGTGGGAGCAGCTCGAGTGATGTTGCATGACCAAAGCCTACCACTTCATTTATGGGTTGAGGCATGCAATACAACAGTATACTTGTAGAACAGAAGCCTGCACTATATACTGGGGATGAAGACACCAATGGAAGCCTTTTCAGAGAAGCGACCAGATGTGAGTCACTTCAGGATCTTTGGATCATTGGTTTATTGCCATGTGACCAAAGATACCCGGAAGAAGCTAGATCCAACAACTGAGTTGGGGATTGTTATGAAACCAGCTCACAAAAAGATAGAAAAGAGAGATCCACGCCTTAGAATTCAGCCTCTTCGAGGGGGCAACCTCCTTTACATTACATAAATGAACAATTCTTGGATGATACAAATGACAAAACCTCCTTTCTATATATAGGAGTCTAAGGAGTCACAATATAATCCAGCTGACCTAACAATAATAATATAAAGCCACAAAAATAACAATAGAGGGATTCTATGGGGCACATAAATAACAATATGGGGGTAATAGGGGCACAACAATATAAATAGGGGGTATAACTACTATATTAATGGGGTAATCACTAGTATTATAGGGACTCAACACAATATAGTTACGCGAAGTGGTATAGCCACCAGTGAAGACAAGGTAGAAGACAAATCAGATACATGGGTTCGCAAGACTGGTGAGAAGAATGTTGGATTTGACTTACAAAGAGAAAAGGGGACGTTTAAGGAGGCAAGAAAAAGTTTTATGGATCTAGGTGCTTCTATGTCTAAAACATAGAAATCAATAGTCCTACGACAAGGGAAATCTAAAGAAAGTACTGCGATGGAGAATTGTGATCCGATAGTGCTGAAATCATTTTTATAGACATGCATGAAGCTATTGAGGGATCAGAAGGAAGTTGAAGGACTATAAGAACTAATAGATAATTGCGCTAGCAAGGACAAGCCATTATCAGAACAATGCGCAGTGAATAAGGTGAACCGAAGCAAGAAGAGGACTGGTAGGGAAATGCAATTAACAACACAAATTGGTGATTTTGACATGGACCAGATAATTCTAGAATTAGGATTTGATGCTAATGTATTGCCAAAACAGGCTTGGGAACATATGGGAAAACCTAATTTGCGGTGGTCACCAATCCAGTTGTGCATGGAAAACCAACAAAAGATATATCCAATGGGTCGCTTGCATGGAGTGACTGTAGATGTTGAGTGTTTCAGGGAAACTAGTGTTGATTCGAACTGGTAGTCCCGCTAAGACGGGTAGCTATCTTAGAAACAAACAATGAAAGCTTTTCAAGAGTTCCTTTAAGTGTGATAGATGGAAGAGAAGAAAAGAGGACAATCTGGATCTTCCGCTTTGATCCTAGCTTGATTTCTCCTTTCCTTAATAGAATTTTCCACTCCTCTCCTACTTGTCCCGCTTTAAAGAGTACCTGTAGAGTCAAAGTAACAACAGACTATCAAAGCATCTCTATCTAAAACATCATAAACAATGCGGAATCAGAAACACATTGACCATTCAATTGCATTTATAAACAATAAGATTCACAAATATGAGTTCATATGGAGGAAAACTCAAAGAACTTTATTAATAGTAATGTAAGAGAGGATTACAACCCAGCTATCTGATCCAGCATCATCCTCCCAGTTGTAGAAGCCCTCTTCACCTCATGAACAAGTAAATCACCCAACAATGTAATGTCTCTTCTCACCAACAAACCAACAACACTTCCTTACAAAATACAAAATTCTAGCCTCTAGATCTCTCAGATGAGGGATCCATTTATAGATGTCTTGCAAGGGTGTGAGTCAGCTCTAGGTTTTCACTTAGTGTCATTCCATTGAAGTTCTTGGTTCCACTTGGAGATTTCATGATCTCTTACTCATCCCTGGGTGAATTTAGAGAGGCAAGTGTCACAGGGGAAGTTTCTGAAAGATTCCATGTTCATCCACCTTGCAAACTATCTCTACCCTTTGTCTATTCTCACTCATCACACCCCACAGAAGGCCATTTGAGTATGCATCGCACCTGCCCAGTTAGACAGTCAGTATGCATTGCACCTTGCCCATGGAGCAGTCTGTATGGTTTAGTTTTGGCCAGTTCTAAGTAGTTTTTAAGGTGGAACTTTTGGGAAATGATGTAATCAGTTGAACATGATCCTTTAGGGTGTGAAACAACACTTTTAAGGACTTAAGGAGTCCTTAGTTTATGGACATATGAGTTTGGGGTTACAGTGCCCAAATATGTCTATAACAACTGCCCCCTAAAGCATGAGGTCATAAATCTTCTGATGCCGGGTGAAATGCTTTATTCATGAGGATCCAAGGTATTCGAACTGGAAGGTGACCTATATAAGATACAATACAATACAATACATCATCATCATATTATTTTCATGATCTAGCTAAGGCAGGTATTCCCATGCTCAGATTTATAAATTCACTTTCATGTACATAGTGTTATGCTCCGATACCAATAGGTGTCATATTTCATGATTGACTGGTTAAAATCCCTAATATGTTCATCCTTTCCCTACTGCAAAGGTTTTCCATATTTTGAAAAAATAAAAAAATCAAAAAATGTAAAGAGGGTATACCCTTAAAGAAAAATCAAAGGGTAAAAAGAAAGATGGTCAGGAAAAAGAAAAGAAATGAACCCCAAATAAAAAGGACCAGGAAAGTGTGCAAGTCCAAATTCCACTACTATTTCATGTTCTGTAAATAAAGTTTCATGTGCAGTTTGTTGAACTTCATGCTGTAGTTGATGAATGGCCAAACAGCTTAATCTTGGCTAGTTCATGTTTGAATTTCTTGTTTTAGGGATAGAGAACATAAATCTGTCCAAATTGTTTAATCTTGGCAGATAAATAGTCAGGTAGAGAAACAAAGGAGCTCAAATGTTCAATGTGGGCCCTTGGAAGACATAAGTGCAGACTTAGATAGGTTTATCATGTAAAGAAAAGAAAAATTGAAAAGGGGTGGTCAGTCCAAGTGCACCCAATGGCAAAAGAAGAAAAAATGTTAGGTACTGCATGCTGGGTAGGTGGTTTTGATGTTACAGAAAGAAACTTGTGATAAGTTTTGTCTCTCAGAATGATTAAACCTTACTTCTCTCACAGGTACTTTTGTACCCAAGGACTAGCCCAATGCTTTCCATTCCAATGGGAGGTGCTGATGTTGTACTAGGAGTCCAATGGCTACAATCCTTGGGTACAATAGCTTTTAATTTTCAAGAACTTTTCATGATTGACAGGGTGTTACAACTATTGGAGGAGAAACAATTATATGCAAAAAGATCCAAATGTTTCTTTGGAGTCCAGGAGGTGGAATATTTGGGTCATATTGTATCTTTGGAGATCGAAGAATTGCTCCATCTGTAATATCCATGTGGCGGGATCCTTGCCATCAAACTTCCTCATATCGATTTTTGGAACATGGTGAGTCTTCGATCCAACATTAGAGTCTATGGAATCATGATTAACATTTCTTTTGTTTTCATCATGAGTTTCCTTTACTACCTTTTCACCATTAGTGACCCTTTCTTGTAGCAACTTCTTCAATTCTTCAATGTCTGTCTTCAAATCTATCTTCAAATCATCCATCTTAGCTTCCACGTCAAGCATCTTAGCTTCTACGCCTTTCTTTAAAAAGTCCATCTTAGCTTCTACACCTTTCTTTAAACCATCCATCTTAGATTCTGTTCCTTTTTGTGTAAGGGACAGTTGTTGCACTTGGTCTTGTAATTTTGATATATCATGTTGCATTTCTTCCTCTTCTTCATGAGTCATGCCCGAGCTTTCAGGTTCCTTACTAGGTGTTTGCATTTTCTTTCCTCGGGGCATCAGTTACCGATAATAATGCTCTACTATGCCCTTTGAATTCCTTCAAAATAAATTTTCAAACCAAGCTTAAGCAAAAATTTAAGAAAATCTACACACCTTTTTTCACTTTGTAGGAGCTCGATATTGCCTCTGATGTATCTCTGTACTCTCTGATTATCTAGTCCTGAATTTGTGATCTATAGTAGCCCTCTGTGTCCTGTTTCCAATGCCACAAGTCTGACCCAAATTGGATTCTCCAAGGAAGAGTTATGCGAAATCTCCCACAGTGACTTGATTATAGACTAGTTCAGTAGAGCGAACGTGTACGGCATTCCACGAGTCACTGTTTCGACCTTTGGATCTGAAAAACACCCACAAGAAACTACAGTCCGTGCTCTTTTTGTACCTTCTTACGAAACTTCAATCTGATCCCCAGAGAGAAAGTTATGACGATTTTCCCCAGGTCACCTGTTTTGAATGTAATTCAGGAGTCTGCAAAAAGACCAACTTCCTCAGATCATATCTCCGCAAATATCGCGCGAAAAGTTCTGAAATTCGGACCCAAGATTCAGGGGGTGTCATATTTCATGATTGACTCGTTAAAATCCCTAATATGTTCATCCTTTCCCTACTGCAAAGGTTTTCCATATTTTGAAAAAATAAAAAAATAAAAAAATGTAAAGAGGGTATACCCTTAAAGAAAAATCAAAGGGTAAAAAGAAAGATGGTCAGGAAAAAGAAAAGAAATGAACCCCAAATAAAAAGGACTAGGAAAGTGTGCAAGTCCAAATTCCACTACTATTTCATGTTCTGTAAATAAAGTTTCATGTGCAGTTTGTTGAACTTCATGTTGTAGTTGATGAATGGCCAAACAGCTTAATCTTGGCTAGTTCATGTTTGAATTTCTTGTTTTAGGGATAGAGAACATAAATCTGTCCAAATTGTTTAATCTTGGCAGATAAATAGTCAGGTAGAGAAACAAAGGAGCTCAAATGTTCAATCTGGGCCCTTGGAAGACATAAGTGCAGACTTAGATAGGTTTATCATGTAAAGAAAAGAAAAATTGAAAAGGGGTGGTCAGTCCAAGTGCACCCAATGGCAAAAGAAGAAAAAATGTTAGGTACTGCATGCTGGGTAGGTGGTTTTGATGTTACAGAAAGAAACTTGTGATAAGTTTTGTCTCTCAGAATGATTAAACCTTACTTCTCTCACAGGTACTATGCCAGAAGCATGACTAACTCCCCTCCATCCTTTCTCCAAATCATTTGCTAATTCCCTTAGAGATATTGAGATATGCTCAATATTCCCAAATTACTCCATCTCATTTCATAAAAAGGCCTAAGTAAAACCCTGGTTACTTAGGAGATTGTGCAAAGTCACACATAAACTTGTCTCCTTAAGCCTAAGTTTTAAACTCTATAACTTAGCACTCTTTTTCAACATATTTCTCATATTAACTCTAACCCTATTTTCTATAAATCCCGTGTAAATTATTCCCATCCCTATATTGTGTATATATCACATAAAACCCCCAATATGTAATATCCTGCCCCAGGTCGAAATACGACTATAATCTTAACATAATAGGGGATTAATAGATCCATTCGGGATTTGTTCATAACCCGCCCGCGCGCCATCCTAAGGGTTAATTAACGTCTGGTTAATTAATAATATGACTTAAAACAAACCCCAACCACCAATCATATCACGCCCAAAAAACATTAAAATTGTGATTTAACTATATCGGGCCCCGCGCGTAACCCTCCATCACCTCCAGTGAGCACCAACCATCTGATCGGCGCCCTCCCATTGGACGGCTAACATCTATATCACACCCCCCCTTCCATCTGATGTTTAAAGCGCGGGGAACTGTGGTATTTCCGCTCGTACCTTGGACGCGTGGCGCACTCTCGTCGTGCTCGCTGCCTCTCCACCCAAAACCACTCTGGCCCATAAGCGGTGCAGGCCAAAACCGCTTATCGCCCTCTCGCTGGCCCTCAGCTGATGTCACGACCACGTCACCTCCATGTCACCATTCTGTACCCCCGCTAAACAACAACCTGTCTCCTCGTGACGTCACCTGTCATTAAATGTCAAAATTACCCGCCAAAGCCAAATTTTGTTAAATTATCGGGAAAATGTCATTTTCATTCACTTTCTCTGTGAACTATTTGCATGCACATTACGTTTGTTGATTGCTCGAGCACCTAGTTCGCCACCTGGCCAAGAGATTATAGTGTCATGCTCTGCGACTCGTCGGTCAACCTGTGAATTGCACTGTTTTTCGCCTAAATACAGGTATTTACCTCGTTTTCACTTCCCGAACCTGTAATTTTGTTTTTCCTCTATGAATTTTACCTAAAAGAGCCAAATTCAAGCTGAAAACAGTCCACAGTTGCCATACGAGGACACCAGAACCACTGCTGTTTTACCTCTTTTCCTACAGAAGCCCGACCTCCAGTTTAAAAGATATAAAAACCAAAAATGGAAGCTCCCGCAGCCCTCAATGTGGCGCCCCTAAATGCACCTCATAAAGGCCAGGATTGATTACCCTTGGCTAACAGAAATTTTCAAATAAAATAGTTATCTGGTGATATGAACCATCTCCAAGCATTTTTCCGAATTAGGAATAGTCATCTAAGTAACTCTGATATCCTTGGAATATGGGAATCTAATCTCCCCAGGTATTACCTTCCCTTAGTCAATGTGTTCCTAGATATTATTCACCATTGCTGTGCCAACTATGACCCTATCAGTAAAGCAGTTATGACCCCATCCCAAACTGTTCTCTTCTACATAACTGCTGAATCTATCAATGAGATGTTACACTTCCATCCAACTTAGCCCCCTGCTCCTCTTTCCATGGGATTTTTTCTTGAGCAAGGTTCTCAATTGCCCAATGCAGAAATAACCTGGATTGCTTGATTATTTATGAAACTAGATTGCCAGCCCCCAGTTCCACCTCCCTATGTACATTCCTGTTTACTGAAACTGGCAGGCTTATTCTTGACATGTATCCTTTATCGTGGGATTCAAAACTAGTGAATTTGTTGACGAGACCATCTTAGTTATGTTGTCAATGTTTACTCCAGGACAACCCCCTGCTGTCAAATATGATTATGCCTCTTTCATTGCCAATAAAATCAATGAGCAATTCATAAATCTGGACAGAGAAGGAGTCTTCAAGTACACTTCATTCATATACCAACTTCTGCTATATTATCAGCCAGACAGCTTCTCATTTCCCATCAGAAAATTGGATTCCAAAGGAGAGCGGAGGTCTGTGATCTTTTGGACCTTAGTCTTCCACAATGTTTTTGAATCACCTTATACCTACTGTGAATTCATTGACTTGTTTGTACATCCAACCTCCACTCTATTGATAGGAGCTCCTCCTCCTAGGCTCTCTGGTGATATCAAGAAAATTTTACAGCTCTCCAAAAACTACAGAATAGGTGACTGGTACCTCTACCAGAATCACACCGAAATCAAAATATATGGTTGTGAACTGTGCCCTTACAAGCTGCCCAAATATGTGCCCATGAGACTATTTGCACTGGAGTATTTCAGGCAGCTTATCAATGCAGATTTAACTCACTTTTGCAATGTAAAGAAAAAGGCTCAGCTGAGAATAAGAAACCAGTTAGGCCCTTTTATCATCAATAAGAGGGAGGCATGGGAAGATGCTGATAAGATATTAGGGGAAGACCTTAAATTGAAGAAAAGTTTCTGGTGGGTGCCATATGACCCAAATAGCTTTATAAGTGATAGAAAAGTAAGAAACAGGTTATCAACTTATATACATCATAGGATCCCTGAAATAGAACAATTTGCTAATCAGGATGAGTGGGTAGAGGGTACATTAATAGAAGAGATTACTGAACAAGAAAAAATGGAAAAAGCTATGAAAGATCTTGTAAAGACCCTTGACTTGGACTCTTTTGGACAGGTATCTTTCAAGCTGCCTCAGAAAACCGGAGTGGGTTCATCCTCTCTTGGAACTTCACAACAACCTGTACAAGAAACCAACGCACTAGTTGCAGGGTCTTCTAAGGGCAAGGAAGTGGCAGACATGGAGCAACAAGAAATGACTGATCAGCAGGGGCAAATTCCTCTAGTCCAAACCAAAGCAGCAGAGATTCCTGTATTATAGACTCCTCTAAATGAGGAAAGAGGCAAGAAAAGAGATAGGGAAGAAGCCACACCTATCAGTGGGCCTGCAGAACAACCAGGGGAAAAAAGGAAAAGACTGAATCCTTTGTATGAATAGGAAATCATTGAAGAAACAATAGAAAGTCTAAGAGGTGAGAGGGTAACCAGCCAACAGACCTCCCTAGTGATAGAGACATCAACTAGCTCACATAGGTAGGAGCTAGAAAGGCAGCATAGTGTGGAAGTTTCATCTACCAGGCCACCAGGCAAGTAGCCCTCTAACATCAAAAGGATATTCACTAAGATAAAGTCCAGGAACGATCCACTAAGGCTTCAAATTTACAACCAGTATCTTAAGATGGCTCCCACAAAGTAGCAAAGATTAATGTTAGCATATGACATAAAAGAAGGAAAGATGATAATGAGTTATTTCAAGCCCAAGGTGCAGCAACCACAATTAGCAGCTGACTACATCAGGACAAATCTGTAGGTCTTGGCTAAGGATATTCATCCAATAGACCAGATTGAGCTGCATAAACAGACTGGAGAGATGGTATACTCCATACTAGCTGATAAAGCTATGTTAGCTCATAAATTGCAAAACTCCTTGAATAATACCTTTGCTTAGTTAGATTTGGAGAAATATTCTTCTCTAGAAAAGGACAATAGGATCAAATCCTTGGAAGAAATTATCATTGAACTGGGACGTGATCCCAAAGATGCCAAAGGCATAAAGGCACTGATGAAGAAGAAAGAAGAGGACATTGCTGCCCTCAGAAAACAGCTGAAACTACCTCCTTCTATGCATCCACAAACTGCAGAAGTTGTACAATAGAAATCTGAAGAGGACATGATGGACCTGCTCATGAGACTGAATGAGAGATTGAGTGAGACAGAGCAGGCATTGGAGAAAGCTCTATAAGAAAAGCAGGGAGAGTTGACCTCCCAGCCACCTGAAGTAGCTCCAACAGTCACTACTGCCCCCTCCACACTTATAACAACATTGCCTCCCACTGTCCCAACATCAACAGCAGAGGTCATCACAGGAGCAACATCAGCAGAAGCAGCACCAGGCAGTAGTACAGGCATGAGCACAAAGCAATTAATAAAAGCCATGGAGGAATTGAAACTCCAAGTGTTAGAGCTGAAGCAGGTAAAAGAAAAATTGGCAAAAGTTGAACAGAGTTATGATAAATCCAAGATGAATGTGGCAGAGAAAACAAGGGAGATCAAAACATTGGAGAACAAGGTGAGAGCATTAGAAAAGGATCTCTCTCTGAATAAACCTCTAGCAGAAATCAGAGGAATTTTGTGGACCAACATCGCTCAATCCCTTAGTGATGTGTGGAGGTCTATCCAAACCATTTATGAGCAGATTGACTTGATAAGAGTGGCCCAAGTGGAGATTCAAAAAACAAGAGCCTTATTGGGACAGATGCCTGAGCAAGCTAACCGGCTAATACATTTTTTGAACACCAAGACCAGTGAAGAACTGGAAGCACTAGAAATTAGAGACAAAATAGGCACCATTCTAGACATCAAGAGAGATTTAACCATGAGAACTCTAATGCAAAATTTGGAAAGAAGATGCCATGACATGCTGGTATAGATTAATTCTTTCACAAAAAAGTTTACAATCTTGCATGAAAAAGGTTTACCAAGCCCTTTGGGAAGTAATGATCGTCTGATGAAACACAGAGACTATGTATATAAATTGAATACATATGCTGTTAATCAAGTTAATACATCATCAAGTACTTCAGGAGAGAAGGAACTTCCCTCTGGTCAAGCCCTATACGACAACTTGGAAAATTTATTCTACATAGAGCACGAGGTGAAGCATCTGTTCACCATCCCACCTAATTTCTTCATATACACAGAGACTGACGAAACTTTAAGGAAGTTCAAAGACATAAATTACCAGGACCAGAGTGGTGGAAAAGTATGTTAGAGATCCTATAAACTTATCTTTGGTCAATTGAAAATTTTGGACCATCTACTATAATACGGAGAACAGAAAGGAATGAAAGTCATGTGAATCAAAGCGCATCATATCAGGGTCAAAGAAAGTCCGGCCAAGGCAGAATAACCAACACATAGTATCAGTAAAAGACAGTCGTGAACCGACTCGCAGCACCTACCTGCAGTACATCTCATAAAGATGGAACAACCAACACAGCATCAATTTATTGTTCCCCTGTTTTCGAGACTGTCTGTCTCTATCTTTGTAAAACGCATTAATGATCACCAGATATTATTTCTATCAGATATTATGTAAGATATTTTGATGTTTTTTGTATAAATACCCCCCAGACGAAGTATTTGGGGTTGTTGGTTGGTGGATGTTCATAGTTCTGACTGTAATACTGAAGTTCCTAGAATAAAAGGCTGTTAGAACCATTTTTGTCTGGCTTACTGCATGATGAATTGATGCTGAGGACCATGTTACAGAATTATTGAATCATCTTATGGATCAATAAGTCCCTCCTAACCTGTGTTTTACATTTTCTATGTCTATTATATCATCTATGTTTCATGATCTCAATGATAAAGAAAAAGAATAATTCAAAATTTTCTTGACTGCACTCTGTCTTCAATATTTGTTATTTTCTATGTTTTCTTCAGAATTAGAATAAACAATGAATTCTTAATTGCCCCTGTTTCCCCTGATTCTTTCATCTTGAATATTTGCTAAGGAATTCTTAACTGCTCCTTAACAGTAGTCAGCCATTTTCCCTCTATCAACATGATGAAGGATTCTTAACTGCCCTTCACCCAATTGACTCCATTCCATCTGATTCCAACATATAAATTGTTCCATATTTGAGTACCTTGCTCTGTGATGCCTCCTCTGATAAGAAACCTAATCTAGGAAGCTATCCTTCTTTGACTCCATCATTCCCAATGGACTGAAACTCTTCAATTTTACCTCACTGTTCTATTGAATCTCCATCCCTCCAACCAAGCTAAAAACAAAACCCATGCACTTCATAGCTAGCCTAATATACCTCAAAACAAAGCTAAATCATAAAGAGACAGCCCTCTCTGGATGCAGATGGGCTAGAATCTGCATCTAAAAGATTGTTCTGTGGTTACCTTGGGCGTATTCCCTTTATTACAACTTTGGGGAACAACCTGAGTGATAACATCATTGGCAACTTGGCTGGGGACTGAATAATTGTTTGTTACTGCTGTTTATTTCTTAAGCTATAGATGGAGCCTAAAGTTAGCCAACTAGCCTTTGAAACTGCTTTTGCTATGCAATTGCAGGAGTAAATAAATGCTACTTCATTCTATCTCCAATCTATTTTATGTATTAAACAGTTGTCTCAAATACTTGATCAAGTTCCTTGTTTCCATAGATATTTAGGAAAGTTCAAAACTCCTACATCTAAAAATTCCTACAAGATACCGTCAAAGTTGTATTGTTAAAAATATTTCAAGAAAAACCAAAAACATACTCAGAAGCTGGCTCCAAAGAAAAAGATCCGTTACACCAGATCAAATCCTGATCCAAATCTCCCACCTGTGTTTGAAAATCCTAATCGGATTCTCAGGATCCTTAAAAGCCAAGAGAGTCAAGAACATTCTGCTAGTTCACACCTTGACACACATCAGCAGAACCCTATCCAACCTGAGCTTACTTCTGGAAAAACATAAATCCATTCTGCCATTTTTGTAGCTTCTTCAAGCTCACCATTAGCACTTCAAACCATCTTTTCCACTCTTCCATCCTCAACTTATATTTCCACATCCTCAACTTATATTTCCATTGTTATCCCTGCCCTTCCAGCTGTTATACTTATCTTTGCAAATATGGCGAACCGATATGCTCCCCGCAGTTACCTGCAAATCCATGGGCTATGCCTCAAGATTGTCAAAGAAAAATCACCTATTTTGATGGTACTGGCACTTACACAGCTCAAAAACATACTAAGAATATGACAGACTATTTTGAAAACTATGAGATTGATGATGATGATGTCAGAATGAGTTCAAAGTTTAACTGGAGATGTAAGGACCTGGTTTAGAGCACTCCTTGCAAACACTATCGATGATCCAGAGGCTCTTTATCAGACCTTCTTGAATAGATGGGAAAAGAAGAAAGATCCTCTCCGCATTTTGTCGGAATATGAAAACTTGAAGAGAGGTCCACAAGACACTGTTCAAGATTACTGTACCAGATTTAATAATGTATACAATGCTATCCCTCAGAATCTCAGACCTCCTCCAGATTTAGCCTTGATCAAATTCCCTGATGCCTTTGATTCTGATATGGCATATCAACTTAGGGAAAGAGCTCCACAAAGCTTAGAAGACATGCAGAGTATAGCTGTCAGTGTTGAGGCCAACCTAATTTCTAAACGAGCTCAAGCTAGAGCTGAAAGAAGGACACCTTTCAAAGAAGAACCTTCTGCCTTTGAACAAAAATTAGATGCCATAATCAAAGGAATGGATAGACTTGGTGATAGAGTAGATACAATTGAGAGGAAATCCCGTTGGGATGGTCAACCGAGCAATACCGTGAGAAATCCAAACTTTAGAAAAAACCAGAACCCTAATACTGGAAAGGTTGGCCCTGACCAAAACATTAGACCTCCATTCCAGGAAAACTATGCTGAAGCTTCAACTTCTAGTGAGCCCATAGGGGATACTCAAATTAACTTAATGGGTCTCAATAATGAACAACAAATTTTCTTAACCCGAGAAGACCAAGAGGCTCACACTTTTAATCAGTTCCAAATCCAATCAGGTGAGTCATTTGATTTTAGGGAAGGATATGACACAACCATCTATGAGGTTTACAAGCAATATAATCTGAGAAGTAGAAGAATAGATGTCCCTGAGGTCAATAAACAGAAAGAAATCAGGCAACCTAACAAAGCTAAAATCAAGAACCCCCCTGAACAAGCCCTTCCTAGAACAGGTCCTAACCCAAATCATCAAATAGTTGAAGATGTATCATACAATCAACAACCTAGCAAACAACCTTCCACTTCCATTCCTCTAAAAGGAAATGTGGAAGAGCCTCCAGAAATTGAGTTGGAAGCATATTCGGCCCATAACAACACTCCTGTAAAAGAGAAGAACACAGAAAATACAATAGAAAAAGAAAATCTTGCTGCCTGAAATGAAAAGATTCAAACAGAAAAACCTTTCAACCTTGAGACCAAATAGGTGAATTAAAGATAGCCATTTCATTGTCAGAATTGGTTAAACATGATGTATATAGAGAACAAATCAGCAAATCACTCCAGATTTCAGAAAACAAAGATGCAGTAAATGTTCTTGATGACCAGCCTAAGTTAATTTTTGGCCATGAGGTAAATGGGAAGACAGTAGATGGAGGGGTTCCTCCTTTCTATGTAAGTCTGAACATTCATGATAAGATACTTCATAATGCAATGTTTGATTCAGGTGCTTCTCATAACTTAATGCCTAAATCTGTGATGGAGAAGTTGGACCTAGATATTACCAGGCCATACAAGGACTTATTCTCTTTTGATTCAAGCCAGGTTAGATGTCTAGGACTGATCAAATATTTATGTGTGTCATTAGTTCAATACCCTACCAAAACAATTTTAATGGATGCAGTGGTAGCTGATATTCCACCAAAACATGGCATGTTGTTGTCTAGATCTTGGGGTGAAAAGCTCCAGGGATCTTTACAATTGGACATGTCCTATGCTACCATTTCAGTATTTGGCCAGCCAAAGAGATTATATCAAGAAACTTTGATGAAATACGTGGTGAGCAGCCAAGAGAAACCCCAGAACTTTCCCATCTACTCCATGCATTTTGACATGGAATCCTTCATCCTATACAATGCTGAAATTTATCCCCCAACTGATGTCAAGGTTTTAGCAATAGAATAAGAAAAAAACATAAATGAAAAATCTAGGGCTCAAACCTAAGAAATTTCTGAAACAATTGATATAACAGACACTCAAGAGAAACTAGATGAAACTAAAAATCCAGATTTCCCTAGTAAACAAATTTCTGAAACTCCTGATACCAATTATAAACATGAAATTCTCTGGTACTTGGAATTTGATGGATTAGTCAATAAACTAGGAGCAAGGGAAGGAATTTGGGTACACAATCTAGAAAATGATCATGCTGAAGGACATGCTTACAGGTTGAATTTTAGATGTACCAATAATGTGGCTGAATATGAAGCCCTCTTGCTAGGACTTAAATTGATCAAAAGTCTAGGGGAAGTTAGGATATCAGTTTTGGGAGACTCTGATTTAGTTATTCAACAAATGAAAGGAAACTTCCTCACAAATGATCCAAGATTAAGATCTTACAGAGGGGCAGCAATTGAAATCCTCAATACATTTCTTGAAACACAACTTGCCAAAATTCCAAGGAAACACAATTTGCATGCTCACAGTTTGGCAACATTTTCTAGCACTTGTAAACTGCCATTTGAACCCAACCATCAGTTTACAACTGAGATTAACCACAGGCCAACTGTACCTGACAATGTAAAGAATTGGCAAGTGTTTGATAATGATACTCAGATTAACAATTTCTTGACCCTAAAAGAAGAATTTTCCAGCACTAATATAGACACGGACACTGTTGCTGAGGTTGATCAAATAGACAAAATTGAAACAAACATTTTAGCAGAAATTGCAACTTAATTACTTCACCCAACAAAATTTACTAAGAAAGAGTTGAAAGAGCTTAAAGAAATAGACATTGATGAGGTTATTGAAGGAGAATCTGAAGTTATTGATCTAAAAGACAACTATTTGCCTACAGGATTGACTCCCTTAGAAGATTTCTTTGATTCTAATGATATCCAAAAGAAACCCAAAATGCAGTCTCTAAACGCAGACATTGAAGACTGTAACATAGGAACTGAAGAAAATCCTAAAATGATAAAATTATCCAAAACTTTGCCTCCTGACCAAAAGCTTAAATATGTTGAACTGTTTAAGGAATTCCAGGATGTTTTTGCCTGGAGCTATGAAGATCTCAAATCTTATGATACCTCTGTGATTCAACATACAATACCCCTCAAAGAAAATCAGAAACCATTCAAACAAAAACTCAGAAGGGTCAACAAAAAGAAGTCAAAAGAATGTATGAAGCTGGGATAATTGCACCTATTAGATTTTCAGAATGGGTCTCTAATTTAGTGCCCACTAGGAAAAAAACAGGAGAAATCAGATTGTTTGTTGATTTGAGGAATGTAAATAAGGTTTCTTTGAAAGACCACTACCCCTTACCTAAAATGAACCACATTCTGCAAAGGGTAGTAGGTTCCTCTAGAATTTCACTGCTGGATGGGTTCTCAGGCTTCAACCAGATTTTAGTTCATCCTGATGATCAGGAAAAATTGCTTTTACAACCACATGGGGAACTTTCAAATATGTCAAAATGCCATTTGGAATAAAGAATGCAGGGGCAACCTTCCAACGGGCAATGGACATAGCTTTTGCTAAAGAAATTCATGATTTTCTAGTCATATACCTTGATGATATTACTGTATTTTCCAAATCAGATCAGAAACATTTAGATAATTTGAGACAGGTGTTTTTAACATGCAGAAAGTATGGTATATCACTAAATCCAAAGAAGTCATTGTTCGATCTGGAGGAGGGCAAACTGTTGGGCCACATAATCTCAAAAGATGGCATTAAAATTGATCCTGACCGAATAGAAGCCATTTTACAAATACCCCATCCTAGAAATATCAAAGAACTTCAAGCCTTCTTAGGAAAGATTAACTTTTTAAGAAGATTCATACCTAACTTGGCTGAATTAATCATATTGTTGAATAATATGCTGAAAAAAGATTCCAAGGTTAAATGGACACTAGAAGCTAAACAAGCATTTGAAGAAATCAAAATGGCCTTAACCAAAACACCAGTCCTTACAAGCCCAAAATTTGACAGAGACTTCATAATCTTTTCATTTGCATCAAAACATACTATTGTTGCTGTTTTACTACAGAAGGATGATCAAGGATGTGAAAAACCTATAGCCTTTTTCAGTAAAGCACTGAGGGATGCACCACTAAAATACCCAATCATGGAAAAACAGACTTATTCACTTGTGAAAGCCATCAAATATTTCAGAGTCTACATATTATACTCTCATATAATAGCTTATGTAACAAGCACTGTTGTCAAAGATATCCTAACCCAAGAGGGGATTGAAGGCAAGAGAGGTAAATGGATTGCTACTATATTAGAGTATGATATTGAAATAAAACCTAAAAAGCTTATTAAAGGACAAGGATTGGCTAAACTCATGACGGAAACCAATTGCCAAACCCTGGACATCAATGAACTGGATAATGAACAGGAGATGGCGACTCCACAAATCAGCCAGCCCTTCCTAGAATCACCTTGGTATGCTGATATATGTTATGTATTATTAAACCTGCAGGCTCCTCTAGGGTTATCCAGAACAAAGAAAAGGTTTTTAAAAATTAAAGCATCAAAGTTTTGTATTTTAGATGGTGGTCTTTTTTGGAAAAATCATGAAGGTGTTCTATTAAATTGTCTAATAAAAGATGAAGCTGACAAGGTACTCAAAGAATTTCATGCAGGGGACTGTGGTGGACATTTGTACTGGAAATCGACTGTTGATAAAATTCTAAGGGCTGGATTTTACTGGCCAACCTTGTTTGCAGATGTCAAAAAGTTTGTCATTGCTTGCCATAAATGCCAAATTTTTGAAGGCAAGAGGAAGCTTCTACCTCTACCCCTTAGACCAATTTCCACTAAAAGACCATTCCAACAATGGGGTTTAGATTTTATTGGGGAAATCCATCCTCCCTCCTCTGGCCAACATAAATGGATCCTGACTGCCATATACTATTTCACTAAGTGGATAGAAGCCATCCCTTGTAGACAAGCCAATGATTCAGTGATCATACAATTCTTAGAAACCAACATCTTGTCTAGATTTGGCTGTCCTGAAAAGATTATAACTGATAATGCTGCTGCTTTCAAATCCAAGAGAATGATCAGTTTCTGTCATAAGTACCACATCACCTTAGGCCACTCCACAACTTATTACCCTCAAGGTAATGGTCTAGCTGAGTCCTCCAATAAAAGCCTGATCAATATTATTAAGAAAGTATTGGAAGAAAACAAGAAAAACTGGCATAAGAAGCTTATAAATGCACTATGGGCAGACAGATTAACTACCAAGAGATCCATTGGAACCAGTCCCTATGAGCTAGTCTATGGTATGGAGGCTGCATTTCCTTCCTCTTTGGGAATCCCTGTAATGAAATTACTGCAAGAAGCTTAGGTGGAACCCAATGATATTCAAAGAAGGATAAATTAGACCATCCACTTGTAGCAGAATAGGGAAGAGGTCTACCAAAGATCCTAGGTATTACAAGAAAAGCTCAAGAAGATATTTGATAAAAGGACCAAGGCAGAAGATTTTTACATAGGAGACAAAGTGTTAAAGTGGGACTCCAGAAGACAAGATAAAGGAAAACATGGGAAGTTTGACTTCCTATGGAAAGGACCTTTTATTATCCAGGCTTCACAAGGCCACAATACTTACTTTCTAAAAATCTTGGATGGTACAGAAGTAGAAGATGGACCCGTGAATGGTCGGATGCTGAAACACTATTTTAATCTAGTTTGTTAATATATCCTGAATCTAACATGTACATAGGGAAGTTCAGTTTATACACCTTTCTACAACAATAAGAATAGGAAGGAATGTGCAGAAATTTTGAGGAACAGTCAAGGAACTTTACCACTTTTTTGTTTTGCCTCATTATAGTTTATCAGAAGTTGTAGAAGAAGACTTGGGAGCCGAAAACATAAGAACAAACATTCAGATAAACTATCCAAATCAGAGGTGCAATTGTTTGAATCAGCTCAAGAGGAATGTATATATTTTACATGGTCCTTTGTACAGTTTTGTTTACTTATAGCAAAGGAAGATTTCAGAGTGTAGCAAGAGTTATTCATAAGGCCATCTGACCTGTTGTTCTTGACTTTTCAAGAGGGAAAGCCATCCCCAAGTGGAGCCAGTGTTATGCTCCTATACAAATAGGTGTCATATTTCATGATTGACTGGTTAAAATCCCTAATATGTTCATCCTTTCCCTGCTGCAAAGGTTTTCCATATTTTGAAAAAATAAAAAAATAAAAAAATGTAAAGAGGGTATACCCTTAAAGAAAAATCAAAGGGTAAAAAGAAAGATGGTCAGGAAAAAGAAAAGAAATGAACCCCAAATAAAAAGGATCAGGAAAGTGTGCAAGTCCAAATGCCACTACTATTTCATGTTCTGTAAATAAAGTTTCATGTGCAGTTTGTTGAACTTCATGCTGCACTTGATGAATGGCCAAATAGCTTAATCTTGTCTAGTTCATGTTTGAATTTCTTGTTTTAGGGATAGAGAACAGAAATCTGTCCAAACTGTTTAATCTTGGCAGATAAATAGTCAAGTAGAGAAACAAACGAGCTCAACGGTTCAATATGGGCCCTTGGAAGACATAAGTGCAGACTTAGATAGGCTTATCATATAAAGAAAAGAAAAATTGAAAAGGGGTGGTTAGTCCAAGTGCACCCAATGGAAAAATAAGAAAAAATGTTAGGTACTGCAGGCTGGGTAGGTAGTTTTGATGTTGCAGAAAGAAACTTGTGATAAGTTTTGTTTCTCAGAATGATTAAACCTTACTTCTATCACAGGTACTATGCCAGAAGCATGACTAACTCCCCTCCATCCTTTCTCCAAATCATTTGCTAATTCCCCCAGAGATATTGAGATCTGCTCAATATCCCCAAATTACTCCATCTCATTTCATAAAAAGGCCTAAGTAAAACCCTGGTTACTTAGGAGATTGTGCAAAGTCACACATAAACTTGTCTCCTTAAGCCTAAGTTTTTAAACTCTATAACTTAGCGCTCTTTTTCAACATATTTCTCATATTAACTCTAACCCTATTTTCTATAAATCCCATGTAAATTATTCCCATCCCCGTATTGTGTATATATCACATAAAACCCCCAATATGTAATATCCTGCCCCAGGTCGAAATACGACTATAGTCTTAACATAATAGGGGATTAATAGATCCATTCGGGATTTGTTAATAACTCGCCCCCGTGCCATCCTAAGGGTTAATTAACGTCTGGTTAATTAATAACCCGACTTAAAACAAACCCCAACGACCAATCATATCACGCCCAAAAAACATTAAAATTGTGATTTAATTATATCGGGCCCCTCGCGTAACCCTCCATCACCTCTAGTGAGCGCCAACCGTCCGATCGACGCCCTCCCATCGGACGACTAACATCTATATCACGCCCCCCCTTCCATCCGATGTTTAAAACGCGGGGAATTGTGGTATTGCCACCCGTACCTTGGACGCGTGGCGCACTCTCGCCGTGCTCGCTGCCTCTCCACCCAAAACCACTTTGGCCGATAAGCGGTGCGGGCCAAAACCGCTTATCGCCCTCCCACTGGCCCTTAGCTGATGTCATGACCACGTCACCTCCACGTCACCATTCTGTACCCCCGCTAAACAACAACCTGTCTCCTCGCTGACGTCACCTGTCATTAAATGTCAAAATTACCCGCCAAAGCCAAATTTTTTTAAATTATTGGGAAAATGTCATTTTCATTCACTTTCTCTGTGAACTATTTCCATGCACATTACGTTTGTTGATTGCTCGAGCACCTAGTTCGCCACCCAGCCAAGAAATTACAGTGTCATGCTGTGCAACTCGTCGGTCAACCTGCGAATTGCACTGTTTTTCGCCTAAATACAGGTATTTACCTCGTTTTCACTTCCCTAACATGTAGTTTCATTTTTCCTCTATGAATTTTACCTAAAAGAGCCAAATTCAAGTTGAAAACAGTCCACAGTTGCCATACGAGGACACCAAAACCACTGCTGTTTTGCCCCTTTTCCTACAGAAGCCCGACCTCCAGTTTAAAAGATACAAAAACCAAAAATGGAAGCTCCCGTAGCCCTCAATGTGGCGCCCCTCAATGCACCTCATAAAGACCAGGATTGGTTACCCTTGGCTGACAGAGATTTTCAAATAAAAGAGTTATCTGGTGATATGAACCATCTCCAGGCATTTTGCCGAATTAGGAATAGTCATCTGAGTAACTCTGATATCCTTGGAATATGGGAATCTAATCTCCCTAGGTATTACCTTCCCTCAGTCAATGTGTTCCTAGATATTATTCACCATTGCTGTGCCAACTATGACCCTGTCAGTAAAGCAGTTATGACCCCATCCCAAACTGTTCTCTTCTACATAACTGCTGAATCTATCAATGAGATGTTACACTTCCATCCAACTTAGCCCCTTGCTCCTCTTTCCATGGGATTTTTTCTTGAGCAAGGCTCTCAATTGCCCAATGCAGAAATAACCCGGATTGTTCGATTATTTATGAAACTAGATTGCCAGCCCCAAGGCCCACCTCCCTATGTACATTCCTGGTTTACTGAAACTGGCAGGCTTATTCTTGACATGATATCCTTTATCTTGGGATTCAAAACCAGTGAATTTGTTGATGAGACCATCTTAGTTATGTTGTCAATGTTTACTCCAGGACAGCCCCCTGCTGTCAAATATGATTATGCCTCTTTCATTTCCAATAAAATCAATGAGCAATTCATAAATCTGGACAGAGAAGGAGTCTTCAAGTACACTTCATTCATATACCACCTTCTGCTATATTATCAGCCAGACAGCTTCTCATTTCCCATCAGAAAATTGGATTCCAAAGGAGAGCGGAGGTCTGTGATCTTTTGGACCTTAGTCTTCCACAATGTTTTTGAATCCCCTTATACCTACTGTGAATTCATTGACTTGTTTGTACATCCAACCTCCACTCTATTGATAGGAGCTCCTCCTCATAGGCTCTCCGGTGATATCAAGAAGATTTTACAGCTCTCCAAAAACTACAAAATAGGTGACTGGTACCTCTACCAGAATCACACCGAAATCAGAATATATGGCTGTGAACTGTGCCCTTACAAGTTTCCCAAACATGTGCCCATGAGACTATTTGTACTAGAGTATTTCAGGCAGCTTATCAATGCAGATTTAACTCACTTTTGCAATGTAAAGAAAAAGGCTCAGCTGAGAATAAGAAACCAGTTAGGCCCTTTTATCATCAATAAGAGGGAGGCATGGGAAGATGCTGATAAGATATTAGGGGAAGACCTTAAATTGAAGAAAAGTTTCTGGTGGGTGCCATATGACCCAAATAGCTTTATAAGTGACAGAAAAGTAAGAAACATGTTATCAACTTATATACATCATAGGATCCTTGAAATAGAACAGTTTGCTAATCAGGATGAGTGGTAGAGGGTACATTAATAGAAGAGATTACTGAACAAGAAAAAATGGAAAAAGCTATGAAAGATCTTGAAAAGATCCTTGACCTGGACTCTTTTGAACTGGTATCTTTCAAGCTGCCTCAACAAAGCGAAGTGGGTTCATCCTCTGTTGGAACTTCACAGTAGCTTGTAGAAGAAACCAGTGCACCAGTTGCAGGGTCTTCTAAGGGCAAGGAAGTGGCAGACACGGAGCAACAAGCAATGATTGATCAGCAGGGGCAAATTCCTCCGGTCCAAACCAAAGAAGTAGAGATTCCTGCATTACAGACTCCTCTAAATGAGGAAAGAGGCAAGAAAAGAGACAGGGAAGAAGCCACACCTATCAGTGGGCTTGTAGAACAACCAGGGGAAAAAAGGAAAAGACTGAATCCTCTGTCTGAAGAGGAAATCATTGAAGAAACAATAGAAAGTCTAAGAGGTGAGAGGGTAACTAGCCAACAGACCTCCCCAGTGATAGAGACATCAACTAGCTCACATAGGCAGGAGCTAGAAAGGCAGCATAGTGTGGAAGTTTCATCTACCAGGCCACCAGGCAAGCAGCCCTCTGACATCAAAAGGACATTCACTGAGATAAAGGCCAGGAACGATCCACTAAGGCTTCAAATTTACAACCAGTATCTTAAGATGGCTCCCACAAAGCAGCAAAGATTAATGTCAGCATATGACATAAAAGAAGGAAAGATGATAATGAGTTATTTCAAGCCCAAGGTGCAGCAACCACAATCAGTAGCTGACTACATCAGGACAAATTTGGAGGTCTTGGCCAAGGATATTCATCCAATAGACCAGATTGAGCTGCATAAACAGACTGGAGAGATGGTATACTCCACACTAGCTGATAAAGCTATGTTAGCTCATAAATTGCAAAACTCCTTGAATAATACCTCTGCTCAGTTAGATTTGGAGAAAGCTTCTTCTCTAGCAAAGGACAACAGGATCAAATCCTTGGAAGAAATTATCATTGAACTGGGACATGATCCCAAAGATGCCAAAGGCATAAAGGCACTGATGAAGAAGAAAGAAGAGGACATTGCTACCCTCAGAAAACAGCTGAAACTGCCTCCTTCTATGCATCCACAAACTGCAGAAGTTGTACAACAGAAATCTGAAGAGGACATGATGGACTTGCTCATGAGACTGAATGAGAGATTGAGTGAGACAAAGCAGGCATTGGAGAAATCTCTACAAGAAAAGCAGGGAGAGTCGACCTCCCAGCCACCTGAAGTAGCTCCAATAGTCACTACTTCCCCCTCCACACTTATAATAGCATTACCTCCCACTGTCCCAACATCAAAAACAGAGGTCATCACAAGAGCAACATCAGCAGAAGCAGCACCAGGCAGCAGTACAGGCATGCGCACAGAGCAATTAATAAAATCCATGGAGGAGTTGAAACTCCAAGTGTCAGAGCTGAAGCAGGTAAAAGAAAAATTGGAAAAAGTTGAACAGAGTTATGATAAATCCAAGATGATTGCGGTAGAGAAAACAAGGGAGATCAAAACATTGGAGAACAAGGTGAGAGCATTAGAAAATGATCTCTCTCTGAATAAACCTCTAGCAGAAATCAAAGGAATTTTGTGGACCAACATCACTCAATCCCTTAGTGATTTGTGGAGGTCTATCCGAACCATTTATGAGCAGATTGACTTGATAAGAGTGGCCCAAGTGGAGATTCAAAAAACAAGAACCTTATTGGGACAGATGTCTAAGCAAGCTAACCGGCTAACAAATTTTTTGAACACCAAGACTAGTGAAGAACTGGAAGCACTGGAAATTAGAGACAGAACATGCACCATTCTAGACATCAAGAGAGTTCTAACCATGAGAACTCTAATGCAAAATTTGGAAAGAAGATGCCAGGACATGTAGGAAGAGATTAATTCTTTCACAAAAAAGTTTACAATCTTGCATGAAAAAGGTTTGCCAAGCCCTTTGGGAAGTAATGATCGTCTGATGAAACACAAAGAATATGTATATAAATTGAATAGATATGCTGTTAATCAAGTTAATACATCATCAAGTACTTCAGGAGAGAAGGAACTTCCCTTTGGCCAAGCCCTATACGACAACCTGGAAAATTTATTCTACATAGAGCACGAGGTGAAGCATCTGTTCACCATCCCACCTAATTTCTTCAGATACACAGAGATTGACAAAACTTTAAGGAAGCTTCAAAGACATAAATTACCAGGACCGGAGTGGTGGCAAAGTATGTTAGAGATCCTATAAACTTATCTTTGGTCAATTGAAAATTTTGGACCATCTACTATAATGTGGAGAACAGAAATGAATCAGAGTCATGCGGGTCAAAGCGCATCACATCAAGGTCAAAGAAAGTCCGGCCAAGGCAGAATAACCAGCACAGAGTATCAGTAGAAGATGGCCGTGAACCGACTCGCAGCACCTACCTCCAGTACATCTCATAAAGATGGAACAACCAGCACATCATCAATTTATTGTTCCCCTGTTTTCGAGACTGTCTGTCTCTATCTTTGTAAAATGCATTAATGATCACTAGATATTATTTATATCAGATATTATGTAAGATATTTTGATGTTTTTTGTATAAATACCCCCCCCGGATGAAGTATTTGGGGTTGTTGGTTGGTGGATGTTCATAGTTCTGACTGTAATACTGAAGTTTCTGGAATAAAAGGCTGTTGGAACCATTTTTGTCTGGCTTACTGCATGATGAATTGATGCTGAGGACCATGTTACAGAATTCTTGAATCATCTTATGGATCAATAAGTCCCTCCTAACCTGTGTTTTACATTTTCTATGTCTATTATATCATCTATGTTTCATGATCTCAATGATAAAGAAAAAGAATAATTCAGAATTTGCTTGACTACACTCTGTCTTCAATCTTTGTTATTTTCTATGTTTTCTTCAGAATTAGAATAAACAGTGAATTCTTAATTGCTCCTGTTTCCCCTGATTCTTTCATCTTGAATATTTGCTAAGGAATTATTAACTTCTCCTTAACAGTAGTCAGCCATTTTCCCTCTATCAACATGATGAAGGATTCTTAACTGCCCTTCACCCAATTGACTCCATTCCATCTGATTCCAGCATATAAATTGTTCCATATTTGAGTACCTTGCTCTGTGATGTCTCCTCTGATAAGAAACCTAATCCAGGAAGCTATCCTTCTTTGACTCCATCATGCCCAATGGACTGAAACTCTTCAGTTTTACCTCACTGTTCTATTGAATCTCCATCCCTCCAACCAAGCTAAAAACAAAACCCATGCACTTCATAGCTAGCCTAATATACCTCAAAACAAAGCTAAATCATAAAGAGAGAGCCCTCTCTGGATGCAGATGGGCTAGAATCTGCATCTAAAATATTGGTCTATGGTTACCTCAGCCGTATTCCCTTTCTTACAACTTTGGGGAACAACCTGAGTGATAACACATAGGACAGACAATCGTCTGCTATTGTAGACTGGTGATTCTTTGCATGAAGAGTCATCTTCCCTGGTTTAGATGACTATCTGTGCAACTTCTGTGTACAATTTATGTCTTTATTTTCCTAAATATATCGTAGCCCGGATGGATGAAACTAGATCCGGGGTCTTCAAAACTAGTCCAATCTTCACCCGATGTACATGTCGATCCATGTGAAAAGATGTTCTGAAGTCGAACATGGAAAGACATCGTCTGATTACCAGCCAATAATGTGAGTTGTTAACAGACGCGAGAGGAATCATCGATAATGATGATGAACCTCAAGGTACTACAGTACAATTCACATGGTGTGAATATATGAGCCGATGTTGAACACCACGCAAAGTCTTTCGGTCGAAGGTCATTGATGTAAACCTGTCGCTGGAAGTGAGAAACTTGCCATTGAGGCATGCAAGCTTCAAAGTACTGAAAGGGTTGTTTCTAAGTCAACTTCTTGGATAATGAGTTGATGTCGACAAGAAGTGACCTGTCATAGGAGGGCCTTGATGTATCCCACATCTATGATGCGAAACAGAGCAAATGATTTTTGTGGAGGTGAAAACGATCTGATGATATAAGGTTCAGGAATGGTAGTCATGAAAAATGAAGCATGGATGTAATGCAGTGGATGAGGCGTTTGCTGGATGGTGAATTCTCTGAATGAATTCTCTTGAATATATTGGCGACACTGATATGGATTGGTAGTGTTAACTCCATGGATGGCACGACGGACCAATGGTGACGGTGAATGGAAAAACCCAACCCAACTCAATCACGGTGATGGAGTGAAAGTGTCATGTTCAAGAGCGACTTGCTACCAATAGAGTTCTTCAAGTTTTCTTCCCATTTATCCCAAGTCATTGTTGACCAGTACCTCTTTATTTTTGACAAGCTTGAGGAGGATAACATATACTTGGTTTATTATTTTCCCTTCGGGAAAACCTGTTGCTTTGTGTTTAGCGAGCCGAGTGTCAGTGAGACTCGTTCTTGTCTAGGTGGACAAGTTTGTCGCTATTGTTTTAACGAGTTTAACAAAAAAGATAACTCGGTCCTTCTCATGTTTAGAGAGTTTGAAAATGGATGAAAAGGAGACTCCATCAGCCCTTTTTCATGGCATAATCCCTTAAGTGTTAAAAAGTGTAAAACAATACGAAAGGGATGACTTTTTGATAGTTTTAACGAGCCGACAAAGACAAGTGCTCGATATTTTTGTTTAATAATCCCTCAAGTCCAAAAATATTAAAATATATGAGAGGGATAGTGTTCCCCTTACTTTAACGAGCTGGGAAGGCCAACAGCTCGACAATATTTTTATATTTAATGAGTCTAAAAAGAGTTTAAAAGAGGCTCGTTTTTGAGGAACGAGTGATATTTCTGGGTAGCAGCTGGTTCCAGGTAAGTTTGGAACTTCTCAAAACATGGCAGTGTGAAGAGGGTGGCAATCAGAATCACTTATCGCAGATGTTCCTCAAAAGGGTAAACAATTAAGTGGAAGCGTATGGTCGGCTGAATGAAATGTAGGTGACGGATGGAACACAACCAAATTTCACAAAGGGCAGATAACAAAAGCGATCAAAAATGTTATTTACCAAAGGTGGGTTTATTTTTTAATGAGCTTGACCCTTGTGCCAACATGTGCTCAGTGCAGGTTGATTTTTTAACGAGCTTGAACCTTGTGGGAACATTTCTCTTACCAGTCTTTTGATAATGTCTCTTGTAGATTTATTTTTTAATGAGCTTGTTCACTACTATAACATGTACTCATGACCTTTTTATGTAAGTTAGAAACGACCAAGCTATGAGGTTAAAGGGTTAAGAACCTACAAACTAAGAAAAACAAAGGTCGCTTTTCACTTGCATGCAAAGGTTTGCATGCCCCCAGGTCTTTCAATAAAAGGAGAGTTTCCAAGTTATCAAATGGAAGTCCTTGCGGTTAGGCAGGATCATTTCTGTTGGGAGACAAAAACTCTTCCTTTGAAATGTCCATCAAAATAGAGAAAGGTGATTGTTGTGAGCCCCAATCACATAACGTACGAAGATGAATGCTGTGAGCTTCACAATCGTACAAAAAGGAAATAATCACGTCAGACTGATCACATAACCTATACGGGAATGTTATTCGGTCCAAGTATTATGACCTTTCAAGAAAATTTCTCTTTTCCTCTGGGTTCGCCTACCGAAGTAGACTAGGGTGCATGCCCCCTAATCTTTATCACACTCACTGAACTATTCACGGTAATTAGGTGGATGGGATGAAGATGGAAGAGACATTTTTGATGCGAAGAGACCATTTAGGTATGACGATTGATTTATAGCTGTGTTTGAATTAGGAAATGAAAGTTGGTCGACAAGTTGCACCAGTTTTCCTTCATGTGGAAAACACATCACTCGAAAGAATGTGGAAACAATGGCTTCCATGCTATATATATAATCACGTCCAAGGAGTAGATTGTAATCATGTGGACCTTGGACTACCATCACGTTCAAATAAATGGTTTTCTTTCTCAAAGTTATCGGTAACTTTGGAAGGATCCCTAATGGTCGACTGGTTCCTTTGTTGAAGCCCGACAAATTTTGTTTTTCAGGCAAAAGTGATGGTGAATCAAGCACTTTCCAAGCAATTGAGGAAAGGATACCCACCGAAGCCCCTTCTTCTATGATTGTGCCCGACACGATCATTTTGTAAACTTGTACTATGATTCAGAATGGTACATTAAGTGGAAGGCAAGGTTTTGCTAGTTGATTCCAATCAAAGAAAATAACTAGACTGCTCGGAGGAGGTACCGAATAAATGTCTGGATAAGTTTCATGAACTGGGGGGGTCTCTTCCTGTTGTGAAGGAATGTGCGGATTGCCCCCAAGTTAATTAGACTCTATATCGACAAAAAGAATTTGAACGGTGTCATTCTCATCCTCTTTGGAAACTATATCATCTGAAGGTGGATTTTCTGAAGGCAAGACTAGGTCGACTGCCATCTCAACCAGTTGACTTTGATTTGGTATGGACTCAGAAGGTTCACTTTCAATGATAGGTGATTCGATCGACAATTGAGTTATGTCAATTGGGTTTTCAACTAGCGAAGGACTTGGTAAGAGGTTCTTGTATCCAGGTGGAAGCTGCTGTAGTGAAGCATGACGATTATCCAAAATGATTTTGGCTTCGTCCAGAAAAGGACAACGGTGAAGAGTACGATCACCTTCACATAACCTACATGGAACTCTAACTTTTCCTTTTTGTCTGTTGACTTCGTTCTCAATAGTTGATGGTGTGCTGTCAACCTGACTGTCAGGGGTTGATGACACTGAATGGTGTAACCAGGGAGACCATTCCCTCAAGATCCGTGGGATGCAATGGCAATCTCGATGGTAATGTCTCTCCTTGCAGATTATGCATGGAGTTTTTGGTTTGGAACTTTAGTGTGCGGATTTTCGCCAGACGATGCATTTGTGTTCCCTTGTTTAGCTGGCTTCTTCTTGTTCTCCTTCCCTTTCTTTTTCTTCTCAGCTACTTGGTTTTTAGTGTCACTAGTTTCACCAAGTGAAGAGGAAGAAAGGGAAGGAGAAACAAATGAAGTAGAAGGAGAAGGGGTAACTTCAGTATCATCTGGTTGCTGATTAGTTTGTTGAGGAAATTGCGGTGTTTTGAATGACAGAGGTTGAGAAAAGCCATACCGGCAGGTTGATTGTGATTCTTGGAAGGGACAATGTAGCCATATATGGAGAACCAATATCTCCCCAAGAGGAGAAAGGACTAGGATTCCCTCCAAGGGGGATTCCTTGATTGGTAGACTCCATTATCTCAACCTCAGATCAACGTAGGAATAAGGATGTTATTCCGTTTACACTAAATTTTAAAGACACATTGACGCAACTTGCTTTTTCAATTTTTAAGAGTCGAGAAAAAGCTAAAGGTGACTCTAGTCGCCTTCGATTTTTAATGAGCCTGAAGTGACAAGTGCTCAGATGGACCTTTTCTTTTAAGGAGTCGAATTGGAACGAAAGTGACTGCTCCGGAAGTCTAGACAAAGGGTTTACCAAATCGATTGTAAAACTGCAAAATACACCTTGGTGATAAACGATAGAGAAATTACCAAGGACTTATGTACGGCAGTCAATCTTCCCGAATGCTGTGTTCAGTGCATTACGATCGATAGGGCAATAGACACGGCTTCCTAAGGATAAAGGATATCAGCCTATTGTGGTCTCCCAATATATACTCGACAGTAGAGGGAGCACAAGTCCGTACTGGCACTTGTCATATCAAAGAGGAGGAATCACCTAACCTTCGATGAAAATGATAATTACTAGGTTTTACGACGCCGAAACACGTATCTAGCCTAGACTTCTAGATGTGTTGCGTTAGATTCCAAAGCATTTTTATGTTCATTGAGGTTTATTTTAGAGTTGATCTTGCTTAGAAGTTTGTCTTTCAAGGTTCACTGCGTGATGTAGATGTGAAATTCATAAATATGCAATATAAAACGATAAACAATCATTTATGTTCTTTTAGCAATGAAAATCTTAGCTACAAAGGAAAGAAGATAATGATTTTCTTTCAGCAGAGAGCATAGAGCACACACTAAATGCACTTTCCTATATCAGATTTCGCAAGCAGTCAAAATGCAGATGCACGTGCATGTATTTGTTTTCTGCTTTCTTAATGTGTGAATGAAAAAAAGAAAGCTAAGTACAGATCTGAACTATTTTCTTTCAAAGCGATAGTACTAACAATTTATCTTTTCAAAAACGAAAGGAAGACTAAGATGACACTTTTCGATTTCAAATTGAAAACTGTTTTCGACACTTGAAATACTAATAATTTCAAAATCAAGTACAATGACAAAAGTAAAATCAACTATCTAGAATAGGAAGACTTTACGACACTCTTCTTTTGATTCAGAATGACAGTTACGACACTTTCATAAAAAATGACAGTTCGATTAGGCTACTTTTGATAAAGGAAGATTGTAAATGATTGACAAATACAAAAAAAACATTTACAATTCCTAATTGATGGAGGCTGAAATAATGTGAAGGAAGATGGTTACAGCAAGAAGGTACTGATCATGAACAACAAAAGTACTGAATAAAGCTGAAAATAATGAGAAAAACCAAATTTTAGAGCAGAAAAACAATTCACTCAATCATTGCACCTGCAACACAGGGAAACAGGGATGCATCTCACCTGCAACACGCGGGAGGTGTGATGCATATAGGTTGCATAGTTACAGACAGTGTGATGGGCCAAGGAGCGAAGCTAAGCTTGGTTTTTGCTCAAAACTTGCAGCTAAGTTCAGTGGTTTAGGCTGAGTAATGATGGACAATAAACACAAAGCATAAGGGTGGGATCTGATGAGATTCTGAGCTACCACAAGGCCACTTAGGATGCTTTGTAAGTCAGATGTTCAGTTCATAAACCAACCCGAAGATTGACTGAAGCAGAGTTTATCTACTTCGCAATTGCATAGCAAAGGCGTTTCGAAGGCTAGCTGGCTAACTTCAGGCTCTGTCTATGGTTTATAAAGCAAACAATAAAGAAACAAAACAAACTATTCGTTCCCCAGCAGAGTCGCCATTTTGTTTCAGGGAAAACTAGTGTTGATTCGAACTGCTAGTCCCACTAAGACGGGTAGCTATCTTAGAAACAAACAATGAAAGATTTTCAAGAGTTCCTTTAAGTGTGATAGATGGAAGAGAAGAAAAGAGGACCAAACTGGATCTTCCGCTTTGATCCTAGCTTGATTTATCCTTTCCTTAATAGAATTTGCCACTCCTCTCCTACTTGTCCCACTTCAAAGAGTACCTATAGAGTCAAAGTAACAACAAACTATCAAAGCATCTCTATCTAAAACATCATAAACAATGTGGAATCAGAAACACATTGACCATACAATTGCATTTATAAACAATAAGATTCACAAATACGAGATCATATGGAGGAAAACTCAAAGAACTTTATTAATAGTAATGTAAGAGAGGATTACAACCCAGCTATCTAATCCAGCATCATGCTCCCAGTTGTAGAAGCCATCTTACCTCATGCTCCCAGTTGTAGGTCGTTCTTACCTCATGAACAAGCAAATCACCCAACAATGAAATGTCTCTTCTCACCAACAAACCAACAACACTTCCTTACAAAATACAAAATTCCAGCCTCTAGATCTCTCAGATGAGGGATCCATTTATAGATGTCTTGCAAGGGTGTGAGTCAGCTCTGGGTTTTTGATTAGTGTCATTCCACTGATAGTTCTTGGTTCCACTTGGAGATTTCATGATCTCTTACTCATCCCTTGGCGAATTCAGAGAGGCAAGTGTCATAGGAGAAGTTTCTGGAAGATTCCATGATCATCCACCTTGCAAACTGTCTCTGCCATTTGTCTATTCTCACTCATCACACCCCACAGAAGGCCATTTGAGTATGCATCGCACCTGGCCAGTTAGGCAGTCAGTATGCATCACACCTTGCCCATGGAGCAGTCTGTATGGTCTAGTTCTGAGTAGTTTTTCAGGTGGAACTTCTGGGAAATGATGTAATCAATTGACCATGATCCTTTAGGGTGTGAAACAACACTTTTAGGGACTTAAGGAGTCCTTAATTTATGGACGTATGAGTTTGGAGTTGCAGTGCCCAAATATGTCTATAACATTGAGGGAACCAATGTGCTCACAAATTTTGAAGTTATTGAAATAGTCGATGACATTAATCCATACCCAGCCTTGCTCGAGATTGATTAGGCTTTTGACATGAATGCTATTATTAATTTGAAGAAGCGAAGCATGGTGTTTGAAAATAATGGCCTCAGAGTGGTTGTTCCATTGGATCCAATTGAAGGTGTGCGATACACAGAGCCAATATGTGATGACTATGACGACGAAGAAATTGATCATATATATAAGCTCACTATGCGAGATGAAGACTGAATTAATCCCACTGCAGATGGGCAGATCAGTTGGGAAAAGGATAGTTCTTTCCAATTAGACTCAGATGAAGAATTAGAAAACTGGCAGAATCTGTTGCATGAGGTCTCTACACTATGATGCAATATGATTACAAAGTATCTGCACTGTATATCAACTGAGGTACGTAAACTACCTTATTATGATGGGTTAAATGATGTCAATATTTTTCTTGACCATTTTGAAAGAGACGTGCTAGAGGAGCACAGGTTCCAGGCTCTATATTTGGCTTTAATAGCTACTCCTACAAGATGGTGGGGAACCCACGAGGACAATATTGCTGATTGGAAGGAATATCGTAGATGGAGGAGACTACAATTTCGCTCTGCAATAACACGGCTCAGTGAAAAGTACACAGGTAAGAATGACCTATGCAAACATCTAGTTCGATGGACTAAGGATTGGGTTGAGGTACCTCAACTGGAGAGGGTACATATCTTTATTCATACCTTAGATGTTATTCCAATGAACTTTTATTTGGATATGGAGTTGCGATACATGATTTCTGATTGGGATGAAATGAAGGAGAGTTTCTTGTTGACATTTAGCTTTGCAAACGGGTTCAAATTCATTTATGGGGCGATTCAGGCGATTAAGATAGTGATCTTCTGAACACTAATAGAGCCCATACCTTGGATGTATCCTGAATGGAATGCGGAAGTACACCATGCTTTGGAATGCTACAATGTTACTATGGAAGAAGGTGATGAGGATCTGTGAAATATCAATATTCCTAAGTCAGAGGGACTACGCGAAGTTTCAGGACTTGATGCATAGATCCCTGATATATCACAGTCGGTAAAAACAAAAATAGGTAAATATTGGCTTACAAGTAGAATCAAAGTTCATGCATATTGGTGACTATTTGGATGAAGACATGGTAGGCAAGGTTGCTGAATTGTTGCATGAATATCTTGACTTATTTCCAGCAAAGTTCTCTGAATTGAAGGGCATAGTAGGTGATTTGGGTATGATGAAGATCAATTTAAAGCCATATGCGAAGCTGGTTAAACAACGACCATATCAACTGAATCCCAAGTACAAGGAAAAGGTAAGAGAAGAGCTGGAAAAGATGCTCACGACAGGTATAATTGAGCCAGTAGAAGGGTTGGAATGGACTAGTCCAATGGTGGTCTAGGAAAAGAAAACCAAGGGTGATATAAGGATTTGTGTAGATCTACAGAAGTTAAATGATGCATGCGTGCATGAACTCTTTCCCACGCCTTTTACAGATGAAGTTCTAGAAAACGTTGGCAAACAAGAGGCTTATTCGTTCACAGATGGATTTTCGAGATATCACCAAATTAAGATTGTGTTGGAGGATAGAAGCAAGACTACCTTCGCTATCAAGTGGGGTTCATTCCAATATATAGTTATGCCTTTCAGACTGAAAAATTCTCCTGCAATATTTGCAAGGGTGGTAGTCACAACATTCATGGAATTTATTCACAAGTTTATTGAGGTCTACTTCGATGATTGGACAATATTTGGGCTAGTTAAGAAACATGTTTCTAGTCCGCGCCTAATGTTGGATACATGCAGGAAGTAGAAGATTTCCTTGAATTTGAAGAGATGTATTTTCTGTGTACCATATGGAATACTTTTCGGACATGTTGTATGTAAAAAGGGATTGATGGTAGATCCCGCTAAGATCGCTGTAATTATCAATTTGGATCCACCCAAGAATGTAAAGCAGCTACGCGCAACTTTGGGTCATACAAGGTATTAAAGGAAGTTTATAAAGGCGTATGTGCAGATCACTACACCAATGGAGTAGTTGTTGAAGAAGAATGCTATGTTTTACTGGGATGACGATTATCAGAATAGCTTAGATGTTCTTAAGGAGAATATGGTTATTGCGCCAATCCAAGTATTCCCGGATTGGAAGAAAGAATTTCATGTGCATGTGGATGCATCTTGTATAGCGTTGGGAGCTATTTTAACTCAACCAGGTGAAGCAGATATTAACCATTCGATTTCCTTTGCAAGTAGGAAACTATCTAAGGCGAAGCGAAACTATTCAAACACAGAATGAGAAGGATTAGCCATGGTATATGCACTACAAAAATTCAGGCATTATCTGCTAGGTGCACACTTTAAAATGTACACGGATCATTCTGCATTGAAATACATGGTCAATAAGTCTGTGTTGGGGGGGAAGATCTGTAGATGGTTGCTTCTCTTCCAGGAGTATGATTTTGAGGTGATAGTTAAGCTAGGAAGGTTAAATGTTGGACCTGATCACCTCTCTAGGATCGAGAATGACAAAGAACCCACTAATATTGATGAGTGGTTACCTGATACACAACTCTTCTCTGTTAGAGATGTTGATGAAAATTTTGTGGACATTATTTATTTTTTGTCGACTAGCATAGCTCTTGAAGGATACACAATGCAGCAAAAGAAGGAACTAGTAGTTAGGGCTGCATATTTTTCAGTGATTGCAGGACACTTACATAATGGGACCGGATGAAGTTCTATGCCGATATGTACCTGAGTATGAACGACATAGTATTTTGGCTGAAGAACATGGTGGTGTCACAGGAGAACACTCTCTAGGTAAGGAAACTGTGGATAAGATTCCGCGAGCATGATTATGGTGGCCTATGGTACATAAAGATTCTAAGGAGTACTGCAGTGTGTGCAATGTGTGTCAAAGGTCTGGAGGACCATCACGAAGGGATGAATTGCCCATAACTCTGCATATCATGCTGCAAGCATTTGATAAATGGGCAATTGACTTCGTTGACCAATTAACCCACTAGGGAAGAAGACGTGCACATTATATTATCACTACGACATATTACTTGACCAGATGGGCTGAGGCACAACCCGTAAAGGATTGCAGCACAAAAACTGCTGCGAAGTTTATATTAGAGTATATTCTGTCACAATTTGTATGCCCAAAGATCCTGATGAGTGACCGAGGTTCGCACTTCTTGACTGAAATAGTTAAAGCGTTGACAAAGGAATTTAAAATGCACCATCAAAAGAGTACGTCGTATCATCCTCAGGTGAATGGAATTGTTGAAGCTTTTAAAAAAATATTGGAGAATTCCTTAACGAATATTTGCAATGTTAATAGGAATGATTGGGATGTGTGCATACCAACGGTTCTATGGGCATATAGGATGACTTGTAAGAAATTGATAGGGAAAACATCGTTTAGACTAGTATATGGATAAGAAGCAGTGATGCCAATGGAGTATATAGTGCCCAACTTAAGGATCGCAGTAGTAACTGATATGGAAGATTGAGACTTCATGGAGGAACGTTTAGTGCAATTGCTTGCACTGGATGAGGATCGATTTTTGGTTGGTTTTCATCAGCAGGTGTAGAAATCTAGGGAAAAGGTGTGGAATCATTGTCACATTAAGGAATGCACTTTTAAGAATGAAAATTTGGTCCTGATGTATGACAACAAGTTCACAGAGTTTTGAGGGAAGTTTCAGATGCATTGGATGGGACCGGATTAATGGAAGTAGATTGAAGGTCTACAGGGATGATCTCGCCCCTGCAAGAATGCGATGACTACATGACAACAGGAAAGTCTTAGTGCTTGAGGCAACTAAAAGAAAGCACAGGACCATAAACTACTCTGCCGAGAAATGGTTCCGTCGAAGAAGGAGGGATGTGTGATGTTTAGGGAAATGGAGTAGGTGGAGAAATATGCGACAATGTAGCTGCGCCATAAGGGAGGATCCTGCACAACCTACCCAAATTGTGACCATTGGAAAAACTACAATTGATTTGACCGCGATTTTTCCGTTAAAGGGAGAAAGGGAAGTGTATTTAAGGAACATATTTATGCAAATCTGCTACCAAATTCACATTTATGAGGAGAATGTGAAGGCATTCAAATTTGAATTTGGCTATAAATATGGCATCCTGCTTTACATTTGGACACTTTGGCTCTTGAATAAATATGGTGAGTTTTTGCACCTAAGTCTTAGCCGAGAGAAGTGTTGCATGTCTGGTGAGGATTGGCAGGACGTCTACTGGGAATTTTTGAAATGGGTTTTAACAAACATCATGACTGCTACCCCTCCTACACATACCACAACTCCTAGATCGCCAAGGCCAAAGCCCACAATTGCAGGAGCGACAAAAACAATGGTAGAACCAGTAAAAGTAGCAACAGTGAAGAAGCAGAAGAAACCACAGAAGCCACCGGTATGATAGTCACCTAGGAAGGTGAGTGCTGATCAATGGAGCAAAGAAAATATGGAAAAAGAGAAAAAGAAGCAACCAATTGAACTGATTGACTTAGAGGAGGAAGAACTCGGGATAGGAGTTGAGGATGTAAGTCTCGACGAGGCCAAGCCAATTTCGTGGTTACCTCCATATATGCTGTCGAAAAAAGCTAACTGCTAAGTGACAAAGGACCCTGATGCAGTGAAATTTTCCATTTGTACACCTTTGCTGCCTGAAGATGTGCCCTATGAAGGAGTGTTACTGGTGCAGGTGCCACAAATTCACATGGAGGATTTGGGTTTGATGGATAGGGCCAAATTCCCTCATTTTGAGCCAAGAAAATACCTAAAGATGGTATACTATGAGGAGGCTGGTGTCACATGAGTAGAACCAATGACATGGGCGAACGAGATTCAACACGCCAATTTAGTAAACATGTTGACTATGCCTCATTTTGGGCGCAATAACATCAATACAATATGTGTGCGCCAGTTGTTGACTTTGGTGCACAAAGGAGCCTTATGGCTTTAGGAGAGGATCCCAATTGACACTATGCTGATCAAAAGGATCACCGTTGTTATAGACATTTTTGTGCCTTACAGCTCTAAGCATGAAATGTCCATAAACCAAGGGATCCTAAGTCCCTAAAAGTGTTGTTCCTACCCCTAGAGGAACAAGGTCAACCAATTACAGCTTCTCCCAGAAGTTCTCCACCAGAAACTGCTCAGAATCAGTCAAATCAGGATCATTTCAGCTGCTCCACTAGCTAGCTGCGTTGCATAGCACCTCAGTACACTAGATAGGTGCGTTGCAACGCACCTAAATGAACTACCAGGGTGCGCTGAGCGGGAAATGACAAATGGCAGTGTCATTCTGCGAGGTGGACAGACAATGGAAGCTTCCAGAATCTTCCCCAATGACACTTGCCTCACTGAGTTCGACCAAGGATGAGTAAGAGGCTCTCAGTCTCCAAGTGGAAGCAAGAACTAACAGAGAGAAGCCACTAGTCAAATCATAAGCTGAGTCATCCTCTTTGCATACATCTATATATGGATCCCTCATCCCAGAGATCCGGAGGCTGGAATTTTGTACATTGCAGAGAATTACTGTTGGTTTTGAGATAGAGATCAGTGTATTGGGTGATTTATGCTTTGTTGGAGGTGAAGAGGGGATTCCTTTGCTGGGGGGTTGATGCTAAATCAAGAATCATCGGTTGTAACTCCTTCTGGACCTTCTTGTTATATCAATAAAACTATTTTAGTTTCTCCTACATGTTTGTGTATCAATGATGTTTTGTTATATTTGCATGTTTAGCTTAAATCTGATCCTAAGCTATTTATGAATATAAATCCATGTCTTTGTGTAGTTTTCTTCTTCTGTGATCTTGCAGGAACTTGGTGAAGCTGGGCAAGTAAGGGAGCAGGTAGTTGGAAGTTGTCAAAGAGGAGAGAGATTGGATCAAAGGACTAGCGCAAGACACAGGTTGGTTCATCCTATTCCTCTTCGTTTATAGTTCATAAAGAAGAATACGAAAGTAGTTTTCCTTGTTTGTTTCTAAGGTACTGTCACACCTTAGTGGGATAGGGGCGTTCTGAGTAGACACTTTTCCCGTTAACAACCATGATGCCATGTGCAGGAGTAGACCTTGCCAATGCTTTTGTTGGCAAGTCTCAAGAAAAGAAGCTCGCAGACCAGGTGAAGAAAGATTCCAATGTCATCAAGAAGTCGCGAGGCTATGCTATTAGCTCAATTAATGATAAGGCAGTTGCCTTTTCCACATCCATTATGGCCAACAAAATTATGAGAAAGTGCAGAGTAGGCCAGCTCCAGTAATTTAGTTGGTTATGTAGTGCAGCCAAGGGGTGCAGTTTAATTGGGAAGGATACCTATGCCAAGAATTTGTGGATGATTGTCTCAAGGCACAGGAATATGGGAAACCATTCCACTATGCATGGTTGTTGCTGTTGATTGCTTTGGCAGCCTAGAGAACCATCGACGAGTCGCAGTTCCCTAATGTTGACCCAGACTTGTGTGAAGCCGCGAGGTACACTTCGCTATGGCATCGAGCGATCCAAGTCAGGTGGTCGAGAATAAGTTATTTTGGGTGTTGTTTGAGATGGATCTGTGCACCATGGTCAACCAGAAGCCATGGCTATCACCGGTGTTATTTACCCAATATCCTGGATTTGTGAACTTCAAAGCAGATTTCCAAAATGTACACATACAGGCAAAGAATGATGCAGATGGCACATGGTATGAGTTGCCCTATTTGGTCATAGAGCAGGTTTTTTTTTTTTACGTAATCTCTAACTGGTCAAGTGTGTGGATGGACCCCATTAAGGAAGCCGAAGGAGACTAAGCAAGTTTCAGCCAAACAAAAGGTACACTGACGGAATACCCCAAGAAGGTGCCTCAAAATGTCACTGTGGTCCTTGGGAAGAATACCACGTAGGAGCCAGAGCACGTAGACAAAGAGGAGCCGAACACGAAGGAACCAAAGCAGAGTGGAGTAGACCCTCTTAAGGAGACAAAAGATATTGAATCTTCTTTCATACTAAAGAAGGGGAATAAATCCACTATTGGAGGTGCACGCAAGAAGTAGAAGTCTGAAAATACCTGTAGCATTAAATCGATGGTCCTCACTGAGGGGGACATTGATGAGATTGGTGACACTATGCACTCCGTCACTGAGGATATGTAGGGAAACATAGAGAATCAATACAAATCATTACTATCGCAGGTCCAACAGGGCCTTAAAGAGCTACAAGTGTTAGAAAACGCGATTCAAGCAAGCGTCGTTCAGGTGAGCGAGAATCAAGCGAGCGTGTCAAAGACAAGTGTGACACCATGATTAGCCTCAACGTTGGTGGTAACCATAGAGGGCTGCACAGTGCCCATTCCAAGAGGGTTGTTATGCTTTACTACCGAGGTAGATCAGGCAACAATGCCATATGGAAGGAACTCAAAGTTGAACTTAGCGGCGCTACCCACTCAAGCATTACATGAAATCCACCAGGGAGTATCTGCCTAATTGAAAATCTGGGAAGAGCGGGCGGTCTTCGTAATCAAAGACATCAAAAGCTAGAATGAGCAGTTAGCTATTGAAGCTGCCAGGGCCATCCAGGATAGGGATGTAGCCTCTACGCGCAGGCATTAGCTGGACGACACCATCACTTAGACTTGCATTGAGCCACCAGAGCTCCTCATACATACTGGAGCATCTTCGGAAGAGAAGCTCAATAAGCTGGCAACCGTGGTGAAGGAATCCAAAGCGAAGGTTGAATGAGTCAAGTTTGAGATGCAAATGCAGGTCACAAAGCTATAGATGAAGCTACAACCCACAACACCTCTAGAAGTTCAAAAGTAGTGCGAGGCTATTATTAAGGCAGATATGGAAGTACTAGCAGCTGCAGTTAAGGACTGCAACTAGATTTTTGAGAACACTATGGAGATGTGGGCCTCGCTGCAGGAGGAACCACATGTACAAAAGATTGAAGTGGACATTAGGGACAAAAAACTATAGTTTGATGAAATCAGGGCAACAACGTGGACCTTAGCACCTGTGCAATGGTTCATGATACTATAGGTAGGAAAGGCCATTTAGGCTCAGATAGACGAGCAGCGACGAGCAACCTCAATAATTTCAGTGAGAACGCAGCCTTGGGCCGACAAAGATAGCCAACTCTCCCAGTTTGTCGAAAGTAAATTGAAAGGAATGCAACAGATACAGAGGACCATTGGCTTAGCAGTAGAGGGGCCAACTACTGAGAAGTTGGTCGAGGATGTTCAGTAGGCCGCCGCGCAGCGCACAATAGAGCTTCAAGCATTGAAGGCAGATTTTAGCGGCCTTAAAGCGCATGTCAAGGATGTACCAGTAGAGTGACTCAGGATGAGTCACGTCTTTATGTTGGGGGCCTGTTGGGATGGGGACCCCCATTCTCACTTTTGTCTAAGTTTTGAGTCAATTTTGTTGTAAGAATGTAAAGTCTCCACATTTTCAGGAGGGAAGCATGCAAAATGTTAAGAGTCAAAGGGGATTTTAGGCAGGTCAAAGCCCCTTATTTTGATGGGTTGTTTTGATTATACAATGAGCTGAACCCATGGTTCATGGACCATGGTAATGTAATGTAAAAGATATAAAGGAAATCATTTAGGAGTCATTAATTAGTTCTAAGCTTATGGATAATTGATGAGTAAGATTTTGAGTCTGTATTCTGTATTCTGGCGAAGGGGAAGGATCTGAAGCTGAGTGCACGGAGACCTTGGTAAGTCCACAGCTGAGAGCATGGGCCCCTCCAGCTTTGTGCGCAGGGTGAGAAGAAGTGTAATTATTGAAGATATGAAGTAATAAAGTATATTTGAAGCAATTATGTCAAATTCTCTGTATACTCATATGTTTTTGTGTTTATGCTTAGTTATGATTCGATTCTCTGTGATATTGCTTTAATTGCATCATGAAGGTCTAGATCTACTTTTATGTGATAACTTTTGCATGTTAGAACACTTAGACGAAGCTTATAGATCTATTTAAGTAGAAATCACTGTAAGTATGTGATTATGAAGATAAGGGTTTGCGAAGGTCAGATCGGGCCCTAGATTAAGGAACCCCTTGTTGCTACATCACATTTCCTTCTAGATGCAGAAACCCGCTTCTAGCATCCCCCAATACTGCCTTGGGTGAGACTGTAGTCTGCACTAAGCGGACTATTACCGAAAGGGCCGATCGTGTAGGGTTTTGTTGGTTAGTGAAACTAACTCTGAACATGGGTCCAAGCCTCCTCAAGCCAACATTCCGCTTGATTTCACAAGTCAATTACATTCATTTAAACTGCACTTTGATTGTACAAATAACGTGGTAGAGTATGAAGCTCTCATCATTGGGTTAAACCTATTAAGAGAGAAGAAGGCGCAAAAAATTCACATTTTTGGTGACTCAGAGCTGATTGTGAACCAAGTCAAACGTAACTATCAAACTAAGCATCCGAGAATGAGAGCCTACAAGAATGAAGTTTGGGATTGATTTTCTAACTTCTTTTCAGAACATGAGATCACACTGGTATCAAGAGAGAAGCATTAGGGGAATTTTGAGGCCTAAAATGGGTCTCCTAAGAATGTACAACCAAAATAAACTTTATAAGAACCAATAGGATTCAAGATGATGATGTCAACCATGGGGGATGATTCACCATTTTTGGAGTAAAAAATTAAAAAGATTAAAAAATAATAAAATAATAAAATAATAAAACTGGGTGAACTGTAATATTTAGCTGCGCGCGCGTTCGCCCTAATCGAACCTGAGCTTCTGCGATTCCGTCTTTCGGCCCTCGGCCTCCCTCATGGACCCTCCGGATCCGCCCGGAGGGGATCCGGATCTGCAGCAGGCATTCTCGTCTCTGGTGAAATCGTTACCTCAAAACAGACCAAGACCCTCAGCAACCAAATTTGTAAAGAAACTGGATGTCCTGCAAGAAGTTCATTTGCCTCCGACCATTCCTCGCATGGCAGCCATTTCGCTTGCTGAGAAGGGATTAATCGGTCAATTTACAGGGTTATGGCCCTCGCCCAAAACTGTGCAAAGATGGGTGGAGCGAAACTGGGCAGACAAGGTCCAAGGAAAAATAGCAATCAGATTTTGCGGCAGAGGATACTTCACTTTTCATTTTGAATCCAAGGAGGATAAGGACCTTATCTTCCGCAACGGGCCTTACTTCATGGATTCCAGAGGTCTTTACCTCAACAAATGGACCCCGGATTTCGATCCCGAGCTGGATATACCAAGTGCTGTTCCAGTCTGGGTCAGACTCCCTCATCTCCCCCTCCACTGCTGGGGAGACGACTCTGTCAAAGCTATTGGGAACGCTGTCGGAAAATACATAGATCGTTGCGAACCTAAGGACAACATGCAGGCCTGTGCGCGAATTTGTGTGGAGGTTGATCTTGGACGCGGACTGCCGGAGGCAATCAAACTGAAAGTGGACGACTGGTGCCATATCCAACAGCTGGACTACGAGCAGATCCCCTTCAAGTGCAAGGTATGTCACGAATATGGACATTTTGCTAATAGATGCCCAAAACTTATTAATGTTGACTCAAAAGAGCAAGAAGGACAGTGGGAAACGGTTAAAAAAAAAAAACCGAATCCGCCTCCGAAGCAATCTGAATCTGAAACCCCAGGGCCTTCTCAGAAACATCCTTCACATTCTCTTTCTCATCCCCAGCAATCCCCTTCTTCCCCTAAGCAATCCCATCCTCATTCCTCTTCCACCCCTCCTCATCTCCCGGACCTCTCCATCCCTCCATCATCCAATCCTTTTGCCTCCCTCTCTGAAGATGATCCGGTTCTGGAACCCATCTCTTCTGACCCGTTGCCCCACCCCTCACCCCCTCATTCTTCCCAGCCATCCCCTGACTCAATCCCCATAAGAATTACAAGAAGCTCATCCAAGGAACATGGAGCCTCTAGCGACATCCCTAAAAAGCACGGACCAGGAAGGAAGTCAGCAAAGCAACACAGAGAAGAAAACGCCCAGAAAGACATTGCAATGGGATCCCAAACACCTATCGAATCCTACATCCAGGGATTCTCAGATAAGGAAAACAATAATAAAGGTAAAGAGAGGCGGGCACCTCTCCATATCACTGGTAAATAATGATGAAGCTGCTATCCTGGAACTGCAGGGGAATGGGGCACCCCTCCAAGAAAGCAGCCCTAAGGGAGCTTATAAATAGTGAAAAGCCCGAAATCATTCTCATCCAAGAGACAAAGCTCGATCAAACAGATATCAACAAACTCATTTCTCAACAAAGACAATATAGCGGATGCGCTAGTGAAGCTAGAGGAGCTTCGGGAGGAATATTAACTATGTGGGATAATAGCAGATGGATCTGCAGTTACTTCAATATCCACCAGAACTGGATCTGCGTCAAACTGGAAGGCAAGGACAATGGAGCCGAGGTGAAAATATATAATGTTTACTCACCTAACCATTACAGGGAAAAGGAAGCTTGCTGGACCGCCCTGAACACAGCTATCGAAGAAGATCCAGACAGCAACATTATCTTAGCAGGGGACCTCAATCTGGTCATGCACAGCAACGAGAAAAGAGGAGGGACTTTTGCCCCAGACCCTTACAGAAGCAAGCTTGAGCATATAATGCAAGAGAAAGATTTAGTGGACATAAAGCCAAAGAACAGAAGATATACATGGAGCAACAAGCGAATCGGAGCAGGTAATATCATGGAAAGACTTGACCGTTTCCTTGTGAACGTAACCTTTCTCTCCACCTTCTCGATTGGTCAGTCCGATATTCTCAGCTCTTCTGCTTCAGATCACTATCCAATCACCCTCTCTCTGCACAATCACAGCCAATCGGGGCCTCTCCCGTTCAGATATTCTCCCCTTTGGAATCGCATCCCGGCGGCCAGAGAAGTGGTGAAGCAAGCTTGGTTCCAACACGTGGAGGGATCCCCAGTTTATATCTGGGAAACCAAACTGAAACAAACCAGACAGGCCCTCAAACTTTGGGCAAAAAACAACTATCAGGAACCCGAGATTGTCAAAAAAGACTTAAAGAAAAATCTCGAGTCCGTCCAGCTAAACATAGAAGCGCAGGGCCTCACGCAGCAAGCTAAAGAAAATGAGATCCGTCTGTATGCTCAACTTAAACAAATAGCAAGAGAAGAGGAAATTAAATGGAGGATCAAATCAAGACAGTTATGGCTTCGCGACGGAGATAAGAATACCTCATACTTCCACAAACAAGCCACAATCAGGAAGACAAGGAATGCTGTAAGTAATATCAAAGACAGCGAAGGGAAAAATCATGACACTCAGGAATCCATTAAAGCCGCTGCATCCTCCCACTTTAAAAAACTTCTAACGGAAGATAAGAACGAGGAGGACTATTCGAGCCTTCTCCAGCATATGACGAGCAATGTCACTCAAGAAATCAATAGCAAGCTCACACAAGAAATTGAAGAAGAAGAGGTACATTCTGCAATCTGGAGTCTCCATCCGGACAAAGCTCCAGGTCCCGATGGCTTCTCAATAAGCTTTTATCGAGAATTCTGGCATCTGATAAAAAAAGACCTTCTAAAGATGATTCGATGGTCCTTCCGGAAAGGCAAGCTGGGGGGCTCCACCAACTCTACTTACCTTGCTCTTATCCCTAAAGAAAACAGGCCTTCCACCTTCTCTAGATTTCGGCCCATATCCCTTTGCAACTCCTCTTACAAGATTATAACTAAAATCTTATCCGCTAGACTTAAGCCCCATCTAACCTCTTTAATCTCTGAAAACCAAGGGGGATTCTTGCCCAACCGTCATATCTCTGATTCTATTCTCCTGGTGCAAGAGGCAATCCACTCTAGCATGAGCAGAAAGGAAAAAGGGTTCGTCCTAAAACTTGACCTTGCCAATGCTTTCGACAGAGTCAGACACTCCTTTCTCTTTGCTGTTTTACTCAAATTGGGCTTCAATGCCACATTTATTAGCATGATCAAAGCTTGCATTTCCAACCCCTGGATATCCCCCTTGATCAATGGGCGACCTTGTGAAGCCTTTCAATCCTCCAGAGGTCTAAGACAAGGATGTCCCCTGTCTCCGTATTTATTTATCCTTATGGCAGAATCCCTTAGTAAATCTTTGGATTATAACCGAAGAGTTGGTCTTATCACAGGCATCCAATTTGCTCAGGGTACAAAAAATATCAACCACTCTCAATTTGCGGATGACACCCTTTTGATGGGTGGGGCATCGATCACTATTGCAAGGCGGTTCAAAAAGATCCTTGACCAATTTATGGCTTTCTCAGGTGGAATGATCAATCAAGTGAAAAGCTGTGTTTATGGATGGAATGCCTCGCACCACACCATTCACTCCATTGCTTCCATTCTTGGTGTCTCTCACAAGCTGGAATGGAACAACTTCACTTACCTTGGGATGCCTGTTGGTATTGGCCCTCTGAAAACTGAAACTTGGAGTGGAATCCTGGATAAAATCAAAAGGAAAATTCAACACTGGGGATCCATGTGGCTGAATCCAGCAGGCCGTTTAGTCCTCTTAAAATCAGGTCTGATATCTCTGCCTATATATCGCTTCTCTTTGATTCAAGCTCCAATGGCCGTTCATCACAAAATGGAAAAGGCTCTCAAACATTTTCTCTGGCAAGGAGGGAAAGTGGAGAAAAAGAAGTTTAATCTAGTCAATTGGAAAAGTGTCATACAGCCTCTTGAAAAAGGCGGGCTCGGAATTAGATCTCCTCACCTGTTAAACTTAGCTCTCGGGGCAAAGATGGTCTGGAGGCTATTAACTGGAGACTCTGCTTGGTGGAAAGCAGTCCTCGAAGCCAAGTATCTAAACAGTTCTAGGCACCATCTGTTAAAAACCAATATCCCCATCAGGGACAGCTCCAATATTTGGAAGCTGTGTAAGAAAACCATTCCTTTCATTGCCCAAAATATCTCAAAAATTCCCGGGGAAGGCAGCAGCATAAGTATTTCCATGGATAGAATTATGGGCCAGAACTCTATAGGATCCAATAAGGAGGCAGTCCCAGCTATCAATTGGCTCAACAACAGAGGAATTTGGAATCTAGCACAAATAACTCAGTGGGGAAACCATTCTCATTCTTGGACAGGCTGGTCTTTCCCGAATTATCCTAAGGAAATAGAAGCAAGTTTTCTTGTCTTGGAAAATCTTTTGCACAGCAAAGCACCGGTTCAAAGAGGAAGTGTTGATAGCTATCGCTGGGATCCCACAGGAACACTATATACAGCCAAAGCAGGGTACCAAAGAATATGTGAAAATACCTTTCCTCAGGCAATATGGATTCACTGGAAATTGGTTTGGAAAGCTGAAGCCCCTCCCAAAATAAAATTTTTCTTTTGGCTTCTATTGAAAGGAAAGATCCTAACAGCAGAGAATTTGAAAAAAAGGGGAATTCAGGGACCTTCCCGATGTCCAAACTGCTGTCAAGCCGAAGAAACAATGCAACATCTGTTCATAGACTGTCAAGTTGCTAAGAGATGCTGGAACAACATGGCTGCAATAGGGGCGGTTGCTTGGGAGCCAAGGGCAACTATAGCTGATTCAGTTCTAAGTTGGAAGAAAATCTGCCCATGGAAAGGGAAGAAGAACAATCTAACTCAAAGGATTTGGAATACAATTCCACTTACCCTGGTCTGGAGCATTTGGCTGGCCAGAAACAAAAAAGTCTTTCAAGATAAAGACCACAACCTAAGGATAATCTGCCACAAAGCTAAGACTCTTGCTGTTGAAGCAATCATTTCCCGTACTCAAGGCAAAATTGAAACCCATTATCTCAGCACAGAAGAAAGAAACTTGCTTAACTTTGGGCCCGACAATGTCATCAATGTTCAGGCGCTACAGAAAGAGAGTCTTCCACAGAATGAAAAGAGTAAAGGATGGAAGCTGAGGCTTAAAGAGGAAGAATTTGTCCAATGGTTGAGTAATTGTAATAGATACCACATGTTTTTTGATGGAGCTTCAAAATCCAACCCAGGCAAAGCTGGGGCAGGCGGGTTAATATGTAATGGAAATGGCGTTCTAATTCTCCAATTCGAGTGGGGGTTGGGCGAACTATCAAACAACAGGGCTGAAGGTCTTGCCCTGTTTCAAGGCCTTGTGCAATTGCTCAAGCTAGGAATAAAGAAAGCAACCATATTCGGTGACTCAGCTATCATAATCCGTTTGATGGTGCTCAAGCAGTCCTCGCCCAACATATTACTTCAGCAAATCAATAACAGAAACCAGATCCTCAACAATCTGATGGAGGAGACCAATTACTTCCACATTTTGCGTGGTCTCAATAAAAAGGCTGATAGTCTTGCCAACAGGGCTTGTGATCGACCTCAAGGCCAACTCAGCAGCAATGCTATCCTATCATCCTACTCATTACCATGACCAAGCAATCAGTCCAAGCATGCAGCACTCTAATCGACAGGATCCGCACTTGTGAAAATATCAGCAGTGCAGAACATAATTTTGATATGGATGTAAGGAATTTTGTCAGAAGGCAGAAAGGAAAATCAGCTCATCCTTCCCATTACAAAGGATCTAACATCCCGCACGATTCCAGTCAGCACACTCAGGACATAACAGGTGTGGACGACGGCAGTATGCTCAAAATCGGGATTGGGAAATCTATTCACAGACCGGGAATCCGTCGAAATGCCAGAAGTAATCATACCATCATTCAAATCACTTGCTCTACTCCAGACTTGCATTGGGCTGGGTCGTTCATTTCTAGGAATGTGCAGCCCTGTTCCCGCCCCCTCTGTGCTCTTATTCTATATATTCCCGGTTCGACCCTCATCTTTCCTCATCCTTTCGATCCTTCCTTGATTCCAGACTCCTTTCCCCTTCACTCAGACTCAGTGAGCTCATCCATAGATAAGTTTCACATCCCCCGCAGCAAAGAGGAGTTAGCAGCCCAAATCAGTGAAATCGCCCCTCAGAGAATCCAAGCCCAAATAGTGATGGAGCGTCCTGAGCAATGCTTCCATTGCCGCGATCTACAGGCCGAATTCGAAGAGGTCAGAGCTCAACAAAAGGTATTGGAAGATCAAGTCCAGAACATGGAGGCCAGGCACGCTGAACAGATCCGGAACCTGGAAGCCAAATTTGACGAGCAGTTCAGAATTTTACACAGCAAGTACCGCGCAGAAATGAACCTGTTTCTTCACCGAGTTCATACTCTGCATGAGCAGTTCAACGGACTCAGCAATAGATGCATACACGCTGAGGAATCGCTGTCAATCTTAAGGGAAATCATGGAGAAAAAGTAGAAAGATAACTCATCATCCTCAAGTGCAAAGCCAATGGAAGCTGACCAGAACCCAGAGGATTCCACAGCGAGAAAGATTAGTCGTATTGACATTGATTAATTATGTGCTGTAAATGCAAGTTTTGGTGCCTCCAGTATGTCCGAATTTATAGTAGCAATAGATGTTTTTTAGCTAGAAGTTATAGAAATCGATTCAAGGACAGGAACCTCATGATTTCTCCTTGGATTTGTAATGCTCTTGAAGCAATCCATGTATGGCTTCACGCCTTATTCCTTTTTTCAGTCTAATATATAGCAGCCGATCTTGTTAAAAAAAAAAATAATAATAATAAAACTATTTTTTCAACTCGTATTTTCAACTTATCTCCCTAAGGTTTTACTCAAATTTTGAGTAGGAGTATTCGTTGGATGAAAAATCTAATTCCTCATCCAAGGAGTACCCATGTTGCATACTTTTGATGGACCTGCTACATGAAAAATGAGAAATACATGAAAAATGTGACTGCAATCACGTTTTTTCATGTATTTCTAATTTTTCGTGTAGCAAGGTCCATTGAAAGTATGCAACATGGGTACTACCTAGACGAGGAATAAAATTCTTCATCCAATGAGTGTTTCCGCTCGAAATTTGAGTAAACCCATAGGAAGATAAGTTGAAATACGAGTTGAAAAAATAGTTTTTTCTTTTTTCCCTTTAAAATTTGATGACGTAATCTAATCTTATTTTATTTGCACTATGATTTTACAATTTCCTTAGGAGACCCATTTTAGTGTAGGAATTTACAGGGTAAGTTCCTCAGATAGAAAACCAAAGGATACCGCTCACAAATAGATCACAGATCAATACACTAGTTTTCTTGACGTGGTTAAAACCCTCAAAGAGGGAAACAGTCCACAGATTGAGCCAATGTAGCCACTTCAGGCAATTTATTAATGAAAGAAAGAAAATTTACATAAGCTTCTCTCATGAACGGTCACCTTACAAATGACCCTCCATGCTATTTAAATAGAGATCATGGACCAATCGGGTGTTAAGCCAGAGATCAAGTGTCGGTAATACCGAGGAGAGAATGAACCGTCGGATCACTTCATGTCTAGAACATATCGTGACCATTAGATTGTAAGTTAAAAAAGTACATGGTAAAGAAACACACTTTACCTAACCCTACACTAGACCAAGTTATACTTAATAAGAATAACTTGGGATAGGATTGAATGATTTACAAATATGACACAATAGGAGAAGCAAGGAAGCATTAGAGCATATCAGCCCTTGGTGAAAACTTCCCGAAATCCAACCATAAATCGAATTTTAGTAAACTTCACCTCTATGAGAGCCTTTGTAAAGATGTCTGCAACTTGATCAACGGTTTAACAATATTGCACTTCAAGAACATGGTCATGAATGAGCTTTCTGATGAAGTCCATGTGTAGTTCAATGTGTTTGCTGCGCTAATGTTGGACTAGATCTTTGCATAGTTGAATGGCACTTTGATTATCACACCAAAGTGTAGTCGGATGCTGCTACTGAAATCCAAACTCTGACAGGATCTTCCGAAGCCATAGGGATTCCTTACTAGCTTCTACGATGCCATGATACTCTGCTTCTGCTGAAGAAAGATAAATGGCACTTTGTTTCTTGCAAGTCCATGTAATAGGTCCAGAACCAAGAGTGAAGACATAACCTGCAGTAGACTTCCGATCATTAGGGTCACCAACACAATCAAAATCAGTGAAACCAACCAATAGAGGAGATGCTTCTACACTGTAATGAATCCCAAACTGAACTGTACCTCGAACATAATGAAGTATTCTTTTAGCTGCTTTCCAATAACTCTCATGTGGGTTTTTCATAAACCGAGCAATAAGGCCAACAACAAAGGAAAGGTCAGGATGGATATGGGTCAGATACAAAAGTTTTCCTACAATATGACGATATAATGTAGCATCAACTTTAGGGAAGTACAAGTAACTGAAAGTTTGGATCCAGACTGAAAGGGAGAAGGGGTTGGCTCACAATATTCCATGTGAAAGTGGCGTAGAAGATCACAGGCATACTTGGAATGGGAAAGGGAAATACCTTCCTTGGATTGCAAGACTTGAAGACCAAGAAAATAATGCAAGTGTCCTAAGTCTGTCATTTCAAACTGCTTTTTAAGGCTGGACTTCACATGGTTTATAAGCTTGAGATCACTACCAGTAAGGATAAAATCATCAACATAAAGAACAAGAATGACAAGAGACTTACCAACTTTCTTGGTGTAGATAGTATTGTCAAAATGGCACCTAGAAAAGCCAGTATCTAAAAGAAAGCTATCCATTTTGGCATACCAAGCCTGAGGGGCTTGCTTGAGACCATAAAGGGATTTCTTAAGCTACCATACAAGGCTGGATTCTGTTTGTATAAATCTAGGAGGTTTTTCCATATAGATTTCTTCATGCAAGTCCCCATGCAAGAAGGCAGATTTAACGTCCATCTGATGGACTTCCCATTTGAAAGATGCAACAAGCGAAAGAACAAGGCAAATATAGTTCATTTTGGAAACATGGGAGAAGTTTTCAGTATAGTCAATGCCTTCAACTTGTGAAAAACCCTTAGCAACAAGACAAGATTTATGTTTATCAACTTTTCCATCTGGTCCAAACTTGGTTCTGTAAACCCATTTGCATCTAACAAGTTTGCGTTCCTTTGGAAGAGTAACAAGATCCCATGTATCATTTGCCAATAATGAACAATATTCTTCATTCATAGCTGCGTCCCAATCTAGATGGTCTGAAGCTTCTGCAAAGGTGTCAGGATCATAATTTGCTGAAGCTTGAGCCAGTAAAGAAGAGGCTCTATCGAACCAAGAATGTGTACATCGCTGATTTGTAGGATCACCTGCAAGAGCACTTGCTGCATCCCGAGTAGAAAAGACCCATTTTGGAAGCTGAGGAGCTGAACGAGGATCTTGAGAAGGTGGGGGAGGATTTTCATCCTCGTTGTCATCATCTGAAGAAGAAATATTTCCAGAAGTAGAAGGGATAGAGAGAGGTGGCACATCCATCAAACTAGGCTCGTAGGCCGATATATTTCAACAAACTTTACATCTCTTCTAATGATAACATTTTTGGGCTTAAGTGGAATAAGTCTATACTGTTTGACATCTTCAGAATATCCAACAAAAATACATTTTTCACTCTTAGGTTCTAAGGCTTTATGTTTCTCATCGGGAATATGGCCCATGCTTCACTTCCAAAAACATGAAAGTGACTTACATCTGGTTTAATTGAGCTCCATGCTTCTTTTGGAGTGATATTATTTAAAACCTTAGTAGGAGTGCGATTTACTATGTAATTTGCATAGTTAATTGCTTCTGCACAAAAATTAAGACTAAGTCCTTTATATTGAAGAATACAATTAGCCATTTCCTTTAAGGTGTGATTCTTCCTTTCAGCTATACCATTTTGTTGTGGAGTATATGGAACAATATGTTGCATTTGAATTCCATGCTCAGTATATGCGAAATTTTGACTAGATGAACTGGATTCATCTCCATTTTCAACAGGACACTTTGATGCGTAATCTTTGGATCTCGTTGCTACCATAATGCTGGAAGACATCATCATGATATCTGTCGATGGGGATGAGGAGGATTGGTTGTGAGAGACCATTTTACTATCTGGAGGAAAATGATCCTTCAAAACAGTGGGTGTGGGCGAAATTTGACGAATTTAGAAACTTCAGCCCGATGAGGGCACTCCTTAGTGTAATGATCTTCCTCATAAATCAAGCAAGGATATCAAGGTTTCCTCTTTTTGTCAGATGGTTTGTTTTTGGATCATTTATCCTTAGAGCGATTGTCTTGTTTAGTTTTTCCTTTTCCCTTTTTCTTATTTCTAGATGACTTACCCTTGCGAGTAGATGAATCTATGGCTTTGATTTCGAAAGTAATTCCGAGAGAAGGATCTTCATCAGGTGAATCAGATAGAGCCGAAACTTGAACATTCTTAGAATTTTTCTTTTTGTTCTTAGTCTTCTGGCTAACAGAACCAATCATGCCATTTGTGGCATGTGATCATGGAAGAGGTGGATTAATTGGAGTAGATCGGGGTAAATCTGGGATCTTTTCATACAAAGTACCAGAATGAGTATAAACAAGATCGAGATCTTGAGCACGGGAAATTACCTGCTCTTCGGTTACAACACCCCCTTTGGCCACATCTTCAGTTATTACTGGTAAAAGTGATCTTATAAATCATTCGGCCAGAATCTTGTCTGGAATGTAAACTTTAACTAGGCGACGTCTTCGTCTCCATTCTTGAATATGATTTGATATATGGGTAGACGTTGACTGCTTTAAAGAAGTCAAAACTTTAGTTCCATTGCCATACTAAACGGGTAACTGAAAATGGGTCAAAACAACTGTAGCAAGGGAATTCAATGTGTTGAAAGAAGCATACGGTAATTATACATACCCTTTGGCTTCCCAATCGATTAGGGTTGGTTGGAAAAGTATTAATTTAATAGAATCGTCATTTAATGAGTTGGACGCGCATCAAAGATGGTAGGTCATGACATGGTTGGATGGATATTCACCTTAATTACCTTCAAACTTAGGAATGTCACTGTGAAACTTAGTAGGAATAGCGGCCAATAGGGTAAATAAATAAGTGGATCATTAGTTAGCCAAGAGAGGTCAAGAAAATCCAAAGTTGCAATGAAAGGCAACTGACGATTGGTGTCATGCGATGGATATTGATAACCCTGAGGGGCAAGTCCTGTAACAGGAGGAGGATATCCTTGATATCCTAGGATAACCTAGATATCCTAGGATAGCCTGAGCAGTTGGGATCTGCATACCTCCTAGGTATCCAAGATGAGCCATACTGTATTGCGGTTGAATAGGTTGTTGAAACGTATGACCTCGGTATGGTTAATTCTGGAAAGTGATATTCTGACCCATTTGACCTTGAAAAAACTGTCCTTCAAAGGGTTGGCTTTGCAAGGGTTGACCTTGGAGAAATTGAGTTTGAAAAGGTGTAGCTTGAACAAACTGACTTTGGGGTAAACCTTGGAAAGATAGCCCTTGAAAAGGTACTTGCATATATGGAACACTAGTTTGAAAAACAGGTATTTGTGGTGCCGATGGAATCGTAGGAATGGATTGAACATCATATGCCTGAGGTAAAGACTGAACAAGAGGTTGCATAGTAGCCTGTGACATAAGAAGGACAATTATTTGCCATACACTTGGAATGGGAGTTCTAGGCGAACTTGAACCTGGGTTCTGAATAGACGTTGCCATAACGGATTTCTCTATGGTTTGATGGGTACTTTGGGTGGACTGTTGAAGCAATTGTTGGGCAGGTGTTGATGAGGTAGCCTGCATGATTGGTTGGACTTGAGAAGACATACCTTCGAAATGAAGTTGCTGCATAGGTTGTTCAAGAGGTTAGCCAGGTTGATACAAAGGCACCTAAGAAGCAACAAGAATTGATTGTTGAGAAGGGTTCCAGATTGTATCCAATCTAGGGTAAGGCATTCCATAGGTGGGTTGAGGCATAACAGACTAGCCTAAACCGGTTTAAGGCATTTGAGCATAGCAAGGTATTTTACGGTGGGGGGTTTCCCCCCAGCTGTAGGTTAAGGTCCACCAAAAGGTTGTCCTTGAGGTCGAGGATACGATGGTTGCCCCCCAGGCGGATAATAACCACCTTTTGGGTTAGCTCATTACCAAAATTACCAGAAATCATATTAATGGCTTGTTTAGATGCCAAACCTTCATTGGTAGGGTTAATTACACCAGTTGACATGTTTGAAGATGAGTTCGAGGAAGAATATTCTGAATAAGATCCTATGAGAGAGTGATATCCAGGTGGTAAAAGACCACCATACAATTTGGACTCTGGAGAAGTGGAATACATGGATGTATCTGTCACGACACTTCTCAAAATCATTGTGGACCAGTCAAAACCGGGTATGGTAGAATAAGGATTTGTGTAACGCGGAATCCCTTGCCCTAAAAAGTTCAAGGGTGTAAAATACCAAGGGTTAGGGTGAAGAGATCGAAACAAAAGTTCTAAGATATCTACAGGTTCACTGGGAGAAACTAGAGGTTCTTACTCTTTGTCCGAAACAAGTTCTTCAATGGAAATAAGATCAGGAGGAAGGTGATCAGTAATGATAAGTTTCACACATGGTGAAAGTGGAGGATACAAAATATGTGTTGTAGTAGATTTATGAATTTTAGGCTTAGAAATATCAGACTCAGGTTCATTAATATATGGTTCGGAAACGGTGTTTCTATCAGAAGATTCTCCGATATCTGATTTAGTTTGAATGATTTCAGTAATTTGTAAATTAGTTGTTACTGAGTGTGATGTTAAATTTTGAGTTTGATCAAATTAAATTTATATTACTTCAATGCCTAAAATAGTAGATGTTGTAGGTTGATTAACTTTAGTTCCTCTTACATCAGAATCTATAATAGTAGAAGTTTCAGTTTCTGTTGCAGTTCCAGTTTCAGATGATTTAGATTTTTTGCTTTAATCTTTTCTAACTGACTCAGTGTATCCTCAGGGGAATCCCTGAGTATCCTACGTGATTGTCTTGGTAGTTCCGCCAAAATGATTTTTTTTTTTAAATTATTAATCACACAATATCTAAATTACACCTAAAGTCTCTAAAAAGTAAAAAACAACACAGAAAGTAACACGTGCTAAAAATCTAGGAGTTCAAACCACACAAACTTACTCTTCACAGAGATCAATATATACTAGTTAGTGATGAAATCCAACATTGAAGAGATCAAGGTGATTTTTTTATTATAGAAAATTAGTATTTGGACCAGTTACCCTGACGACCTGCTTAATGAAACGGTCTGGTGCAAGTAAATCTGCTATAAACCATCCCAAGCAAAGATTACCCTCTAGAGAGTCCAACTGAGTCTAGCCAATATCTGTTCCAGGTACAACATAACCTTCCCTCTGCCATCACCATAGGTAGAGCCCTAGGATTATAGTCACTATGTTCACCAAATAAAACAATTTTACTTGGGGACACGCAAGGGAAGAGTAACAAGCTCAATCCCCTTGAAGCTCCTCCACATGATCAATTGGAGGTTTACTTCTAGTGACTCAAAGTACCTTTCGGCACCATTGTAATACGTGTAAATCACTGTATCTAGGCCAATGAAGTGGGTCATATCACTTCACCAGATTCGACATGATCTCGTGCTTAACTCATGTCTAAGAAGAGCTTCCCAGAGAAAAACGGAAATACTTGGATTTTCTCTCCCTAACTCAAGACTCTATTGTCTGTTTGTAGCTTTCGAAAGATTACTTCCTTCCCTATTCCAAAGACCTACACTTAAGCTACTGTAGGTGAAAAGAGCCCTAAAAAATATAAAATTCTAAGTGAATTTTAATTAGCGTTGTATTATTAAGCTGTTCTTTTACTCAATGGGTAATGGAGGCGAAACTTATGATGTTGTGACACGACTCAAACTATTAATGCACTCTAGAATTCAAAAGCAACTTTTAATTTTCGATGAAATTATATTTAGAGAAAAGAAAGAGTTTTCTTTTATTTTTGAGAAATAAAATGCAATAAATCACAACTTTTCAACTTTTCTCAAAACAACCAATTTCATTATTTTGTAATGAAAAATGCAGTCAACAAACTAATTTCCAGATTTTCCCTAATTATCAAAATAAACTAAAAATTCTTTTCTTCTAATCACTTGAAACTTTCAAGCATACAGAAATCAATCAAGAAGATGGAGAAAATACATATTCTCCTATGAATGCTTTGATTTGATGATAACAATAGTGCAATCGCAAAAATTTTTCCGCGATGAAAGAAACAACTTCTTTTATCAAGCAAAAATAACTATGATTTTTTCACGAAAGCACAAGGTATTTAGAAACCCTAACTTGTAATTCAAAGTGATTTTGACTAAAAATAATCAAATTTTAAAGCTTAACCAATGTATTTGATAGAACAAAATAAGAATATCAATGAAAAAAAGACAATCAAACTTGTTTTGATCAATCAACAAATCAACCAGTCAAAACCCTAAGGTATTCTTCCAAAAAGACCTAATCTTCAGAAAATCATCAACAAAGCAATCAACTGAGTTCCAAAAAGACAACAAACAGTCCCTACAAACAGAATGACACTTTCAGAAAGACAAATTCAGGTATGGGTTGAAGATATAATGAAATTTTCAAAACTTTTCAAGGACTGCATGGGTTTCCAGTAGGCAACAGTGCGCACGCGCTCAATTGCTACGGAAAAAATGGCGCAAATCTGTGCTCTATGTACAAACAAAAACAATGCAAGGAGGAAAACTTAAAGAAAAAATAAAAAACTCAAAAATCAACCAATTAGATCTAAAAGTCCATTAATTTATGAAGACTCAGGACTGGATAAATCAGAAAAATCAGAAATCGAGGCTAAGGAAAAAGACGAGAACAAATACATTCCCCACTATGGTCGCCAGTTTGTTACACCGGACAATCCCTCTTACGGACAAGAGCAATATCCCTAGATCCTAAATGGAAACTAGAAACAATCGTGAAAAATGAACTGACTCTTTCCCTAAGTTGAACTTATTCGAATTGCAAGCAGTCTAACTAATGGATAGAACTCTTACCGGTTTCACGAAATGCCTGATGAATATCCTTGGTTGTGACTTGATGCAACTCTTCAATACTTGGTAGAACCTGCAAACATAAACCATAAAAGGGATCAAAAGCACATGTGATACAGTAAGTCAAACAACTTAGCCTAATGATCAAGGAAATTAGGGATTGAACTTTCCTTAATGAACATAATAAACAATTGCAAACTATTCATCATTCACAAAAGAAAAAATCAATGGGAGAAAGTGCTCATTTGTATTAATTAGAGGATAAGAGGAGCCTTACAACCTTTTCCTTGATGCCGTGAGGTCCCTCCCAAATGCCTTCAATCTCCTCCTTTGATAACAATCTATCCAATCTCAAACTAACAACATAAGTTTGTATTCTTTTAATTCTCACCTCCTTCATCCCTCAACCCTCTATTCCTTTTATAGATCAAAGAGGGGGAAGTTTCAAATCCCTAAGAAGAAAATGAACCTCCTTTAGTGAAGTATTAGGTTACCATGAGAAAATGGATGGAGATGCATCTTATGAGGGTTATAATTTGAATAGTCATCACATGGAAGCTTTCAGTTGGGAAATATTCGACCAACTATGTTTCTAGAATGTACTTTTTATTTTTACTTTCTAGAATTCACCTACGCAGGTTTATAGTTACAGATAGAGCGCAAGTTTGCGCTAATCTTAGAGTAAATTTCAGCGAATGCGTGAGAAACACTAGAGAAATCAGTGCAGGTGGAACTTAACAAGGTGTGAAACCTATTTGACCTAAACTTCTCCTGGATTTTAACATATTTTGAGTTGTTGGACTTCTAAGGGAGATGGTTTCAACATGTTCACGAATGGTAATAATATCCATAAACTGATTAAGAGTCATGGAAAAAAATTGACGTGTAACAATTTGGGTTATAAATCACCTATAACTTGAGGGATTTTTTCTCACTTGTAGAAAAAATTTACACTAACAAATGGCAACCCGTTGGTTCTTTAGTCGTCAACAAATGGAAACTCATTGGTGTAGTGATTAAGAACCTTGGTGACTGTTGTTTTATCTATTTTGCTAGTTTTTCCAGAATTTTTATTCCTCTAAATTTCTAATTTTAGATTTCTTCTATTTTCTAGAAAATTCTTTGTTTATGTTGGGGTTTTACATCTTTTTGTAGGCCGCAGGTACCAACTAAGCAGGAGATAACACAATTTGGGTTAGATCTATCGAGTTAAAAAAGTAGGAACAAAACACACTTTTTGCCCTCTTTTATGTGCTCCCAAACACACTTTTTAGCCCAAAATTTGTGCCCTGATGCACTTTTCAGGTCAGAAACTACGTTTTGCACTTTTTCCAGAAAATTTTCAGTTTTTCCCGAGACTATTTCTTGTGTGCTAGGAAGGGTTTCTATTCTTTCATGAGTCACCTCTAGTCCTGGTTCCACTTAGTACTTTTTCTCATTGAGGAAGGAAAAATCCCCCTAGGGTTTAGAGTACACCTATACCATTTAGGAAGAGAATTGTTGAGTTGAGGAGTCTAGTGTGTAGCTTTTTCAGCCATTTTTTCTTCAGTTTTTTCCCACTGTTTTGCAGTAATTTTACACAGGTTTTTTCAACAATTTATTCTATATAGAATCTTGTGTTGTCATCCCTCCTTAGGATTCCCTTCTGTATCCTTGTTTTTGCAGCTTGTTGTCTGCTTTTTCCAGCATTTTCACCTATAATTTTTTAATTGGTTTTCTACACCACTTTTAGCATATTTTTGCCTTTAGATCCCAGTCCCTTAGACAATAGATAGGCCATTTTTTGTGCCTTTGAGTTTCTTTTTTTCAATAATTTCTCTTTCTACTTGTTTTCCTTCACTGGTGGGAGATTGTGTGCTTCAGTTTGCTATTCACTTTACTATTCATTTTTAGTACTATTTATAGTTTATGCACTTTATTTTCAACAATATTGGAGTCATCAAAACATGCTTAATTAACTCATCCACTTGACACATTTTTCACACATGCACAACCTAAGAGAACGTGAGCTTGGTTATCACCACCAAGCCAAGACTTCAAACACTCCACCATAATAATAACTTAACTCACATAGATTAAGCCCATTTGGGCACTAGGGACAAAACAATATTTGTATTTTGGTGTAGGATTAGTGAGATAGGCTTCCAATAACACCCATTGATTGCTTACATTGAGACATATAAAGCTGACATTTTAGGGAGCTTAAAATCATTCACCATCCAATGGTCCAAAGCCAGAGCGCATCAGAAACTCGATTCAGAGGGGGTTAGGCTAGGTCTTGGTGTGAACAGTTCTCCGCAAGGCTACCAACTCATGGTAGGGAATCCCATTTTGTGGTTGATCACCAATAAGCTTAAGAATCAACTGCCCCCATGGGACGAAGGTAACCATAGTGGTAAATCTTAGGAAAACACCCTATGGGACTGGTTGTGGACAAATAAATTGCTCCTATACCCCACCTTTCTCTAGACAAATCTTATTGTGGGGATCAAATTTCATCAAGTAATAAATATCTTGGAAGGCCATCTAAAAAAATAGAACTAGGACTTATTTGAGGATTTTGATCACCTTTAGGCTAGAGGTCATTTTTTTATTTGATAGGACATGTTTTCTTGAATTAGAGTAGAATATCATTATATTTAGTTTACACATGACACCACTGTACTAGGTGTTTTCTTTTTGTTTGTTACTTTTTTATCCTATCACCATCCTCTAATCTCTTGATTTATCTTTATATGTAGGCTCGACTGTTAAGGGGAGGACCTTTAGGTGCTCGACTGTTAAGCATGCATAACCAGGCTCGACTGTTAAGGAGAGGACCTTTAGGTACTCGACCATAGGACCTTTAGGTACTCGACTATTAAGGAGAGGGAGAGGAGAGGGAGAGGAGAGGGAGAGGGAGAGGAGAGGAGGCGAAGGTTTTCACATCTTTCCCTCCTATTGACACCATTGTGACCCCTAGACATTTGGTGCAGAGACTTCGTGGCCTTCTCACCTAGTTTCCTTTAGGAAAATCCCTTACTCCTTCTCGTCGAGTTAGGATCCATCCTCCTAGTGCTCCATTGAGTCGACATACAAAATCTAGTTCTTTCGATTCTTCCATTTTTTCCTCCAGTTCTACATCTTCCCAACCCCATGTTGCCACCATGCTAGGAACTAATGTGGGTGGTGGAAACCCAGGTGGTAATGAAGGTCCTAACCAAGGTAACCCCACAAGCAGAACCTCTTCAATCATGAACACTAATGCACCCTTTCTTCCTATATGGCTTGTCTAAACCTCCTTGACTTAAGCCAACTCATTAATGATGCTCTTCTCCATAACTAGAATTAGCCTCCCATGCCCACCAAAATTCCCTTAGACCTTCCCAAGATTGAAGTTAATCTAGGAAAATATCTGACCAATCATTTCCACTCTTTCCAAATGTGGTGTTCATCAAATTCCATTACCGAAGACTCCATTCATCTTCGTCTCTTCCAACACACCCTAATTGGAGCTGCTGCCAAATGGTATGTGGACATCCAATGCCTTTATTTCATATTTCTAATTACCACTTCAATATGACATTGGTACCGAACTACTGACCTATTTTTCTCAAACTTATGCTACCCACCTTTCTGACCATGTGAAAGAATGGCATAGAAGGAGGAGCATTTGTAGATCCCTTGAGTTTGAAGATCATGTGTATATGGATTTTTTTTGAGAACTTTGTTCACCCCCATAGGTCAATATGTTGCCTCTCACTTCCCTTAGATTGAGGAAGAAACCCTTTAGATAACCTGGAAATATGATTTGATCTATGCACAATCAAGTTATTTTTATATTGTCCTCTTCGATCTGCCTCGGCCTGGTGCTACCTCTGTGTCGGAGGCATCTCATGCTGATAAAGGAATCATTGGATCTCTTTTCCACTATCAGTCATCACCATATCCTCAACCTCCTACGAGTTATGGTCAAACCCAGGGGGAGCCAATTTCGATTACATCTACCTCCCTCCTGATCCTTTGTGTGTCAACACTTACCAAGGTACCATCACATCATATGCATTTCCCCATCCGCATCAATCGATTCTAGGTCCAGTTGTTACGCAACCTAGTTATCAAAATGTTTTCGTGAATCCTTGTTATCCATATGCACCACCAAGTTCTCTAGCCCCATCGAAACCAACACCTCAACCTTCCATGCCTCCACCTCCTCTACCATAGAAACAACTGCCTCCATAGAGTCAAGTGTATGCTCAACAGAGTGCTACCAATCCCCCTAACCCTAAGAGAAGGAATAAGGGGAAGGGTAACTAGAACCAACAACCTCAAGGTAACCAAGGCAACCAAGGTAGACAACCTAATGCCAATAAGGGTGACTAACCTAATCCCACAACCCAACAATAGGGAGAACAACCCAAGAAAAACAAGACTCTTAGAGCTAATAAATCCTGTGCTTGCTGCGAGACTTATGACTATTATACTCATGAATTTCCCTTTTTACCTCAAATGAGCCAGGAATGGGAAGCTCAAACAACTGCTTCTAGAGGACCCTAGCCCATGGGTCCACCTCCTCCTCCCTCTTCTTCCCATCTGACAATCCTTACTAATACATTCCCTCATCAAGGATATGTGGCTGCATAAACCATCGAAAATCCTCTAGCCCTCCAACCTTCACAATATGGAAAAAATAATTACTAGGATTCTCACGATCAATTCCAAAGACATCAACCTCTATACTTGGTCGCACTAGTATGACAATCCTCCTGATAAGTCAACGACTGATTCCCAAAACAAAATTTCCATCGAGCTCTTGTCATCACCAAATGGTACCTTACATATCCCTCAACCTAAGGTATAGGTTCACCATAATATCTCCAAAGGTCCATTACGTCGCAATGTTGCTTCTTCTAAAGCCACCCATACATATGGCATAATATATAACTTGGCGCAGTATCCTTCCACCATGTCAATGCTGGAAGTCCTCTAGACATGCCCGTCCCAATGAAAATCTCTACTATCTACTTTGGGTGTTGTGAACATCCCCCCTCCCTTCATCCATTACTTTTCAGATACTAGTCTAAAATAAAAAACACCATTGTTCAAAAATTTATAATCGACGAAGGAACCTTCACATGTGTGATGGCCACTAGTGTTTAGAAGAAACTTGGTTCCCTTGACTTTTCACCATCCACTATCACTCTTCGTGCTTGGGATGGTCACCCCTCACAGCCCCTCATTTTATATCGCAATTTCCCCATCACTGTTTCTGGAAAGATGGTCTTGATTGATATTGAAGTCATTTATGCCCCTTTAGATTATAATATCTTGTTAGGTTGTAGTTACACATACGCCATGTAAATTGTTTCATCCTCTTTCTTTCACAAGATGTGCTTCCCTCATAATGGAAATATCGGCACTATCGATTAATTGAATTATTATGATCCTTAGTCTTAGACCTCTCCTCATACCACTATCTCATCAATGACTGGAAATAAGACCACCCCTACCATAACCGATGTTTCCCCTAGGGTCTATAAAGATTCCACAATTATTGGGGCTTATTATAGCCCACCTCCTACTCATTATAATCCTAGCTCTTCGATTCTTTCCATGCTTCAAGCATCACGAGTTGTTGTTAAGTGGCCTGATATGTCTTCCCAACAACCAGCTCCTTCAAAACCCCCTTCTCAAGACTCAACTCATCCTTCAAGTACAATTCCTCTAGGACGATTCCATTTCGTTGGTATATCTCCCAGTCCTTTCTAACCAAGAATCGTTCCCCCAACTCTTTCCCACACAGGAGTAGTTCCTCCAGGTCATTACCCCTCCCGTTAGATACCTTTTTAATTCCCTCCACCCGAAATATTTTCAACCCCTGTAATGGCTATGTTGAGTCTTCCTAACATCACCTTGCTGATCATAGTATGGTACATTTATCCTCCCACAAACACTCCTCCCGACCAACTCAAACTTTATACAACTTTGACCTCAATCCAACTGGTTGCTACCACCTGTTCCTTTGCTTCAGTTCCAAAACAACCTCAACAAGAAGCCACTTCTATTATGAAAGTATCTTGTGAGGGGGGAAAAGCCCAGAAAAAGGGAAGCAAAGACAGGGCACCCCAAGTAACTCCCACTCCTCCTAAACCACTAAAGCCTTCTCCTCCTTGTGCTTTGTGTGATTTTTTTTGGGCATGCAACTAATAATTTTCCTAAGCTCCCTCATATTAAGAATGTGGTATCTGAGACTTTTCCTGACCCTAACATTCTTGAGGTCCATGTTACCTTACCCGAGTTCGCCAAGAACAAAACCTTACACACGAGTCACCCTTGTGCTTTGTGTGATAAGTATGGACATTGTTCCCATCATTGTCATCATCTTGAATACTTCCGTGATACACTTCATGTGATTCACGAATTATATGTTTCTCGTAGTGAATTTTCTTCCCCTCTACTTGTGGGTCCTAGCCCCAATACTTTGCCAGGATAAGAGGTTTCTCAACCCACCATTGTGCTTCCCCCTCCTAATGTTGAGATGATAGATAGTTCCACTCCTATTCTCTACATGAATTCATACATGGGAACAATATATTCAAACTCTTTAGGAGTTTCCTATTGTGCTTCTTTTGAACCTTTTTTTGAGGACACTCTGGTATCAACATCGGTATATGTCACATATACTAGTCATATGTCCAACCTTTCTGACAATGCACATGTGAACGTTGTCTCTCATGACGATGCCTTAGGTAATTCCTCTTCATCATGTGGTCCATATTCCTCTCTTCCTCCCATATTTAATTCTGATGAAGACATCATGGAAGCCATGACCATCCTTGATTACCCTTTGGGATGATATGCACCATCGTGCGTACTTCCTTCCGCAACAAACCCATGATTAATATGTTGTGGAGTCTAAAGAATTTATCCATGGTGAAGTCGATTGGTTCAAAAATCATTCATTATTTTCATTTTCATTTCAGATGGATCCATCATCCACACCATATATCAGTTATGCCAATGGTGCAAGTCACTTTTCCAAGAATCTAGTCTCAACAACTTCAGCCATTTTCTCCCCTTTACATTTGTTAGTCCACTCCCACGTTGCCTCCATTAAATATGCCACCAATAATTAGGCCGGATATGATGTAGTGATAGGTTTTTTAGTCAATTCCCTTTATCATCGTGGTGAGAGCCAATATTGCATCAAGAATGCTGCAACTCCTGGGCTACCAACTTTACTTTTATCAACCCGGTAGTTCATAACAAACTTGGAAGTGTCGATGCTATATGCACAAGTACTAGTTCTCACTACAGGTTGCCACTTGGTTAGCCGGTGCGAGATCACTAGGAGCTCAAGCCAACTTCTATAGATTTCAGAAGAAGCTCTATGTGTGATGAAAGGAAAGAAATATTACTTGACAAATGCTATTCTAACTACAGAAAGGAGAAAGACTGGAATGTGAAGCAAAACCTAGTAAACCCTAATTAACAAGCTAATTCTATTTTTGTCAAAAATACTATGAAAACCATGAAAGAAATGCCATTACCTACTCAAGGAAGTAAACAACATCTAACCATGCTATTTGTGGAAGTAAATAAGCAAAAAACATATTTTTGGATTTTTATGTGCTTTTATGTGAATTCAACATGCATCTAATTTATTGTGTGTGAGTGTGGCAGCGAACAAGTGCCGTTAGAGGGTGGTATTAGAGCTTGGGAGGATGTAGGATGGTGTGGATGGGTCTTAGGAGGTCTTAGGTGGCATTATGTAGGCTTTTCCCACACTCAGCCTTCAAAATAAGGCCTACAAGAAAAACTACAGGAGGACACAGGAAAACTACAGGAGGAAAATAGGAAAACTACAGGAGGCCTACAAGAGGAGGCTGAGGGAAATTTCCATTGTTTTTAGGGTGTGAGAGTGGGTGAAAAAGGTGGATGAAGGTTGGAATGAGGTGTTAGGGTGCCTAAGGTCCACCATGAATCACCAGGAGAGAGAAAGATGATTGGGGTTGCTCAAGGAGAGAGGAAGAAGCTCTATGAAAAATGAAGGAAACTAGGGTAGAATTGAGGTGAGGTTTGGGAGACCTATAGGGCATGGATCATATGGAGGGTGTGATTTATGGTAAGCTGGCCTACTTCTGGAAGAGATATGCTGCATAGAAACTGACAGTCAACCAAGAAAATAAAGCAACCAATGGAATGAGTGCATCCCAGGAAAAACATAGTTTTGCATTAAAATGGCCTAAACTATGATGTATAGAAGGAAATGCTGAGAAATGATGTAAGAAAGGAAAGCATGCAAAAGGAATATTACAAATCAGGAACTGAACATGATAAAGAAGATCTAAAGCAAAGAAAAATTGGACTATCAACCTACTAGAGAGCTGCAAACACTAGAAGTCCTAGGAATGAGGAAAATATGTGTTTTTGGGGCAACAAGAGAGTCTTTGCCTCAAATCATGGTCCCAGAGGGAGGAAGAGAGGCCAAGGCACTGTTTATAGCCTTTTGAATCTTCTATGATCATTGCTTAACCTGCTACAGAAAGCACAAATGGAAACAAGCTACTAAATCATCAAAAGCAACCTATTATTAACCATAAGAGAAATACATCTAACAGCAAACTAATCTACAAACTGAAGTAAAGCATACAAATACAAGTAAAGAGAAGCTTGGCTGCTTGGATTGGGCCCTAACCCAAGAGCTTCAGCCCTCTGAGGTAACTCAATGCTAGCTCAAAAAGGATTCCATCTTCACTATAAAAAAATAGCAAGATTACATAAAACTGTCATAAAATAGTAAGCTCGAAATTTGAGCAGAGTTTTCACAAGCAAAAAGTCAACCCTAGTGAGGCCCTAGGCCTCCCTACTTATTCATCTAAAGCTACCAACATCTTTCTTAAAATCATGGAGCCTTGGCTCCGACAACTCGAGATAACTATCAATCCTCTTCCACTTGCTCGACTGCCTTCTAGTGCATGATTCAACTGCTTGTACTCCGAGCTGAATGAAGGAGAATTGGAAGTGAGGAGCAATAAATGAGGGGGATTCCATTCTATAAGTCCTCTCCTATGTCTACTTCGAGTTATTGTTGCAGTTTGACCACTAGATCCTTGTCTTCGACCTCGAAATCCATTAATAATCTGCATTAATTACATGTTGGACCACATGGCATAATAACTAACTCAACTCACCCTATAAGCATAAATATAATAAGAAAATCATACAATAAGCTAAGAGAATGGTTGATTTTACCATGTTAGGAGGTAAAATGAGCCCATATAATTACCCATTTATGAGGCTCATCACATTGCATCATTCACCTCCATGTTTGTCTCGCTTCCTAGCTACTCATCATGCAATTGAATGGTGTTTATCATGTGCATAATCCTATCCTATTTAGAAAATATCTACGAGTTAAGATTTTGGAATGTGAATTTGAATCCATTTCATTCAATCATGTTCCTAGAGCACATAATAACTATGTAGATACCATTGCAAAGAACATTCTATATTTTAATTTATCACATGAATATACAAGAAGGGATCCATAAAATAAACAAATGATGAACCACATTGCCAAAAATATGCATAATCGTATTATGTATCATAATATACATCATATAGTATTTGGAGTGCACTACTCTAAATACATATGACATGCACATATCATGCTACATACAAAAATGGGGCACACATGCCGCTATGACTAATCACTGTCTTCTGGAGGGTCCTGTTATCGGGAAAACTAGTGTCCATTTAGAGCTGCTAGTCCCACTAAGACGGGTAGCTATCTTAGAAACAAACAAGCTAAAGTTACTTGCATTTTCCTTTACGAGAGATAGATGAGATAGAAGCAGAGAGTACCAACCTCAGTCTTTCACTAGTCTCCTTGCTTGTTTCCTCTCTCCCTTGATAGAGCTTTCACCATCCCTTTCTCACTTGTCCCACTTCAAAGAACACTTGTAGAGTCAAAGCAGCAAAATACCATCAAAGCATAGAGATCTATAACCATAAACAATATAGGATCAGATGTACGTTGACCATATGAATGCATATACAAATACAAGATTCAAATTATACAAATATATGGAGGAAAACTCAAATAGCTTTATTGATAGAAGTAGTAGAAGAGAGGATTACAACTAAGTTGTCTGATCCGGCATCATCCTCCCAGCATGAAAGCCCTCTTCACCTCATAAAAAGCAAGATCAACCAACAATACAATGTCTTCAAAGAGAAACCAACAACACTTCCTTACAAATTACAAAATTCCAGCCCTTGGATCTCTAGGATGAGGGATCCATATATAGATGTTTGCAGGAGAGTGAGTCAACTTCTGGGATTTTGATTAGTGTCACTTCACTGATAGTTCTTGGTTCCACTTGGAGATTTCATGATCTCTTACTCATCCCTGGGCGAATTCAGAGAGGCAAGTGTCATATAAGCAGATTCTAGAAGATTCTTTGAGTTTCCACCTAGCAAACTGATTCTGCCATTTGTCTGCTCTCGCTCATCACACCCCCCGTGTGTAACAGGTGAGATGCATTGCACCCTCAGCATGGAGCAGTCTGTATGGTCCAGTTTTGACCAGTTTTGAGCAATTTTTTCAGGGAGAACTTCTGGGAAATGATGTAATTAGCTGACCTTGTTCCTTTAGGGTATGAAACAGCACTTTTAGGGGTTTAGAGGCCCTTGGTTTATGGACATATGTGATTGGGGTTGCAGTGCCCAAATATGTGTATAACAGTTGCCCCCTAAAGCATGAGGTTGTAAATCTTCTGATGTCGAGTGAAATGCTTTATCATGAGGATATGAGGTTTTTCGAACTGGAAGGTGACTTGTAATAAGATACAATACAATACATTATCTTCATAATATTTTCATGATCTAGCTGAGGCGGGCATTCCCATGCTCAACTTTATAAATTTATTTTCATGTACATAGGACTGACAACTGTTTGTGTAGTAGACTGATGATTCTGGTAGAGCCATCATCCCTTAGCTTGGATGATTATTTGTGCAGCTGTGATGTACATTTGATGTCTTTATTTTCTTGAATATATCACAGCTCGAATGGATGAAACTAGATCTGGGGTCTTCAAACTTGTTCAATCTTCACCCAAAGTACAAGTCGATCCATGTGAAAAGATGTTCTGATGTCGAACATGGAAAGACATCTCCTGATTACCAGCCAATGATGTAAGCTGTTAACAGGTGTGAGAGGAATCACCGATAATGATGATGACCCTTAGGGTACTGCAGTACAATTCACGTGGTGTGAATACATGAGTCGATGTCAAACACCATGCAAAATCCTTCGGTTGAACGCCATTGATGTAAACCTGTCGCCGGAAGTGAGAAACTTGCCATTGAGGCATGCAAGCTTCAAAGTACTGAAAGGGTTGTTCCTAAGTCAACTTCTTGGATAATGAGTTGATGTTGACAAGAAGCGACCCGTCATAGGAGGGCCTTAATTAATCCCACATCTACGACACGGAATGGAGCAAATGATTTTGTGGAAGTGAAAATGATCTAATGATACAAGGTTCAGGGTGGCGGTCATGAAAGAATGGAGCATTAAGGTACTGCAGTGGATGAGGCGTTAGCAAGGTTTATGAATTCTTTGAGCGACTTCTCTTGAACATATCAGCGACACTGAAATGGATTGGTAGCGTTAACCCCAAGATGGATGGTACGGAGGACCAATGGTGATATGACTTGTGAACGGAATAACCCAACTCGACTCAATCATGGTGATGGAGTGAAAGTGTCATGTTCAAGAGCGACCTGCTACCAATGAAGTTATTCAAGTTTTCTTCCCCTTTTTCCCCAGTCATTGCTGAACAGTACCTCTTTATTTTTTTCAAGCTTGAGGAGGATAACATATGCTTGTTCTATAATTTTCCCTTCGGGAAAACTTGTCACTATGTTTTAACGAGCCTAGTGACAGTGAAACTCGCTCTTCTCTGCATGGACAAGTTTGTCGCTATTGTTTTAACGAGTTTAACGACAAAGATAACTCGGTCCTTTTCAATTTTAGAGAGTCTAAAAAGAGACGGAAAGGAAACTCCAGTAGTCCTTTTTTGTAATATAATCCCTTAAGTCCGAAAAAGTATAAAATAACATGAAAGGGATGAATTTTCCATAGTTTTAACGAGCCGAACAAGACAAACGCTCGATCTTTTTGTGTAATGATCCCTTAGGTCCAAAAAGATTAAAATATAGAGGAGGGATGGCACTTCCAATGACTTTAACGCATTGGAGAGGCCAATTTCTTGGCAATCTTTTCATTTTTTACTAGTTAGTTGAAAAGAGCTTAAAGGAGACTCATTTTTTGAGGAACGACTGATGTTTTTGGATAGCAACTGGTTCCAGGTACGGTTTGAAACTTTTTAATCATGGCAGTGTAAAGAAGGTGGCCAATAGAATCACTCGTCGCAACTGTTCCTCAAAAGGGTAAACAATCAAATGGAGGCGTATGATCAGCTAAAAAAGAGTGGAGGTGATGGTAAGAACACGACCAAGGTTCAAAAGCTGATAGTTATGCGATCGCAATGGCTATTTACCAAAGGTGGGTTCATTTTTTAATGAGCTTGAACTCTGGGGGAACATTTTCTCATTGCTAGGTTTATTTTTAACGAGCTTGAACTTCGCATAAACCTGCTCATGCCAGTCGTATAATAAGGTTGTCTCTCATTAGTCGGTTCATTTTTTAGGGAGCTTGCCCTATGCAAAACTTTGCTGTGGAGCCTTTTGTATACAAGCTAGGAATGACCACCTACGAGGTTAAAGGGTTGAGAGCCTACAAACTAAGAAAATAAAAGGTCGCTTTTCACTTACATGCAAAAAGGTTTGCATGCCCCCAGGTATAAAGAGAAGTAGTGGCGATCACGGTGGGACCCTTTTCCAGTCTTATCCCATTTTCCTGAACAAACAGGGGCATCAGACTAGTCATAAATCCTAGGTGGAAACCTACCTTCTCTCTGGGGTTTTCCTGCTGAAGTAGACCAGGGTGCATGCCCCCTGGGTTTAGTCACAATGACTGAATCACTCGCACTCATCAGGTAGACGGACTGGAGGTTGAAGAGACATTCCTTGTGTAAAAAGACCAGTTAGGGATGGAATTTGCTAGTAGCTGTGTTTGAACCAGGGAATGAAAGATGGTCAACTAGGTGGACCACTCTGCCTTCATGTGGAAAACTCATCACTCGAAAGAGTGAGGAAACAATAGCTCCCATGCTATAAATGTAGTCACACCCAAGGAGTAGATTATAATCTAGAGGCCCATGGACTACCATCATGTTTAGATGAATGATTTTCCTTCTCAAAGTTATAGGCAAACTTGGAAGGATCCCTAACGGTCGACTGGTTCCTTTGTTGAAGCCTGACAGATTTCGAATCTCAAGCAGAAGCGATGGCGAACCAAGTGCTTTCCAAGCAATTGAGGAAAGGATACTCACAGAACCCCTTCATCTATGATAGTACCAACCATGATCATTCTGTAAGCTTGTACTATGATTTGGAATGGTACATTAGATGGTAGGCGGGGTCTCCCTAGTAGATTCCAATCGAAGGAAATGACTAGATTGCTTGGAGGAGGGATTGAATAAACGGCCGAATGAATCTCTGACAAACTTCCTTCCTACGGTAAAGGAATGGGTAGATTTCCCCCAAGTTCATCGGATTCTGTGTTAACAAAAAGAATTTGAATGGTGTCGTTCTCATTCTCTTTGGTGACTGTATCATCTGAAGGTGGACCTTCTGAAGATAAGACTGGGTCGACTACTGTCTCGACCTATTGACTTTGGTCCGGTGTGGACTCAGAGGGTTTATCTTCAATGATAGGTGCTTCGACCGACAACAAAGATGTGTCAGTTGGATTTTCAACTAGCGATGGACTCGACAAGAGTTTCTTGTATCCAGGAGGAAGTCGTCGCGGTGAAGCAGGACGATTATCCAAGACTCTTATAGCATTGTCCAAGAAGGGACAATGGTGGAGGGCATGATTGCCTTCACACAGCCTACAAGGAAATCTAGATCTTCCTTTCTGTCCATTGAATTCATTTTCACTAGTTGATGGTGTGCTCTCAACATGATTGTCAGAGGTTGAGGACACCGGATTGTGCAAGTGGGGAGACCAGTCCCTCAGGATCCATGGGATGCAGGGACAATCTCGATGATAGTGGTCTCCCTTGCAAATGACACATGGAGATTTAGGTTTGGAAGGTGCAGTGTGTGGATTTTTGCCAGACGATGCATGGTTGCCCCCTTTTGCCGTTGGCTTCTTCTTCTTCTTCTCCTTCCCTTTCTTCTTCTTCTCAGTTACTTGGTTTTTAGTGTTACTAGTTTCACTAAGCGAAGAGGAAGAAGGAGAGGGAGAAACAAATGAAGTAGAAGGTGGGGGAGCGACTTCAGTATCATTTGGTTGCAGATTTGATTTCTAAGGAATTACGGTGTTTTGAATGACAGAGGTCGAGAAAAGCCATACTCGTAGGCCAATTGTGAGTCCTGGAAGGGACAATGTAGCCATGTGTGGAGCACCAACATCTCTCGAAGAGGAGAAGGGACTAGGATTTCCCCCAAGGGGAAATCCTTGATTGGTAGACTCCATTTTCTCAACCTAAGACCAACGAGGGAACAATGATGTTATTCTGATTAAAATAAATTTTATGACGCTTTGACACAACTTGCTTTTTCAATTTTTAAGAGTCGAGAAAAAGCTAAAGATGACTCTAGTCGCCTTCGATTTTTAATGAGCCTAAAGTGACAAGTGCTCAGATGGAGCTTTTCTTTTAAGGAGTCTGAAAAGGAACGAAAGTGACTTCTCTGGAAAACTAGACAGGGGGATTACCAAACCAATCGCAAAACTGCAGAATAATTTTTACGGTACAACAGTCAATCTTCTCGAATGCTGTGTTCAGTGCATTGTGATTGATGGGGCGGCATACACGACTTCCTAAGGATAAAGGACATAGCCTATTGTGGTCTCCCAATATATACTCAACGGTACGTGGGAGCACAAGTCTGTACTAGCACTTGTCGTATCAAAGAGGAGGAATCACCCAACCTATAATGAAAATGATAGTTACTAGGCTTTGCGACGCCGGAATACGTCTCTAGCCTAGACTTCTAAATGTTGTGCATTAGGTTCCAAAGCATTTTTATGTTCATTGAAGTTTATTTTACAGTTGATCTTTCTGAAGAAGTTTTCCTTTAAGGTTCATCACGTGATGTGGATATACAATTGCTAAATGTGCAATCTAATATGATAAACATTCGTTTACTTTCTTTTAGCAATGAAATTCCTAGCTACTAAGGAAAGAGAAATAAAATTCTTTCAACATAGAGCAGAAAGCACACACTAGATGCACTTTTCCTAAATCAATTACTACATGCAATCTAAATGCAAATGCACATGCATGTATTTGTTTTTCAGTTTCCTTAATGTGAGAATGACAAAAAGAAAACTAAGTACAGATCTAAACTATCTTCTTTCAAAGCGACAGTACTAACAATTTTCTCTTCAAAAAATGAAAGGAAGACTAAGACGACACTTTGCGATTTTGAATCTAAAATTGCTTTCGATACTTCAAAATACTAATAATTTCAAATCAAGTACAATGGAAAAAGTGTAATCAACTATCTAAAAGAGGAAGACTTTACGACACTCTTTTTCTTGACTGAAAACGACAGTTGCGACACTTTCAAATCAAAAGACGACAATTCGATTAAGTTACTTTTTGCAAAGGAGAACTGTGAATGATGAAAAATACATAAAAAAAATTCACAATTCTTTATCAATGGAGGCTAAATAATGCAAAGGAAGATGGTTTCAACAGTGATATACTGATCATAGACAGTAAAACTACTGAATAAAGCTAAAGACAATGAAGAAAAAACCAAAATCTGGAGGCAGAAACAATCTTACTCAATCATTGCACCTGTAACTTAGGGAAATAGGGATGCATCTCACCTGCAACACATGGGAGGTGCGATGCATACAGATTGCCAATGAGAGACAGTGTGATGGTCCAGGGACAAGGTTGAGCTTGGTTTTCACTCATAGTTTGCAGCTAAGTTTAGGGGTTTAGGCTGAGCTTTTGATAGGCAGTAAACACAAAGTATAGGGGCTAATATAATGAGGTTATTTGAGCTACCGCCAGGGCACTTAAGATGTTTACAAGTCAGATGTTCAGTTCATCAACCAACTCGAAGATTGAATGAAGTAGCGTTAATCTACTTTGCAATTGCATAGCAAAAGCAGTTCAAAGGCTAGCTGGCTTAACTTCAGGCTCCGTCTGTAGTTTATAAAGCAAACAACAGTAACAAAACAAACAAAATATTCTCTTCCCAGTGGAGTCGCCATTTTGTTATCGGGAAAACTAGTGTCCATTCAGAGGTACTAGTCCCACTAAGATGGGTAGCTATCTTAGAAATAAACAAACTAAAGTTACTTGTGTTTTCCTTTATGAGAGAGAAGTAGAGAGTACCAACCTTAGTCTTTCGCTAGTCTCCTTGCTTGTTTCCTCTCTCCCTTGATAGAGATTTCGCCACCCCTTTCTCACTTGTCCCGCTTCAAAGAACACCTATAGAGTCAAAGCAGAAAAATACCATCAAAGCATAAAGATCTATAACCATAAAAAATATAGTATCAGATGTACATTGACCATACAAACGCGTATACAAATATAAGATTCAGATTATACAAATATATGGAGGAAAACTCAAATAGCTTTATTGATAGAAGTAGTAGAAGAGAGGATTACAACCAAGCTGTCTGATGTAGCATCATCCTTCTAGCATGAAAGCCCTCTTCACCTCATAAAATCAAGATCACCCAACAATACAATGTCTTCAAAGAGAAACCAACAACACTTCCTTACAAATTACAAAATTCCAGCCCCTAGATCTCTAGGATGAGGGATCCATATATAGATGTTTGTAGGAGAGTGAGTTAGATTCTGGGATTTTGATTAGTGTCATTTCACTGATAGTTCTTGGTTCCACTTGGATATTTCATGATCTCTTACTCATCCCTGGGCGAATTTAGAAAGGCAAGTGTCATATAAGCAGCTTCTAGAAGATTCTTTGAGTTTCCACCTAGCAAACTGTTTCTGCCATTTGTTTGCTCTCGCTCATCACACCCTACAGAAGGGATTTTCAGTATGCATCACACCCCCCGTGTGTAACAGGTGAGATGCATCGCACTCTCAGCATGGAGCAGTCTGTATGGTCCAGTTTTGACCAGTTTTGAGCAGTTTTTTCAGGGAGAACTTCTGGGAAATGATGTAATTAGCTGATCTCACTTTTAGGGGTTTAGAAGCCCTTGCTTTATGGACATATGTGATTGGGGTCGTAGTGCCCAAATATGTCTATAATAGGTCCCAAGCTAGATGGGCCACACCCCCAACTCGTAAGTCTGTGACTACCTGACTGACCTGGATACTCACCTCAAGGTAGTTGGCCACTCAGAGAGAAGATTCATACATGCATCTGTGTTATGATCTTCCATCTCATGTCATCCATGTTCTATCACCCCAGTCAGTAACAGGTTCAAACTTCGAAGAAGATCCTCCAGTAATGCATCATTCTCTAACCTCTGCCATGATGTCGATCCCCTCTGGTATGCAGCTCCAGGTGTTGCATCTTGTCCCGCATATCCCATCGATCTCACCAGTTCTATATATACATGCCATAAGTTTGAAAATATTACCACATGCATATATTTTCTAAACTATACATGTGATCAAAATATTACAACTTTCACTTACCATCTGGTCCCCATGTTAGTCCTGGTGGAAGTGGTAGATCAGGATCCCCCTAAAAGTTCATGCCAATGTATGGGTAGTCATCTACGAAGAGTTGAATTTGATTCCAATGAGAAAAAAAAATTATGTTGGAACACACGTCTCACTCCTCCCGCTCCAACCCATCTCAGTAGCTTATCCCAGTGGCGCATCCTGGGCTCCTTGTTGGACATGGGATAAAGAAACACTCTCGGTGTGTTTCGGGACATGGAATAACTGCCTCTCATGAATCCTTATCTCTAGCGATGCGATCATTGAATAACACCTACAGGTTTTGGTCTAACGACAATCGTGACTCCCAACAAGTGGTATCAGAGCGTAGGTCACAAGTTTGATACAAACCCGACTTGCGTTGGGGGGGAGATTGTTGGACATTGGATAAACCAACGCTCCCTGTGTGTTTCGTGACATGGACTAACCACCTCTCGTGGATCTTTATCTCTGGTGATGCGATCGTTGACTAACACCTGCGTCTTTTGGTCTAACGATAATCATGATTCCCAACACTCATGTGGGCCCACATCAGGGATCTACACATGTGGTCAGATAATGGGAATCTTCTCAAAGAAGAATGAGCATAAAAATGTCCCAAATAAATATTTATGATTGGTCCATTTGTTGCACATACCTAACTAACATTTCAATGACATCAAAAACATCTAGGCCCACCCACTATAGGTCCCTCCTAATACACTCTCCACTAGCATCATCTGCCCTCAATTAATGCAGTGGAAGGCATAGATACCTAAGATCCACACCAATGTTGTAGTTGTATCTCATGTCTAAAGTCTCTCCAAGTCATTTATTTGGATACTTGTGTATCTGAGTACCTGGTACATAGTTGTTACACAGTAATTTGTCACTGTTTATCACCGTCCCTGTTTCCCCTCTCCCGTACATTGGAGGACTCATTCCGGGACTTGTGAGAAGTGACATAACCTGAAACCACTTGCATTATATTCCCCTAAGTATGAGCTTCATATGCCCTGAAGACATCTCCTGCAGAATACCCATAAAAAGACCTCTTTTTGCATTGGCGCGGTTCCACAGTGTATTGCTCGCGCCAATGGGGAAAATCCTCTAAAGAGGGCGCGCTATTGGCGCTTTGTCTCAGAGTCGCACTCGTGCCAACCCAGTTGGGTAAAGTTTTTAACAAAAAAACTTCTGAAGGTTCTCCTTAACCCATTCACCAACTGAATCCGTGTTGAGTTAGGATGGTTTGGCTTCAAATCTCCATAGAAGGGAAGTGGTTTGCCACCTTTCATGGAAGCTTCTAAGTGATAAAGCCAATCCCATGGAAATTGTGATTGATCCTATCTCCTTCCCCTCTATCTATAGTAGCTTGTCTCTATGCCTTGAGCAAGCTAGTTCCAGCATAGTGCTAGTGATAGTGTGAATCCCAGGAGTTCAAGAGATTGAAGTTGCAAGAGCCTTCTTTGCATCCATAAGGCCAAATCTAAGTGAGGAGATTCTTGTCACCAAGGAGAGAGAGGCTTGTTTCCCATCCCAACAAGCTTTGCAAGACTTGTGTAGCTAACTACCCAACCAAATGAGGATTTGACATCAGAACTATGGTTGTATTCTTCTTTGTTATTTATTAATAATAGATGACTATCATTATGGTTCCACTCTCATTGTCCTTTGTAATGATTGATGTTGAGTTATATATTTCTGACTAATATATAATTGCATCTATTGGATTTTATGCTTGCATTTGTGTTGTTCTTTGCATGTGCAGGTGTCCAATCACGGAGATCGTGGGGATCGTGACTGGCCGAGGCAAAGGAACGAGAGCGACATCTCTTCTACGAATATTAGCGTTGGAATCCAAGTAGGCTCTCATCATCCACCTTTAATTTGCTATTAGGAACTTGTGTGATAGCATTGTTTGATTGTTTCTAGACCCGGTCTGGGCTAGTAGGGATCGTCTTTGTCCGCAGAGGGGATTTACCTCCACAACAATTTGGCGACTCCACTGGGGAGTTAGCTTGTTGTTTGATTTGTAAACTTTAGACAGAGCCTGAAGTACGGCCAGATAGCCTTCGAAATGCTATTTCTTTGCATTAGTGAAGTAGATCAACGCCACTTCAGTCAATCTCCGGTTTGGTTTACGGACTAAACAACTTGGAGTTTGTCTTGTCTCTTTGGTTTTCTCTTGTTTGGATTGCTTAAATAGCTTTCTGGGTTGGATTTCTTGTTGTCTCTTGCTTCCTAGTCTGCCTGGATACTCTTGACCAAGCCTTGGACTGCTTGTTTTTATTTTTGACCTAGCAAGCTTGATTAGCGCGCTTTTTTGCCTGACAGTCGCGCCAATTGGCGCATGTTGCTCAAAGACAACCCGCACCAATCCCTTAAAAGCGCGAGTTACAGCCTGACAGTCGTGCCAGGTCTGTCAACTTTTCCAGTTTGCTTGTTTTCAAGCCCTCTGAGCTTGGATTTGTATCTTTCCGCATCTTTTTCAATTACTGGAGTGTGTTTGATCCTTGTTTGACTGGTTTTCGACCTCCATCCTTCGGGTGTTTGCCTCTTTCCATCGATTTCACATTTCAGCCCTAGGGCATCTAGTGGCTTTGTGCATCGAGCCTTCCGTAGGAGTCTTGGGTTCTTTGATCGTCCAGTCAACTTTGTGATTACTCTTTTGCACTTGCTCAGTGGTTGTCAAAAGCTTTTTGTTGGTATTCAAGCGATTTGCTTCTTTTCCGTTTGGATTTCGCTTGGCTTTGTTTGGGCTTAGATCACATAGCTCATAGAGGTTTTTGTGTTTCTTTTTGGTTTGAAGGACTGCCTTGGTGTTTTGGGGATTTGATTGCGTTCTCATTGAGTGAAATTTGTCTCTTTTACTCGGTGTTATTATCTCTCAAAATTTGTTCAGTGCACTTTGCCATTGAAAAGAAAACGAACGGTCTCTTTTGCGTTGAATTAGTTAATGGAAATTAGAGCTTTTCATTGATTAGCGACTTTAAAGAAAAGTTTCGTTTATTGCCATTAGCTGCATTAGAGTGGTTCTTGATTGTTTATGGTCATTTTGTTTGAGTGAAAAAGTTCTTAACTCTGTCGTAGTTAGTGTTCATCGAACGAAATGATACTTTTTGGCATATAGCTTGCATTTAGGGAATTGTGAGAGATTACATACGGTAGGACCTGGAAATTGAAACCTAATCAAAGATCAACCGTAAAATGAACTGAATGAACTTAAAAATGCATTGGAACATAACGCTCACTGTTTAGAGGTCTAGGCTAGAGACGTGCTCCGGCGTCGTTAAACCTAGTCACTTTTGTTTCACTTAAGGTTGGGTGATTCCTCCTTCCGTGACGCAACAAGTGGTCTAGCACGGATTTGAGCTCCCACGTACCGTCGAGTATATGGGGAGACCCCACTAGGTTATCATCCTTTATCCACAGGAAGCCGTGTCTGCCGCCTTACAAGCCGTAACGCACTGAACACAACATTCGGGAAGATTGACTATTGCATCGGCTCAGCCTCCTGAACCTGCTCCTTCGAGCAGCGTTCCCGACTTGTATGTTCATTCCCCTTGGCTTGGAGATGATGCTACTTCGGATCCATTAAAGGAAATATTTCCTTCCGATGAAGCCATTATAGAGACCATGTCTCTTGAGGAACCCCCTTGGTCTGATCATCACCACCGTTCCTCGTTCCTCCCTGCCCATCAGGAAATGATCGCCTGTCTCGAACGGTTTGCTTCTTGTATCCCATTTCAGCCCCTTCAAACACCTATTCAAATTTATCAAGTGTCTTCTAAAGGCAATATGGGAAACATTACGCAGACCCAACCCATCGACATCTCTGTGAAACCAGGGATTGTCGAGCATATTCACATTGGAGTCACTTGCACTCCGGAGGAAGTTCAACTCTACACCGATCTTTTTCACGAATTTCGTGATGTCTTCGCTTGGTCCTATGAAGAGATGCCCGGCATTGACCCTAGCATAGTGGTGCATGAGATACCTACGTATCCGGGTGCTAAGCCTGTTCGTCAACGCCTACGCCCCGTGCATCCCCGAAAGGCTGCAGCCATTAAGGCAGAAGTTGAAAAGCTTCTCAAGGCTGGTTTCATTTACCCCATTCCACTTACGGATTGGGTTTCTAATATAGTCCCTGTGAATAAAAAGAAGGGTACCATTCGAGTCTGTGTTGATTATCGTGACATTAACCGCGCCTGTCCTAAGGATACCTTCCCCACACCCTTCATCGATCAGCTCATTGATGAGTGTGCAGGAAGCGAAATCTATTCGTTTATGGACGGTTTTTCTGGGTATAACCAGATCAATATTGCGCCCGCTGATCAGCATAAGATGGCCTTTATCTGTCCTTGGGGCACTTTTGCTTACAAGAAGCTCCCTTTTGGTTTGAAGAATGCCGGTGCTACCTTCCAACGTGTAATGTCCTATGCTTTTCATGACATCCGTCACATTGTACAACCGTATCTAGATGATCTTCCAGCTCATTCAGTCACATGTCAGGACCATCCTTCCCATCTTCGTGAAATCTTTCTCCGCTGTCGACACTACCGTATCAGGCTTAATCCTCATAAATGTGTCTTCTGTGTTGAATCAGGCCAACTACTCGGGTTTATTGTCTCTCGAGAAGGCATCTGTCTGGATCCCCTCAAAGTCGAGGCTATTCTGAATCTTCCTCCCCCTGCTTCTTTGCAGCAGTTGCAGAGCTTGCAGGGCAAAGCAAATTTCCTAAGACGATTCGTTCCTAACTATGCTGAGGTGGCTAAAGGTTTTACATGGTTATTGAAGTGAGATACACCCTTTCATTGGGATGCTCTCGCTCAAGAGTCTTTCGAGCGTCTCAAGGGTCTCCTTGTTTCTGCTCCATTATTGCGACCTCCGAATTACCACCGTGATTATACTCTGTATCTGGCCGCCGCCGATACCACTATCGGCATGGTTCTCGTGCAAGACGATGATGATGACAATGAGCACATCATATATTACCTCAGCCGCAACCTCTTGGATATGGAAACTCGATACGCTTACGTCGAGAAGTTGGCATTGGCCGCCGTTTGTGCCGTCCAACGCTTCCGGCATTATATCTTGTTGCGCACCACGACCGTGATTTCTGATTGCAACCCGATGACGTACATTTTGTCACGTCAGTTGCTGGGGGGAAAATACTCAAAGTGGATCATCATCCTCCAAGAGTTTGACTTGGAATTTACTGCTGCCAAGTCTAAGAAGTCCCTGGTCTTTGCTGAGTTACTTTGCTCTTTGCCATCTCCTTCTGTACCCTCTCTTTCAGAGGATCATATCCCGGACGAAACTCTTTTTCTGATCAGCACCCTCGATCCCTGGTACGGGGATATTATTGTCTATTTGCAGACGTCCTCTTTCCGCCCCACTGTATCCAAAGATGCTCGGCGGCGGATCCGTCATCAGTCTCAACCCTATCGTATCATCGGGGACACCCTGTACCGTCTCGGCGTTGACTCCGTCCTCCGCCGATGTCTAACCCTTGAGGAAGCTGAGAGAGTCCTGAATGACTGCCACTTTGGCGCCTGTGGTGGTCACATGTCCGGATATGCCACAGCTCAAAAAATCCTTCGCGCTGGTTATTTCTGGCCCTCCATTTTTAAGGATTGCATTCTTGCCATCCGTTCGTGTCATGCGTGCCAGATATACCAGCGGAAGATGCGTGCGCCACCAGCTCCGCTGCACCCTGTTGTCACCATTGGCCCTTTTACCAAATGGGGCATTGATTATACGACCTATAAGCCTCGCTCGGCCAGGGGGCATGGGTTTATTATCGTTGCCGTCAATTACTTTACAAAATGGGCCGAGGCGATGCCCACATTAACTGAAGACGGTCACACAGCGACGCAGTTTTTGTTCAACCATGTTATTACACGGTTCGGAGTTCCGCAGGCCATCGTCACGGATCACGGAAAGCATTTCCGTAATCACATGATGACCGAACTGACAACCCAACTAGGCTTACGGCATGATAGTTCGACCCCGTACTATCCTCAGTCTAACGGCTAGGTTGAAGCCGTTAACAAGATTTTGGTTACGATGCTTCAACGTAATGTTGACATGCATAAGTCTAATTGGCATCTGATGTTGTTTCCCGCCTTGTGGGCCTATCGAACCTCTGTGAAGGATGCCACCAGTTTCAATCCATTTCAGCTAGTTTACGGACTGGAGGCTACCCTTCCTATAGAATGTGAAATCCCTTCGTTAAAAATAGCCGTCGAGTTGCTTCCCAACACTACTCCGGTAGAGGAACGACTTCTTTACCTAGAACGGCTGGACGAGACCCGTCGCCTAGCCTCTCTAGCTATCGAAGCTCAAAAGAAGAGAGTTAAAACTCACTTCGACCATACCATCCATCCTCGTTCCTTTGTTGAGGGAGATCTAGTCCTGCTATATGACCAAGCAAATGACAAGCTGGGGGCAGGCAAACTCGAGCCCATGTGGCTAGGCCCTTATATTGTAAAGAAAGTGTTGCAGAAGGGGGCATATGAGCTAGTTGACTACGAAGGTAATCCTCTTGATAAGCCCCGCAATGGGCTGTACTTGAAAAAGTACTATGCATGATTCCATGCACTTCGATTTATACATGCGTGTGTGTGTGTGTGTGTTTTCATGTTTTTGGCTTGGTGTGAAGGCATGATTGCCCCTTATTGTGTTTTTGCTTCTTGTGCAGATGTCAGGTGCACCTTATGTTGGTTTCGCTGATGGTGCCTGCCACAGCACTCGCAATTTGTCCTTTGCGGCGTGGGTGATCTACGATCCTCACAGTGAGTTGATAGATCTTCAAGGTGTGTGTTTAGGCTGTACTACAAACAATGTTGCTGAATATAGTGTTGTTATTGAATTATTAGCCGAGGCGATTAATCTCAATATTCGTACATTGGTTGTTAACCTAGACTCTCAACTTGTCGTCCATCAGCTCAATGGGCGATATTCCGTCAGAGACCATCACATTTTAAGGTTGTACTTACGTGTTAAATTGTTAGAAAGGAATTTTGATTTTATCACATATCAGCATATTCCACGACGATTAAACACATTATCTGATGCATTGGCTAATCATGTATTAGATAGACATTTGCGTAATTTATAATCGAAACATCATACAAGCAAGCACATAAAAGCACAATAATAAACCATAGGCATATGTATATATATATATATATATATGTGTGTGTCACAATGTTTGCACTGCGTGCATTATATAGTTCAAAAAATAATACATGTTCATCCTGATACATCCCGGGACGAAATATCCCTCAAAAATATGCATAAAAGAAGCCTAGAAGTCTAATTGCGGTGGTGCTCATGATAGCACGTCACCGCGCACACCAATCGTCTCAACAGACGATGGACATGAGTCGGCACCCCCACTGTGTGCCTCTGGTATGCAAAGGGCACATCCGCCAGTCTAGCGTAACCCGGAATCCCTCGAGTGAGTCCCTCGAGATTCTGAACCAGCTCTTCCCCCACGGCACCCTCTGCTTGAGGATCAGCTGCGGGCTGGACTCTCCGCGCTACAGGAGATAAGCCAGCTGGTCGCTCTGGGCCAACATCTGCATATATATACAACTGTCATCAGAACATGCATGTATTGACAAAAACAAAAAATACATAAAACATAAAAAAAACAAAGAGATCATACCCAACTCCTCGTCCCACTCCTCTCCCTCTGGCAGTGGGAGGTCTGGATCCCCGGTGAAATTAGTCCCCGCGTATGGCCAATCCTCCACCATAATCAGCTGACGGCGGAGCCATATAAAGAACTCGGGCCGCCAGGACATCTGTTGGCCCCCTCCTCCTCTGGGCATCAGTGCTGCCCAGCGAGCCATCCTAGGCTCTCGTGGCAATGGATCGGCCACTATAGCTCCCTGAATCTGAAAAAGGGGTAATCGTTCCAAGAAGAACGACACCACAATTGAGCCATACCCGAACTATTTCACTCCTCCTCGCTTACACTTCGTAAGCTGCCTTTTGATATTGGTGGTCACCGCTGTAGCCCAGTCAAAAATGGTGGGGCTGAGGCATTCTGTCGCTAGTAGCAGATGATTCTTACTCGCCTCATGGGGTGCCTGTACCCCGATTGCACGAGTGATGGTGAACAGTATGACCTTGAGAACCAAGTCCCGAACGGTGGTGATATCCACCTTGGCGCTGTTTTTCCCAAATTGTGCCCCTGGACACACTCGGGCCATCACCTCACCCATCTTCTCCCCAGAAGGTCTACTTCCGGTCAAGATGGGACTCGCCCCTCTCCATGATAACCCAGTGATGAAATACACATCGGACACGTCCAACTCTAATACTTGGTCCCGTAAGCGAAATACTTGGTCATCAACATCCCAAGCGTCAACTATGAACTGCAATAACTCAGGCTGAGCTCGCAGATAAGATGTGAGGAAGAATTTCTTGAGACCACAGTCTCATAAGGCGTTCATGCATCCCTCGTCCTCTATAGCCAAGGCATCTATGGCATCATGTTCCCTTTCTTTCCATTCCACCACCATTTTGCCTGTTTTCCTGCGCCCACAAGGATGAATAAATCGTTATTAGACCACTGGTAAACCTACAATCCAGAAATATTTCAAATGCAATAGGAAATTTCAACGGAAAACTAGGTCGCGCGGTTGGCACAACCCCTTTAGGAAAATCACCCCATTAGCGCGGGTCTGTGCCGGATACCCGCGCCAATGGTTCGCGGCCCTAAATTTTGAAATCCTCCTTGTAGAGGCTCAATCAGGACAAAAAATGCATAAAAAATGTATGGAAATGGAGCTAAGGGAAGCGCCTCTTACCTGGAACCGACGAAATCCCGAATGGTTGCACGGATTGGCTGTAATCACTGTCTGAAGTTCACTCCCCAAACAGACCACTGCTACTATTCAAAGAGGTAAAAAGTAAAAGTAATTCAATTTTTTACCATTTTCACCATATTTATAGACTTTTTGACTTATTTTTAGGTTTAAAAAGTTATTTTTTGAATATTTTAATATATTTTTGGTCGAAAATGGATTTTACGCTTGCTTCCTGTGCAACGACAGGTCTTTTACGCAACTTTGATGGTGAAACGAGTTGTATTTTATACTTTTTCGGACTCGGTAATTACACGAAAAAGTCACTATGGAGTCATCTTTCAGCTCTTTTCTGACTCGCTAAACATGAAAAGATCACCGAGTTATCCCTCTTGACTCGTTAAACGTAAATAAGCGGCGGTCGTCTTTAAACTCTTTTTCGACCGTGTAAAAAATGAAAAGATTGTCGAACCCTTGTCGTTTCAGGTTCGTTAATGGTTACGAAACGATGTGATATCAATCGCTTTTTTACTTTTTCAGGTCGATGTCACTACATATGAAAAGTACTCCTCGATCGTAATGATCGGGCGGTTCTTTCGAGCATTGTTTTATACTTTTTCGGGCTCGCGAGACACAACTTTACGAAAAAGGACCCCCTGGAGTTTTCTTTTCTGCTGTCTTTTCAGACTCTCTAAACAGGAAAAGACGCCGAGTTCTTCCTTTGTCAGGCTCGTTAAAACTTAATGACATCGGATTTTGTCATAATGACACCTTACAAGCATATGCTATCCCCGTCAAGCTTGTCATCAAAAAATAATCGGGGTACTCGCCAGAAATGGTGGGGAAAATGGAACCATAATCATTATTGTGTCGGCAGTATGTCGCTCTTGAACATGGCACTTGTCTGCATTCGTGTCTAGGTGGGGACATCTCATCTTGTTTTACACTAGCCTCCGTGGGTTTGGGTTATCCTATTTGATCTCTCATCTGCTCATTTCCTTGTCACCGTGACCCTTGATCATTTGATGTCAAATACTGCCAAGTCCACTGTCGTGCTGCCGATATGTTCAAGAGAAGTTGACCTCTGCAGAATTACAACCTCCCTCTGATACCTCACATAATTCTGATTCACCACAACATTCTTCCTCTGTCTCGTGTCAATGATGTGGGAAACACTATGGCCCACCTTTGATCAAGGTCACTTCCTGTCGACTTCAACTCATTATCCAGGAAGCTGATCTAGAGACTCCCTTCCGGTGCCTTGGAGCCTGCATGCCGCAATGGCAGGTTCTTCGTGTTCGATGCGAGGTTTTCATCATTGGCCTCCGATCGAATGATTCTGCGGGTGTTCGATGCCAGCTCATTGATTCACACGCCGTAGATTGTACCTATAGTACCTTGAGGACCATTGTCATTAATGGTGGTACCTCTCGCGTCTGTTAACAGTTTTCATCATTGACTGGTAATCAGACGATGTTCATGCATCTTCGACTTCAACTCATGTATTCACATGATTGAACTTGTACTTTGTTCGGGTCGAGATGGAGCGCAAGACCCTGGATTTTGTTTGTTGGAATCCAGGCTGCGATTTGTGGCTTATTATGATCATTACATGACTCATTCACTGGATGGCTGTGACCATGCCTGAGTCTATTTATCGATCCTCACTGGATGGCTGCGCCCATACCTTGGATCTAGATTCTTGTGTGCTCTGTTATGGATGGCTGCGCCCATACCACATACATCATGTACTTGCAATATCAGTTGTACTTCTTTACGCAGGTTCTCCGGCGGTAGTGTTTTCAGTTACGCATGTTCTTGTAAAGCATTTCACCCCTCTCTCTCCCTCGGGCCTCATGCTTTAGGGGGCATCTGTTACACAATAATTTGTCACCGTTTATCACCGTCCCTGTTTCCCCTCTCCCGTACATTGGAGGACTCATTCCGGGACTTGTGAGAAGTGACATAACCTGAAACCACTTGCATTATATTCCCCTAAGTATGAGCTTCATATGCCTGAAGACATCTCCTGCAAAATACCCATAAAAAGACCTCTTTTTGCATTGGCGCGGTTCCCCAGTGTACTGCTCGTGCCAATGGGGGAAATCCTCTAAAGAGGGCGCGCTATTGGCGCTCTGTCTCAGAGTCGCACTCGCGCCAACCCAGTTGGGTAAAGTTTTTAACAAATAAACTTCCGAAGGTTCTCCTTAACCCATTCACAAACTGAATCCGTGTTGAGTTAGGATGGTTTGGCTTCGAATCTCCATAGAAGGGAAGTGGTTTTCCACCTTTCATAGAAGTTTCTAAGTGATAAAGCCAATCCCGGAAATTGTGATTGATCCTATCTCCTTCCCCTCTATCTATAAACATAGTGCTAGTGATAGTGTGAATCCCAGGAGTTCAAGAGATTGAAGTTGCAAGAGCCTTCTTTGCATCCATAAGGCCAAATCTAAGTGATGAGATTCTTGTCACCAAGGAGAGAGAGGCTTGTTTCCCATCCCAACAAGCTTTGAAAGACTTGTGTAGCTGACTACCCAACCAAAGGAGGATTTGACGTCAGAACTATGGTTGTATTCTTCTTTGTTATTTATCAATAATAGATGACTATCATTATGGTTCCACTCTCATTGTCCTTTGTAATGATTGATGTTGAGTTATATCTTTTCTGACTGATATATAATTTTATCTATTTGATTTTATGCTTGCATTTGTGTTGTTCTTTGCATGTGCAGGTGTTCAATCCTGGAGATCGTGGGGATCGTGATCGGCTGAGGCAAAGGAGCGAGAGCGACATCTCTTCTACGAATATTAGCGTTGGAATCCAAGTAGGCTCTCATCATCCACCTTTAATTTGCTATTAGGAACTTGCGTGATAGCATTGTTTGATTGTTGCTAGACCCGGTCTGGGCTAGTAGGGATCGTCTCTGTCCGCAGAGGGGATTTACCTCCACAACAGTAGTGACGACCCACAAACTCCCCAATATGACTCCCATGAGGCAACACTTGATGTATCTCTCCCACCACCCCCAAGGATGGCAACTGTGTCAAAAAGTATATGTCTTGGATATTGATCTTGATCCTATGCCTATATATCACAAAGGCCTCCTGATATGGGTCCCAATAACTCACAATCTAGAATAAAAGTGGCTCACCAGACCTCATCAATGGGTTCTTCAAGAACTTGAGCAACCCATAGCCAGAGCCCCTCTGACAGCCTGATTCCTTTGAATCTAAATATGTAGATCATCAAAGTATTGTTCTCACCATACCAACTTTAACTCTACCATACCTGCCAAAAAGCATCATATTTTTCCAATTCAGATTCATACCATATATTTTCAGACCTCAACTTCAACTTCTAGAAAACCCCCATCACTATTTTTCCCTTAGATTTAGGGTGCATTTCTTTCTCCAAAATCTACATTGGGTGCACTTTTTAGCCTCTTTCCCATGCCCCAAGGCACAAAAAAAGGCCCAATAGGTGTGTTGCGACCATGAGGAATAACAAGGGTTTCCCTCAACCTAGTGAAACCCTAATCTAGAAATATAATCCACTAAAACTGATGAGTAATATTATGCCACATACCTGAAAGTCTTAGATTTGGATTCCAATGGTCAGTTTTTCCACTACACGATTTCCAAGATTTAGGGCTACCCCCTCCTCTCCAAATTCTCCAACAATTCAATGTGCAAATGAATTGGATTTGGGGGCAAGAAGCCCTTTTATAGAAAAAAACATAGCTTGGTTTGATGAACCATCAACACCACCAAAAAGCTCTCACCAAGCTCTATAATGGGTCTCTATTTGTTTTTGGTAATTTGAAACTTCACCAAGAAACCATTTTTTCCATGAGGTCTCATTTTTCCACCTATCAAAAATGAATCTCTTCATATGAGTCTCGTGTACTATGGTGCCACTTTGCCTTTGCACTCATCGACTTATGTGTCAAGTTTCATTGCAAGTAACCATTATTTACTCATATTCTTATGGTTCCCTTCGGGCTTCCCCCATGTGGCAACATCATAGAGTCACCCTTGTTCAGAGCATTAGAGATGAGTCACCCCGTATCCATGGAATATGTTCTGAGTCCCATCGAGTCTTGTTACAATACATAATCCATCTTTGTATTGAATTCATCCCATTTCACTCACATTTGACCTCCAACTATACTGACTTGTCTCTGAAAAGCCTCCATCTGAATAATTGACCATCCCCTCTAGAATCGAGTCAGACACTACTAGGTCAACCATGCATGTTATGCTTTGAAAAGGGAAGTTGTCAGTCCACCACTCCTCTTACTCCTCCATCATCATTCCTGGTGTCAGTCTATCAGTCACATTACTATATCCCTTGTGCCTTTTTTGAGGAATCATCATTGCCTCAACTTTAGCAGGCCCTCTTCTATTGACTTTAACACATTTATTCTAGGAGAGTGGTTTAGAGAGTGTTGTACCTTGGTTCCAACCTTCATAATTGTTTGGTGCCTCATATCAAGCAAAGAATCATCATTTCCCTTTGACTTGGTAGTTTCTCACGTGCTCGACTCCAACTCATTACCACATGATTGAGAATCATACACTTGATGGTCCAGTGATCTAGCAGATTTCACCAGCATTTCCCATGTGTGTGTGAGATGTTCTAGATCTCATGAGGGGGTGGCCCTTTAGGTATCCCCCCACATGCTCAAATGACAACAAATAATGATCCGACCCTAGATGTTGTTTCATTGATTTTCCTGACCTGATTTTCTTTGATTGCAGAGACCACAACATGCATGTCTCATTCAGATAGTCCCTTCAGATATTCAGAGCCCTTTCTTGTTCAGCAGGGTTTTGGTTGTGATCTCCCCCCTCCTCTCGGTTTGGGGTGGCATTATGTCACATGTACTTAGATCAACATATGTTATTGTATCCGGTCCTAGCATATGTTTTCTAGGCACATTATGTATATGGGACACTTTGTATCATTGTATCATTTTCTAGCCCAGTTGATGCCATCACATCATGTATCATGTACTTTGTTTCTCATACCTGTATTTTTGGGAACATCATTATTATTTGTACTCAATTATCTCGGTAGGTATGGGTATGCCTCCCTTGCCTCAATTGAGATTATGTACTTACCAATACAAGGAGACTTCTATAAAACAAGTAGGTTTCACCCCCTTCATTCTTAGTCCTTATGAATCCCCTTTAGTGTCTTGTGAAACTGTAAACTATAACATATTTTGGTCATATGATTTGCTTCTAACACTCTTAGGTTGGGGGGAAATCTGTTATCAACAAAAAAATGACCACCTAGCCATTTCTTACTAGGTTTATCGAAATACACCATGTATGATAAGTTTTAACATGCTAAACCCAATTTCACCATTGGAAATAATTTAGTAAACCAATTTTCCTAAATTATTTCTCATCAAAATCCAAAATCCCCATGAGAATAATTAAATAAATCATTAATTATTTAATAATCTCTAGAAATAATTATTAAATCGTTATTTGATGATTATTTTTTATCACTTTTGACTCAATCACCTTGGAATAATTAAATACACCATTATTTATTTATTATTCCTTTTTTATCCTCTATTTTCCTTATGAGATCATTGTTAAATCATTATTTAATAATTATTTCAAATTCATATTTGTCTTAATCCTCTCAAAGTGATTAATAAATAAATTTTATTTATTAATTACTTTAACCATTTTCTAAATAAATATATTTGACCATTTTGAATATCTTTTCCCTCAAAGAAAATATAACAAAATATTCACAACAACTAGATTTTTAGTTAACAATATTTTATTATTTTCTAATTCTCAATCTATCTCCATATTTTGTTATAAATAGAGGGTTTTCTCTCCATTCTTCACCATGACCATTTTCATCATCCACATTATCGTCTCATAGCATTTGAGCTCCCATTTGAGTTTAAACATCTTTCTACCCATTGCATATGACATATTTAGAGAGAGAAGCATATTGCTTAAGCATAATATCAAGAAGGACCCATTCCACGGAGGGAAATTTATGGATCCAAGTTTATAAGTTCTCACAAGGAGTGTTATTTTGATTAATAAAATTTCTTATTCATATTACCCATTCCGTTGCTACACTTTTATTTTTGTTGTTATATGTTTCCATTTGCATATTATCTTTAGTTGCAGGGTTTTTCTTATATTTTGTTGTGGATATCAGGCATAGACACAACCATATTTTGTTGTTAGGGTTATAAATCACCTATAACTTAAGTAAGGTATTTTCGCTCACTTCCAAAAAAGATTTCCACTAATACTAACCCTACGAGATGAAGTTCCAAAAGCTTGTGGGCCCTTTTGGGGTTAGCTGGAATGTCAACTTCCCAGGGTTGTAACTTTGGAATACGATCTCTGTTTGGCTATTATAATACCTCGTTTCAAATATTTCGAAGAGGAGGCCAAAAAAAAAAAAACTTAATTGGTTTTACACTTTTTTGTTTTCTCTGTTTTCCCAAAAAATGTCTTTTAGGCCCTCAAAATGGATCCAAAAGTTTAGGACCCGAAAAAATACCAAAAATTGTAAGTTGTTCTACAATTAAAGAAATTGAAAGAAATGATTGTGGGGGTCCAAGTGGAATAGGCACATGGCCACCAATATCCACTTGGATCGCTCCTCCTCACTTAGGAAGTAATGGTCCCCATTGCATTGAGTGCCTCCATGAGATGGGGAAACTTCTGTCGAACTTGGTCCTTGGTGAGCCACTTATCTTGGTGCAAGAGTTAGAAAGCTTTGATAACCTGATACAGTTGGATCTTCTATTGGGAGTGGTATTGATCTGTGTGTCCATGATCTGATCACTTGTTCCCTGTTCCATGTAGTATGGGTGGAGCTATTTTGGTGTTAGTTGTTCTTCAATGCTTGATGTGTCCAACGATGGTGGAAAGTATGGCTGAAGGTGGTCCACATTGAACACTACGTGCAAGCCAAGGAATGGGGGAATGTTAAGCTTGAAAGTGTTGTCACCCACAACCTTAGTGATGGTTTAAGGCCCATATCAAAGTGGTTAGATATTTCGATGGGCTCTGACAAGGCATTCTATTTGCAAATGCAACCAAAAATTTTCACCCACCAAGAACTTATGTGGCACCTGATGTTGATCATGTCGTTGCTTGTACTTGGCATTAGAATTCTCCAAGATGTTATGAACCTGCTGGTGGATGTGCTGGATGCATTCAATAAACTTGGTTCATTTGTCAGCCTCAGACTGTACATACATGGATTCTGTCTCTGTAGTCACATGAGGCTTTCCAACACAATGGTTGAAATCTTAGACCCACTTGAAAGGGAATGTGACCAATCAAGCTATGGAGAGATTTATTATAGTTGTGCTACACCCAAGTAAGGCTCTCATCCCAAGTTATTTGATGCTTGGATTTGTACATGTGGAGTATGTGCACTATCATCCTGTTGGCGACGTATGTCTGGCCATTAGTCTGGTGATGAATGCAATAGACTCGATGAGCTTGGTGTCCAATAGTGTCTAGAGGCTTGACCAAAATGTGCTCAAGAGCCTTCTATATCAATCAGATAAAATGGTATGCAGGATCCCAAAATTTACCCACACTTGTTCAAAGAAGAGTTTGGAAGTGTACTCTACTATGATACTCTTCTTTCAGGCTACCAATATAGCCATCTTAGAAAATCTTTCCACGACCACAAATGCACAATAATTACCATGCTTGGTAGAAGGGAGGCTAAAAAAATGGTCCATGGAGATGGATTCCCAGGGTTGGCTGGGAGTAGGCAGAGGAGTGTACAAGCCTTACATCTTGATGGTTGGCTTGGCAATGGCACAAGAAATGCAGGATCTAATATATTTTCCAACATCATGTCATATTTTTGGCCAATAAAAATAGTTCTGTAGTACGACCACAATTTTCTCCACACCAATGTATCCTTTGACCTGACTATAGGGCACCTCCCAAATAAACTTGACATGCTCGCTTGAAGGAGCACAAAGGTGGTCTAAGTAGCATAATAATTCATCCTAGAGGTGTAAATCTAGAACTTGCTTGCCATCCACCAACATCTAGTATGTGGAGGCAAACCATAGATCATTTTTGTACAAATGTGACCATCCATAGGTCTCATGGCCCCAAGAGTTGAGAATAGTAGTCAGTGTTACAACTAGGTGTTAGCCTCACTCTCTTAAAAACAATTATAAATCTAACTAAAATAATTAATTAAATTAAATCATGAGAGTTAGTTCCTCAAACTAGGGAGTTTAGTTAGGAGGAGAGATTCTCTCCAATTAGTTCTCCTAAGTTAGTGTGTAGTTGAGAAATTGTCTCAACCATAGTGTCCAAGTTAGACGTACTATCTTGAGACCAACTTCCTCATGTATTTATGTGTACTATTATCATTCTTTGTACATTGGATTGATTAATAATGAGAATATGAGGAATGCTGAAGGCTCTCTGCCTTTTCCGCCAGTTTGTCTTTTATGTGTTGCTAGTTTGATTATTGTGTGTTTAATATGGCTGTGTGATTTTCAAAATGTGGTATCAGAGAGGTGCGATTGAAGGAGGCTGAAGTCTATATACCTGAGTGGTGTCAGAAGAATCTGCATACTGAGACAAGTGAATTGTGAGCTATGGAGCTGGTGATGGTGCTTGTTGTTTGGGGAATTGTGAAGAACGAGTTGTCGCTGAGTTTTCTCAGTTTGAGAGTTGTTGGATCATGGAGGAGGTCCGTGAGCAGGTTTAGAATTAGAAATCATAAGCCAAGGCATGCGTGATTAGAAAGAGGTAAATTCGAAAGGGAATATATGAGGTACAATTCTATTATTAGTTGATTTAGTTTTCAGCAAATCCAAATGTTAGAGTCATCTGGACACTCTTTGTTTTATCACCATTCATCAATGCTAGAGTAGAGATATTATTCTCTGCAATATCTTTCGATGGAGAGCAATTCGAATGCCATAAACGGTGGATGAGTGAATGGAGATGACAGTGTGCCGCGAGAACTCTGTGTTGTTGCATAGACTGCTGATGGGTTCTCCCTGAGAACACTGTGCTGCTGCATAGACTGTCAACTACTGTGAAGAAATAGCTCATACATGCTTCTTAAAATTACTCTGCTTGTCTTATGCCTGCTTATATTAGCCATTAAAATTCTCGCAGATATCAAATTAACACTGCAATTCAAACATTATGGATCTAGCAAGTGAAGCTCAGATTCTTAAGGTAATGACCACCGCTGCAATTTCAAAGGGTGATCAGAGATGTGATAACAAAAACTAATCCTTCAAAAATAACCGTCGTGGCACTCATCTTCCAAGAGTTTCGCCCCCTTAAGTGGGGATCAATATGCTGTACTTTAGCGAAGAGGACGAAGAGCCTCACTGTCTCTCCGTCTCTGAAACGTCCCACCGCCTAAATGATTCCGGGGAAATCAATGCGTTCAACACTAGGGGAAGACTAAGGCAATCTGCAACATGATTGATGATGCCCATTTTGTATTTAATGTTCAAGTGGAATTGTTGTATACATGCAGACTACTTTTGATGACATTGTTCTTCAACTTCCCTTGTGTCTATATAAACTGAAGAGGTTGGTGATCTATGTGGATGACCATTTCCTTCACCAAAATGTAATGTTTCCATTGTTGGCAAGCCTGCATGATAGAATACATCTCTTTATCATAGGTGGGGTGCTTTTGAATTGTATCGGAAAGTGTCTCACTATGATAGGCCATCGGATGCCCTTGTTAGGTGAGGACTATACCAATAACACAGTAAGAGGCATATATCTCAATTTAAAATGGTTGTTGTAGGTTTGGCAATGTGAGTACAGGTGTAGAGCAGAGGAAACAATTTAAATCAACAAATGTCTTCTATTGGGACTTAGACCAAGAAAACTTTTCTTTCACTCCGCCCTTGGTAATCTGACTCAAAGGCCAAGTGATATGGGAGAATCCCAACACAAACCTCCAATAAAAATTGGAAGGACCCAAAAAGCTATGAAGGTCTATTAGAGTGGTCAGGGCTGGACAATCCCAAATGAGTTGGAACTTAGCTAGATCCATGTCCACACCTTTCTCATCTAAGATGTAACCTAGATATTGGACCTGACTCATTCCAAAGGTGCATTTATCCAAGTAATTGACACACAGTTTGTGCTGCCACAAGGTTTGAAGGACCATTCAAATGTGATGCAAATGATCCTCTCAACTCTTGTTGAAGATGAGGATGTCGCCCAGATAAAAAACCATGAACGAGTTGTTGAAGGGCCACAATATGTCATCCATCATCCTCATAAAATTTGCAGGGGTATTTGTAAATCTGAAAGGCATGACCAACCATTCAAAAATTCCTTCCTTGGATTTGAAGGCAGTCTTCCTTACATATGTGGGCTATATTGGAACCTAGTGATAGACAAAATTTGTTGGGTTGTGTGATATTCTTTCAACGACTAGCCCATGTAGTGAACCGAGGGGTTAGAGGGGAGGCAGAGCCCCCCATTCGTTGCGCCGATTGCATAGTGGAGGGGTGACAAGGGGGGCAGGTAGGCCCCCTCTACGGGGTCTGGGGTGATGCCCCAAGAATATTTTTTTGGACCCTATATTAGGTTGGGCAGACCTACCGATGGTTTTGTGCATGATTTCACACATGGTTTTGGACGTGATGGTTTTCGGTCCATGGTATTGGATGCTTCGGCATGTATAAATATCTATTGAAACATTGAAAGGAACATAATGAAAAATCAAGCTGGTAGTCCCGGTTTTGGGATCCAGGGGAAAATCTCTGTGTATATGTGTTTTATGTGTTATTCTCTCGCATTATTTATTTTTTGTGTTTTAGAATTTGTATGTAGGTAATTTCTGTATGGGGTTAAAACCTAAATTTGGTATCATAGCTATTTTGGTTTCAAGGGGACACCTTTATTGCTAAGGGGTTTCACTCAGGCCTGTGGTAGACCTTGTTCAGTGAGAGATCTGCGAGATTGATTCTGGTGGTGAAATAATATGGTGAGCAGTGGAAAGATAAAGATTGAGAAATTTAATGGTCAGAGTTTTGAGTTGTGGAAACTCAAAATGGAGGATCTGTTGGTGGATAAAGATCAGTGGATCGTGGTAGATCTGGGTACTAAACCAACGGGAGTGTCCGATGAAGAATGGAAGAAGTTGGATCGCAAGGCAAAGAGCACAATACGATTGTGTGTCTCAGATTCAGTATTGTTGAATGTATCAAGGGAAGCTATGGCTAAGGCTTTGTGGGAAAAGTTAGGGACTTTGTACCAATCTAAGTCTCTGGTGAATAAACTATTCCTATGAAAAAAGATGTGTAACTTGAAGATGAAAGATGGAGACCCAGTGATAGAGCATATGAACACATTTAATACTGTGGTAAGTCAATTATTATTTGTTGATATTAAAATTTCAGATGAAGATAAGTGCATCAGTTTGTTTTGTTCTCTACCAGATTCGTGGGATAGTTTGGTTATTGCAATAGGTAGCAATGCAACTACCTTGCAGTTTGATGAAATAGTCTCATCCTTGCCGATGGAGGAGACGAGACGGAAAAATATGGAGAGCCAGAATGGTGATGCCTTGTCTGTATGAGGACGGTCCCAGAATAGAAACAAAAATAAGTCATTGAGTGGGAGATCTAAATCTAGAGGGAGATCTAAATCTCATGGAAAACTTGTAAAGGTGGTGTGCTTGAAATGAAGAAAGGAAGGGCACTACAAAAGGGACTATAAATCTAAAGCTCCTGACAAAGGAAAGGGATCTGATGATTCTCATTTTGCAGAGGCAAAAACCACCTCAGATGAAGGTGGGGATGTGTACTTGGCTTCTTCAAGTACACATGTAGATCATGAGGCATGGTTGATTGACTCAGGTGCATCCTTTCACTTCACTCCCCATAGAGAGTGGTTCTGCGAGTATGAGAAATATGATAGTGGCGATGTCTTCTTGGGGGATGATAGGAAGGTTATAATTGTTGGTCATGGAAAAGTAAAGTTGAAGTTGCAAGGTGGAAGGGTTAGAACACTTCTGGGTGTTTTGCATATTCCTGCATTAGCCAGAAATCTGATTTCAGTAAGCAAGTTGGATGATGCAGGTGTAAAAACAGTGTTCGAGAAAGATACCGCAAGATGGTTTGGGGAGCATTGGTATTGATGCACGTAGTTCAAATTGGAATTCTATACAAGCTACAAGGTAGCACTTTTATTGATGTGTGCAACAATTATGTGGTTCCTGAAAGTGGAGTAGAAAATTTAGTGGTCTCTAGAGAAAAGACCATGCTATGGCATCAAAGGCTTGGACATATTGGAGAGAAGGCCTTCGAATACTTCATGGTAAAGGTATGGTAGAAGGTATGACTAATATCTATCTGGATTTTGATTTCTGTGAAAATTGTGTATATGGGAAGAAGAATTGGGTGAGTTTCCCCTCTAGTGGTAAGAGGGCGAAACAGATATTAGAGCTTGTGCACAATGATGTGTTTGGACCTGTGAAGGTTCCATCACTTGGTAAGTCTGTGTACTATGTATCATTTATAGATGACTTCTCAAGGAATACATGGATATATTTCCTTAAGAAGAAATCTAAAGTCTTTGACAGGTTTAAAGAATTTAAGGCTCTGGCGGAAAACCAGACAGAGAAGAAGATATAGGTGTTGAGGACAGATAACATTTTACAGTAAGGAATTTGAAGAATTCTGTAAGAAGTGTGGTATAGCATGGTAGAAGAATACTCCATACATACCTGAGAAAAATGGAGTTGTAGAAAGAATGAACAAGACGTTGATGGAAAGGGCAAGAAGTATGCTCAGTGGTGCCAGGTTAGGACAGGAATTCTGGGAAGAGGCATTGGAGACAACATGTTACTCGGTAGATAGATCATCTTCATCAACGTTGGAGGATAAGGCTCCACAAGAGGTATGGACTGGTAAGAAACCCTCTCTTTCACATCTGAGGGTATTTGGATGTGATGCATATGTACATGTTCCAAAGGAGAAAAGAACCAAGTTGGATAGTAAATCTGAAAAGTACATCTTTATTGGGTATAAGGATGGTTTAAAGGGTTATAAGCTTTGGAACTCAGTAACAAGGAAGGTTGTGTACAACTGAGACGTGGTGTTCAGAGAGGTAAAATATGTTATTAAACATGAAGTTCAACCAAAGGAACCTGAGAATATAGAGTTTGAGCTTAAGGATGAAGAATCAGACTCTACAACAGATGAGGAATCAGAAGATGAAGAGCCACAAACTCCGGTGTGAGAAGATCAGTTCGAGAAAGAAGTAAACCAGAAAGGTATAGTCCATTTGCTTTCTTTTCAAAAATTTCTTTATCTATTACTGACCATGATCCTAGAACTGTGAAGGAAGTAGTAGATTCAGAGGATGGAAAACTCTAGAAAGAGGCCATGGTTGATGAAATGGCATGTTTGCACAAAAATGAGGTTTGGGATCTGGTGGAGTTTTCGACTGGAAGGAAATCCATTGGTAGAAAATGGGTGTTCAAGAAGAAGACAAATGTAGAAGGAAAGGTGGAGAGATACAAAGCTCGATTGGTAGCAAAAGGTTATTCCCAGGTGCCGAGAATTGATTTTGGTGATATTTTTTCTCTTGTTGCCAAGGTAACTTCTATTAGATTACTTTTATCTGTTGCTTTTGATTTTGAGGTAGAACATATGGATGTGAAGACAACATTTCTTCATGGGGATTTAGAAGAGGATATCTACATGAAGCAACCTGAAGGATTTGTGGTGAAGGGTAAGAAAGAACTGGAATGCAAGTTAAAGAAGTATCTGTATGGGTTAAAACAGTCACCAAGGATGTGGTATCAGAAATTTGATACATTTATACGGGGTCTTGGCTTCACCAGAAGCAAAGTAGATCACTGTGTGTATTCTAAATCAATTGGTGACCGTGTTATTTATTTGGTCTTGTATGTGGATGATATATTGCTGGTTGGAAATGACAAAGAAATTATCCAGGATTTAAAGACCCAATTATCCTCCAAATTAGACATGAAATATCTTGGTGCTGCAAACTATATTTTGGGCATGGAAATTAAAAGAGATCAGGCAAAGAGGAAGTTCTAGTTAAACTAGAGGAAGTATGCTGAGACAATACTGCAGAGGTTTAATATGTAGGATATTAAACTAGTGAAGGTTCCTATTCATGTGGGTGTGAAGTTATCTGTTGAACAGCGTCCCAAGACATAAGAAGAGGAAGAGGACATGTCTCGTGTTCCATATGCAAGTGCAGTGGGTAGCCTAATGTATGCAATGGTTTGTACTAGACCAGACATTGCACATGCAGTTGGAGTATTGAGCAGGTTTATGTCAAAACCAGGGAAGGAGCACTGGAGAACAGTGAAGCGGGTTTTCAGGTATTTGTTTGGCACTAGTGATTATGGCTTGTGCTAACAAGGAAGACCAGGATTGGACAGAGTGTTGGATATTCATGGCTTTGTTGATGCAGACTGGGATGGAGATCTGGATCAGAGAAGATCTACAAGTGGGTATGTGTTTAACCTATTTGGAGGTGCAGCCAGTTGGATGAGTAAGAAACAATCTGTATTGGCACTATCAACTACAGAGGTAGAATACATGGCAGCCACTCATGCAAGCAAGGAAGCAGTTTGGTTGTAGAGACTGTGTTCAAGTATGGGGTTAGTACAGGGAGCTATAAGGATAAACTGTGACAGCCAAAGTGCAATTTTCTTGGCAAAGAACCCTGCTTACCATTCAAAGACAAAGCACATTGATGTTCAGTATCACTTTGTGAGGGATATGATAGAAGACAAAAAGGTGTTGCTAGTAAAGGTGGACACTTTGAAGAATACTGCAGATGCATTGACAAAATTTGTGAGCTCTGAGAAGTTCTCTTGGTGTAGAGAAACAATGGGCATTGTAGGGCTGGATAGATGACTCAACTCTCCTGTGGCCCCCTGTGGAAAGAAAAAAACAAGTGGGAGAATGTTGGGCGGTGTTATATTCTTTCCACGACTAGCCCATGTAGTGAACTTGGGGGTTAGAGGGGGGGGCAGAGCCCCCCCTTCGTTGCGCCGATTGTGCAGCAGGGGGGTCACAGGGGGGAGGGTAGCCCCCCTCTATGGGTTTTGGGGTAGCGCCCCGAGAATTTTTTTTTTGGACCTTATATAGGTTGGGCAGACCTACCTATGGTTTTGTGCATGATTTTCACACATGGTTTTGGACGTAATGGTTTTTGGTCCATGGTTTTGGATGCGATGGTTTTCGACGTGATGGTTTTCAGCCCATGGTATTGGATGCTTCGACATGTATAAAAATCAAGCTAGTAGTCCCGGTTTTGGGATCCAGGGAAAAATCCATGTGTATACATGTTTTATGTGTTATGCTCTCGCATTGTTTATTTTTTGTGTTTTAGAATTCGTATGCAAGTAATTTTTGTACGGGGTTAAAACCTACAAACTTCAAATTGATCGTGCTAAAATAATTGGTCCCCTTGAGTTGGTCGAGAAGGACATCAATTCATGGGATTGGATACCTATTCCTAATAGTGATTTTATTTAGTGCCTAATAATCAATGTAGAGCCTCTAGGTCCCATCCTTCTTCTGTACAAGTACAATCGGCCTCCCACAAGGTGAGGAACTTGGTTAGGTGTTCTATTTTAGCAGAAACTCCTAGATCTATCGCTTGATCTCTTCATTTTACAAAATCCAGCGACAATATATTTTCCCATTGGGTAGAGGTGCTCTGGGAGTTAAATCAATCAAATGCTTGACCTAATAGTGCAAGGGTACCCTTTTGGGTGAGGAGAAGATGTCCATGTATTCTTCCATGGTCTTATCCACCTACTTATGCTACGTGGAGTAACCCTTACTAGGGGCCATGGATGTGGCCATGATCTTTCCTTTATTTTGAGAGCTAGAAAAGAAAAAAAAAATCCAAGTTTGGGAGATGATCTTACTGCATTTCTTAGTAGAAATCAAAGAGATGGTGGTAGGTGGGGCTACCTTTGGTATCCTATATAACTTACTACCCAAAGTAATAATAATAGTGTGAGGCCTCAACTCATACACAAAATTATGCTTCCACAAGTATGGTTGGCATAATAGTACATCACAAACTTCAAGAGGAGCAACATCACATAGTACCTCATCCATGAAGGGTTTGATGCTGTAGGGAATATGAAACTACTAGGTGATGTGAAGATATTGTCCTTGGTGGAGCCACCTGATTGTGTATGGCTACAGGTGTGGTGTTGTCAGTAGGCCTAGCCGCTTAATGACCACAACTAATGTGAGGTTCTTTTGGCTCCCACTGTCGATAATGAACCATAACAGAGACCCTTTCATCCACATCTGTTAGTGGAAGATACTTTCCTCTTCCTCTAGATCTTCGAGGTCAATTTTCTAGAACTTGGTGGTGGAAATAGTGGCGCTGGGTTCCACATCAACAATTTGCTTCCCCTTGCCATTCCACTTCTCGGGTTCTGACTCAGATTCAGAACATGCATCTAACTCTTAAGCCTCCAACTTGACCACCAATGATTTTTTGGATCGACACTCATGTTATGAGGAGGGCTATTATGGAACTCACACCACTTTATTATTTCCTTCTTTATATTCGTGGTATTATTCTTTTCTTGAGGATTCGATGGGTTGTACTGGGTCACATCGCCTTGGATTTTTCCTTTTTTCTGTGATTTGGGGACATATTTACCTTGCTTTGGTTTCAAAGATCCAAAATAGCCCTTCTTCTATTTAGATTTCTACTCAATCTTGACAACGTATTAGTAGGCGGTGCCAAGCGAGAAGATTTCTAGGAAATCCATCTTTTCTTGGATGTATTTGTGTAGACAATCATGGTACTTGAGTACCAGATGTCGCTCAGAATACTTGACACCAAACTTCATGTGAAGGGTATAACAAATATTTGTGAACTTTGACACGTCTTGGTCCCTTCCCTACCACAGTGTGGTCCATTTTATGTACTTATATTCATGGCTCCCAACAGGGTAATTGTTACACAACATTTTGCCATTGTCCCTGTACTCCCCTTTCCTTGATCCTGGAGGACCTCTACAGTGAACCCTTCATGCTTTCCCATCATGAAGAAACTCCCATTGTGTCCCTCTTCATGGGTAGAACAATTCCCCTTTGCATCATTTTCCCAAAATATTCCGTTTTTCCTAGTTTACAAGACCGACACTAATAACCTATGTCCTCCTCATGTCGATATGCAAGGATTAAAACTATACCTAGCACCAATCGTATCGAATGAGCCTTTTCCCAGTCGTGCCTATCCTCTTTTGGAAAGTTTTTTAAATATGGAGCTGAAGCTTCTAGCTCTAGAAGCTTTGTAATGGAATTCTGGTAAATGGTTAGGTCGGATGGAGTCAAGGAGGTCAGATTGGGATTATTTCCCCTATTAAGATGGAACTTCCTCAAGAGATAAGACCTTCTCCCATGAGAAGAGGAACCATCTCCCATCCATTCAAGCTATATAAACCTCCACTTTTCCCAAGCACAAGCTAGTGTTAGTGTGTGTGTGCTAGTGCTAATTAAGTTTTGTTTGGAGTAATCAACAAGTTATCCATACTTTGTAGCTCTCTAGTTTGTGATTAAGGGAGAATTGTGAGTTGGTTTGGTGTGAAGCCTAAAGGGAAGATCCTTGAAACTATCATTCTTGAGGCCATCCATGGAATGCTAGCAGAAGTGTGTGGGAACACAGATTTGTCAGAGGAGAAAAACAGGGTCAAAACGCCGGTTGTAATCTCTTCTTGATTTAATAAATATGCAACTATCAATTTATTTCCTACATAAGATGTCATTTCACATGTTTATGGCTTAATTTTTCTTGACTTTTTAAGTAGGTTGAATACAATTTGTATATTATCATGGTTGTTGTCTGCTGTTGTCTACTTATTTTAGGTACGCAAGAAGAAATAGAAGATAGCTGGAGCAAGGAAATAGGGTCGTCATCAAACGGATAACGTACTAAGAGGTAGGCCCTATTAATTGGTTCTAACCTAAGTAAGTATTCCATAGAATGTCTTGTTTGTGGCTAGACCCACTCTCGGTCTAGAGGAATTGTTTGTGTTTGCACTTATAATTTTACCTACACCAAAAATTGGTGACCATACTGGGGATCTAATCCTTCGTTTTGCTTGTTTGTAATTCCATGGTTTTGTGTGAACTTTTATAGTATCGCCGTTTCCCTTTAGTTCTATTTGATATACCTTGTTTACCAATCTGGGTTTGAAATTTACAGTAGCAAGTCTAGTCTCAGCCTTTGATTTTTTTTTTTTTCCTTATATCCTCGGCCAGTGCACTTATTTCACTGGTAGTCGCGCTGAACGACGTGATATACCCAGGAACAGTCACACCTACCCCCTTTTGGCACTTGTTGTTAGTTAGGTAGTTATGTCGATGCATGTAGGTGAAGATTAGGGGTTACGCCAGATCTCGACCAGTGTGTCTTTCTCTCTTGATTTTTGCCTTGTAACTTGTTCAGATCGTTTTCTCCTTGATTGGAAAGCTACATTTTGATTTGGTTTATTTGCTTGTTGATTTGCCTTATTTTTACTTGATTTCTTGAGTCTGTGGATGGTTTGTAGCCCTAGGGCATCTAGGTTGTCATCCATCTAGTTGATTGTGGACTCAGTGAGTCAAGCTATTGCTAAATTTACTCCTTGCATTTTGTTTATAGTCCTCTTACTACATTGGTCTCCATCAAACAAGTTAGAAAGGTTTTGTTTGCTTGTTTAAACATCTCTTTTCTGACACAGCTCACATTGCTTGTCTTGTTTTTGGTAGAGTCATTGCTTCATTAGTTTGAAAGAGATTCTCTTTTGTGCCTTTTCATTTGCTTGAGGATTGATTGTCTCGAAAACATTTTCATTGAAATATTTGATGAAAGATTCATTTTGTCGTTTCATGAAAAGCATATAATTCTAGTTTATTGCATCAATATGTTATGTTAGCTAGCATCATTGAAGACTAGGTTGCATTTGCATTTGAAAAGAAAAAAAATTCTCTTTACATTTGAAAGGACTGTTTGGCGTGCACTTGTTAGGAAACTAGGAATTGGAAAGAGTTTTTTCACTAGTTTATTTTCAAAAAGTAAAGTAGTGAAAAGATCATTTTTGCTTTCTGTTGCTTGGTTGTTTGCATTTGATTGTGTTTTCTACCCTCTCTAGTGTAGACGATTCATCAAATTGAAAGAGTCTTGTCTCATTTAGCTGCACATAGGAATTTTCGAGTCACATCGCTAAGGCCTGAAAACTGAGACATAATTCAAAATAAAATTTAAAATGAACTCAATTAACCTAAGGCACATTTGAAACCTAACGATCACATATAGAAGGTCTGGGCTAGAGACGTATTCCAACGTCTTTAAACCTAGCAACTATCATTAGCTTCAGCACTAGACAGTGCTAGTATGGACTTGTGCTCCCCATACCGTCGAGTATATAGAGGGAGACCCCACTAGGATGCAATCCTTTATCCATAGGAAACTGAGTCTATCACCTTGTAAACATGATACACCGAACACAACATTCGGGGAGATTGTCTGCCCGTACTTGTTATAGACATTTTTGGGCACTGCAACCCCAATCATAAATGTCCATAAACCAAGGGCTCTTAAGTCCCTAAAAGTGTTGTTCCGACCTCTAAAAGAACAAGGTCAATTGATTACATCTTCTCCCAGAAGTTCTCCATGAAAAACTACTCAGAACTGGTCAAAACTGGACCATCTCACCTGCTCCATGGTCAAAGTGCGCTGCATCCCACCTAAATACACACGGGAGGTGTGATGCATATTGAAAAACCCTTCTATGGGGTGCAATGGGCGAGAGTGGACAAATGGCAGGGTCAATCTGCAAGGTGGAGGATCATGGAATCTTCCAGAAACTTCTCCTGTGACACTTGCCTCTCTACATTCGCCCAGGGATGAGTAAGAGATCATCAATCTCCAAGTGGAATCAAGAAATATCAGAGAGAGGACACTAATCAAATCTCAAAAGCTGACTCACCCCCCTTGCAAACATCTATATATGGATCCCTCATCCCAGAGATCCAGAGACTGGAATTTTGTATCTTGTAAGGAAGTTCTGCTAGTTTCTTGGTGCAACATTATAGTGTTGGGTGATCTAAGCTTTTCATGAGGTGAAGAAGGGATTTCTTGTTGAGAGGATGATGCTGGGTCAGAACAATTGGTTGTAATCCTCTTTGCTATTCTTGATTATCAATAAAGCTATTCAAGTTTTCCTCCACATTCTTGTATGATTGATGATATATGCATTTGTGTGGTCAATATATATCTGGTCCTATATTGTTTATGATAATAGATCTATGTTCTTGGATAGTGTTATGCTGCTTTGATTCTACAGGTTCTCTTTGAAGCTGGGTAGACGAGGAAGCGAGTGGCAAAGATCTATCAGAAGGGAGAGGAATCAAGCAAGGAACCAAGCGCAAGACAGAGGTTGGTCTCCTTTGTTCCCCTCTTATCTATTTCTCATAAAGGAAAACGAAAGTAGTCTTAGTTTGTTTGTTTCTAAGGTAGCTACCAGCCTTAGTGGGACTAGCAGCTCTGCATAGACACTAGATTTCTCGATAACAAAATGGCGACTCCACTGCGGAGCGAATAGATTGTTTTTTTATCTACATTTGTTTGCTTTATAAACTTACAGACGGAGCCTAAAGTCAAGCCAGCTAGCCTTCGAATTGCATTTGCTATGCAAGTGCAAAGTAGATCAATGTTGCTTCAGTCTATCTCTGGGTTTTGTTTATGAACTGAAAAATCAATTTACAAGCTCTATAATTGCCCTTGTGGTGGCTCTAGTAACCTCCTTAGATCTACCCCTATGATTTATTTACTGATTACCACTTTCTCGGCCTAAATCCCTGAACTGAGCTGCAAATTGTGACCCGGAACCCAGTTGAAGTCTCGTCCCTGGACCATCGCAGTGTCTCTTCTTTTGATTCTGGATGCATCGCACTTCTTGAGTGTAGTAGGTACGCTGCATCTCTTTTTCCCTGTGTTACAGGTGCGCTAATCAGATTAGACCTCTCCTGCCCTAGATTTTGGTTTCTATGTTCACTCTTTTCAGCTCTATTCAGGAGTTTTGTTGTCTGTAGTCAGTATACCTCTATTGAAACCCCCTTCCTTGCCATTATTCTTCATCCATTGTGCAAATAACTGTAAATGTTTTTATGCATTTTGAGCCATTTTCAGTTCTCTTTACAAAGAAGTAGCGTAATTGAATTGTCGTTTCTTGATTTGAAAGTGTCGCAAGTGTCGTTTTCAGTCATAGAAGAGAATCTGATTGTTCTTGATAGTCGATTACACTGTTACTCTTGTATTTGATTTGAATTAGTAGTTTTTCAAGTGTCGAAAGCAAGTTTTCAATTCCAAATCGCAAAGTGTCGTCATTGTCCTCATTTTGTCTTGAAAAGAAACTTGCTAGTAATGTCGCTTTGAAAAATAATTCAGATTTGCGCTTAGCTTTCTTTTTATCATTCACACATTAAGAAGGCTGAAAACAAATACATGCATGTGCATTTTCATTTAGACTGTTTGTTGGTTTGATTTAGGACAGTGCATATAATGTGTGCTCTTTGCTCTATGTTGAAAGAATATCATCTCTCTTTCCTTAGTAGCTAGGATTTTCATTGCAAAAAGAAGATTAAACGATTGTTTATCATCTTAGATTGCATTTTAGGAATTGTACATCTACATCACGCAGTGAACCTGAAAGGAAAATTTCTTAAGCAAGATCAACTGTAAAATAAATTTAATGAATCTAAAAACGCTTTGGAACCTAACGCACAACATTTAGAAGTCTAGGCTAGAGACATATTCCAGCGTCGTAAAGCCTGGTAACTGTTGTTTTCATTGATGGTTGGGTGATTCCTTCACTTTGAGACGATAAGTGCCAGTACGGACTTGTGCTCCCACGTACCGTCAAGTATATATTGGGAGACCACAATAGGCTTTATCCTTTATCCATAGGAAGTCGTGTCTGTCGCCCTATTGATCGCAATGCACTGAACACAACATTTGGGAAGATTGACTGCTGTACCGTAAAAAGTATTCTGCAGTTTTGCAATTGGTTTGGTAATCCCTCTGTTTAGATTTCCGGAGTAGTCTCTTTCGTTCCTTTTCAGACTCCTTAAAGGAAAAGGTCCATCTGAGCACTTGTCACTTCAGGCTCATTAAAAATCGAAGGCGACTAGAGTCATCTTTTGTTTTTTCTTGACTCTTAAAAATTGAAAAAGCAAGTTGTGTCAAAGCATCTAAAATTTATTTTAATCGGAATAAATATCACCTTTCCCAAGTTGGTCTTAGGTCGAGAAAAATGGAGTCCACCAACCAAGGAGTTCCCCTTGGGGGAAATCCTAGTCCTTTCTCCTCTTGGGGAGATGTTGGCACACCCCATATGGCCACATTGTCGCTTCCAGGATTGACAATCGGCTTGCCCGTATGGCTCTTCTCAACTTCTGTCGTTCAGAACACCGTGATTCCTGAACAATCAAGTCAACAACTAAACAATACCAGAGTTACCCCCCAACCCTCTACTTCATCCAATTCTTCCTCTCCTCCTTCCTCTTCACTTGATGAAGCTGGTAAAGCCAAAAATCAAGTAACTGAGAAGAAGAAGAAAGAGAAGAAGAAGAAGGAGCCAAAGGCGAAAAGGGGCGACCAGGCATCGTCTAGCGAAAATCCACACACTGCACCATCCAGGCCTAAATCGCCATGTGTCATTTGCAAAGGAGACCACTATCATCGAGATTGTCCTTGCATCCCTCGGATCTTAAGGGACTGGTCTCCTCGTTTGCACAATCCGGTGTCATCAACCTTTGATGATCATGTTGAAAGTACACCATCAACTAGTGAAAGTGAAGCCCTTGGACAAAAAGGAAGATGTAAATTTCCTTGTAAACTGTGTGAAGGCGATCACGCCGTCCACCGTTGTCCCTTCTTAGACGAGGCTAAAAGAGTTTTGGACGACCATCCGATTTCACCGTTACGGCTTCCTCCTGGATATAAGAAGCTCTTGCTGAGTCCGTCACTAGTTGACAATCTGGCTAACACACCCTTGTGGTCGGCCGAAGCGTCTATCATTGAAGATAAACCATCTAAATCCACACTAGATGAAAGTCAAAAGGTCGAGGCGGCAGTTGACCTTGTCTTGCCTTCAGAGGATCCATCTTCAGATGATACAGTCACTGAAGAGAACAAGAACGACACCGTACAAATTCTCTTCGTAGGCACAGAATCCGATGAACATGGGGGCAGTATACCCGTTCCTTTACTGCAGGAGGGAAGTTCGTCAGAGTCATATCCGGTCATCTATTCGGTCCCACCTCCAAGCAACCTAGTTGTTTCCTTCGATTGGAATCTACTAGGCAGGCCCTGTTTACCGGCTAGTGTACCATTTCGAATCATTGCTCAAATATATAGAATGGTCATGGCCGGTACCATCATAGATGAAGGGGCTTCTATGAGTATCCTTTCCTCAGCTAATTGGAAAGCGCTTGGTTCGCCATCGCTTTTGCCTGAGATGAGAAATCTAACAGGCTTTGACAAAGGAACCAGTCGACCGTTAGGGATCCTTCCTAATGTGCCGATAACATTGAGAAGGAAAACCGTTCACATGAACGTAATGGTAGTCCAAGGACCCCTGGATTATAATCTACTCCTTGGACGTGACTGTATTTATTGCATGGAAGACATTGCCTCCTCACTCTTTAGAGTAATGTGTTTTCCGCATGAAGGAAGAGTGGTCAAGATCGTAGACTAGCTTTCATTCCCCGGTTCACACATAGCAAATAGTCATACACCAACCCTGAATGGTCTTTTCACGCAAGGAATGTCTCATCAATCCCCAGTCTGTCCTCCTGATGAGTGCGAGTGATTCGAAGGATATGACTGAAACCCAGGGGGCATGCACCCTGGCCTGTTTCGATAGGAAAACCTTGGGTATAGGGTAGGTTTCCGCGAAGGATATATGACTGGTTGACATACCCGTCCGTTTAGGAAAATGGGGTTAAACCAGAATAAGATACCTCCGTTAGAAGGTAGGCCTTTCCCGATAGAACAAATGTTTTGTCTGCAAATTGAAGGGTAACCTAGAAAAGGTAGGCCTGTCCCGATAAAACAAATGTTTTGTCTGCAAATTTAGGGGTAACTTGGAAACTCTACTTCACTATACCTGGGGGCATGCAAAACTTTTGGCATGCAAGCGAAGAGCGACCATTTTTTTTTTTAAATTTGTAGGTCCTCTAACCCTTTAAACTCGTAGGAATGGTTTTTTCCTAACTTGCATAAAGAAAGGATGTGGGGCAAAGCTTTGAAAAGGTGCCGCTTTGGCTAACGAAGCCCATAAGAAATGAGTCAAGGCGCAGTTCGACAAAAATGTCAAACCCCGTGTCTTCTCAGAAGATGACTTGGTCTTACTTTACGACCAGGAATCCGATAAATTGGGAGTAGGTAAGTTCAAGTCTTTGTGGATGGGCCCCTATATTGTTAAGCGTGTATTAGCAAAAGGAGCCTACGAGTTAATGGATTACGACAGGATTCCACTGGCGCAACCCCATAATGGGTTGTACCTTAAGCGTTACTACGCATGATTCAATGTGCTAACCCATATGCTTTTGTTACATTTTTGTTTTCGCTAAGAGTAATTGTTTTGGTCAAATAATCCACTTTTTACATTTGTCGCAGATTTCGAACCTATTGGAATCTTTTTTTGGATATGCCGACGGGGCGAGTCATAGTTCGCGGAACCCATCTTCTGTGGCTTGGGCCATTTTTTATCCAAGCGGCGAGTTAGTAAGTTTCAGAGGGGTATGTATTGGTCGGTCAACAGATAACATCGCTGAATATAGCGCGTTGATAGAACTTCTCTCTGATGCCATCACACATGGAATAAGCTAACTTGTCGTCAGGCTAGAGTCATAGCTCGTCATACTACAACTCACTGGTATCTACTCCGTCCGAAATCTAGCTATCTATCGCATGTTCCTAAGGGTCAAGATTTTGGAAAGACAATTTGATTTTATTCAATATCAGCATATTTCCATAAACTTAAACACATTAACGAACTCATTGGCAAATTATGTGTTAGATAGACGCTTGCAACATTTATAAAAAGAAGCATTTCATCAGTATTTGCATCAGGATCATGTAACTTAACCAAAATAAAACTTCGAAAAAAAAAAAAAAAAATATATATATATATATATATATATATAACTGTTTATGGTTTACACATAATGTTCTATAACCAAGACAAAATTGGTCAAATGACCCAAAGCTCAAAACGCTAGGGGGCACCCTAGTCTAATGCTGATGGTGATAACAAGTCACCGCCTGTGCAATCATGCGTAAAAGCCTAGTCCACCGACTCGGTACGCCAGTAGTATGTCGCTACAACCTCAGAGACAGCTCGTCAGTCCTCATGTTCGGAATACCAAGAGTGAGGCCTTCGACCTAATCCTGCAATGCTGAAAGAGTCTCGACCACATCAAGGTCGCGAAGGATAGCCCTTCCCACACCCTCTCCTGCTGGAGCGGCAGCTGGCACTCTCAGGTGTACTACTGGTCGAACTGGTCCAACATCTGCATGAGCACATGAGTTTTGATTAGTCCTGATAGAAGAAAGAACAATAACATTATAAAGAGAAATGATAAACATAGATATGGTCAGAGAATTTACCGATGACACCCCACTGCTCGCCAGCAGGCAGTACCAAATCCGGATCACCCCGGAAATCCATACCAGCATATGGATACTCAGAAAAACCATCTCCTGACGATTGAACCACTCGAAAAAGGTATCAGAAAAGGAAACCTGGGACTGACCAGCATGTCTGGCCATAAGGTTGACCCATCTCTGCATCCGTGGCTCAGTCGGTGGAGGTAAACCAAGTGAAACATATTGCGGCTGCATCAGCGGGATCTTTTCCAAGGCGAAAGCTGTCAAGATAGAACCATATCCAAAGTTCTTCAATCTTCCATTTTTCACCTTGGTCAATTTTTCTTTCATCACAGAGAGTACTGCATCACACCAGTTGAACACCTTTGGTTCAAGGCATTCCAAGGCGTACTGCATATAAGACCTGTTGGCCACATGAAGAGCCGCACTACCAGCCAGTCTAGCAAAAGTAAACAGAATGGTCCTCAGGGACCTGTTAGTGACATCTCGGATAATGATCTTGCCATCCTTACTCAGTTGAGATTCCTCTCTGCAATACCTACAAATGTAATCTCTCACAGATTCACCCCCACGGGCCAAACCTGATAATGAGATAGGGGCGCCCCGCCTCGATAAGCCAGTCAAAAAATAGTTGTCCACGACAGTCAAGGGGATGGACTTGCCCTTCATCGGGAACACCTGGGTGGTAGGATCCCATGCATCGAGAAAATATTGCAACAGGTTGATTTGTTGCCTCATGCAAGAGATGCGGAAAAACTTGAACAGGCCACAGTTCCGCAGTGCATTTACCGTAACCGGATCATGTAAAGAAAGCATGTCCTCTTCTTCATGCTCATGTTCTCGCCATGTAACAGGCATTTTTCTCCAATAAATCTCTGAAACAAACAAGAGAAGAGTCAAGATCCTGATTTGGTGAAAAACAGGCAAAAATTTCCATGAAAAACTGTGCATAAATTGCCCTCTTTGCGCCCATCGCACCCCCAGTAGTGTTCTAGGTGGGATGCATGCTGACTGGCCAATGGCCAAGCCAGCATGCATCACACCTTTCGATGTAGAAGAGGTGCGATGGAGCCAGGGTGAGTTTTTCAAACCCCAGAGGCTCAGAAAAACTGCAAAACATGCTCAGAATTCAAAAAGGAAAGGATGAAACTAAAGAGCTCAGGTTTATCTCCTACTTGGTCCAGACGGCGCCGAGAATCGTCCACATAATCTCCCGGAATCAGCTAGTGAAAATCAAGGGTGAAAGCACCTCCAAATCTCCAACAAACCAAAGTTCAAATGAAATGGTAAAATAAGAGGTAAAAAGCACTTTTAAATTACTTTTCACGTAACTCAAGTAAAATATTAGTGTTTTAACTAATTTTTCAAACATGTATTGTTCATTTCTAGCTAGTTTGATGAAGCAATTGAGCAGGCAGTACAACCTTTGAAGGAACAAAGTTGTCAATGGTAAAACCAAAATAATCAATGACCATTATATCGAGCAGTTTTAACGCAGAATTCAAGCTCGTTAAAAAATAAACATAAGCAATGAGAAAATGTTCCCCCAGAGTTTAATCTCATTAAAAAATGAACCAATTTTCGGTAAATAACCATCGTGAATGTATTATCATCAGCCTTTGAAGCCTTGGTCATTTTCTCATCATCACCTCCACTCTGTATTGGCCGATCATTCACCTCCATTTGATTGTTTACCCTTTTTGAGGAACAGCTGCGAAGAGTGATCCTGTTAGCCATCCTTGTGACACTGCCGTGATTGGAAAATTCCAAACCTTACCTGGAATCAGATGCTACCCGAATTTATCACTCGTTCCTCAAAGAACGAGTCTCCTTTAAGCTCTTTTCAACTGACTCGTAAAATATGAAAACATTGCCGAGCGATTGGCCTCTCCAGCTCGTTAAAGTGACCGGAAGTGCTATCCCTCCTTTAGATTTTAATCTTTTTGGACTTGAGGGATTATTACACAAAAATATCGAGCGCTTGTTTTGTTCGGCTCGTTAAAAGTACCAAAAATTCATCCCTTTTGTATTGTTTTATACTTTTTCAGACTCAAGGGATTATATGATGAAAAAGGATAATTGGAGTTTTCTTTACATCCCTTTTTCAGAATCCCTAAAATTGAAAAGGACCGAGTTATCCTTGTCGTTAAACTCGTTAAAACCGAATAGCGACAAACTTGTCCATACAGACAAGAATGAGTTTCACTATCGCTAGGCTCGTTAAAACATAGCGATGGGTTTTCCCGAAGGGAAAATTATAGAAAAAGCATATGTTATCCTCCTCAAGCTTGACAAAAATAAAGAGGTATTGGTCAGCAATGACTGGGGAAAAATTGGGAAGAAACTTGAAAAAACTTTATTGGTAGCAAGTCGCTCTTGAACATGACACTTTCACTTTGCATCCGAGCCGGGTTGGGTTGTTCCGTTCACTGGTCATATCACCATGGTTCCATCACACCATCCATATTTGGGGTTAACGCTACCAATCCATCATGTCAGTGTCGCCGATATGTTCAAGAGAAGTCACTCAGAGAATTCACCTGTGTCTCACCCACTGCAATACATTTACGCTCCATTCTTTCATGACCGCCACCCTGAACCTTATATCACCAGATCGTTTTCACCTCCATTAAAATCATTTGTTCCGTTCCGTGTCATTGATGTGGGATTCACTAAGGCCCTCCTATGATGGATCGCTTCTTGTCAACATCAGCTCATTATCCAAGAAGTCGATCTAGGAACAACCCTTTCAGTACTTTGAAACTTGCATGCCTCAATGGCAAGTTTCTCACTTCCGGCGACAGGTTTACATGAATGGCCTTCGACCTAAAGATTTTGCGTGGTGTTCGATGCCAAGTCCCTTATTCACGCCACGTGAATTGTACTGTAGTACCTTGAGGGTCATCATCATTATCGGTGATTCCTCTCGCGCTTGTTAACAACTTGCATCATTGGCTGGTAATCAGGCGATGTCTTTCCATGTTCGACTCCAGAACATCTCTCACATGGATCGACTTGTACTTTGAGTGAAGATCGAATGAGATTGAAGACCCTGAATCTAGTTTCATCCATCCGGGCTGCGATATATATTCAGGAAAATAAAGACATCAAATGTACATCATTACTACACAGATAATCATCCAACCCAAGGGATGATGGCTCTACCAGAATCATCAGTCTACACTCAGACGATTGTCTATCTTATGTACATGAAAATGAATTTATAAAGCTGAGCATGGGAATGCCCGCCTCAGCTAGATCATGAAAATATTATGAAGATAATGTATTGTATTGTATCTTATTACAGGTCGCCTTCCAGCTTGAAAAAACTTCAGATCCTCATGATAAAGCATTTCACCCGACATCAACAAATTAACGACCTCATGCTTTAGGGGGCAACTATTATAGACATTTTTGGGCACTGGAACCCCAATCATAAATTTCCATAAACCAAGCACTCTTAAGTCCCTAAAAGTGTTGTTCCGACCTCTAAAAGAACAAGGTCAACTGATTACATCTTCTCCCAGAATTTCTCCATGAAAAACTACTCAAAACTGGTCAAAACTGGACCATCTCACCTGCTCCATGGTCAAAGTGCACTGCATCCCACCTAAATACACACGGGAGGTGCGATGCATCTTGAAAATCCCTTCTATGGGGTGCGATGGGTGAGAGTGGACAAATGGCAGGGTCAATTTGCAAGGTGGAGGATCATGGAATCTTCCAGAAACTTCTCTTGTGACACTTGCCTCTCTGCATTCACCCAGGGATGAGTAAGAGATCATCAATCTCCAAGTGGAATCAAGAACTATCAAAGAGAGGACACTAATCAAATCTCAAAAGCTGACTCACCCCCCTTGCAAACATCTATATATGGATCCCTCATCCCAGAGATCCAGAGGCTGGAATTTTGTATCTTGTAAGGAAGTGCTGCTGGTTTCTTGGTGCAACATCATAGTGTTGGGTGATCTAAGCTTTTCATGAGGTGAAGAAGGGCTTTCTTGCTGAGAGGATGATGCTGGGTCAAAACACTTGGTTGTAATCCTCTTTGCTATTCTTGATTATCAATAAAGCTATTCAAGTTTTCCTCCACATTCTTGTATGATTGATGATATATGCATTTGTGTGGTCAATATATATCTGGTCCTATATTTTTTATGATAATAGATCTATATTCTTGGATAGTGTTATGCTGCTTTGATTCTACAGGTGCTCTTTGAAGCTGGGTAGACGAGGAAGCGAGTGGCAAAGATCTATCAGAAGGGAGAGGAATCAAGCAAGGAACCAAGCGCAAGACAGAGGTTGGTCTCCTTTATTCCCCTCTTATCTATTTCTCATAAAGGAAAACGAAAGTAGTCTTAGTTTGTTTGTTTCTAAGGTAGCTACCAGCCTTAGTGGGACTAGCAGCTCTACATAGACACTAGATTTCTCGATAACAGTACTTCTCAATTTGCTGGGAGGTATTCTGCAATTCACAGTTACTTGGTAATACTTTTTACATAGATCATCCAGAGTAGTCATTTGATATTTTTGACTCATTAAACTTAAAAGATCATCTGAGCTTTTGTCCCTTTGAGCTCATTTCCAATCAAAAGTGATAGAGTCATATTTTCTTCTTTCTCAACTCTTAAAACATGAAAGAACACCAGTTTATTGATGAGTCTTTAAAAGTTGTTGCCCACGATCTTATAACATCATGTTAGTCACTTTAAGACCAAATCGTGAGTATTCCTTAAAGTACATTTTAAAGCCTTTAACTTTACTCTCTTTTCCTGATAGTTGAGACAAAGGCATTGTGGCTGAACCATCTGGTTCGCCTAGTTCCTCTTCCTCTCCTCCATCTGAAAGATTGTCAGAGGAGACATTTTCTGAATTACCACATTCACTTGAGGACCAAGGTGTTGAACTCGGAATTGTTCTAAGCATTCAACCTTTTTCATCTCATCCTTCCCCTCCTTCAGATACTGGGTCATTGTCTGATATTAGCCCAGAATCCCCAGACAATCCTGTCTAGACTCCTGAGAATTCACTGACTACTGAAAGTTAGCTTGGACTGGTTGTATATCCTCCAAATCCTTTGTTCGACCTTGTTGAGATATCACCGCAACGTTTGTACAGTTTGTATGATCAGCAGAGTATTCCTTTGGAGTTATCCCCTTGAACATTTTTAGTCGTTCGTCGTCACTTGTTACAACCCATGGAACCCGAAGGCGAAGCTCTAGTCTCCTCTCAAGACCACTCAAAGGTTTCCACTCCACACACTGTCGAAGAGGAAGAACATCAGTTTCCTCTTGAAGGTTTCCCTTACACAAGAAGAATTCCTATCATTATTTATAAGGTTTTACCCTCTAATTATGTGACTTTAGCACAATTGGTCTCAGGTACACTTAGTGCGTTATCACTTTACCATAACCCTGTTTGGGCATCTGGTGCTATGCCTACCACAAGTCCATTCATTTAGAACCTGACCTCACAACAGATGATGAATTTTGCAGTTACTTCAGTCCTGGTGCAACCCACTGTTCCGAACCCTCTTATCTCATCCGTCCAAGTCACCATCCAGTTCAACTGATGGTCTCGAGTCATGTTGCTGACAGTTCTTCGACCCCTCCAGTAAGTGGATGAGTTGTACCACCACATGGGGGGAAGAATCTAAACGCTTCTATGGTTTCAGGAATAACCAATGTGAGTAGCTCACAACCTCACATGGTTGGGATGAACCAGCCTTCTTCTAGTTCTCTTCAAAACCTTGCTGGTTCTACTGGATCAAATAATGTCCAGTACCAACAGGTCCAAAATCCCGTTGGTCCGTCTGGGTAAGGAAATTTCTAGTATCAATAGCCTTATGAGACTCAGGTTTAGTACCAAACTCCTTACGTTCCATATGGTTCCCAAGGAATGGTCATTCTACCCTACGCCCTGCAGCCTGGATATTATGTTCAGCCTGGTCTGTCCTCATTTCCTGGTGGCTATGGCAAGATACAATTCGGAAAGCTTCAAGGCCTCAATCCAGGAATGATTCAAGTACCCTTGTAGCAGCAAGGACAACATCTACAAAAACAAGGGTAACCTTTGTTGTAGCAAGGGCCATCTGTATAGCAGCAGGGGCAGATGATGCCACAACAAGGACAACTATAACAACCGCAGGGGAAACCCTCACAATAGTTGCAGCAAACCATACAGCTGCAAATGTAGTATTCTCAACAAAACTTCCCAGCCTATGTCTTTGCAAGGCCAACCTCTGCAGTTGCAGGGACAACCTTTGTAGCCGCAAGGTCAACCCTTGTAGCAGTCAGACCAACCCAGACAACAACAACTCTCATATAAATATCAACAGGGTCAACCCTTGCAAGGACAAGGTCAAGGTCAAGTCCTGTAGTAGCAGGCCCAAAATCCTAATGTCCAAGGGAAGCGGGTTCAAAATCCTTTTTTCCAAGGGCAGCGGGTCCAAAATCCCAATGTCTAAGGGCAACAGGTTTAGAATCCTTTTGTCCAAGGGCAGCAGGTCCAAAATCCCTATGTCCAAGGGCAACAAGTGAAAAATCCTTATGTCCAAGGGTAGCAGGTCCAAAATCCTCTTGTTTAGGGGTAGCAGGTTCAAAACTTGTATGTCTAGGGAGAACAGGTGTAGTATCCATATGTCCAAGGTCAACAGGCTTAGTAGCCTTTTAACTCGTATGTTGCTTATCAAAAACCTATGGCTGGATAGTTTCAAGGCTTTCAAGGTCAAAATCCTCCCTACGGGCAAGGTAACCTACCGTGGGAGAAAAATCAAATGATGTATGGACAAAACCCTCCACTATGGGGCCAAAATCCTTACCAGCAAGGATGGGCTCCTCTGGTTAGACCCGCTTATCTACCTCCAATTCCTTTCAATACTCAATTGTCATTCTTGGTTACGCTCGAGTTGCCAGATGTGTCTCAGCTTACGAACGCTCCAATTCTTCATTCACCATACTGGCCTCCAGTTTCATCCAAGATCCTGAGAGATTGTCAGAATTTCAATGGAAAAGCAAAAGAAGATCCCCAAGCCCATGTGATGACATATCACCTCTGGTGCTCTTCGAATTCTTACGTTGATGATTCTATTCATCTTTGTCTTTTCCAATGAACTCTTACAGGTGTTGTAGCCAAGTGGTACATTGAGCTCCCTCAAAGTACTTATCATGACTTCAACTCTTTAGCCATGGATTTTCTCACGCATTTTCAGTTGCCGGTTCGCTATGAAATTGGCACCTATTTGCTCACATCGCTCAAGCAAAATACTGCGACACACATCTCTGATCACATCCATGAATGGAGACGTAGGCGTCACCTGATCAAGTTTGAGATTGTTGATCAGTTACTGACTGAATGGTTTACCAAGTCATTTGTCGCTCCAATTGCTCGCGATATAGCTATGGGTGGGTGCGTTACAGAGGAGCAAGCCATTGCTCATGCCTAGTACCTGGATCTTGTTTACTCCCAGTCTGGCACTTTGTATGAGTTATTACCCGATGCTTCGAGGCCATCATCCAATCCAACGACATCGAAGTCACAGGCTACACCTCTTGTCGATGGAGTCATTGGTTTAGTGTCTCAGGCCCCTGCAAAATATTCTTCCAAACAGAAGTCGGTCTCAAACACTGCTTCCAATAGTCCCTCCCAAAATTCACCTAGCCCTGGTAAAACCTCAGAGGTCCATGTTGTTCAATCTACTGCAGCAGACAAATCCTCGAAAGGTAAGAAGAAAGGCAAAGGAAAGGGTAAAGCCGATGCCCCAAAATAAGGTCCTCCCAAGTCGTCTGCTGGTGATGCTTCACAACGGAAGCCTAAGTATCCGTGCCTCATTTGTGAGGAGGATCACTATACTAAGGATTGTCCCTAACGATCTGAAGTTAGTCGCTTTCTCAAAGGGACCCCAGCTGTCCTGAAAGAGCCGTTTCCATCTCAGTAAACTCAAATGGTAGACCAACCTCAATCGTCTGCTTCCTCAAGTTCACAAGTGTTCATGATGAGTACGCCAATTAATGTGGCTACTAGATCAAAATATTATCAAACTCCTGCTCCGACAGTTGGGAAAGAGAAAGAGGCCACCCCTTCTTCTTCTACCCTGCCGAGTTCTGGTCCTCTCCATATCGAGCGACCTAACCCTGATTCCGCTATTCGTCCACCTTCTCGAGGTGTGCTAAGGAAGTCCTTGTATAATCCCAATGCTTGAGCCGCTCAACATTATAATATTGTTGAGGATTTGGCTCAGGCGCCATCAGCTATGTTTGCTCTCAAGGTACTTCAAAGTTGTCTGTCCCAGCAGAAGTCATTACTATCAGCTATTGGGGGTATTGATCCTACTGATTCTAATTTGATATGTTTTTATCTAGAGAACCACGTTGCATGTTTGCCTCATCAGATTGCCTTTCTCATTCAAGTAATCATTAATGAGAAAACCATTCATAGGACCGTCATCGATGAAGGTGCCTCTACCTACATCATGTTAGTCACTTGTTGGAAGGAAATTGGTTCTCCTACTCTGAACCAATCCCCTAACACTTTGGAAGCTTTCGACGAGCATGATTCGCGACCATTCGGTGTCTTACCCAACCTTGCCATTACTTTGGAAGGCAAGATAGTACATGTCAAGGTAGAGATTGTTGACGCTAATCTCAATTATAATCTTCTACTCGGACGAAGTTGGACCCACGCCATGCATGCTGTGGCCTCCTCCTTGTTCCATGTGATTCATTTTCCCCATCAAGAGAAGATAGTCACAATCGACCAACTGTCCTTTGCCTCTTCCTCTTCATATTGCAATGTTCTGTTTTTCAAGCACACTGGTGCTCCTTATGAGAGTGTGGGAGAAAGACTTTTTAAAGATTATTCTTGATGGGAATTTTTCTGCTCCCACCTCCTTATGTTGCCTCTGTCAACATGATCTCGGTCGAATCTGATCCTTGGGTCATAACTTCACCGGATCTTGTTTATACCTGGGGCGAGGTTATGCCACTTAGTCCCGCTAAAATCAATTATGTGGAAATTGTTTTGGCCTCAAGTTACGTATCCTCTGATTTTCCTATTTCGAGGACATATCTCGATACATATTCTCAATCCTCGTAGCTTGGTGCTTCAGAATCTTCTTATTCCTTAGCTGAGACTTTCTTTCTGATGAGAGTATCATGGAAGTAATGTCTCTAGAGGAACCACCTTGGAATGATACTCATCATTGTTCCTCATTCTTGCCTAGCCCGATGGTCATGTCTACTTGTCTTGAAGAGTTCTCTTCTTAGTTCCCTTCCCTACCGCTTCAGGCACCGATCATGACTCATGAAGTATGGTCAGAAGGAAATTTGGGTAACATTACCCAAACGATGCCAATTGATATTTCTGTCAAGCCTGGTGTCGTTGAAAATGTCCATATCGGGGTAACTTGTTCTCCAGATGAGATCAAGCTCTATACTCGTCTATTCCAATAATTTCGTGATGTGTTTGTGTGGTCATATGAGGAAATGCTTGGCATTTATCCTAGCATTTTTGTGCACGAAATACTGAATTATCCTCACGTGAAACCCGTTCACCAACGGCTCTGCCGAGTGCACCCTAGGAAAGTGGCAACTATCAAGGGTGAAGTTGAAAAACTTCTTAAAGCTGGACTTATTTATCTGATCCCTCTCACAAATTGGGTGTCAAATATTATACCGATGGCGAAGAAACAAGGCATGATCTGCGTTTGCGTTGATTACCGTGATCTCAATCATTCCAGTCTAAAGGATAACTATCCCACTCCCTTCATTGATCATATCATTGATGAATGTGCTGGGAGTGAAATTTTTTCCTTTATGGACAGTTTTTATGGGACCAGATTAATATTTCACTAGCAGATCAAGAAAAACATCTTTTATATGTCCATGGGGTACTTTCGCATACAAAAATCTCCCTTTTGGTATAAAAAATGTCGGGGCTAAATTTCATAGGGCGATATCCTATGCGTTTCATGACATTCGAAACATCGTTAAGCCTTACTTGGATGACCTTCCCGCTCATTCTCGTAAGCGCCATGATCACCTTGATCATCTTCGACGGATTTTTCTTCACTGTAGACACTACAACATTTAGTTGAATCCACATAAATATGTTTTCTGCATCGAATCTGGATGACTCCTCAACTTTATTTTCTCTAAGGAAGGCATTCGCCTTGATTCACTTAAAGTCGAGGCCATTGTTAATTTACCCCCTCCATCTTCGTTGCACCCACTGCAGAGCTTACAAGGAAAAGAAAATTTCCTCCGTCGTTTCGTACCCGATTATGCTGAGATAACTTTAGGGTTTACCTGGTTGCTTAAGCAAGGAACACCCATTGTTTGGGATGAGATTGCCCAAAAGTCCTTCGATGACCTTAAGGCTGTTCTCATAAATGCTCCTTTGTTGCATTCCTTGGATTATCATCGCGATTACTTCCTTTATCTAGCTGCAACCTCTAGTACCATTGCTATGGTGTTGGTACAAGATGATGACGAAGGCAATGAACATGCTATATACTACCTCAGTTGCAATCTCCTCGACACCGAAATGCGTTATGCTCATGTCGAGAAGTTGGCTTTGGCTGCTGTGTAGGCTATTCAACGCTTTCAACACTACATTCTCTTACGCACTACCACTGTGATTTCTAAATGCAACCCCATGACCTACATCATGAATCGTCAATTGCTGGGGGGAAAGTATTCTAAATGGATTGTCATCCTTCAAGAATTCGATTTGGTGTTTACTACTGCAAAATCTAGGAAATCATTGGTTTTTGCCAAGTTGATTTTCTCCCTTCCTTCTACGTCTCTCACCATTGGTACATATGAGCACCTCCCAGATGAGACTCTTTCCCTGATTAGCACCCTCAACTTGTGGTACAATGATATCATTGCGTATCTCCAGACATCCACATTCTGGTCTACATTGACTAAGGATGATCGATGACGTATTCGACATCAATCCCAACCCTACCGTATTATTGGATATACTTTGTACCATGTCGATGTCGATTTAGTTCTTCATTGATGTCTTACTCTCGAGGAGGCTGAGAGAGTTCTCAATGACTACCATTCTGGGGCATGTGGCAGTCATATGTTTGGATATGCTATTGCTCAAAAACTCCTTTGCACTAGTTATTTATGGCCTTCCATCTTTAAGGATTGCATCCTTACCATTCGCAAGTGTCATGAATGCCAAATTTACCAGTGAAAGATGCGTGCCCCACTTGCTCAACTACACCCCATTATTACCATTGGCCCTTTTTCCAAATGGGCATTGACTATATGACATGTAACCCTCGTTCGGTCGGGAGGCATGGTTATATTATCATTGCTATCGATTATTTCACAAAATGGGACGAAGCGATGCCTACATACGCTGCAAACGGTAAAACGACGACTCAATTTCTATTCAATCACGTTATTTCAAGGTTTGATGTCCCTCAAGCCATTGTCACCGACCATGGTTCCCATTTCCAAGATTACATGATGGCTGAGCTGACCTCTACATTGGGTTTGCACCATGATGGCTCATCCCTATAGTGTCCTCAGGCCAATGGCCAAGTTGAATCTGTGAACAAGGTCTTGGTTACAATGCTTCAGCATACCATTGGGATGCATAATTCAAAATGGCATCTCATGCTCTTTTCAGCTCTGTGGGCTTACCGAACCTTGATCAAGGAAGCAACTAGTTTTACATCATTCCAGCTAGTCTACGGTCTAGAAGCAATGTTACCGATTGAGTGTGAAATCCCTTCACTCAAGCTAGCTGTCGAACTTATCCCTTAAACTTCACCTCAAGAAGAACGACACTTGTATTTATAACATCTGGATGAGACTCGTCATCTTTCTGCTTTGGTCATAGAAGCACAAAAGAAGCGAGTCTAGTCCCATTTCGATCAGTTGGTCTCCCCTCGCGTGTTTTCTGAAGGAGCTTTGGTTTTACTATACGATCAAGCTAATGATAAGCTAGGGGTAGGCATGTTCAAACCTATGTGTCATGGTCCCTACATTGTTAAATGTGAGTTACAAAAAGGGGCCTATGAGCTAATTGATTATGAAGGCAAACCTTTAGATAAGCCCTGAAATGGGCTCTATCTTAAAAAGTACTATGCTTAGGTTATATTGCATGGTCACTTATGTACATTAGTGTGTAATTTATTTTTGTGCAGTGTGGTTTGGTGTGTTGGTTTTCAAGTAGCTTTTAGGCTCACTATGTTTTTCCTATTTTGCAGATATCTGTGACTCCTCACACTAGTTTCGCTGATGGTGCTTGCCGTAGTACTTGGAATTTATCCTCCGCGGCATGGGCCATTTATGACCCCCATGGTAAGTTGATTGATCTTTAAGGCATTTGTTTAGGATGAACAACCAATAACATTCCTTAGTAAAACACAGTTATCGAATTGTTGTCGGAAGCCATAGCTCTTGACATTTGGGAATTGGTTGTCAACCTAGATTCACAGCTTGTCGTCCTTCAACTCAACGGGCAATATTTCGTTAGAAATCCTCATATATTGAGAATGTATCTACGTATTCGTCTACTGGAGAGAAATTTTGATTATATTACATATCATCATATTCCTAGACATATGAATACATTGACAAATGCATTAGCTAATTATGTGTTGGATAGACATTTGCAAAACATGTGAAAAGCAAGAACAAATCATTTGTACCATAGTAAGCAAGAAAATACAACATATATATATCTATATATATATATAGTGTTTGATACATCCAAAACCCCAAAAAATAATATGTGTGTCCAAAATACATCGATGGCTCACAGGCCTAAAAAATATGGAATTCTATGCTATACTTATGCACTAAGCAGCATGATGCTCATGATAGCATGTAATGGCTCAGACTGCATGAGTTAGCAGTTAACAGATCCGATCTGACACCCCCACTATATGCCTCTGGTTTTGGCATGGGACATCACCCATCCGAGCGTACTCCGGAATCCCATGGGTCAAACCCTCGAGATTCCATGAAATCACCTCCTTCTTGTTGCTTCCCTCCTAATAAGGAGCGACATCAAACTGCTGAACGACATGCCTGGCGATCAGGGACATCCCAATAGGGCATTCTGGTCCAACATCTACATTCATAAAATCGAAGTGTCATGAACACATATATTTCAAAAATAGTAAAAACATCAAAAACTAAAAAATTGTTTGTTTTTACCTTCATCATCAAAATCCTCTCCTTCTGGGAGTGGCATATCTAGATCTCCGTGGAATTCGGCACTACTGTAAGGCCAATCCTCCACTACAATCAGCTGTCGTTATAGCCGTGAGAAGAAGGCAGGCTTGTAGGACATATGTTGGCCCCCTGTAACCCTGGGCCTCAAATCACTCCAACGGACCATCCATGGGTCACGTGGCATTGACGGATCCACCTCGGTCAGCTGGTATTGGAACATCAGAACCCACTCCAAGAAGAAGGTCACTAGCACAAACCCAAATCAAAATGGCTTCAGGTTTCCCGCCTTAGCTTTTGATAGCTAGTGCTTCATGTTGACTTTCATAGATTCCGCCCAGTTAAAAATAGTGGGCATTGTGCACTTGATAGCATACAAGAACTTTGATTTGTTAGTCTCATGTGGTGCTTGGGACCCAGCCACTCTGTTGATGGTCAACAATAACACTCTCAATACAAGATCCCGAATAGTCGTGATCTCGATCTTTCCACTCTTGGATTTGAGGGCTTCTGGGCAATGTTCGACAAGTAACATGGAAACACTTGCCCCAATCAACCTCAACCCATATAGGTTGACTGGTTCCCCTCTCTGGGATAGTCCTGTGATGAAATAAATATCTGAAGTCTCCAACTCCAGCTCCTAGTCACCAATGATAAAAATTTCCCGATTTATGTCCCAGAGACTAATAAAGTACCGTAGCAGCTCAGGTTGAGACCTTATCCTTGATGTGAGAAATAACTTGAGGAGCCCACAGTTCCTTAAAGCCTCCAAGAAATTTGGATCAATGATGGTTTGGGTTTCGATATCCTCATGCTCTCTTTCTTTCCAATCCACCATTTTCAGTGTTTTTCTTCCTGCAACAACCATTCAATCAAGTTAATGATCATTTTTTAACAGAGAAATTTGGATTTAAATGGTGAATTAAAGAGAAAACATCAATTTTTCTTTGTTCACGGTGCCGACGCGCCTGTTTAAAAACAGTGGCGCCGACGGTGTGGTTGGTAGTTTTAGCAACCCCTGTCAACACGATTCCGTGCCGAGGAATCACGCTGACCGAGGGATTTTTTTTTGCTAAAAACTCCCTCAGAAATCCAAAAAATGGATTAAAACAAGCAAAAGAAGTATGAAAATGAAGCTTAAGGTCTTGGCTCTTACCTATAACTGACAACTTAGCGAATGACCTCCCGAATCTCCTGCAATCTGCTCTGGAAAAATTATGGCAAAAGTGGGTTAAAAAATCTTCACACAAAGGTAACATGGTAAATGGTAAATTGTAAAAAATAATTACTTTTCCCTCCTTTTATTCATTTTTTCATGAACTATTAAGTTTTTAAAGTATTTTTGACCTATTTTTCCTCTGGAATTGGATAATGCATTTACCTTTTGTGCAACGACAGGTCACAGAATTTTGATGATGGTACTGAGTCACGTTTCAACTCTTTTGTCGACTTGTAAAACTCAAATGAAAAGATTTCCAAGTATTTTTCCCTTTTGACTCATAAAAGTCCAGGTTGCAAGGTGATGTGACATGATCATGTTGATATACATGTCTCTTTTAGATGGATGGCTGTGACCATACCATGAGTTGTCATATGTGATCCTTCTCATTATTGTACTAGTAGAAAATTGTGAAATTAGTGACTAGTTGACTAAAAACGTTAGTCACCACAACTTTTCCAAGTGAAATACTACCAAAAATTAGCAACATTAAGAGACCCAACTAAAAATGACTAACATAAATGACTATTTTAGTTAGGAGTAAAAATCTACGACTAGCTAATAAGTAATACTACTAAAAATGACTAACATAAATGACTAATTTAGTCTAGGAAAAAAAATATGACTACCTAACAAAAACTACAATAATATGAATTAGTCGTTTATGTTAGTCATTTTAATTGTGTCACTCTAACAATCTAAACTTACAAGTCATAAGGGATTCAAAGGTTGCTTTAGATTAGATGAAAGGTTATACTTCCTTGTACACTTCTTTATTGGATCAAAGGATGATTCAAATTATGGAGCTTATTAAAATATTTAGGGTCATATCATTTGATCACATTCACAGGGAATCAAATTCAAAGGTTGACAAATTATCGAAAAGGGGAGTGGGCCAACACCTCCTTTTGCAACACGACATGACCACCTATATATGTTTCAACAACCTTTCCAACTTATTTAGTTGGTTGTACATATATTTCACATTTCTTCTTCGTCTTGCAAAGTGGTAGTGCTAAGGAGAGGGTATGAACTTTGATCAAATAATGTTCACTTAGTACCACTATCAAATTTCCTTCATGCAACTTGCATGATGATAAATGGATGAAATTTGAATGTTACACATGTGTAAGTAGTCCGCATTCAACTTTGTTGTCTTTATTATCCTTAGTAACAACGACAAGTTTGAATATTTCCTTTATTTATCATCGCAAACACATAACTCTTTGTTGTCCCAAACATAGTTAATATTGTTGGTGTATGAGCTGTTAATTGTGGAATGGTCTCTTGATGATGATAACGAACTCTCAATCTCCAATGCTCATGAAGACAGTGAATGAATGATCTAATTCCTTACTTGTATAAACAATTTATGATTCATTTTCTATTTTTATTGTGCCATTGTATATATGCTTCACTAGCATCTCATGCTATATGGTTAATTGAGAAAGATTTATCTTTCATTTTTCAAGTATAATTTGGTTGCATGAATAAGCATAGTTGTGTAATTAAAATCATTCAAAATTTGTTAATAATTCATGGTTTTTTTGACTATTTTCACACTTATCCCCGACCTTTTACTTTGAGAGTGAGTAGTGTCAAATCACTAGTCTTTGTTAAGGAACTTCCTTTCATTACTCAATGACCTAGCTTAGCTCTATATTTAACAATTACCCCCAGATAAGGATATCCTTCTTGTAGTCTAAAGAGTGAGAGAAGGCCACCAAGGTGACATTGGGTGGCTTGCTTGATGGGTGGCGTCGAGAATTTTTTCTTTTCTATGAGAGTGTTTGAGTGGAGATACAATTTAGAAGATGCTTAAGAAAATTAGTTTCCTTTATTTCCATCACCTAAAATACTTCCAATAAAATCATGTGCTTTTAATAAAATCTAATTTTGATAATTAATTAATTAAATAAAATGAAAAAATAAGATTATTATTATTACTGTTATTTTTTTTTGTATATGAGAGAATAGACAACTATAGCATGTTTGTACTTAAGGATCGATTCTATCCACTACCACAATCACCTCCAAGTGTACCCACATTGCCCCACACGTGGCACACAGAGCTAATCGAAGTTTAAACCAATAACATCATAAGAAATGCCTTAACAACCTATTCTATCATAAACTAATCTACACCATGGTGCAAATTAAAAATAACTTTTAATATTAAAAAATATAGCCAATTTATTTGATTTGAAAATCAATTTTAACATCTAATTTGAGGAAACTCCATAAAATAAATTTTAATATGAAAAATGTTAAGAAAAATAAAGTTGGGGTAAATTATAAAAATAAAAATAAGTAAAGTGAAATATAAAATTAATAATTATAATTATAATTAATAATTCAATCATATTACTCCTGATTTACCAAGTGTGAGAGGCATAAAATCTCTTCATCATATACAAACCTTTTTTTAAAGTGAAAAGATATTTGATCCCCTCTGCCCTTGGTAAATCCAAAATTAAGATAGATCCAACCTAGTTTATATCAATTTATGTAATTGTAAAGAATTATTATTTTAATGAAAAGTTACTTTAAAAAATATTTGTAATTTCCTCAATTTTAAAATAAAGCCAACCTAGTTCCATCTTAACTCCGGATCTATCAAGCACGAGAAGGATCACATCCCTTGAGGTGAAAACCTCTTTTTTGAGTGCAAAACTTGAGGAAAGGTTTGTACCTCGAGAGATTTGATCCCTCTCGGTGCTTGACGGATCCAGAGTTAAGATGAATCTAGGTTGGTTTCAGTCATGTGCGGCCAAAGAAAATCTAACAAGCATATGATTAATATTATCAATAATATGTAAATCCATCTAATATTAATATAATAATTTTAAATATGCTAATATGTCTCAGACTAATCTGTATATTTTAATTTTAAATTTGCTTAGTTGCCTCAGTTTGTTGTGATGATAATAACTTTAATAATGAAAAATGATGAAATATAAATTTTGAATGTAAAGGGACAATGTAATAATGTTGAATGATATAAAACGTGAATAATAAGAATATAGTCAATTACAAATAGTCTTCATTGTGGTTAATCTAAAACTATTTTACTCTATTATCCTTATTGTCACCCTTGTTAATTTTTTCATCTTTTCATATTGGCTTTCATATTTTTCATATCGATTATATAAAAAGGACAGGTTAAACCATAGATGATTTAAATCTTTAGCTCAATCAATTATATTAAACATCATTCCTTGTCTCTCCTTCTCTCCAATATAAATAGGTTGAATTACTATAACACAAATATCAATGTACACTGTCAATAATTTTTTGCGCTTACATTGAAATCAATGCACAATGTTAATCTAATCACTTTAGAATTAATGTACCATCATATATCCAATTGCATCAAAACTGAAATCAACGTTTACACTGAAATTAATGAATCTAATGCAAGAAATTAAATAAGATTAGGAAACAACATTTACACTAAAATCACTGCATCTAATGAAAGCAATCAAATAAGATTAGAAATCAACATTTACACTCAAATCAGTTCATCTAGTGCACGTAAGAAAATTGGATTATAAACCAACATCTACACTGAAATTAATGCAACTAGTGCAAGTAAGCAAATAGGATTATAAAGCACAATCTACACTGAAATCAATGCATCTAGTGCAAGCAATAAAATAGGATTAGAAATAACCATCTACATTGAAACCAATGCATTTAGTGCAAGCAATCAAATAATATTAGAAATCACCATCTACACTAAAATCAATGCATCTAGTGCAAGCAATCAAACATTATTGGAAATCAACATCTACATTGAAATCAATGCATCTAGTGCAAGCAATCAAATAGGAATAGAAATCACCATCTAAATTGAAATCAATGCATTTAGTGCAAAAAATCAAATAGGATTATAAATCATTTACATTGAAATTAATGCATCCAGTGAAAGAAATCAAATATCATTATAAATCAACATCTACACTAAAATAAATGCATCTAGTGCAAGAAATCAAATTGGATTAGAAATCATCGTTTACACTGAAATCAATGTATCTAGTCAAAGAAATATTCTTTCCTCTCTCCCCCCCCCCCCCCCCCCCCCCCATATATATATATATATATATATATATATATATATATATATATACTCCCTCCATCTCTCCTTATTTTCCAGTCTATCTCAACCCCCCAAACACACATGCTATTTCACTTCATATCTATCAATCTCTTTGTCCCTCTCTCCATCTCTCTCTTCTTTCCTCTCTTCACTTTCCATCTATATCTCTATCTCCATTTGCCTCTCTATATCATCACCAAAACATACACTCTATTTCTTCAATATATCTCTCTCTCTCCCCCCCCGCTTCTATCTTTCTTCCCTACTGATTTCCTCCTCCCTCTCTCTCCATCCTCTTTATCACTCCTCTCTCTCTCCACCTTTCTCTTTTCTTCTTACCTCTCCCTTTCCCCCCCTCCAACTCCATCTCTCTTACCTCTCCCTTTCTCCCCCTCCAACTCCATCTCTCTTTCCCTCCCTCACTCCACTCTCTCACATCCTCTCTCTCTTCCTTCCTCTCTTTCTATATCTCTCTCTTACTCTTCAGCCTCCAACTCTGTTACTATATCCCTCCCTCTCTCCTTCTCTCCCCCATTCTCTCCATCTCTCATTCTTTGTATTTATCTCAAACCCAAACATATGTTGAAAATGCAACAAGATGATGGAGCTTAGTGAAAAGGAGTCGCCTTCACTAAGTGGGTCCGCAGGCTATTTTTGGCGCAAAGTCTATTTTTAGACATATGGATCATGGTCTATGAGTTGCAAGATACTATTTGTGGATGATTGGTCATGTTGGTAAAAAATATGGACTTCTATTTTTAGACATATGGGCAGAGTCTATTTTTAGACTGGTAGGCTAAAAATAGAACAATCGAATATTATTAGCTCTTAATAATATTTGGACTATAAACATTATCTTATCCTCTTGGAGCACTTCAATTCGAGCTACGGATGTGGCACATGCAGCTGTCAGAAGGAAATATGCTTTTCTCATGGGTCAGTTGAGCTATTGCATGATGGACTTCAGTTAGAACTCAAGTGATTGAGTTTGGTGGAGTTGATTGAGGAGTTGATGGAGTTGTGTTTAGTTTGACTTAGTTGAACTAGTTGTATTTAGTCTAACTACAAAATACACTAGTGATGAGTGATGTGAATTAATTATTAATTAATTCACTAATTATTAACTCATAAAGCAACTAAAGAATACATCAGTTAACTCAGTGCATGGATAGTTTAGTGGAGACAAGTGTTAGAGGTGGGTGAAAGAGTGAGACTGCTATTAGTTGTGACTATAGTTGTGCATGAGATTTGCACAATCAATGGATTGAGTATTGCCAATGAGGATTGCGTGGTTCAGCCAAGGGAAATACGAGTTTGGATCAACCATTCTCATCTATTCTCATGCAGGATTTCACAGTGGAGGCAGGCAGACAGCGGAGGAGATTTGAACCTGTGACTTGATTCATATTTGAGCTAGTTTGTGTGTAACAGGTGGAGATTGTACTGAGTACTTGTGAGGAGTATTGCAATATGTATTGTTACATGTTCTCTATCATTATAATATACAGATAGTTGGGGGTTTTCAGCTGTATTCTTTCCTCGGTTACATACTGTGTTGATATGTGTTATTGATGTGTTTCAATGTGCACATGCGAATGTTTTGATTCTGCAAATTGATGATCAACGTAGAGGAGGTTATGTATTATGCAAGCATTCTACAATAGTGTATAATCAGGATAATCTCTGTGAATAAGTGTCATATTATTCAAAATTTCTACATGGTATCAGAGCAGAGTTGATCATCAGATCTATTATTCAGAAAGTGATTACATTTTATTTCTTCAGGCAGAGTCTGTAATCGGGCCAGGTAGCCTCTGGATTCATCCTTCTTTTGGAAGGTGAGATATCCAGTAAAAGCCCATACAGTCAATCTCTGTACGAGAAATACTTTGTTCTCACGAATTTTAGATCAGAAGCGATTGATTTTTGAGCTGGTGGAATTCGAATTTGCAGCAGTGTTTTCTTGGTGTCAAAGTTGAAATGTCTTTCAACGGATTGCGATTGGAGTATGCTCTTGAAGGTAGCTCGAATTATATTTCATGGAAAGACAGGATGGAGGTGGTGTTAGATGACAATGGGTTGAAGGAGTTCATAGAGGTTGAGGTCCCAAAGCCTACTGATGCTGCTCACGATGAGGCTTGGCAAAAGAAGACAGCAAAGTGTCGAAGGATTCTGTTGGAGGGCGTGAAGGATCACATTGTATCCAGCCTGCATGGAAAGGCTTCTCCATACTTGATGTGGAAAGCGTTGAAATATTTATTCCAAAGCAAGAGCGACCAGAGGAAGTTGGTGCTCAAGGATAAACTCATAAACATTAAGTGTGAGAATGGAGACAGTATGCCAGGTATCTCACGAAGTTCACCCAATGCTGGGATGAGCTGGGAAGTGTGGGGGTGACTATCGATGATGAGGACTTGGTGAGCTTGGCTCTCGTTGGTCTTCCGAAGAGTTGGCATTCCTATCAGGACTCTGTCAATGGTCGGGAGAAATTGCCAGGATGGGAGAGACTTTGGTATGATCTTGTGCAAGAGGAGATCATGCGGAATACCAGGGACGGATCTTCATCAAAGGCATCTGATGAAGAAAATTGCTCTTTGGATGCCAAAGCAAAGAAGGGGAAGGAGAAGGGTTCTCTTTCTGAATCCGGTTCTTCCAATGATGGGAAGAAGGTTGACAAATTGAAAGTGCGATGCTTTCGTTGTTATGAGGTGGGCCATTATGCTTCAAATTGTCCACGGAGGAAATCCAAGAAGGGATCCGGGGAAGGATCTGAAGGTGAGGCACTTGCTTCACAGTTTGAGTTGGATTTCACACTCTTTGCTGCATGGTTTCATCCATGGTGGGACGTGGTTGGTTTCTTGACAGTGGAGCTTCTTTCCACATGACCGGTGACAAGAGTTTGTTCAGTACTTTGGAGGAGAAAGATCTCCAGATACTCATAGCGATGGATAATGATGAGAAGTATAGTGTCTCAGGTGTAGGCACGGTTATTTTTCAGAGGGAGCATGGAGCTCGCCTTGCCTTGACCAATGTCAAGTATATACCAAGATTGAAGCGAAACTTGGTGTTGGTCGCGATGTTGGAAGACAGAGGCTGTGATGTAGTCTTTAGTAAGGGAAAGGTTTTCCTTAGACACATCATCACTAGACAGGTGAAGCAGATTGGTTCACGGGTCAAGAACCTGTATGCTCTTGAGGTTCAAGATGCATGCAAAGCCTTGAGCAGCGAGGCAAGTGATGGAGACTTGGTGGTTGAGAGGGAGCGTATATTACCTCTCAACATGTAGAGCCAGAAGAAGTCTCAGATGATTGTGGAGGAGCCACGATTGGTGCAACAGCTTCAGGAGGTTGTGGAGCAGCCACAACAGGGGAAGCTAAGAGGAGATCAAGTAGAGACATCTACTCATGCAGAGAACTCCAGTAGGGGGAAACTTCGAGCCAGGTGGGCAGAGGGATCGCATGCAACCATACCTCCAGGTAGGAGGTGGGGCAATATAGAGTGATCGTCCCAAGGAGGAGGGGCAGGATCCTTGAGGTACCCAACCTCTTGGATGAGACCTTGCTACGGGAGCCCCGATGTGGAGTAGTAGGAACTGACTGATTGGGTAGAGACAAATGCGGATGGAGCAGTAGAGAGAGCGACAGTGTAAGGAATCCCAGGACAGCGCATAACTAGCAGGTTGTAGCAAGCGAGAGGCACAAGTGTTTTGCACAGTGATAGGTGGCACAGAGAAGTGTGCAATGGTGCGAGATGCATGGAGATGTTGTAGTAGCACAGATGTCAGAGAGGGAGCACTTGTCAGTAGCAGGTAGAGCTTCAGCATCAGAGTATGTTCCTAGCCCAACGGAGTGGTCAGTTGGGAGTGTTTTTGTTCCAAGTGTTGTTGGAGCAAGTGGACCGGGCATATGTGTTGCATGCAGAACATTTCAGAGTCGCAGGATAGGGGTTGCAGATAATCCATATCTTGTTGAGAGGGAGTGTTGAAAATGCAACAAGATGATGGAGCTTAGTGGAAAGGAGTCGCCTTCACTAAGTGGGTCCGCAGGCTATTTTTAGTGCAAAGTCTATTTTTAGATTATGTCTATTTTTAGACATATGGATCATGGTCTATGAGTTGTAGGATGCTATTTGTGGATGATTGGTCATGTTGGTAAAAATAGATGGACTTCTATTTTTAGACATATGGGCGGAGTCTATTTTTAGACTGCCAGGCTAAAAATAGAACAGTCGAATATTATTAGCTCTTAATATTATTTGGACTATAAACATTATCTTATCCTCTTGGAGCACTTCAGTTCGAGCTACAGATGTGGCACATGTAGCTGCCAGAAGGAAATATGATTTTCTCATGGGTCAGTTAAGCTATTGCATGATGGACTTCAGTTAGAACTCAAGTGATTGAGTTTGGTGGAGTTGATTGAGGAGTTGATGGATTTGTGTTCAGTTTGACTTAGTTGAACTAGTTGTATTTAGTCTAACTGCATAATACACTAGTGATGAGTGATGTGCATTAATTATTAATTAATTCACTAATTATTAACTCATAAAGCAACTAAAGAATACATCAGTTAACTTAGTGCATGGACAGTTCAGTGGAGACAAGTGTTAGAGGTGGGTGAAAGAGTGAGACTGCTATCAGTTGTGACTATAGTTGTGCATGAGATTTGCGCAATCAATGGATTGAGTATTGCCAATGAGGATCGTGTGGTTCAGCCAAGGGAAATATGAGGTTGGATCAGCCATTCTCATCTATTCTCATGCAGGATTACGCAGTGGAGGCAGGCAGACAGCGGAGGAGATTTGAACCTGTGACTTGATTAAGATCTGAGCTAGTTTGTGTGTAACAGGTGGAGATAGTACTGAGTACTTGTGAGGAGTATTGTACTATGTATTGTTACATGTTCTCTATCATTATAATACAGATAGTTGGGGGTTTTCAGCTGTATGCTTTCCCCGGTTACATACTGTGTTGATATGTGTTATTGATGTGTTTCAATGTGCGCATGCGAATGTTTTGATTCTACAAATTGATGATCAACGTAGAGGAGGTTATGTATTAGGCATGCATTCCGCAATAGTGTATAATTGGGATCATCTCTGTGAATACGTGTCATATTATTCAAAATTTCTACAACATACACACTCTTTCTCCTTCTCTCCCTTGTTACTCCCTCTATCTCTCCACTTCTCACTCTCTATGTATTTATTCTTCCCTCCCTCTCTCCCCCTCCAACTCCATCTCCCTATCCCTCCCTCTCTCCTCCTCTCTCTCAAATATTCTCTCTCATAATTCCTCTTTCTCCCTTTCTCTCCTATCTCCCTCTCTCTTCCCCCATCACTCTTTCTCTCTCTCTCTCTCTCTCTCTCTCTCTCTCTCTCTTTTCCCTCTAATCCTCTCTCTTACCCATCACTCTCCTTCTCTCTCTCACGTATTATCTCTCATACTTCCTCTCTCTCACTCTCTCTCTGTCTCTCTCTTTTCCCTCCAATCCTATCTCTTCCCCCATCTCTCTCTCTTTATCTCTCTCTCTCTCTCTCTCTCTCTCTCTCTCTCTATTTTCCCTCCAATCCTATCTCTTCCCCCATCTCTCTCTCTCTCTCTCTCTCTCTCTCTCTTTCCCTCCAATCCTATCTCTTCCCCCATCTCTCTCTCTCTCTCTCTCTCTCTCTCTCTCTCTCTCTATGTTACTATATCCCTCCCTCTCTCCTTATGTCTCCTTCTCTCCCCCCTTCTCTCTATCTCTCCTTATTTGTCTCTTTATCTCACCCATAAACATACACTCTTTCTCTCCATCTCTCTCTTGTCACTCCCTCTCTCTCTCCACTTCTCACTCTCTATGTATTTGTTCTTCCCTCCCTCTCTCCCCCTCCAACTCCATATATCTATCGCTCCCTCTCTCCTCATCTCTCTCATCCCTCCTCTCTCGCCCTTTCTCTCCTACATTTATCTCTCTTCCCCCATCTCTCTCTCTCTCTCTCTCTCTCTCTCTCTCTCTCTCTCTCTCTCTCTGTCTATGCCCTTCAATCCTCTCACTATCTCCCTCCCACTTTCCTCTCTCTTCCCCCTCAATGTTTGTGTCTCCCTCTCCCTATTTTACCCTTCTCTACATCTCTCTCTTTTTATTCCTTCTCTCCCCTCTCCTTCAATTTATCTCCATCTCTCCCTTGTCATGCGGCTGGATTTTGAGTGGATCCATGTGTTTGGTGCCCCTAAAAACCAACATCTCAACCATCAGAGTGATTCCAGATTCTTTTGAAATTGAACTAGTGACAACTAGTTGGGAACTAGAGAAAGAGAGATGCAGCGACAACTAGTTTGGAACTAGAGAAAGAGAGATGCATTGAGCTGGAAAAAAACTAATAGGTTTTTAGATTCGAAGTTCTTAGTAATGGAGACATGGTGGGTGCTTCAGATGTTGGTTACATGTCTAGCAGTTCAAATCACTGCCAATGGATCAATGGATGCTAAGGTTTCATCAAAATTCGGTCTTTGACAAATATGAGGAAACCTTAGGATTCGATGCTCGATTAATCTCACATTGTTGTTGATCTAAATAAAATATTTAGCTTGCAGAATGTTTGATCCAATTATTACACACTATGGAAAAGTTCAACTATCTTGCTTCTTGGTCGATCCAGATACTGTGCTAGACCTGGTGAGTAACTCTTAACAAAGTTTGAAAAATCATTTCGTAATTAATTTTAGATTTTCTGGAGTATTTCCATATTGATTTAGTGTGAAAAATCATTTCGTAAGTAATTATAGATTTTCTGGAGTATTTCCATATTAATTTTTTTTTATTACATTACGTTTTTCATCTATATCTCGAAGATGACAACGGATGGTTCCAAACTTAGATTTCACATTTTTTAATTATTTAAATCATATTTATTTTATTTTTTTGGAGCTTCTCTACATTATTTGTTTCACTTGGGAGATCATATCTTCCATATATGTCTTCAAAACTTCGACCCAAAAATCCATTATCCTTTTTCTCTTAAATGTGTTATTTTTTTTTGCTTGAATTCAAATTACACATATTGGTAGACATGGTTGTGAATGCAACTTTAGCAGCCATGGTCAAACACGCAGGATAACATGGTGTAAAGGTTTATCAAGTTGCTTATTCGGTGGTAAACCCCATAACAATTCAAGAATTTAAAAAAATAATATTTGAACATTTTAAATGTAATCCCTACATTGATCGCAAAGGAAACCCAATAAAATTGTTGAAGCAATTGACCTGCGTTAATACTATGGAGAATTATGGGCATGGTTTGGACACAATGGTTAGTTCACCAAACAACGTAAGTTGTAATGATACTCTGTGTTTCTTTCTCGAAATTTTGATGAATATAAGTGGAATTTGAAAAGTTAAAAATTTACTCATGTGAATTTTATTTTGCATATAATCTTTACATATAATCTATGTTCAAGGAGTAGATTCGTTATTTAATGTAAAGAACTATCGATTCACCATAATTATAAAAAAAATTGCATAAAATGAATCATTACAAACTGATAGTTATACTGCAGATAGTCGGGTTATCAAGATCATCTACAAAATATATGTTACAACAATTGAAGCACCTGGAAAAGATCTACGACCCATATGCATTCTACAAAGGAAGGTGAATTATGTGCAATGGAGATGAAGAAAATTTTTGGTGTTGTATTGTTTTAAAAATTTTGATTGGTAATCAAGCAACATACATTAATAATTTTTTTAATATATTTGTGCAGATTTGATACAATTCTAAAAAATTGTTTCAAGAGCTCTGATGTTAATATTATGGAGTGGAAAAACTGCATCGGAAATATTCATATTCCCTGACTTGGTGAATATATCTTAAATGGGTGAATATGTATCAGTGGATCACAATGGTTGCAATGGCCATGAAGACATGAATTTTCACTTCACTAGGTTCACTATTATGGGAGAGTGATGGGGGTTGTTGGAGCAAAAAGTTGTCCAGATATAAATGGAGGTCGTGCCAATGTGAAGCTTGAACTCATTTCCACCAGCAATGATCTCATTAAATCTATGTTTACATCACAGGGAGGCAGTTACACGTTCACAAATATTACTCCAAGGAAATATAGGCTAGATGCTTCCCGTCATGAATACATAAACTTCATCAATCATCGAGCAGTATACAAATATCAGGTCATTTCAAATCCCACTACATTTTTTTTCAAAAAGGAAAGGCCATGATATTTTTCTCTCTTTTCCTTCATTTGACATGGAGAATAAGTTTGGAGATTCCTTAAGGACAAGTGTCCAGAGGACATAGTAGCCCTCCATGAAATCAAATGTGAAGAAGTGGAAAGAGTAGGCTCGGTTAGCCAATTGTTAAACAGATGAAGAAGATACAAGGTCATACCTAATGTCAATCCTAGCTAGGATGGCGCTACGCAATGAGGTACAATGATTGAGGTTTATAGAGTATATTTTCTATAATATTCTCTTTCAAATATGTGATTCTCATGTTCTCTTAACAATTGTTCAAAGAGGCTCTCTAGAGATGGAGTTGGGCTTTGGAAATCTAGTAGTAGATGACATATTTTTTGTCCTAAGTTATGATATGGATGGCTTAGTTGTTTCTTAGGGTAACCCTATTTTAGGTTTTCATGTATACCTTTATTAAGATGATGTCCATGAGGTGAAGTTCCCTTAAAGAAGCTCCTTGGCTAGATCAACCACTTTTTCATGCAATATCTGATGCAGATGGAAAATTCTCTTTTAATTTTATTCCATGTGGGAAATAAAGGTTGTTTCTATTCTACAAGGGTGAGAATACTATATTTGATGTTTCACTTCCATCTATAGAGGTTCTTGTTAAGCACAGTCATGTTAATATATCTCAGCCATTTCAGGTCACAGGTTTCTCAGTTGGAGGACTTGTGGTGACTACTAAAGGAGTTCGTTTTGAAGGTGTTAAGATATTAGTTGATGGGTGAGAAAGAGCTAAAACATATGTCCAGGGATATTACAAACTTGATCATGCAACATCAACACGCTACACAATCAAGGCAAAGAAGGGTCACTTCAAGTTTAGTAGTTTGGAGAATTTCATGGTTGTGCCAAACATGACTTCAATCCAAAATATAGAAGCAAAAAATTATAATATTTGTGGTTCCCTAAAATTAGTGACAAATGGCTATTATGGAAAGCGCCAAGTTGGCTTGACACACAGGCCAAACAATATTAAGCCTCAACTAAAGAGGATTGATGATATGGGAAACTTATACTTCGAGGTTCAACCAAGTTAATATCAAATATCCCCACTGACCAAAACAATAGAACGTGATTCTACTCTTCAATTTTCACCATCACATATTGATGTGGTAGTAACTAGACCAATGTTTGGCATTGAATTTATAAAGGCCCTTGTTGATATTGTGGATTGATGATATGCAAGGAAGGATGTGACTCCTCGGTTTATATATCACTTACTTCTCTGGTTGTTGAACTATGGGTTCATAGAAGCTTAACTCTTTAAGTTTAACAAATGAGAGCAGTGACTTCATATTTGAGAAAGTCCTACCAGGTGCATTATATCTTAAGGTAAAACATGGACCTTCATCTGATTTGTTAGATTGGGATGATGACTTGTGTTAGGAGAGAAAGGTTATTGATGTCAATGTTGGTGTTTCTGATCATTCAGAGATAGTGTTTATCCAAAAAGGCTATTGGTTGTGTATTATGTCTACTCATCTTGTGGCTTCTTACATCGTACAACCAAATAAAGAAGCCATGAATTTGTTGATTGAGAAAGGATGGTAGCAAATATACTTAGAAGCTTCTTGTGTGCACATGCTTCATTTCTTGAACTCGTGCATTTTCTTTGGAATGTCTTCATTAGAATTCAATGTATTGAACCATAAGCCTATATATTTGACTGGTGAAAAATATCTACTGAGTGGTGAAATACATGTTGATTCAAGTTCTTACTCCAAAGAAAATTCAAGTTGTCTCGAAGCATTATTGTAGACATATGGAAAAAGGAGGGTGCATTTATAGATATGACCAATAATGTCAAACTTGTTTCAAGTGATAATGGACCAAGCAACATTGTTGTATATTAGTACACTCACTAGGCAAATCTTGAAGATGAAATGGTCTTTTTTCTAAGAGATAAAAGGAATGCTAGTGAGAAAGATAGTTTTGAAAGGTCTTGTTTTATCCAAGAAGTTGGCATGTTGCTGTTAAAACTGATGGGTTCCAACCTGCTATTCCTTCTTTTGTGGGGTGCCCATGAAAGTACATTAAGGGTCAGTGCTGCCAGCAATCCCATGTGTTGACATTAAAATAATTTCTCAAAATGACAGTAGCAATGGTCTTATGAAAAAGGGTGACTTGGTTCTTCAAACTTTGACAGGATCAGATGGTCTATTTTTGGGTGGTCCTCTGTATGATGATACTGAGTACTATGATGAAGCTTCCAAGGGATATCATTTAAAAGCACTTGCATAGGACCCCCTTTGAAGCTTAGCTGTATGCTCATCCAATTAGATCGGACGTCCCACTCAACTAGCCAAACCATAAAGAATATTTGATCGTTGGTATTGGACCTTCTGTGCACTCCCTGCATTTGTGGTCCTTAGTAGAGGAATCACTAAATTTGTGTCAAACAGTGGCTAGATATGGACAAAACCTCTTCAATCGCATTGCTTCAAACTACAACCATGTAAGCCTGGATTTTACTATTACTTTCAATGCTTTACAATGAAACTAGTGTAAATGCAAGTTGTATGTGGATAAAATATAAACCACTATAAACGCGGGTTGTCTTGTATCTGTATGCAGGGGCATACATGATAAAACATTTGAGAGTGAATGGGATACTATTTCAAGAGCTTTCATGCTATATATTGAGACTCAATATGCAACATGGAAGTAATTTGACCATATTGGAAATGGATTCATATCCCGATAAGGCATACAATTTCTTTGTGGACATATTGATTGAGATGAAGGGGAGCTTTAAATAATTAAAGGAGTTGGTCATCTGTGTTGTGCCTCTGTTTAAAGAAATATGTGTCTTCTCAATTTGTTGTTCGAGAGGCTTCCTAATCTCCAATGTTTGTTAATGGGTGACAATTTTACCTTGGTAAAAACAGAATTTCTGCTTTTCTTTTACATGTGCAATGAACAACATGTTTCAATATTTAAGAATGTTTGCATTTTCTACTTAGTTGTCAGGTATAACATATTTTTTTTTTATACAAAGCATATATTGATGTAGCTTAGGTTGACTATTATGGTTTGGTTCATTATTATGTCTTGTTTGCAAATTCAGTATATCCAATAGATATGAAACAAAACCAAGTAACGACTTTGTTTCATATTGTTTCATATCTATCCCTTAATGTAAATCTACACTACCTAAATTAAAAAAGTTAACCTTTTATAAGTTGTGAAAAGAGGTTTTTTTCCATGATGTTCATACCAAATATTTATGTCTTTTACCTCATAAATGAGTGTAGAGTTGGCTTATTTTGGTTTTGAAATGCAATGCAAGAACTTTCAAAATATCCCATACCTCGACGTCTTAGATCCCCACTCTATCATCTCTGTATATACAGGTTTATGTAGACATAACTGAATTTCATGATAGGGGAATCAATGTATTAGGTTTCTTTCTTCAGAGCACCCCTGCTCTAGAGATGATAGAACTTCGTTTATTTGATGACTTGAATTATGACGATCCACGATATGTAAAGTTTTTGGAGCTAGTGATGTATTTGAATCGAGTTTCAAATCAAGGAAGGATATTGGTATGAGAATATTCTTTTTAAATACACGCTTCAAAATCTTTAAACTGTTGACTAGTAAAAAGGCTTTCTGGATTCATTTTCTTTTATTTGTTTCTTTACAGAAGGGTATGACCAATGCAGGTTGTATGTGCATATGAGGATGAATTATACTGTGGATATGAGGATGTGGACACCAGTGGAATGACCTGCTTAGTCTTGGGAAACATCAAGTATGGAAGCGGATGGTAGTCTCATGGAGTGGGTATGCGACATTTTGCCCCATTTTCATTTTGTTTATCATTCATTGTTTGCACTGGTTCTAATAGTCAGTTTTAATTATTTATCTTTTTGTCATTTATATCATTAACATTCCATGTTTCCCAGGCAAGGTAACATTTTCAGTTGCTTTAGATGAGCAGCTTGTAGGATTAGGATGTTCCCAATGAGTTTTGAACATTTGTCCAGTATGTCTTGTCGACTTTGGATTGTCATTGCGAGTTATCGCTTTAATTGTTATCCTGTTTGACATTTGATTGATAAAGAAATTCCATGCCTTTATAAATGATTTGTATGTTAATTTTTAAAATTATTTAAGAAATTTGTCTTTAGTAGCCACACTTCAAACAATGGATTTCACACTACTAGGTTTAAGGTTTGGGTTATGTATTTGATTAAAATTTCCCAAGATTTATATCATATCTCAAGTGTCAGGTTTGGGTTATTTATTTGGTCAAAATTTCCAAAGATTTATATCATATCTCAACCTTTTGAAATTCATGCATCCATTCCATTCGAATGTAACACATCACGACAAGGATGAGCCCTATTAAGCTCACCAAATTTGTTACTATGCTTCATGAATCATAATTCAAATGAACTCTAAATTTGGTTCTTTTCCTTGACTAAATAATAGCAAGCAAAATCCTCTCATTCAAACTCAACCCCAAGTCATACTCAAAATTTTGAAAGTGAATAACATTGGCTCGATAGCAAGTTTGACACCCAAGTCCTTGCAAATCAGACAAGTTGTCCATTAAAAAAAAAAATGATCCTATCCTTAAATTGTTAGTCCTTGGAATCCTTCATTAAATAAAAGATCATTCTATTATCTTGATAATTGGTCTATCAAAACGTGGATGGGGCAAAATATGAGTTAAGGAGTAGAGAAAGAAATTTTCCTTGACATTGCCTAGAATATTTTGAACTTTTGGGGGCACATCACTTGACACTACCATCACCACACCAACATTTTTTGGTAAAGTTCCATTGCATGAGCCATCTAATGATTCATGTTCCTCAACCTGTGATCATAAAGATGATTCTTCCTAAACATTTTTCCTATATGGTGATCTGATATATAGGCCTTATCATCATAAAGCATGGATTTTCTTTCTTCACCCGTGCTCCACCTTCCCCCTCCCAGTTCTATATAAGCATCAGTTTCTCTTGCATGCTTCCCTCCGATTGCAAAGTTATACCCATACCTGAAATCCTCGTCTTGATCTTGGTTCTTATGCTTCTCTTCTTCTTCTAAGCTAAGCAATTGGAAAAACATTACCTCCCTGCCACCGCAAATAGATAAACCATTTTTCCTACACTATCTTTCAAACTCCAATAGAGGAATACTAAACAATTCTCGAGTTGTTGCTCCCTCTCCAGTCAGCATAGTAACATCTTGATTTGGACCAGATCCATCTATTATGTCTGTAAGATTGGATTCAAAACTATTAAGGTCCTTCAATGGTGGGGCATCTCCACATATTGGATGAAAGAGAGGGTCACTTGAATTTCCAAACCGAATAAAGGTAGCTCTCTTTCCATTCACATAAGAATATGAAAGGAAAAACTAGTCTGACCAAACCTGGAGAACTTTCATCACTCTCTCCTGCAATGACACCATAATATAAATGTAAAAAAAATTCACAAAAAGATCCACACATTCATTACACTAATTACGATTTTTTTTTTACGAGTAAAAATTACTAGCCGCCTTGCTAATTGATGAACAATAAGGGGTTTGATATTAATACATGATCTATTTTCATCATTACTATCCTCAACATGTTCTATTATTTAGAGTGAGATTTCATGAATTGGCAGGCATGTTTTTCCACATTTATGTTTTTATATCCCACACAATTAGAATCCTGCTACATTTGGCCTCCTCTAATTCCCTAGGCTACATGTGTTAAAGAGGGTACAAAACACTAATGCTATGTTCTTTTGCCATAAGTCCTTCTCATTTTTTGGATGAATTCTGTGGAAATTTTATTCATGCCAATTATGTGGTAGGAAATAATGTTCCATTATTTTTTTTTATCATCTCTTGTTTATGAGTTAGCATGTTTCTATTGTACTAGTTCATTACGACTATGTCATGTAAAGATCAAGTCGAGTGGGTTTTACATTTGATTTCCACTGTAGTCTGTTAGCGCTTGGAATTCACCTAGGCTGAGATAGACAAACTCTCAAGGCTACATCAAACCATTTCACCTCGTAGCTAGCCCTACGAGGTATGAGAAGGCTCTCTCGGGTCAGATTCGGTAAATCTTTCAATATGATAAGCTGACCAATTAGGAATAAATATTTTAGGCTAGTAAATTGATAAGGGAGGTTGATTTAAAGATTTTTGGGGTTTTTGGTGGCAATTGGAGGGAGTGCTATTCAGGGTGCGGGGATTGGGCTCAGTCTTTGCAGGGGGACCTTTGGGGCAAGGTAGGAGTGAGTGCTGATGCCTTAATCTGAGATGGATGATCAGGAATGATAGAGGAGGAGCTAAAGAGGGCAAACAACAACTTTGAATCCTCTTTAGACAGTGGAAAACATAGATATTGAACAAAATTAAAAGCTGAGCATGGCATGCATGAATTCAAATTTTATCACTTCATCTGTTCAATTAGCAGCAAAGAAAGAGATGGAACACATAAACACACTTACAATAACATGTAGAGAACACACCATCAACACAACAATCCACAAGAATCCACAATGATGTCTGCAAAACCCTGGCCTTCCTTTTCCTTAAATTGCAGTAATAGATGTACAATATACAATAATGCTTCTCCCACAAGAGTCAAACCATGAAAATGAGCAAGAGAAGGCATAATATAGACCATCTAACTCCTTTCCCCACCTCTAGGGGTCGAGCTCAGCTTCCTAGGAGCAGTTTGAACTGATTCTAAACTAAGCACTAGATAATAGGTAGTCAAACAACTTGCCTCTATTACTTAGCTAACTCATCCATGCATTAATTATTCACTTTTTACATCAAGGAAGCTTCTAGAAGGGTAAAGAGAGATAAAATCTATCAATGTGCCATGAAAATTATACATTCATCCATCATCTACAAGTAAAAATCATCAACCAAGGTGAAAACAGTGTTTTCTGGCCTGAAAAGTCAAAACTGCCAAATTCAGCTCGAGTGGTCGCGCCCCCTGCTCGAGTGGTCGTGCCCCTTTGCAGCAACTTTTTAGTGGGTTCCACTGGTCCAAATCAGGTGAAAGATGGCTCATTGGAAAGCTTGGTCTGTCTACTTTCCATCCCAAGTGGAATTTCTGGATTTGGAGTTGATTTGACCCCTCAAAAGTCAATTCTCCCGAGGTCACTTTCTGCAACTCAAAAAGTGGGCAGAAAGTCATTATTTTGATGTATTTTGAGCTTTTGGAGGCTCAAATCTCAAAATCAAGCTTCTCCCATGTATAGGTAATTTTAGTCTTTGCATACCCTTTCCAAAAATGTCAACTTTTTCCAATTCCGAGCAATCCTCACGAGTGGTCGCGCGGGGGGTGAGACCACTCCATAGGCAAAAACCTGTAAATTTCCAAAATGCCCCAAAACTCTCAAAATTTTTTGATTTTGCTGCTGGATGAAGGCTAATGAGTACCATGGTGAGTGAGGGATGCCTCAGCCAAGATACAGAGTGGGTTTGTCCTTTTCTTCTTCTTCTTCTTCTGGACCTCTGACAGCTTCCTTTGGAGAATTTTCATTTTAGCCTTACAAACATGCAATCTTGCCCGATAGTGTGTTTTCATGTTGCGTAGCAGCTCTTTGTCATGATTTGCCTTCTCCAACAATCTCTCCAAGTGTGCATTCACACGGATAAGCATGGACTCCCGGTCAGCAGGCAATGGGTCACCGGGCCTCCTACGGTTCAAAGTTCGATCATTGTGGATCCTCCATAGCTCATCAAGTTCTTTTTCTTCTTCTAATTGTTTGGTGCGTTGTTCTAGATAATTGATGGTCCATTGAGCCATTTGGAGCTTTTGCTGCAACACGAGGTTCTCCTCCTCTCTCTGCCTGATAATCTCATAAAAATCTGAAGAAGGAGAGCGGGCATCACGACCAATGAAATCATCATGTGTATCACCAGCTCTCTCATCCTCAATCATGGGTTGCTTGCCCTCCCGTACTGCCTCTGCTGATGAAGAATGCGAGGCCCCTTCTACCTGGTGTGGAGATAACACTCGCTGATCTGAAGAAGATGACGAGACCCCTTCCACCTGCTGTGGAGAAAATACTCGTCGAGCTGCTGCAAATAAGGTCCTAGGACCTCTCTGATAGGTGACCCGAGGTGAAGAAGCCACATGTCTCGGAACAATAATCTCGAGCTGGTGTGATGGACCTCCCACCTCATGAATGACCTCTGGCTGTGGCTGTGGCTGTGGCTGTGGCTGTGTGAAGAACTCACGGGAGATAAAATCTGCCCAAGAAATGCCCTGCTGACTCAGCTGATGGGAAACAACCAGCTGGATGAGACCATGATGACACAAGCTCCTGAGCTGCTGAGCTGGGGACTGCCTCTGAAACATAGAGACCATCCTCTGAATGTCATGAAAGAGATAAGCCGGGATGTTCATCATCCTCACCCTGGTGAAGTGCATCAGCATGTGGATGTGACAGGCAAATACCCGTGAGAATCTCCCCTCGCATGTGAAATAGTGCATGATAAGCCGCATGATAGGAGCATACTCCTCTCGGAGGAATCTGAAAGGAAAGTTCCCTGACAAGTTGTGTATGTATGTTGGCCTGACATATGGCTCAAAGTAAACAAAATCCAGCCACTTGCGCTTTGGCCACACCTCACCCACATTGGGTATCCCGGTAGCCTATGAGATGGCCTCTGGAGAAAGCACTAAATTCACCCCTGCAAGGGTGACCTGCCCGTCATGAAGGTGTAGGACAAATAGCCGGGCCAGCTCTCTATGATGCTGAATCTGTGACAGCCTCTCGCAAAACTGATAGCAAGCCATGTGCTGAAAACAAGCCACTGCCAATGGGCAAGCCTGCAACTCTGCCAATGATGTGGGCTCTTCCCTCTTGTGATGACCACCCTTACCTCCTTTGCGAGGCCTCCGCTGTGTCTCAATCTCAGTGGATGAAGATCGGTCATCACCTTTCTCATTAGTCTCAGTGGTTGACATGGTGTTATTGAGCAAGGTGGAATAAATAAGTCAAGATGACTGCTGCCCCGCCTGCAAAATGCTGTGAAGTATGCTGTTTTCAAGGGGAAAAATCATGAGGGAAATGTTAGGGGAGGGAATTTACATAAGGAAAGGGAAAATATATATATAAACAACAGGGAATTTCGAAGGAAACAATCACACAATGTTAAACATGTCATTCTATCTCTCATCATTTGCAAATTAATACTTTATTAGGGAAAATTTGTATTTTGAGCACCAAGGGAAAGGACAATAAAAATCTCCATCATGGAGGAAATAATGGCATGGGCACAGGGGAATAGGGTAGCATCAATGATGTACAAGTAACAGGCTGCTCCTTTGCTTATTTTGTCTTTTAATGCCTTTCATAAGCATACTCTGTTTTTTCACATGTAAAAATGGCCATTTGATGCTAATGGAAAATAGGGGTTTTGGGTATTTGATTACAAGGGGAAGAGAAGGGTTGCTGTGATTATTTTGCAATGGAAGGGAGAGGGATTGTATCAAGGGAATGAGGGGATATAGGGAATTAGGGTTAGGGAGTAATGAAACCTATTAACAAAGTCTGCCAACCAATTTTCACAACAGCAGTCTTTCAATAGTGCTGGCAGCTTCATAATTGCATTTGTCATGAGTGAATTAAGGTTTCATTGCATGTTTTGACAATAGGGAAGGAGATTCAATTGCATAGGGAGTTTGAAGAAGGGATAGGCAATTGAATTGGGTTTTTCATGAGGGGAATAGGTAGGAAAACAGAGTCTAGGGAAAGGGAGATGATACCATGTTAATGCACAAACCCTAGCACAGCAAAACTGCTCCTTTTTGATAGCTAGCAGCTGGTACATTTGATAAACTTTGTCATGATTTTCACACAGCTTATAACCTTTGATATTTACAGCAAGATGACATTTTTCTTTTGTTTTTTATAAGGCTATGCAAGTTACATTTTTTACTCTGTTTTTGTGTGATTATAAGCATGCCTTGTCATCATTTTCTTTTCTTTTTACTATATTTGTTTTCATTCTTTTGTTGTGCAATTTACATATATAATTTGTTGTGTGTAATAGTGTAGGGTTTGAGCATGATGCATGGTAGAAAACTAGGGTTTGAAATAGGGTTTAGGAGGGGTTAGGGTTTCATGGAATTTGGGGTAGGGTTTTAGCACTTCTTTGCAAATGAGATTAATGAAAATGACACTCTAACACATGTGAATTTATAATGGGAAAATAATGGAAGGGAATAAAGGAAAAATTACCTTGAAAAACAAACAATACAACTTAACATAAGCTTGCAAAGACATCAAGTCACTTAACCTATTTTTCATTAATTTCTTGCATGATATTTATGACCATAACCCTCCTTTGGATCCATGACACAATTCAAAACTTGATAAAGGAGGCATACCTTGTAGAATCCACGAGCGAATTTGAGAGAAAATTGAAGTTTGGGTGAGTTTTTGTGAAGGCGGAACAAGTGGTCGCGCCCCTCCTTGGAGTGGTCGCGCACCCTTGGAGTGGTCGCGCGCGACCAAAAATACACTGCGAAAATTGGATGGAGTGGTCGCGCACCACCCAGGTGGTCGCGCACCCCTGTGGAGTGGTCGCGCACCCTCCAAAGCCTGGAATTTGCTGGAAATCACCCAAATTTGCCCTCTTTGCCTCTTGCTTGTAATTTTTCGCTCTCAAATGCACAATGAAACTTTGCAAGGAGGGAATTTACCTTTATAGGGTCGTTTTAAAAAAAAAAATTGACTTTAGAAACCCACTTTATAATGTTTTCATTTTGCATTCTCTTTTAACACTGTTTTGGAGTTCATTGTCCTGAAATTAGCTCTTTGAGGCATTTGACTTCTTTCTTTTTGCAGGTTGACCATCTGATGGGCTGTGGCGAAGGAACCAGGGTTGTTGCCGGCACTTTTGAAAACTTTTGAAAATTTCTTTATTTTTACAAAGTTCTCATGACCTTGGACTTAAAAACAGGGTTTTTAAATCCAAGGCATTAAATGACCTGTAGCTGATGAAAATAACATTGAAACAGATGTACATACCTCCTTCTGACTTGTTGGGCACTCACTGGGTTTGGACTCATGACCTTGCAGTGATTTTTGACTTAAAACCCTAGACCTAAGACCATGGGACCTCAAGACAAAAACAAAAACAAGTATGACTCAATTTCATTGTGGTATGACTTGATCCAGCTAAGCCAAGAAGGGAACAAAGACCAGCCCTCCATTCAGTTTTATGGCATGCCTAGCGGGATGCAAAAACTGACACTAATGAGACACCTACCTATGCATATGCAAAGAGCTATTGATCACTGATGGAGGGCTCAAGACCGACACTAACATAGTCAACAACTGAATATATAAGTTTTTTGTTAGGTGGAATGATGGGACAACACACTTTGATTTCCACTAGTGCTCTCTTTTTCATATACTATCACATGTGCAAAAATACAAACTCACTCTTATTTTTACCCAGATAAGCAAATGATGACAACTTTGTATTTTGTAGTGATAAGGATAACTATGTATTGGAGCTAGACCTTGAGCCCTTCAATTCATCCTTTCCTTACCCAACACGACCATATCCTATTGGTAACGGAGTTCAATTTCTGAACCAATATTTGTCTTCAATACTATTTCATGATAAAGAAAGAACACAACCATTGTTGGATTTCCTTCGAGCACACAAATATCAAAGCCATGTCATTTTTCATTCCTTGGTTAATATATTGGATCATTGTGTTTGATAGTTAATTCATTATTATTCTATGTCAATAAATCTCTATCAAATAGTAGAGAAGGATGACCTGGCTATTTTAGAGATATATAATATGAATTAATTAAAAATTCACAAAGTTATTTCAATTCTCATGTTTCTATCAACTCAAACCAAACTAAAATAGAGAATCCTAGTTATGAAGATTCTTCTCCCTCCATATCTTATAATGACATTATTCTTTTGAATTATACTTGAAGTTCACTGATAATAACATGGATTTGATGATTATGAATGGACACAACCTTTAGATTATGAGCATATTCCCTTCCGCTGTCGTAAGTGTCATGAGCATGGCCACCTCTTCCGTGACTGTCCATTAAATTCTCAGTCCAAAGCAGTTGCTGCTGTCTCTGACAAAGACTCTGAAGGTTTTATCAAAATTCCCAACCGCCGTAGGCATGCCAAAAAGAGTCAGCCAGTCATGGAAAACGCTCTCAAAACGAACTCCCAGAACAAATTCTATGTTCTTGCAACGCATGACAAGCAAGATCATCCCAGTTCTGAACCCCCACCCAATCCCTCTTCGCCCTCTTCCTCCCTCCTTCACTCAGACCCCTTGCAGCCCTCTAATCCTGCTCCATCGAATCCCAATCCAAACCCTTCTTTGGAGAAAGGAAAATCGGTGTCAAGTCTCAGTCCCTTCTCATTCTCTCAAGAGAAGCCTACATTGGATAATAAGCAGCAAGACTATGATATGGGGACCGATGCTACTCTGGCTCTTAGTCTTCAGCAAGAAGCGGATGAGGAAGAACTACGAGAAACCACTGTCATGGAAGAAGATCAGGCAGATGTTAGTATAGATGGTTTAGACATCTTTACACTTGAAACGGAATGCAAAACAGAAAGAATACAACTCTATTCAACCCTGGCAAATAGACAAGCTGGAAGGAGTCTTAGCCAAGGCGCAGCATAACAAAATCCTTGGCATACAGGGAGGCAGCCCTTGGGACGGAAAAAAGGTACTCAAAGATCTTAAGAAACGAGGAAGAAAGACAGACCTTCAACGAACCATAGCATTAGGTGAAATACTTATGGAGTCGGGGCGATTCCCTAAGTTGACAAAGTTCTACAAACCCAAATCTCAGTTTACATGAAGTTAATATCCTGGAATGTGAGAGGACTCAACAGCCCCTCAAAACATAGAATGATCAAAAACTTGATTCAACAAGAAAAACCAACCATAGTTTTTCTGCAAGAAACAAAAAGCAGCACTGATGCTATTGAAAGAATTCGCGGCAAAGTCTGGGCAGGAAGCAGAGCCATCTCTGTAGACGCCTCTGGAGCCTCAGGTGGTTTAGCTATTTTGTGGAACCCGCAAATCATCACACTATATGACTTCCACGCCACCCTCCATCTTATTCAAGCCTCCTTCCACCTCGTTGGCACTGGAATCCATGGTAATCTTACAAATGCATATTTTCCTCAGACAATTCAGCAAAAACTAGAACTGCTGGAAACGATCTCTATCCTCAATGAAAACAAGCAATTCCCGCTCTGGATTGGTGGCGGTGACTTCAACATAATAACTTCCATGGCAGAGAAGCAGGGAGGCAGAATCAGGCTCAACAGTGACAGTGAGGGCCTCAAAGAATTCATTCAAAACAATCAACTTATGGACATACCAACCTCTAATGGAATTTTCACCTGGACTAACAAGCGACGAGGTATTCATCACATTGCCTCCAGGCTTGATAGATTCCTTCTTTCTGACAATGCAATCCATCTGGGAGGGGATTTCAATGCTTCCATCATCCCCCAAAGTGGTTCTGATCACTGGCCAATTTTGCTACAATGGTCCAGACCAAGTAACCGCTGCAACAGACCTTTCAGATTCGAAGCATTCTGGCTAACAAATACCACTTTCAAGACGGTGGTCAGCGATGCATGGGCAGCTTACATTCTGCCAGAGGGAGCCAAAATGTATCAATTCCAACAAAAATTGAAAAATCTGAAATATGTCCTCAAAGTGTGGAATCGCACAAATTTTGGTAACATCCAGGAGAAGCGCTTACAATTGGAACAGCAAATGCACAAGCTTCAACAAACTCTCATTCTTCAAGGCAGATCAGAAGAACAAGCTCAACAGGAACAGATACTCTGGAACCAAATCGAGGAACGCAGGAAACAAGAGGGAATACTCTGGCGGCAAAAATCTAGAATAAATTGGCTCAAAGAGGGGGAGAAGAATACAAAATTCTTCCACAAAGCCACCATTCAAAGGCGAATGCACAATAATATTACGTTCATCAAAAACCAACAAGGCGAAAGAATTGAGGAACATGAGGATATGGAAAAGGAATTCACAGGGTATTTCAAGGAAATTTTAACGGAACCCATTGAGAACAGGGATGCAGCAATCAGAGCCATCACACAGCATATTCCAAGCATCATAACTGAGGATCACAATAACAGATTACTCCAGCCCACGACCTTGCAAGAAGTTGAAGAAGCCATGGCTCAACTCAAAGACAGAAAAGCGCCTGGACCTGATGGCTTTACAGCCAATTTCTTCCATGAATTCTAGGACCTCATCAAAAATGAATTTTGGGACCTCGTTGAAGAATCCAGAAGCATGCACTGGATCCTCCCGGCCCTCAATACCACCTTCCTAGCTCTGGTACCCAAGGGCGAAGAACCCAACAGGCCAGAAAACTACAGACCAATCGCATTATGCAATGTTATATACAAGCTAATCTCAAAGGTCATTGCAAATAGGCTCAAACCTCTCTTGCCCTTACTCATATCTCCGGAACAAACAGGATATGTGGAAGGACGGCAGATCATGGATGGAATCATACTATCAAATGAAGTAATACACTCATTAAAGATTCTTAAGAAACCAGGTATGATCCTAAAACTCGACCTCTCCAAAGCTTTTGATAAGCTTAGCTGGAATTTTATTCATAAAATGCTTTTAGCCTTTGGCTTCAGTGCAACCTGGACCAGGTGGATTATGAATCTCATTACCTCTCCAAGCTTCTCTGTTCTTTTGAATGGCTCTCCCTCTTCCCCCTTTCGACCCTCTCGCGGCATTAGGCAAGGGGATCCTGTTTCTCCTTTTATCTTTGTTCTAATGGCAGAGGGCCTCAGCAGACTTCTCAAATCAGCCATTGCCTCTCAAGAGCTTAAAGGTATTTCTATCCATGGTCTCAATCCTCTGTCTCATCAGCAGTTCGTTGATGACACCATGCTATTTGGTCATCCCTCCTCGAAAGAAGCCTCTGTGTTTAAGTCTCTCCTCTCCCTTTACTCTGATGCCTCTGGCACCTCCATCAATGCCTCGAAGTCTCAACTCTTCTTTTTTAACACCCCCCCTCCACGCAAAGGAATATTGCCAGAATTCTGGGATTCACCATTTCCCATTTGCCATCTAAATACCTTGGAGCTCCCCTCTCAGACTCATCTATCAAACATGCTTCCTGGCGGTCTCTCCTTGATAGGTTGGAATCAAAACTCTCATCATGGACCTTTCGTGCTCTCAACATGGCAGGCAGATTGGTCCTAATCAAGTCTGTCCTTCAAGCTATGCCGCTGTACCTCTTCTCCACCATGGCAGCTCCAAAATGGGTCCTTAAAGCCATTCGTAACCTTCAGCGCAACTTCCTATGGGGTTCCACTGGTAGGAATCGAAAATGGGCTCTCGTTAATTGGAAAGAAGTGTGCAAAATCAAATCAGAAGGAGGACTAGGGCTTCAAGATCCACTTCAAAGTAACAACACTATGGGAGCCCGAATGTGGTGGAACTGGATCTCCAAGCCTCATTCACCTTGGGCTCGTTTATGGCAAGCAAAGTATGCTCTGGGAAGTCAATGGCACGATCTCATCAGAATTAACTCCACAGCCCAAGGCTCACCAATCTGGAATGCTACAAAGATACATAGCCGCTTCATTCAGGAACACAGTTTCTGGGAAATCCACTCAGGCACGTTAGCCTTGGGAGGATTCGTGGCAGCAGCTCCCTAAACTTGCGAATCTATTCCAAATGCACCTCTGGCAATCTTATATGCAGCAAGAAAACCTCATTCAGGTTCAACAATTCTGGCAACAAACAGAGCATCATGGGTACCAACTATGGAAACCCGCGAGCAGCTGGCAAAGGGATTAGAAGGCCGAAACATACTCAGACATGGATCAGGAACTCTCTCATCGCAGAATCCGCCACTCCAACCAGCAGGATAAGCTCAGATGGGGTCACACGCACAAAGGCACATTCACCACTAAAGAAGCACATCAGCTGCGCTATTCAGACACCCAAGCGGATAAAGATCAAATTTGGGCACGAGTTTGGCTACCAGGGCTATGGCCTAAAATCTCAACCTTCTTATGGCTGCTCAGTAGAAATCGCATTCTTACTTGGGATAATTTGATAAAAAGGGGATTCATTGGGCCTTCTAGATGCCCAAATTGCAATCTCAACGCTGAGACAATCAGCCATTTAATGGAGACATGTCCGCTAGCAAAGCAACTTTGGGAGAAAGTGGAGAAATGCAACAAAAGAACAGAACCCAGGGGCGAGGATGTAACGGAAAATATCAGGAACTGGGACAAGAACCCATTCAAAAGCCAACTTCTCAATACTTTATGGGGTCTAATTCTAGGTTTTTTGTATTGGCTTCTCTGGAAAGAGCGCAACTCTCGAATCTTCAACAACACTTCCCGGACAATCGACGCTCTGTGGCTCATCTACAAAAGAAATATCCAGGAAACCTTAGCCATAAGAACCTGGTATGATACAGACATGCCAGAAGCGCAACAAGAGAGGGATATTTTTAAAGAATGGAATCTTGACCTTTCCGCCTTTGCAAAGGTCATTACCCGTCCCCCACGTAGCTCCACCTCCCCGTCCTCCTGGTCCCCACCAGCTTTCAACTCTTTCAAGCTCAATTTCGATGGGGCAGCTAAAGGTAATCCCGGTCTGGCAGGATTCGGAGGAATCATCAGAAGCCATACAGGAGCACTTCTACATATCTATTATGGCTCATTAGGCAAAGACACCAACAATGTAGCGGAGATGGAAGGACTCTGGCAAGGGATCTGTCTAGCAAAGCAAAAACACTTCTTCCCTCTTGAGGTGGAGGGTGACTCTCTCATCCTAATAGCTGCAGCCAAGAAAATTCAGGCAGGGGCGACAGCATTCAAATTAGAAACCAGTTGGAGACTGCTAAGCAGGCTGGAATCCCTGGAGGCAAAGCTTAAGAATCCATAAAGCATAACCTTCCAGCATGTGCGAAGAACAGCAAATCAGGTAGTCGACAGAATGGCTAACCAAGGTGTTTCTCAGACATCACCATACTTCTCCGACTCCTTGGACATGGTTGAGGATGAACAACTTAAAAAGGACTGCATCGCTTTGGTGCAAAAGGACCTCTCCCTCCCGGATGTGGGTGGTTATATGGCATAGCAGGTCTGTGGCTCATCATAAGGGCATGTGTACGCCCAGACAAGCCACGTATACCATGAGGATTTGTATTAGGTGTAGCAGCGTGCAGCATTTAAGTTCGCAAGTGATGGTTCATGGCAGTCGAGTCCTTTCGACATTTACTGCCCTTCTTGGTAACTGGAACATGGCGCTTCAAAGCCACAGCTTCTCGGTCATTCTCTTGCAGTTCGTGTTGGCTCATGCTCTGGTCCTGAGGGAGGTTGTGGTGGATCATTGTGTTGGCTCCTGCTCTGGTTCTGAAGGTGGTTGTGGAGGTTTTGAGGTCGCGAGGGGGTATTCCTCCAATTCGAGCAATTCAGGGATGTATGGCATCTCTGTCATTCTCCCGCAGTCTGGTATAAGGATTGGGTGCTCGGCGGTGGTGTGGGCTCATTCTCTGGTTCCGAGGGAGGCTGCGCGAGAGTATACCTGCTACCCGCCCAATTCAAGGATGCAGCGAGAGCGCCAACGAGGGATAAGTCGGCGCGGGAGTTATAGAGGTCGGGTTTCGTCTCAGAGGCAAGCCCCCTCCCCCTCCTCCTCAATCGAGGTTTCTTCCGAACGCAGACGATCCAGGGGACGGGCAGTGGGCAGAGGAAGAGCCGCGGAACACCAAGAACGGATGGAATGTGGGCACTCTGAGCATCCCATGGTAAGATACCGCATTCCATGCACACTGTCAAATTCTACTTTCTTTGTAACGGTTTCGGTGGAGCACTGCAGAAATCCTCGAGGTCAAGATGAGGCTCTTCATGCCAGCCCTCCGCGGATTCCTGGGTTGGCTCCCACAGTTGATATGCAACTTCCCGCCATTGACATGCTGCGCCCTGTTCAAGACAGCTTCTCCCCAGATCCTGGGGCAGGCCCAAGTGAACCTGTGCAGCGCAACATTCCCACCGAACCGGACATCCACCAGCCTCCCAGATGCAAAACGGAGGACGACCCGCACACCACTGATGATGACTAGTTCGCTCTGCAATTCGCCACAGGTTTCTGAGCAAGGAATTTTTTCACTGTCTGCTCTCACCGCTATCTTATATGTGTCAGGTCTTTGTCATTATGTAATTCTGTCCTTCTCTGTTACAGTGACGGCTATCTATAGTTGTTTCAGTCTCCATGTGTTTCAGTCTCAGCTAAACATGTATGTCGGTCTCATGAATGTCGATTTGGTTCAAGTGTCAGTCTTTTGTAATTTTGGAGATGATTATTCCTGAGCTTACTGTCAGTCCTTCGACAGGAATCACAGGGCTTCGGCTCTGTTGTAACACTGATGATGTAATTTTTGCCTTTTTTGTAATATAATAGCATAGTCTTATTCAGGAAAAAAAAAAAAAAATGGATTTGTATATTTTTTTAGCACCAAATTGAAATCATGGTTAAAATATGAATATCCCATTAAATATGACCTAAAGATGATTCAAAGAATATCACCTTTAGTCTGAGCATGCAGCAAAGTAATCTATGAGGTGTGAAGTTTTATTAGAGGCATTGTTTGTTTATTTGTTTTGGTTAGAAAATGGTTCTCTTTCTTTTATGTGACTTCCAATTTATCATATCTATCATTTTGAGAAATGGTAAAGAATAATATGTGACATTTATCTTGCAGAAATTGATGTTGAATGAAAGGATATAGAGTTTAACCAAGCTACAATCCACTTTGGTAAAGGTAGAGGGACATCTTAAAAAGTTACCTAAGAATACACCATATACATAGTTTGAACATAAGTAATATATGGCTTTTTTGTTTGTAGATATGTTCTTTTTTTCTGTCCAAGATATCATAGCAAGACAAATATTGATATTGTAGAAATTGTTAGAGGACCTCATTAAGGTCAAATTTTCTGATGTTCTACTTGATTTATACATTCCCATGACAGGAAGGCTTTAAACATGAATTAATATATTACCAAAACAAATTATATTCAAATGTTATACATATAAAAGGTAAAAAAAATGTCAATTCCTTCATTTTATTGTTACTTGACTCTGGTGTGGGCAAGCTACATGAAATGTGATTGGAAAAAGGATGGGAAGACAATATAGAGATCATGTCTTGGATATGATTCATTTTTTGTTGGAGATCCTTTAGGCACTTCAGCCATCGACTTTGGAAATGTTTCTAGTAAGTATTCATATGGTTTTGAATGTTGTGATTATTTCACCTCATGGTTCTTTTGGGCAAGCAAATTTTTTAGGAATGCGTGATAAAGTATTGATGGACAGGTAAACGAATTTTTTATAATTGCATTGTCCATTCCATGATATCCTCTCTTTATTGTTTGATTGTATTTTGAATGTTTATTTCGATTTTTCTTTGTATTTTAACAATGAAATTGAAAGTACTTGGTATTATGTCTATTTAAACAACAAACAAAGCTTGAAGATGAAATTAATATTACACGATATTGATTGAAATCCTTTTAACTGTTTTGTATTGAAAGATTTTCATGATTATTATAAAATTTTAGTTTCATGTTGTTATTTGAGAACATGATGTTTATATACCTGACCAAGTTCATGCATTAGACAACAGATTGTTGTTGTGAATAAAATGACAAGGATTAGACATCACACCTCATATTATTTATTTTAACAAGTTATTTACATCTTGAGCTTTTTAGCATCTAACTTAGTCGGCATGATTGTGCCTAAGCTCTCCCTGAAGGTTGAATACTAAGTTACTAATTTATTATTTTCTATGGTGACTTTAATTTTTTTATACAGGTCATCTGACAACACAGTGGCCACTATCACTAAACTGAAGAAAACTTGTTCGAGTTTCTTGCTTTCATGGGGAAGAATGGCTTTAACATTGTTGATGTTGAGGTATATGTAATATAAATCCTTTATAGTCTACTTTCATTTATATGCTAGTGTTCATCGTCTTTCATGTCTTACACTCTACATTCTATATTCTTTTGTTTTCAGAAAAGGAACTCAATATTGATGGTAAGCAATAGGATTTGAAGAAAGAGGAGAACACTAACACTGGAGTGACAAATGCAAAAAGAGGGAGAAGAGAATCGGCCTAGTGGTACCCTTAAAGCCAATATCCCACATAAGACATACACATAGAGACTGATGTTCAAGTCTTCATAGTTGGTGAATTCACCTGCAATGACTTGACAACACAATGATAATGTTTTATGTTGATGAAACAACATTTCATGTGTAAATTGTAGTCCAAACAATGTTAAGTTGGAAATTCATATTGTAATACTTGACATTTCATATAATATAATTTTTGTGGTTGAAATTATTTATAGTTTCACTTGATATTGTTTAGTATTTTAACTAACATATGTAGTTTTGAATTTTCATATTAAATGAACCAATTCACTATGATGTTGTTTTTTTTTTTTTTTTTTTTTTTTTTTTTTTTAGTCGCAAAATCATACTAAGTAATCTATGTTGATTAATAATGAACACGTAAAATAAATTTAAAACTACTAAATTAATATTTTATATTGATTAATGATGAACACAAATAAAATGAATATATTACTAAATTAGTCGTTTATAATGATTATTATTGAAAATAAATGAAATGAATATAAACTACTAAATGAGTCGTTTATATAATGAATATGAAACTACCAAAAAAAAAATGACTACTGCAAATGATTAATTTTTCATTACAAATGACAACTAAATTTTGCATATATACAACTATTAGTAGCTAATCTACAATGTCTTATAACATGACAATCTAGTTATTAATTGGTTTCAAACGACGACTAAAATTTGCATATATATGACTATTAATAGCTAATTTACAGTATCTTATAACATGACCAACATTTTGGTCATATTTCTTTGGTTATTAATTGGTTTTCTCAGATGGTTATATAGTAATATATTTCGTTGTATATTTGGTCATTAATTGTGACAATTAATGACTAAATCAATAACTAAATTAATGACCAAATTTATGACTAAATATACTGCTAGATGATAAAATTGAGACAACCAATTAATGACTAAGCTAAAAACGACTAAAAGTTGGTCGCGTTATAAGATACTGTAAAATAGCTACTACTGGTCACCAATTGAAAAATAGTCATTTATATGCAAATTTTAGTCGTTTTTTTCCCAGGGAAAAATCGTAATCTTTCATTAGTTTTGAAAAATTACATATAGTAGATGCCATAGGCATATGCATAACTGTTGGTCGAAACCAGCTCATAGTTGGACAAAAAATATTATGTGTCGAAGCCATAAACATAAGAGAGTTGTACATATTCACCACACAGGGTGATTCAGAGTTTCATAAACAGGATAGGTTTTCATCATAAATATATACATATATAACAAAAAAGTTGAGCCATTATGTTCATAAAAAATTTTGTGCCTGGTCCCTCTGGGGATAAAAACTGTCAATATAAGGCTGATGGTAAAAATGATATTGTTCTGCTCCATGTTGTTTTGTTATCATCCACAGTCCTCTCATTTGTGCCGTGGCCTCCTTGGATAGCTTGTCAGAACCATCATTATATTCCCTATAAATGTGTTGGCAGATTATAGTGTTAAATTGTGCCTTATAAACCATGATCTCATCCAGAATATTTTTGAGGGAATGTGCATGACATGTATTTTGGCAATTGAACCAATTTATGATGATTTGTGAGTCCCAAAAAAATTGAATGTTATTGCATAAGTGTGCAAGTACAAAATGAAGTAAATGCCCGAGGGTAATCAGTTCCGCATAATTGTTTGTAGCCTCCCCCAAACCCATTTTTATTTTGTAATAGTGTTGGTTAGACAGGTATAGAAGTGATCCCCCCCCACATCCATGAGATTGGGTTGCTCCATCGAAATATGCCCATGGGGTATTTTGATCAATAATTCCAGGGGTGTGCAGGCGAGTTGTAGAGGGTCATGTCTCTTTAGGTATTTCTTGGTAAGCAGCTATAACCTTTGCAGTGATGAGAGGCCATTGTGCCAGAGAACCTTGGAAGATGATTCTGTTTCTAGCCAACCAGATCTTCCAGCATACAAGGAGGGGTATGCATTGGGACTTGCTGTCTGTGTGTATTCTATTCCAATTTGTCCAAGCCTCAGTGATTGACAGACCATGCCAGCTGCCCTGTTTTTGGAGGAGGTGAATAATTTGTTGCCAAAGCTGTGTAGTGAGGGGGCAGGTTAAGAAGAGGTGCTCATTTGTCTCTGCTACCTGTGTACAGAGGACACATCTGTGCGGCTCAAAATGCAATCTGCGCATGAGGTTTTCACCTGTTGGTGTCTTGTTGTGCAACACATTCCACAAGAAAATTCTGGTTCGTGGTGGGGCTTTCAATTTCTAGATTTTTGACCATCATTCAAGGAGATTTTGTGGTTGACGATCCCATATCAGGTGTTGATATCCTGTTTTTGGAGAGTATTTCCCATTCTTTATTGGGGACCAGATTAATTCATCAGTTCCTTCTGTTATGTGGACATGTGTTTCATTTAGAGCATGTATATATCCTGCCCAGATATGATGCCAGGGTTCCGGTATGCCCAGGTGCCAAGCCATGTACCAGACTTGTTCAAAAATGGAGCTGCTACCTCTGTCTGCGATCTGTCCAATCATTTTAATCTGCCTCTGATTTAAGAATAGTATAAGATCAGGAGGTAAGTGGTGCATATTGCCCCCACCAGACCATGGATCCAGACCTATGCGAGCCATGTTGCCTTCCTTGATTTTCCAGGCAAGTCCCTCTCGGATGCTGGGCATGGTATGGAGAATGGATTTCCAAACAATTGATATCCTAGTTCGAGGCCAGGTTGGGTTACAGATCCAGTCCATGAGGTGCTGAGGCCAGATGTATTTATGATAAATAACCTTGGTCCAAATATTCTAAGTAGTGAGTAAGGACCATCCCATTTTAGCTGAAAGTGCTTATGCAAAGGCATGGAGGTTTTTTAATCCCCACCCACCCCATTTTTTTGGTAGGGCGATTTTTTTCCATCCCACCCATGCATAGGGATTGCCTTCTTTGTATCCATTCAAAAGGAAATGACAATAGATCTATTGGATGCGAGCCAGTATCCCTCTAGGGATCCATGCCAAAGTCATCGAGTACACAGGCGTGGCTTCCAAAACATATTTCCTTGGTTTCATTATAATCCTTTCTACTGGATGGCTGCACCCATACCTTGGATCCATTTACATGCTCATTCTCTGGATGGTTGCGTCCATACCACGATTCATGTGTCGTTTGAAAGAGTTTTCAGTAATGTATATGTATCTGTACTTACTTGTAGGTTTTTTGATGATAGACTCTGGTTCCCCCGCACTGAGTTATAAAGCATTTCACCCCTCGCTCTAGTTCGGCATTCACGCTTTAGGGGGGCATTTGTTACACAACATTTTTTCACCATCCCTGTACTCCCCATTCCTTGATCCTAGAGGACCTCTAAGGTGAACCCTTCATGCTTTCCCATCATGAAGAAACTCCCATTGTGTCCCTCTTCATGAGTAGAACAATTCCCCTTTGCATCATTTTCCCAAAATCTTCTATTTTTCCTAGTTTACAAGACCGATGCTAATGACTTGTGTCCTCCTTGCACCAATATGTAGGGATTACAACTGTCCCTAGTGTCGATCAGATCAACTGAGCCTTTTCCCAGTCACGCTAATCCTCTTTTGGAAAGTGTTTTAAATATGGAGCCGAAGATTCTAGCTCTCGAAGCTTCATAATGGAAGTATGGTAAATGGTTAGGCCGGATGGAGCCACGGAGGTTAGATTGAGCTCCTTTCCCCTATTAAGATGGAACTACCTCAAGAGATAATACCTTCTCCCATGAGAAGAGGAACCATCTCCCATCCATTCAAGCTATATAAACCTCCACTTTTCCCAAGCACAAGCTAGTGTTAGTGTGTGTGTGTGCTAGTGCTAATTAAGTTTTGTTTGGAGTAATTAGCAAGTTATCCATACTTTGTAGCTCTCTAGTTTGTGATTAAGGGAGAATTGTGAGTTGGTTTGGTGTGAATGCTAAAGGGAAGAGCCTTGAGATTATCATTTTTGAGGCCATCCATGGAATGCTAGCAGAAGTGTGTGGGAACCCGGATTTGTTAGAGGAGAACAACAACGTCAAGATGTCAGTTGTAATTTCTTCTTGATTTAATAAAGATGTAGTTATCGATTGGTTTCCTATATAAGATGTCATTCCACATGTTTATGGATTAATGTTTCTTGACTTGTTAAGTAGGTTGAATACAATCTGTATATTATCATGGTTGTTATCTTCTGTTGTCTACTTGTTTCAGGTGTTCACAAGAAGAAATGGAAGATAGCTAGAGCAAGGAAACATGGTCGTCATAAAATGGATAGCGTACTAAGAGGTAGGCCCTATTAATTGGTTCTAACCTAAGGAAATATTCCATATAATGTCTTGTTTGTGGCTAGATCCGCTCTCGGGCTAAAGGAATTGTTTGTGTCCATACTTAGAATTTTACCTACACCACAGTAATACTAGTCCTTGATGGCATCTCGAAAAAAATTTCAAGTGGGTGCAGATGGAAATAGTGAGGATTCCCTCTCGCCCCTCTGCTCATAGTAGGTTTCCCACCAGTCCTTGATGTGGGAGGAAAATTTGAGGAGTGTAAAGGTAATATTTACCCTATTGGAAAAATCATGAACCGAAAAATATCCTTCCAGCATATTTGACCAATTATCTATGACATATGCATCTATGTGGCATTCAAATATGGGAATGTCAAATTTTCCTTATACCTTAAAGGGAGTAGCACCTCCAAGGAGGCTGCTAGATGAAGATGCATCGCATATGGGCATCCGTCGAAGGATCTAGAAAAAGTTGTCCATCATATCGTTCCTTTGTCGCTTGAAGGCTTCTTTGAGCAATATTTTGAAAGGACCTCCTTCTCCTTCATATTTCTTTTCTTCTGCTACATGAGGCCATCGAGGTTGGTGAGGTTGACTGATGAGGCTCATCAATAGGTAAATTATATGGGCCTTAATGCCACTCTCAAGCTTATTAAAATCAACGTTTCTCACATTTCTTTACATATTTTATTATATTTTTCTTATTGAGAAGGGTAAAGGTGATATGTTATGTCATGTGGTCTAATGTGCATTAATTGTAGGATTTGACACAATTTTTAGCTAATTTAAGGGCAGGAACTCAAACTAGACAAGCAAGAGGGATTTTAGGAGATTGGATCTCCCTCCTTAACTTCTCAATCACTCAAATATTCCTCCACTAGATGTCATCAACTCGAAGTTACAAGAAGCCAAGCTCACTGAGTTCCTTGGAAGCCAAGCTAGTGATATTTGAAGACAATTTAATCTTGAGTTTGGGAGCCAAGCCTCCCTAATTTTAAAGAATTTGTTAGTAGCTTCAGTTGTATGAATGAGAAGGCCTAGAATCTCATTAGGATTCGAATTTTTATTGTAGCCAAGAGGCAATTTTGAAATTAAGATATTGTTGACAAGGTTAATCCTCTATGTAGATCCCTCTAGCCCAATGAGTGGGTCTAGAAACTGAAGGGACAATCAACTAGACATGTTCCTAGATTATAATTGAAAAGTAGAACAAGAGAGATGGCCTACCTTGCTCTGATGCTAATCCATTTTCCTTTGTTGATATCCTCGAACCACTTGTGTCACGACCTTTTTCTTGCTTCTTTCAACCCTTATGTACCTGCACAAGTGACTAGGCAACAAAAAACTATGCCAAAACCAATAGAAAATCCAATAATAACCTATTTAGATGATCAAGGAATGCCAAACCAATACATACATGAACATATAGATTTTGGGAAGATGAGCCAACAGTTTTATTATTATTTAAATAATAAATGGGAATCTTACAACCATAGCCTTGATGTTGAAAGGCTCTCCTTGATTGGTAATTCAAGTCCAAGCCAAGAAACTCTCCAACACTCCATCTCCAAGTCTAATGAATAGCCTCTAAGAGCAAGCTCAGCAAAGGGGTGAAAATGGACATATATCAACCATTTGGGAATGGTAGAGGGGAAATTTATAGGGTGGGAGAGGGAGTTAGACCTCCTCCAAAGATAGGATTAGGCCCACATCTCAAGGAGGTAGCTCGTAGGGATGAGACTAAGAGGTCAAATTAAGGGAATTTGACCTCATCTATGCGAAAACACCTCCATCTCGCCACTCTGGAAGCTTCTAGATCACAAAGCTTCTCATCCTCTTTGGGAAAACTTCCTTTTCGAGACCATCACGAGAATGAGAGAGAACAGAGCAATGCCATCGCTGGCTTAACAAGGTGCAACAGGCGGTCATCGTGGTTTTGAGCTTCATAAGGGTGATGACCCTCATTTTAGGGTTTCATGAGCCATTTCTTTAGGGAAAAATCCAAACATTATCCAAGAAAAGTTAAAGGAGGGATCTGAGCTATATACATGGATGAGTATACTGTATAATGATCATGTTTCAGGCACTTCAGGGTATGCCACAGAGAAGTGCAGGAGGCGTGAAAAAATATTGTGTAACAGATATTGTGACTATTATTCTCATGTTATTTTTGACATTTTTGGTGATAATGAAAAGGTTTTATTTGATCCAACACTAAGTTGAATTAGAGGGTTGAAGCTCTTGGGTTAGGGCTCAACCCTAGTAGCAAAGGTTCCTCTTATTTTTCTACATGTATCCTTAGATTAGAATCATAGATTAGCTGTTACAATTATTTCTCTTTTATTTTAATTGCAAGTCTTTGAATGATTGATTATTTTTGCTTCCATTATTTGGAGAAGTAGATCAGTGCTACAGTAGGGAAAGAAAATACTTCAAAAAAACTTGTGATAGTGGCCTCCTACTCATATCCCTCATGGGATCATGGTTTGGATACCCCACTCTTATAGTCCCAAAAAAAAAATTATCTTTTGATTATTGCATAGTTGAGGGTTTCTTGTTGAGTAGATCATTGTTCATGATTTATTAGAAGCAATTGCAATTGTTATTTTGGTTTCTTAAGGGTGTTGTATACTAGAAAGCATTCCATTCCATAGAGTTGATCCACTAGCCATCAATAAATCAGTTTCTTAAATTCAACTCATCTTTTCCACATTTACAGAAAATTGTGCATAAATGAAGAAATGAATATGTGTTGTTGTACGAGTTTCTGATTTGCAGGGATAAATCATTCCTCCAACCCATCTAATTCTTCTCCACCTCTCGCCAAACCCTACCAACCATCAATTCAGATTTCTATTTTGTAGGCCACCGTGGAAAGCCACCTTGAGCAGATCCAACCATCCTAAAGAGTTGGGTTGATCCTTGGGTAGTCTGCACCTTTCCCATACCTTATTATACCATCATCCACCTTCCCACAAATTCCTTTCACCTTCCCTACCTTGCTACAACTTTCAACTAAGTTTCTTATAGTAAAAGAGGACATCCTATAGTAACTACAGGAAATCATGTAGCAACTACAAGAAACCATGTAGCAACTTGTTTTAAACTGTTTTGGGCAGAAATAATGACCAGAACCTAGGGTAGGCCTTCAACTTGACCTCCATACGCTTCAATGCCATTTTTGACCAGTTTTCCCATACCTTTCTCCCCTGCAAAATATCAGCTTGATTAGTTTAATATTTACATTTCTAAATTGAAAACCAAAATATTTTTTTCTGCAATATTTAGCTAGTGCATGCATATATCAGTCTTAACAATATTAGGATCATTTCCATGCCTACTTAGTCCAGATAACTAGATGATAGAATGCAAGGTTAAATTAGGTCTCTTCTGCAAGTAATGTGTGTTAATTCCTAGCTAGGTGATTTCATGTCATTTTCATAGCACTTTCTATTCAACACTTTCATTTCCTTAACATAGGCAAGCATTTACTTTCTGCATTAATTTTAGCTTCACATTCGTTGTTAGTAGTCAAAATCCTTCTAGTCAAAAGAAGACTGTTTTGAAAAATCCTAGTGGTCTATCATCCCTGTTGAGAAGTGACAAGAGTATATTGTTGCATCCATTGTGCATATAGCACTGTCACCTCCAAGTTTGTACAAACAACAGGTTGATAAGGTAAAGTTGGTCGCCCTAGGAGTTGCAACATTCTTGCTGCAATAATGGGGCTCATCACTTTTTGGTACCGTTGCAAGGAGTTGCCTAGGTAGATGTGATTTATGCTTTCCTTTCCATTTAACCTTCAGTAAATAGATGCAATTCATGCTTTCTTTTTGTTTTGCATTCAACAGATAGTTGCAAATTTTGCTTTCTTTACATTCTACAAGTAGTTCCATTAAGAAAATAGTTGCAAATTCTACTTTCTTTCCATTCTGAAAGTAGTTCCGAAAAAAACCCTAAAAAAATAAAAAACAAATTCCTTTCATGCCTCGTAGGAGTAGAGACAACTTAGGAATTTTTTTTCCAAATACTCCCACACCATCTAACAACCAACCTTACCTCTTCTCGATGGTCGTGATCTATAGGACCCATTAGGAAAACAACTAGAGATCTTTGGAGAGCCTATTGGGGAAGAAGAAGAAGAAACCATTCCACCAACCTACACCATGGCTGAAAATAGAACGAGATTGAAAAAATAAATGGAGCTGAAAAAAGAACTGAGGGTGCTTTTCCCATCAGAGAAACTAATGGAGATGCTAGGATGAAAAACATAAGTCCCTCTGCCCTTCCTCACTTCCATGGATTTACCTTAGAGGACCCTGATACCTTTTTTTTTGAGTTTGTTTTCATATGCAGAACTTATGATTATACCTATGACAACCTGTTGTGCTGTACAACAAACCCCCCTTTCTAAAAACTTTTACTCAAAAATTTTAATAAGAAATGGGTCCCTTTTTAAATAAACTTAGTGAGATTTATGATTTAATAAATAAGCCTAGTATTGACCTCATTATAAGAAAAACCTTTATCAAAAGGCCCAATGTAATTGATTTATTCTAAAAGCCTTTTGAATAAAGTGTTCCTTTGAAAAACATCATAAATAATTCTACATTGCGATAAAGCGATCGGAGATCACGCATCGCAATGATAAAGGGATACACATAAAAGGTCCTCATCAAATCCTCTGATCCAATAAAGGTAATCACAATCAGCAATTGGAGGTATCATATGACAAAGAACTAAAGCACAAGCCGAACCCTAATTGCGATTAATAAATAAGGCGCATGTCTCAAGAATAAATCATTCGCAAAAATGGTTTGCATGCATAAGTCTTTTGAAATTAATGAATCAAACCAATTTAACGAACACATACGCCGCCTTATTATAGTTCCACTTTATTTCAATCGGAGATATTTGTCTCAAGTGATGAAGCCTTCCCTTTTGAAACTCCCGATTGCGGTTTGCGATTTATCGCCGACCACCAACCGGGGAAATCCAAAGACACGCTTGAGATAATCATTCATATATGATCGATGTAACGAGTATTTATGGTATTTATTCATTACGATTGGTGGCTCGAATGATTAGTTAATTTCACAGTTAAGAGTGAATCCTTCAAGGATTTCACTCGTGGTGGTTCTTAATTGCATCTGATTTATCATATGTTAATTGCCTTAATTCCGTTCATTTTCGTATTGGCTTTCAGCGGCAATATCCCTGTGTTACGGTTTGTAATTGTCTATGCCGAGTTTCTTTGAACTCATGAATCCAGAAAATATGGGGAAGAAATCTAAGAAGCTCAAGGCACCTCCTGTAGTTAAAGAACCAAAGCCGAGAAAGAAGGGACTAATATCAGATACAACATGCCTCAGTCTAGGAAATGCGAGTTGGGAAAGTATCTACAATTTTATAGAAGCAGAAGAGCCTGAAGAACTGGAAGAGGAAGCCATAGTTGATTCCACCAGCAAATCAGAAGGAACTCTCAAAGAACTGGCCTGTTCATACCTTCACAGGATAGCAGTGCGGGCCAAAATTTTTCCATACACTAATGTGGTTAGATGGGTCATCGAGAAAATCCCAACTACAGACCGAACATTTTCCACGGTTGATGGAAGAATATTCGAGTCATTTAAACCTGAATATCTCAGGCAAATGTATCATCTATCTCCACTCGGGAAGCGCTATAACAAGGAATTTCTGGAAGCATTTGCAAAAGAAAATGACTTGGAATTGGACCCAATTAGACACTGGAGGCATTTTCCAAATCAACATAAGCACGAGTCATCGGGTAAGTATTATGTTGACTCATTAGCTTCTCCTTATTGCTATGCTGGCGCTATGAAGATCCTGAGGGATTCGAAATTGATTGCTAACTTCAGACATCTTTCCTATTCCGCGTTGATCCCTCTGATTCGCTCTCAGCCTTGTCCGCAATTGACTCATTCCTTCCTTTGCTTGTTGGATTTTGCCGTTCCAATGTCAGGGAATAGTAATCGTTCCTTTTGTCGCTTTCTTGCATAAGAAGGGTAAAAGTTAGCTAAATCGTAACTGCAAGTAATTCCTTCATTTCTTACCATAATTCCTCAATATATTAGTGCATTAAGATATCGAAAATATAAGAATTAAGGAAAAAGATGATGAGATTAATAGTAAATACATACCCATTTCGTAACTCAACATACTCCCTGCTTACCTTGTTTCATGGCCTCATGAAAAGCAAGTAATTCGTATGCAGAGCAGTTAAAGAGTAGGCTAGAGAAGGAACGTCGAAAGGTGGTCTACAACCATGATTCTGGGCCAAGAGCTCAAAGGTCGGCCCTCCCTTCCCTTCAGGCAATTCGTATATAGCCCGATAACCTTCAAGAGGATACCAAATGATGGGGCTACAAAACCGACATCCTAACTAATAAGGTCCTTCTCTCAAAATGAGATTGATATAAGTGACAAAACGGTCTGCAACTATTTTAAAATTTTTGTGATTAAATGGCTCTCTATCATGTACACTACTAGTGGAGACTGCCCACCTGAGCTTGGATGCAGCCAAAGAACTTTCTTGAATGGAGAGGAAGTATGCTACTCCCGTTTGTACAATCTCCTTCTGAATAGGCCCTAAAATTTTAATCACCCCTTCCCTTGTCATCAGACTCTTATGGTTAGCAAGAATTTGCAAAGGGTGCTTGGGTTCACTTCTTGCCCAAAGATCCAATCCATGCTCTTGTCTTTGGAATGCATTATGAGCTTTGAACCATTTAAGTTGATTGACTGCAAACAAGATAAAGGCTCGGAATTGAAAATCTCCCACAAAATGGTTAGGTTTCTTTTCCACCTCATCCTCTAATACAAAATTGTGTAGGTAAAATTCACAAAGCAGCCTTTGAACTTTACACCATGTTGTTTGCAACAATTTATAAAATCTTCAACTGTTTTTAATTCGATCGGTTTTCCAGCTCTCGCGGCTTTAATTTGCAACAGCAAGTATCATTCTAACAAAAACAAGGCATAATTAGTGGCGGGAGCCCTGCATGCCAAGACATCTGTATATAATGAGAATATGGTGTTTGATTGAGCTATGACCCTATCTAATCTGAGCTTGATTCTCTCAATTTTCTCTTCTGCCTTTCTTTATATGTCGAAGGTCTCGCTCTCTGTTGCAATAATTTCCCGAAGATGCCTCTGCAACTCTTAGCATTTTTGCTAGGAAACAATTTATTGTCCAAGTCATTCTAACGCGAGCCGAGCCTGTGCTAATTCTTCTTGAAGATTCAATATAATGGGGTCATTATGTATCATGACATCTTTGGCTTGAATGCTTGTCTGAGTACTTCTTCTATGAGAAGGGATGCCTTCTGTCTGTATTTCTTTATTATGAGAGGTCCAAACCTCCGTCTGAGTAGCCACGTTGTAGGAGGATACATCCTCCGTCTGAGTAGTTATGTTGTAAGAGGGTACATCCTCTGTCTGGGTAGCTACTTCTACTAGAATTGCATGATGTTCCTTTTGAGTGATAACAGGTTGAGTGGGTATGGGCTCAGTTTGAGTCCCTGTAGCCCTCCCTTCATATGATTCTGTCTGTACAGCCGCATTTGCTATCTCCGAGGTTTTGTCCGGGACCTTTCCTGCTGTGATTTCCTTATTTTTCTTCTGAGCCTTTTTACTATTTTGCGAAGCTTCTGCTGTTCTTTCCTAAGCTTTTTCAATTTGGCTCTATACTTTTTCGGAGGAGCAACTGTTCTGCTAACAATCTCGTTAATAGTTTATGCTTCTAAAGAGCCTGGTTGCTCATCCTGGCTCTGTTCTAAAAGAACCGTGTTTCCAAATTGGATATCAGCTTCCCGAATTATTTCAGCTTCTTCCTCATGGCCTATGTTTTCTGTACTTAGGCCTACCTGGTTGGTTTCTACTGGAGGCATGTCACCAAATTGGTTCTCTTCTTCTTAAATGGCCTCTGCATCTGTTTCTACTTCATGGCTTGCATTTTTTGAGGGAGATAGAATTTTGGCATCGCCAAAATTCTCTAGAGATTGGGTTGCTCCCAAATTAAGATTGAGCGGGCTTTCAAGCTGCATGTAATCATTCATGTTGGCCAGGACCTGGGCCAATTCAAAATCGTGCAACAAGTCACCTTGGGGACTTGTGCTTGGTGTTGAGGGAAGTCCCAATTCGTTTCTTTGTTCATCTCCAGAATGCCCTGTTTCTTCCTCATGGTCTGATTCAGGGTTATCCTGGCCTTCTAACTCTAGCTGCAAGTGTTGTTCACTTACTGGGCTGGATAATTCTATAGGCTGACTGATACTGCCTTGAGGATTTTTGGCCACTCCTAATTTTGACCTCAGCCTTGTGGATCGTCTGCACTTTTGAGGTATGTTCCTTGCAAGGGTAGTCCTCTTCCTTTTCGGAACAGGGTTAGGTGCAGGCAGAGCTAAACCTCCTTCGAGAGCTAATATTAGTTCCTCCCAACTTGATTGTTGTTGGGCGAGGTTATAGCTAACTATTAGCCTGATCAAACAGTGGTGGCTTACTACGGTTTCTATGTGTTGGGACCGTCTTAGCCTCTCGGCGGTGTCATGCAGTAAAGAATTCAATAATGCAGGTAAATTTACAGAGCACTTTCATTTAGAACTACTAAGAGTTTGAGTTGACACGACCTTACCACGTCTTTACGCCCATTGCATATAATGTAGTTTTAGACGATTCTTGTTAGTTCTCCCCACGGTTCTCCAAGCGAAGATGGTTGAATGCCTTTTCCTTTTTTGATCAGCTCCTGTCCTTCATCCCTAAAAGCCTCGATAGCATCCTGCAGCTTTAACCACTTACCAGCCCACACTGGTCCTTCTGTTGGTAACCCGGATACTTCTACTATCACAGTGTCTGATACTGTGATTTGCCTGCCCCTTACAATGGATTGTCCATTCTATGGATTTTGTAAGAATTCAATGGAAATTTCCTCGTTGGGTGGCTGAAATCTCGTAAAGTATGCTATCCACCTGACTCAAGCTAGAATTTCCCTGACTGCATCAGAAACAGCCAGTATTAGCGGTTCTCTACGCACTATTCTTCCTCCCATACTTATTGAATTCTACAAATGATAAGTGTAGTAGAGAAAACGCAGCGACGAACAGAGCTGAGTGATGGAACAACAAATGGTTGTGATAACTTTATCGGGTGATACTTTATAAACATCAATATTGTTATTGAGGGATGTTATAATACCACCTGCTCTATGATCATGGAATGTCGTATCTGTTAGTCTCAATCTTTCCAGCCTTCCTCCAATGATCAAATATGCTCTTACAAAGTGGTCTCATAGTGTCAAGGTCAAATTTTGTCATTTCAGTGAGTCTTCAAGCAAAATTTGGTCACTAGGAATTAGGTCTAGGGTTTGCTTTCACTCCTTCTAAAGTTTTCCAAATGTCGGTCCATGTCATCATTCAGCTGAGTATATCATCATTCATATGTTTGTTATCATCATGTCAAGTTCCATTGGGTCATTTTACAACTTATTCATGCTTCAGTTGTGCCTTGGTAAGGTCCATTTCCCTCTCCTAGGGTTTTGGAGGTAAATTATCTTAGAGGGTCAAAAATTTGTATCCTGATGTTCATACACCTTCCCCTATCATTAATTTACCTTATTAAACACTTCCCATCACTCAGATTCCCCAAATTCCTCATTTTTTCACAAACCCTAGTTTCTTGCTACAACCTGGCAATTTTCTAGGTTGGGCCTGTGTTTTGCCCTTTTGGACCCCTTCCCCTCACTCGATCTCTGAGATTCCACTTTCCCCTGCTTCCTAACATCCCTCCCTACTCCCAAAAATTTCCTCAAGAATTTAGAAGCCCCTTATCCCCTTCATTTCGCTTCATTTCGACAAAATCCCTTGTTCCACACATCGGGATACGTTGCACTCAAATGACGTTTCAGAGAAATAGAAGATGAATTTTGGAAAACTGAGAGAGGGTTTTGTCCAAAACATGACAAATAAGAAAAACCTCCTTCACTTTTTTCACAGGTGTCATGGTTTTAGAGAAATGTCAAAAATACAATCGTTAGATCCAAGGAGGTTGGCCAAGGCACTAAAATGACGGAAAAGGCCCGATCCACTCCAAATTTTGGCCAAGCCTCTTTGACTGAGCATGGTACTTGAATGGGGACTCCCGGCCCAAATTTCAAGAAATTTGGAGAAAATTTTGTCAATTGTGAATTTTTTGTGCCAAACACAGGTTTTCTTCACCAACGCGTAGCGCGCCGCGCGTGACCCTTAAGATGGGCAACTCCATTTCAGGAAAACTCATCATTTTTGGATTTTTCATGCAAAAATACACTTGCTCAGCAATTTCCAAGAGATTTCATCAAGTTTTGAGCCTCCAGAAGGTCAAAAAACATGCAAAACATGACTTTCTGCCACTTTTTTGACACACAAGAAGCAGTCTTGGGAGATTGCCATTTTGGAGGGGAAAATGGTCACCAAATTCAGAATTTCCCCTTGGGTTGGAAAGTAGACATCCAGAACTTTACAAAAAGCCCACTTTTGCCTCATTTGGACAACGGGAAGTGCCTCAAAAGCAGGCCCAAAGGCGCGCTACGCGTTGAGATTTAGGGCGCTACGCATCAGGCTATTTTCACAGAAATGTACCTACAGCTCAGCAAAAACGCAGTTTTGACTAGGTTTGACTTTTTGGAGTGGATTTTCATCCTCCTTGATGTAAATGATGTAATTTTATGATACTTTGACACTTATTTATCTCTTCTAGAAGATTCATTCATGAAATAGGCAAAAATTTAATGAATGAATCGGTTTCCTAGCTTATAGAGGCAAGTTGTTTTGACTGCCTAGATTTTAGTGCTCAGTTTGGAATTGGTTGAAACAGCTCCTAGGATAGTGAGCTCGACCCCTAGAGGCAAGGGAAGATGTTAGATTGCCTATATTATGTACTTTCTTTGTCATTTTCATGGTTGGACTCTTGAGGGAGAAAGCTTCTATTGTATTACTCATTGTATCTCTGCAATTTTGGCAAAGGAAGAAAGACCAGGGTTTTGCAGTCCTTTTTGGGATTCCTGTGGTTACATGTATTAATGGTGTTTTTCTCTTTGTACTTGTAAGTTTTTTATGTGAATCATCTTCTTACTTTTCCTTCTGAAAATTAGGCAAATGAAGTTTTAAAGTATAATTCATGATTGCCATGCTCTGCTTTTAAGTTTGCTTAATATCAATGTTTTCATCTGTTTAAGGAGAATTCAAGGTGATTGCTTGCTCTCCTTAGCTCCTCACCATTCATTCTCATCCATCCAACTCTTTCAAAGGAATCAATACAGTCTCCTACCTTGCCCCAAAGAGCCCCCTGTGAAAACTGTGTCCAATCCCCGCACCCAAAATTGCCTTTCCCCGATTTTCCACCAAAATCCTAAAAATCTCAAATCAAACCTTTTATCAGTTTACTAGCCTAAAATCAGTGTTCTTTATTGGTTATCTCCGCCCTTTGAAGATCTTTGCTGAGGTATACCAGAGAGAGCCCTCTCTTGCCCCGTAGGGCTAGCTACGAGGCTAAGTGGTTTGATGTTGCCTTGGAGTTTGCCTTTCTCAGCCTGAGGTGAAATTTCAAGCGCTAACATATTGGCGACCATACTGGGGAAGAACAAATGGTTTGCTGGTTGATGTCATTTGTTTTATAAGCTACAGACAGAGCCTGAAGTTATGCCAGGTAGCCTTCGAAACGCTTTTTCTTTGCATTAGCGGAAGTAGATAAACGTTGCTTCAGTCAATCTCCGGTCTACCTTGTAATCGTGACATCTAACTTGTTAATTACCCCAGTAGATGTATCAAGTTCAGATCTGATTGTTGATGGTGGACAATGATCAGACACTGGCAAGGCTGAAATCATTCACCTAGTGACTCTAAATCAGTTTCGAGATCAAATCCAAAGACTCCACTAGAGGATGATCCCGACCAGCAAAAACATGAAAGGACAACATGGACAGATCAGGTATTCAAGTTGGAATTTCATCCAAGACATTTTGTTCTTTTTCATAAATTATTTCTTCTCTTTTCCCAAGAATGTCAAGAAGGCTTTGCAAAGTATATTGTATTTGAGAAGAGATCCTCGGCTTGCAGTTGATTCTTTCCCTTTGAAGATTGTGAATACCAAAGATTTGCATACCTTTGAGCTTGATCAAGACCTTTCTTCTAAATTTTGTGATGACCATCTTCAAATTGATGAACCTCAAAAGACCAAGACCGATTCTATACCTGTTGTACATACCCCTACACCTTGTAAAATTCCAGATCGGTATAAACCTCTTGTTTTACCTTCTGTTCTCCATGCTTTCCCCAAAAACTATGATCTATACTTGCCGAGATTTGATGGTGAATGTAAGAATGTCAATGCCGAGAAACATGTGCAGAATGTTGAGACTTTTCTAGATCTTTTTTAAGTTGATGATGAAGATGTTAGTATTAGGATTTTTTCTCTTTCTTTGCAAGCCAAAGTGAAGAGTTGGTTCAAAACCCTGCCTGATGCGAGCATCTCAGATTTCCAGCAGTTCATCAAAGTTTCTCTCGATAGGTGGATGATCGGGCAGAACCTTTTCTTGATTGTAGAAGAGTACAACCAGCTGAAAAGACTACCAGGGGAGACAGTACAACAATTTTCTGCCAGATTTAATCAAGTTTATTATTCGATGCCAATTGATATAAGACCTACTCCTAGATCGGCTCTCTTGCACTATCCGGGTGCCTTTGATCCGGAGATGGAGTTTCAACTGAGAGAAAGGGATATTGCAACACTTCACGAGATGCAAAACAGTGCAGTAACTGTAGAGGCTCATCTGCTGATCCGAAGGGCAAGGTTGAAAGAAGAAGAGATGAAAAACATAGATCCGACCGAATCAACATCTCTAGAGGTGAAGCTTGACATTTTGGTAAGTGCAGTGGAAAAGATGATGGAAAAGGTCACCGCAAGAAATGATTATGATGTTCAAGTTCAAGGCTCGCTGATTGAAGAAGAACAAGTTGTTGATCCAAAACATTTTGTTTCTTATCCTAGTTGTCATAGATCTGATAATGATTGTTTTGTAGATCATTGTGAAGAAGAGAGAGCTGTTGATATGATGTGTATGTTTGATGATGATTTGCCTCAGTTTGATCAGTATGATGATGATTATGTTCTCCAAACAAAAGCTAATCTTGCAATCAAAGAAGCAGCTAGTTTGTGGGAGGAAGAAGTTCATTTTCAGCAACTTGAATACAATATTCAGCCATCACATATCAGCTATGACATTGATGAGGAAAGTGCAGCAAAATTTGAAGTAAGTGAAGGATCTTTGCCTTTTTGTTTTGATTCGTTTCAGTTCATCAAAGATAACTACCATGCAATCAGAAATCAAATGTCAACAAGTCTTGATTTGGACCATCTTGAGAGCAATGAAAATTTTGTTCAAGACTTCTCATATTCAGATTTGCAACCCCCGAAAGCCATTGATTGTCAAGTTGCAGCTGAAGACCTGGAAGTGGACACACATGATTTAATGATTCAAGGTGACTCCGTACCATTCTGTTTTGAATCATTTCAGTTTTTGAAGGGTGGATTACATAGTAGATCTTCAAATGAACAGCCTATCACAAATCAGCAATCTCTCAGTGTTAATGTTGAGGATGAGACAGATAACAAAATTCTTGAGCAGCCTGTAGCATCAGATTTGCAGCCACCAAATGAAATTGAAGGGCAGATTACAGATGAAGTTGTGGAAGACGAAATACATTATTTGATGGTGCAGGAAGATTCTATACCCTTTTGTTTCGAAGCATTTCAGTTTACAAGGCAGAATCTTCGTAAAATCTCTCAAGAAAAAGATGAACAGCTAGAAGGATGTCATACATTTTCAATGGATACATTACAGCAGTCTTTTCAAGTTTTTCATGATCCAATAGCTGATGTTTTGAATGAGGTTTGCAGTCAAAGTCTTTCTCCATTGACTACATGTGAGCTTGAAACATGTGTTGATATGAACTTGATCCGGCAGTCGGTTTCTTTCTCATTTTCAACAGAGGTCTCGTCACAAGGCTCAGATCAAAGTTTGTATTCATGGTATGAGGAGAAGAGAAGTAGTCCATTGGATGAGCTAAGTTCCAGTGTGCATGAACTTCAAGATCCTTATGTAGTGTTTTTGGAGGCGGATAGAGAATTCATATCATTCAACGGATTTGTTTCTAAGTTATCATGGGAGTTGCCGTTCAGTAGTTCTCTCTTGCTGTTCATAAATGAGCACTTGTGGAGACTTCGAACAGCAAACGGGATACTTACTTGGTTGCATTGGTTGTTTCATTTCACTTGATCAGGTGATGAATGAAACTGTTAGAGTAGGTTTTGATGAATAAGCTCCCCTTTGAGCATCATTTCTAGTTTGTCGGTTGTGTTTAAGTATTGAGTCTGTTTTTAGTTGAGTGAGAGTCAATTTGTGTTGTCAAGTCATCAGTTTTCAGTCATGCATTTCAGCTTGAGTTTTTGACTCCATTGCCCAATAGATGAAGGCACTGTCTAGCTCTTCCAGAGATCTGTCGTTCTTGGCACCTCCAAGGAGCTACCATCCCAATTGGAGCCAATGTTAGTGTCAGTATTTCCAGCCTTCCTCTAGTGATCAAATATGCTCTTACAAAGTGGTCTCAGAGTGTCAAGGTCAAATTTTGTCATTTCAGTGAGTCTTCAAGCAAAATGTGGTCACTAGGAATTAGGTCTATGGTTTGCTTTCACTCCTTCTAAAGTTGTCCAAATTTCGGTCCATGTCATCATTCAGCTGAGTCTATCATCATTCGTATGGTTGTTATCATCATGTCAAGTTCCATTGGGTCATTTTACAACTTATTCATGCCTCAGTTGTGCCTTGGTAAGGTCCATTTCCCTCTCCTAGGGTTTTGGAGGTAAATTCTCTTGGAGGGTCAAACATTTGTATCCTGATGTTCATACACCTTCCCCTATCATTAATGTACCTTATTAAACACTTCCCATCACTCAGATCCCCAAATTCCTCATTTTTTCACAAACCCTAGTTTCTTGCTACAACCTGGCAATTTTCTAGGTTGGGCCTGTGTTTTTCCCTTTTGGACCCCTTCCCCTCACTTGATCTCTGAGATTCCACTTTCCCCTGCTTCCTAACATCCCTCCCTACTCCCAAAAATTTCCTCAAGAATTTAGAAGCCCCTTATCCCCTTCATTTCGCTTCATTTCGACAAAATCCCTTGTTCCACACATCGGGATACGTTGCACTCAAATGATGTTTCAGAGCAATAGAAGATGAATTTTGGAAAACTGAGAGAGGTTTTTGTCCACAACATGCCAAAGAAGAAAAAAATCCTCCACTTTTTGCACAGGTGTCATGGTTTTAGAGAAATGTCAAAAATACAATCGCCAGATCCAAGGAGGTTGGCCAATGCACTAAAATGACGGAAAAGGCCCGATCTACTCCAAATTTTGGCCAAAGCCTCTTTGACTGATCATGGTATTGAATGGGGACTCCTAGCCCAAATTTCAAGAACTTTGGAGAAAATTTTGTCAATTGTGAATTTTTTGTGCCAAACACAGGTTTTCTTCACCAACGCGTAGCGCGCCGCGCGCGACCCATAAGATGGGCAACTCCATTTCAAGAAAACTCAGCATTTTTGGATTTTTCATGCAAAAATACACTTGCTCAGAAATTTCCAAGAGATTTCATCAAGTTTTGAGCCTCCAGAAGGTCAAAAAACATGCAAAAAATGACTTTCTGCCACTTTTTTGACACACAGGAAGCAGTCTTGGGAGATTTCAATTTTTGAGGGGTAAATGGTCACCAAATTTAGAAATTCTACTTGGGTTGGAAAGTAGACATTTAGAACTTTCCAAAAAGCCCACTTTTTCCTCATTTGGACACCGGGAAGTGCCTCAAAAGCAGGTCCAAAGGCGCGCTACGCGTTGAGATTTAGGGCGCTACGCATCAGGCTATTTTCACATAAATGTACCTACAGCTCAGCAAAAACGCAGTTTTGACTAGGTTTGACTTTCTGGAGTGGATTTTCATCCTCCTTGATGTAAATGATGTAATTTTGTGATACTTTGACACTTATTTATCTCTTCTAGAAGATTCATTCATGAAATAGGCAAAAATTTAATGAATGAATTGGTTTCCTAGGTTATAGAGGCAAGTTGTTTTGACTGCCTAGATTTTAGTGCTCAGTTTGGAATTGGTTGAAACAGCTCCTAGGATACTGAGCTCGACCCCTAGAGGCAAGGGAAGATGTTAGATTGCCTATATTATGTACTTTCTTGGTCATTTTCATGGTTGGACTCTTGAGGGAGAAAGCTTCTATTGTATTACTCATTGTATCTCTGCAATTTTGGCAAAGGAAGAAAGACCAGGGTTTTGCAGTCCTTTTGGGATTCCTGTGGTTACATGTATTGATGGTGTTTTTCTCTTTGTACTTGTAAGTTTGTTATGTGAATCATATTCTTACTTTTCCTTCTGCAAATTAGGCAAATGAAGTGTTAAAGTAGAATTCATGATTTCCATGCTCTGCTTTTAAGTTTGCTTAATATCAATGTTTTCATCTGTTTAAGGAGAATTCAAGGTGATTTCTTGCTCTCGTTAGCTCCTCACCAGTCATTCTCATCCATCCAACTCTTTCAAAGGCATCAATACAGTCTCCTACCTTGCCCCAAAGAGCCCCCTGCGAAAACTGTGTCCAATCCCCGCACCCAAAATTGCCTTTCCCCGATTTTCCACCAAAATCCTAAAAATCTCAAATCAAAACTTTTATCAGTTTACTAGCCTAAAATCAGTGTTCTTTATTGGTTATCTCCACCCTTTGAAGATCTTTGTCGAGGTATACCGGAGAGAGCCCTCTCCTGCCCCGTAGGGCTAGCTACGAGGCTAAGTGGTTTGATGTTGCCTTGGAGTTTGCCTTTCTTAGCCTGAGGTGAAATTTCAAGCACTAACAGTATCATTCTGCAAAATCCAATGAAAAAAATGACAGTGCATTCATAAGTACACCAGAGGTCCCCGCCCCCCTTCAAAATAATAGTTCGCCTACGATAGAATGAGTGGAAGGATAACGCACTGGCGGCGAAGTACAGGGGTGTTGTATTGGCAAGGTATGCATATTAAAGAATATTGGAGTGATGAAAACAAGGCATGTGACGAGAACTATCAATAAGTGATAAGCTGCCGTGATGTGATATGATAAGGAAAAAGGTATAGCATGCACAAGAAATAATACTTTATTGCCATTATTCCACTTAAACTGTTGTGATTGATTTAAAAATTACTCATGCATAAAGGTTCAAGGTACGTTAGGAACATAATCTCTCCGTAGAAAAGATAGAAACATAAGAAGAGGGTATTATAATAGTTATTGATGTAAAATAAAGCTTCAATACCATCAACAAAGCTTTTTTTGCCCGCACACATCCATAGCCTCAACAGAGTTGCTTTCTAACCCTTGGGAACCATGGTCCTCTATGTATAATTAGGGAAGTATCTTATGATGTCCATAGTAGAGACCAATGTGCTGCCTTGGTAACTAGGTGAACACATTGCCATTCACTAGGAAGTAGAGAAAGTGGTGAGGCTGGCTCGTGATGAGACCTCCTCTTTCCAAGGACTTTGTTTGTTTATGCATCCATTGGATCATATCCCTGGTGTGGTGGCCATAGTGGGAATGCCACTTCACTCCTTCCTTATGATCATGGTAGGCTACCTCATGATGAGACCCCCTATCCTCCATCTGTGGAAAAAAGTCATAAAACTAATAATGAATATATATTGTTATTATTATTATTATTATTATTATTATTTTATTTTTTTTAAACAGTCCCTATTTTATACATAGAGGGTGGCTCATCACTCCTTAAGAGTAGGGATGGCGAAATAAGTTTGACATATCAATATAAAAAATATACCCATAATCTTATTGATAATACATAGAGAGAGTTATATAGGAAAGGGGAAACCATCATGGTACAGATAATCAAATAGTTTGGTTTATAGTGGAAATGAGGATAGTGAAGTGATATAGATAACTGTGTCCTTTTCTTTTTTGATCATCACAAAGCAATGTTGTTAAAGATGATAGTATTCAAGGTATTTCCCTGTTCCACTAGACTCCATATTTTTTGTCCTTAAATATGTATTGTACCTTTCATGCCATTAAGAGGATCATAAAGAGTGAAACTCGGATGGTCTAGGGATGATTATGCAAGGAAGGGAAAGAGGATGTTCTCAAAAATCTTCACCAAAGTGATGTTCCTTGAAGGGAATGGCGAAAGAAAAACCCACACAAAAAGTGTTGTTCCTTATAGGGAATAGCAGTTGTTCCCCGTAAGGAACAACAGTTATTCCATGTAAGGAACAACAAAGAAAAATCGCAAAAAATGTGTTGTTCCTTACTTTGTTGTTCACATTTTTTGTTGTTCCCTACAGTTTTTGTTCCCTATAAGGAACAGCAGTTGTTCCCCATAGGGAACACTTACACGAAAATTGTTGTTCCCTATAGGGAACAGTGGTTGTTCCCTGTAGGGAACAGCAGATGTTCCCTGTATGGAACAGTAGTTGTTCCCTGTAGGGAACAGCAAAGTGAAATACACACGAAAATTGTTGTTCCCCAGAGGGAACAACAGTTGTTCCCTATAGGGAACAACAGTTGTTCCCTATAGGAAACAACAAAGGAAAAATAGAGAAAAAAACTAATATACAATCTATTATCCAAGCAAATCCAATCAAACAAAAAGGAAAATTTATGTACAGGTTTAAAAAAAAGTAAATTATTCACCAGACTGGCACTGTGGAAGTGTTGTCCTCATTAGCAAGAATTTGTATTGTAGAATCTTCCCGTAACTGCTGGCAATAGGATTCCCTTGTAAGTAGTTTGTGATAGAGGCGTACTCGATGTCCATTCACTTTAAAAGAGTAGCCAGACTCATCAATGGTGGCTAATGTAAGGGTGCCATTATCATGCACTTCTTGTATCTCATAGGAGCCTAATCATCTGGTCTAGAGTTTGCCCAGGAAATCCTGGAACCTAGAATCATACAGAAGTGCCCAATCACCTTCATGGAAGATCATCTTCTTGATGAGGGCATCATGCCATTTCACTCTATGTTGTTGGATCGGTGCAGTGTGCTGAAGATCTAATATCCAGATTGCATCCAATTCATTGATTTGATGTAGCCTGTTAATCTGTGTTTCATTCAGATCCAAGCCTACTTCTTGAGCTATCATCAATGTCTGAATTTTAAATTCTATTGGGAAGATAGGTTCTTTTCCAAACACTAGCTAATATGGGGAGTATCCTGTGATATTTCTCCATTTCGTGCGACATGCCCACAGGGCTTCTGGCATTCGGATAGCCCAGTCACGTCTATGTGATGCGATTGTATTTGTTAGTATAGCCTCGATTACTTTATTGGTACTTTCTACCTGGTCGTTTGCCTGCGGGTGGTATGGATATGTGATTCTATGCATGATATGATGATTTTTTAATGTAGCAGCAATCTTATGGCCTACAAATTATGGCCCTCCATCCGTGATTATTTCTCTAGGCAAGCCATACCACACGAAAATTTGGAAAATAAAGTGGATTACTGAGTCCTCCGTTGCCCTTGGTAATGCTTTTGCCTCCACCCATTTAGTCACATATTATGTTGCAACCAGTATATATGTCTTTTGATTAGATGATGGGTTTATTGGGCTAATAAAATCTAACGCCCAATGTTTAAAAGGTTCAATGACTAATTGTAGATGCAAGGGCATCTCGTTAGACTGTCCAGGGCGGCCCATTCTTCGGTAGCTATCACATGCATGGCAAACTTCTTGGCGTCCTTAAAAATGGTGGGCTAATAATAGCCCATATGTAAGACTTTGTGACCAATCCTACGGTCTGCAAAATGTCCACTGCAAGGTCCTGTTGAGGGCCCCGAGGTCGGGTCAACAACAAGGGGGATACCCACCCGGTCCGGAACCTGGTTGGCGGCTCCTTGCCCGTTTGGAGTAGCGGGTCCGACTGGGGGTAATGGGACCAGTTTCCCAATGTGATGGGTGTGTGTGTGTGTGCGTAGAGTCTGATGGTATTAATCTAAGAAAGGGGGGGGGGGGGGATTCTTCTAATCTAGTTTTAATTCTAACTGCTAAATTAACTCTATGCTAATGTAATCTAATGAAGAAAAATATATCTAATCTACGCTAACCCGGGGTGTTTCTCTTTTGTTATGCGATCTAGAAAGATTTCTAACAGCAGCCGATAATAAAGATCATTCAACTGATATCAGAATATAAATCAATAAAGATAAACCATTCTGCATAAGAAGTTAGGCAGAGTAGTTGTGAACAGCATATCGCATAATCAGTTTTCTATATGTTAAACATAAATAAATGACCCCACCGTACAGAAGTGCCAAATGGTAATACAGACATTCATGCAATAACATATAAAGAACTCAGCCACATATCACTTTAGGAATACTAGCAGAATCTAGCCAAGAGATAAAAGTACCATTTATGACTAAGTTCACTAATAAACTTCAAGTAACAATGATTTATTTCTACTTGTTCTAACATCTGCTAAGAGTACAGAAGTGCAACATCAGTAACAGATATTAAAATGCAAACACAAATAAATCTCGATCCATCCATTCATCAAAAACCTCCTCTGAGGGTGCAGAAGTGCATGTTCTGAGGATAAGTTTTTTGACAGATTTCCGGACCCTTCTCCAAAAACCATGAGAAGGGTTAAATACTACTAACGAATCAATATTAATTACATGAAATTAGGGAATCGGCCTCAAATGACCGCCCTTTTACTAAAAGCAACTTTATTTCTAAACTTAAAATCTAATTTCTGACTGTCTCTGTATATTCTCTTTAGTGCTGTCAACAGTGTAATGCTTTCCTGGGAAGAGTCGGCTAGCCGCCTTCTTGTTTCGCTCGGGAGATAAAAGTGGAAATAGCAGGAGCTGGCACTTCCTTCCGGCAGACCAGAAGATATTTTCGAAAACCTTTCTCTAGCTGGGTGTATTCGCCGCGTGTATACTTAGCGTGTCCCAGTTTCTTCTCAAACTGATTTTGCTGTTGCCGTTTTCGGTTTTCGGTCGTGCGGTGGATTGAGTGGGTTAAGAGTCGTGCTGCATGGGCAACTCCCTGTTTCGAGAATTTCTTCCGTTCTTTGTTCCAGGTTTCCCTGAAGCGTTCTCCTTCTCATGCGCTTCTTTCTCTGCTTCACTAAGTCTTAGCTTCAGGATCTTTTCTGAATACGCTGCTTTTGTGCGCCTTTGACTCTGAGTCCTGGATAGTCTAATTTCATCAGTGCCGGTTGGCTGATAGCCTGGGATCCGCGGTTCTGCTGCATGCAGCATCCATTTTGCGAAAGCATTCTCTCTTTGCTGATTGGCGCTTTCCTCTTTCCTTCAGATGTTTCCTGCATATAAACTTATATCAGTTGCGTGTCTTGCAGTCTACGCAAAGGAGAAGTGAAATGAAAAGACTTGACGTGAAAGCATTAATCCCTAATGAACGCATAATTCTGACATCCATCATCACTTGATTCTTCGATAAATGTAACGCAATCATTCCTAGATACTTAAGCATGCGGTCATTAAATTCTTTCAAGGCGCGCACTTAATGCATGGGTCTATCGTGTGGTAAGTCTTTTCAGATCGCAGGTCGCAGATCGCAGATCGCTGCCATCGCAAATCGCAAATATCGCAAGTTCTCGTTTAATGGTTACGTCGTATAGCGTAATGCTTGCGATTTGCGATATCACATATCGGCGATCGCATTGCTCGAAGGTTTTTCTTTTAAGGGGCGCGTGTGAAGTATGCGATGCGATGAACTTCGCATCGCAATTTCGCAGTATTTGTTTTTCGCGCTCGAGTTATGCTTTGGCCTTTCCTTGCGATGCGATTTGAACCTTAGGGAGAGAAATACAAAAACTTTAGAAAAAATATTTTTTCTTTTTTTTTTGTGGGATTTTCGTTCAGGGTCCCCTCTTCGCTTGACGTTATTGCTAATGTCAAGTGAAGAAAGGGGGGTTGTTGGTGACCACAACAATGGCAATCATGGCAAGCTTTGAGGATGTCAAATAATTTTTCTTCCCTGACACACCTTTGGATAAGCATATCGGCTCCTGTGTGAAGAGGTATCCTTCGATCCAGGAGAACCGAGTGTTGCATTGTACTATTAGTTTTCTTTCACTAGGTGTCAGGTGCTTGGGTAATTTTCCCACTGCTAGGTAGTTCGCAACATCCGCATACCATGGTGTTTTCATGGTTATAGGAAATAAGTGCTCATCAGGGAACTAGTCTTCTACTATTGCCGAGTTGTCTGTCTTTGGCACACGTGAGAAGAAGTCTGCCACCGGATTTTCCTTTCATGGTCGATCCTTGATTTTTATGTGAAATTCCTACAAAAGTATCAACCATCGTGTCACTCTTCCATTCGTAATAGGTTTATTAGCTAAATATTTAATAGTAGAGTGATAAATATACAAAACCATAGGTATCCTGTTATATAGTGTCTGAATTTGTTAATAGCATAGATTACATCCAGAAATTCTTTCTCGGTCACAGTGTAATTCAACTCAACAAGAGTTAAATTTTTGCTGATGTAGTATATCACATAAGGTTTCTTATCTTCCTCCTGGCGAAGAACTGCTCCAATGGCGACATCTGATGCATCGGATGAAATCTGAAATGGCAAATCCCAGTTTGGGCCCCGTAATATTGTGGCTGTTGATACTAGCCATTTTAAATCTTCAAAAGCAATGTCACATTTGTCAGTCCATATGAAATTGATATTTCCTGTTAATGCATATAATGGTGCAGCAATTTGGGACAAATTCTTTATAAATCTTTTATAATATCCAAAAAATCACACAAAACCACGTACCTCAGTTTGTGTGCAGGGGGTAGGTATTAAGAGGATTATCTGAATTTTTGTTGGATCTACCTGAATTCTAGATGCTGAGATGCAGTGACCCAGGATGAGGCCCTCGATCATCATCATGTGGCATTTCTCATGGCTTAAGCAGAGCCTAGTAGCAATGCATTTTTGCAAAACTTTCTCTAGCGTTTGTAATGCCAGCTCGAAGTCATCTCCATAGGGTGTAAAGTCATCCATGTACACCTTGAGTCCCTCGTTTATCAAGTCTGAAAAAATGCTAAGTATGGCTCTCTAGAATGTGGCAGGTGCATTGCACAATCCAAAAGGTAAGTCCTTGTAAGCAAATGTCCCCTAGGGGCAGGTGAAGGTAGTCTTATCCTGGTCTTCAAGGGCAATTTGGATTTGATTGTAGCCGTTGAAGCCATCTAGGAAAGAGAATAATTTTTTGCCTGCCAATGTGTCCAATACCTGGTCGATGAACGGGAGGGGAAAATGATCTTTTTGGGTTCATCAACACATATATGCCATTTCCCATTCTTTTTAGGCACCACAACTAACGGAGATACCCATATGCTATTAGATATAGGATAGATGAAATTTACATCTAACAGTTTTTGTAGTTCATCTTTAACAACATCTTTAAGGTGAGGGTTTAACCTTCGTTGAGGTTGTCGAATGGGCCTCGCATCTTTCTCTGTATAGATGTGGTGCATGCATAATTGGGGATCAATCCCTTTCATATCTGGGTAATCCCAAGTGAAAGCCTCTTTATATTTTCTAAGGATTTGAACAAGCCTCTGCTCCTGGTCATCAGTCAGGTTTTTGTTAATGTTTAGGACTTTCCCTGGCTCAATTTCAATGGGTTTGATGTTATAAACAGTTCTTGTTGGTATTGTGTGGTCATTAATATCTTTTAAGGGATCTTCTTCAATTTCATTATCCAGGGCTGCTTTGATCATGTGACATTTTAGCTTGGATATGGCATCTGGTTGGTTAATGTAAGTGTTAATAATGTCATCTTCTATTTGATTCTTAAATTCGAGAGCATCTTCTACAGTTAGCGGTGATCAAATGTTTTTAGTTAAATATGATACAGGTTGTTTTCTAGTTTTTATTATTGTTAGGCTTGGCTGAGTTGGAGGATATAAAGCTAGATTCTTCACATTACTTCCTCTTTCTATAGTCATACTGCCTGTTCGACAGCTTATGTAAGAATCTACAGTTGCTGGCCAATGTCTTCCTAGAATTAGGGGATGTCCATCTAGCCAGTTTCTAGGATTAATAATCAAGAAATCTGTTGGGTATTCCCAAGAATATATAGACATCATTACATCCTGTAATGTCCCTTCTAGTTTGACAACTGATCGGTCAACAAGTTCCAGTAAGGTCGTAGTTGGATCCAAGGTTGTAATGCCAAGTTTTTGACAGGTTGTTGTTGTGAGAATATTAATGGCTACTCCTAAATCAACTAATGCATTGGGGAAGGAACATCCATTTATTTGTACTGTGACTATAGGGTTTCCTGGGTCCTCATATTTCACCGGTGTTTCTCTGCCTAATAATAAATCGGACAAAGTTCCGACTACGTGGACAGTTGGGGTTGTTTTTATTTTCCTCTTAGGCTTTTTAGTACACAATTCCTTAATAGTTTTTGCATAAATTGGAATGTCCTGAATAGCCTGGAGGAGGGGTATTTTTACACAAAGGTTTTTTAATTCTCCCAGAAGATCGAAATCAGGATATTCTATTGGGCGAGGTATAATCAATCGCTCTAGGAATGGTGGAGAAGAGGTAATAGTTTGATCGTGGCTTTTCTATTTAACCATATTCTCCATTTGAGGTGTTTGTTCTACAGGTAATGGATCTTCTATTTGTATGTTTTTATCCCCCTCTGACTCAATTATCCGTCCAAACCTTAATTTGAGTTCATTACACTCCCTCAACTCAGTTTATGTCTTCGATCTTTCAATAATTGGTACAGATTGGACAGGTCTATTGTTGGGATTTGAGTTGGGCTGGGTTGGGAGCTGTGGTCGTAGATTGGGTTGACAGTTCTGTTGCAATGTGTAAGGTGTTGGTAGTGTAGTTTGAGGCAGGGGAATTGTTCCTACTGGCTAGTTTATAGGTCTTTGCCAGCTTGACTGCCAATTCTTGTTCTGTGAAGTGGAGGGTGACCATTGGGATGGATATGTATTATTCTGCCAGAATGGTGGGAAGTAAGAGGAATTTGGCCAACTATTGTTTTGATTTGTTTGATTGGACCAAGGTGGCATAGAGAATGGTTGTTGTGACCAATTAGGGAAAGTGGATGGTTCTGCCATGTAGCTCATGTGTATTGTTGAGAATTATATTGCGAGGGCTGAAAGAAAGAAGATGGGTCAGTAGGCATACCTGTTTGTCGTGGTTGCCATTGGCGACACTGATTTAGTAGGTAGACTGGTTCTGTTTCTTCCTCTACCTCCCTGAAGACTGCTTTTAACCGTGGGAGTGATGGGCAGTTTTATGTGGCATGATCTTTAGTGCATATGGCACAGGTCTGTACCATATCCAACAGGCATTCTTTATGAATATGCTTCTTCCTGCCTCGAGGGAAAAATATCACCAGGTTCTATTCTACTTCAGCCTAATTCTACTTGGCTTGCATGATGTCTAATTATGTCATCAAAATTGCCAAGATATCTGTTTTGAAATCCTCCAATAGGTTGTCAATTTATGCACGACTAATGCTTCCACCAGAGATTTTGTTGTCCCTAGTGGTCATATCACGTTCTGTTGGTTTCAATCTGGTACTGCTTCTTGAGCACTTGATACACAAATTAATAATGTTAGCATAGTCTTCTTGATATATATCACCTTTACCCATAATATTTAATGTCTCTATCCATTGGTCTTTCATCCCTTTAATCAGTGTATTTTTTAGCACATTATTAGGCAAAGGCAGAGTTGCGTAGGGAGACCTTTGGAGGTTATATTGAAAATGATACACATACTTTTCCAATGTTTCACTAGGTCTTGCTACCATTTGGAATATTTCGTCTTTTAGTTCCCTAGATCTACAATAATCCTGATATTTTTTAAGGAAAGCGGTTTTCATTTTATCCCAATCATTTATGGTGCCCCCACCTAGTCCCATAAACCAATGCAGGGCTGCTCCTTTTAATGTAGAGGGAAATAGCTTTAGTTTTTTGGGATCAATGGTATAATCATAACCCCGACATAATACATCAAATTCAAACAGAAATGCATCTGGATCCGTTGATGTGAGTCCATGAAAGGTGGGAATATTTTGCAGAGGGATAGCTTTCCTGGGTATGTTGATAGTTGTGTCAACAATGGGATACTGTAATGTAGAGGTCTGGGTGCTTGTGGATTGTTGGCCATTTGATCAAATATATGCCAGTACCCTTTCGAGATCTCTGGGGCTAGAGAGTTATCCCTAAGATGTCTAGAAGGGGTGGAAATGATCTTAACAACACTCCCTTGGTCTGGGATACTGGGTGTCCTTTGCTCGATTACTACCTGAGGGGATCTTGGTTCCTCTATTTCCCCTGTTTCTCCTCCTCCACCACAAATATTACAAGATTTCCCTTCTTGTGATGGAATTGGGCACGAATTTTCAATTTCTTGAAAACTCTACTCAGTTCCTTCTGTTTTACTGTGGACCTCATCGTAGGCTATAGATGGTGAGCCTATGGCCTGAAGGGAGATAGTAGGTTGTCTGGAAGCAACGATTCGGGGACCTACTGATGGCTGAGATTCAACTTTTCTTAAGATGTCGTCGATAAAAGTTGATCATCCAAGGGTCACCTGTCCCTTAGATATTTTAGGTTTGGGTAGTGGAATTAGATTGTTTTCGGGTCTTTCTTCTTAGTCATTCATGCAAACAATTCAAATTTTTATCTCTACCCTAAGTTCCTAACAATTCTACTAGAAATCGGGAGGGGGAGCAGGCATTTTACTTGCTTCGTACGCAGGTTCTTACCTTCCATTTTTAATACCCAGTTCTCTCTCAATAGACAAGAATCAAACACCTACTTCACTTTTCTGTAATTGTGTTGAAAAGTGGATGGAGGCAACAAGCACTTTACTTGCTCGTTACGTAGGTTCTTACCTTCCACTTTCAATACCTAATTCTTCCTCAACAGCAATCATCAGATATACATCACTCTTTGTAAATGGCTACACTCTCCCCGGAAACGGTGCCAAAATGTTCGCTGATAAAAGGTGCCTTTAAAACTCCTAATTATCCCACATTAATCATCAAGCCGGGCAAGTGCTCTTATTTCAAGAGTGTACACAGTATGTGGCTGCTATTAATTCAGAGCGTAATGTTTCCTAAATTGTAGTATATATCTTTTAAGACAAGAGTAAATGGATGAATCTAATAAACTCCAATTGCAATTATTAAAGGAAATATCAAACTCAATCCTCTACGAAAATCAAATATTACAACAATTCAAGTAATAACATCATCAACTGAGAGTACAGTAGCAATAACTCATCTCTTCTTAACTGATTTAATCTAAATCAAACTCAATCTCTGGTAAGCAATCCAAATAGTAATGATGTCAATCTAAGAGTCCAATAGCGATAATTAAACTCTTTACAGTTGATTAAACCAATCTGAATACTTATCTAAGTAACTTAATTTTCAATGAAGGAAAACTGAATCAAACGACAATGTTGTAAATCATATAAAGCAGAGATATTCCATCAATACAGGAAAACAATAAATAGCGAAAGAGATAAAATCATAGAAAGCAGGAAAACTATCAAACCAATCACACTTGCAAGAATCAGAAATGTATGACACAAAGAAATCAGTTAAATCCACCAGAGGTCGGGCCCTTAGCCGCCAATGAACACTACTAAGTTACTTCCGATAATGTGAGGGAACAACAACTTCAATTATATATTAATCATCGCTTAAGGAGCATTACAATATAGTCATGTTCTCTCAATAACGAGAGTATATAATTACAATTACAATTCAAAAAATAATAGATATTTTCCTTTCCTTTCTTCTTACAATCGTCATCTTTTATAATCGGAAAGGGTAAAAGATAAATGTGATCCCTCAAGATCTCCCAATCCTGAGGGATTCGCAATTGATTGCTAACTTCAGACATCTTTCCTATTCCGCTCTGATCCCTCTGATTCGCTCTCAGCCTTGTCCGCAACCAACTCATTCCTTCCTTTTCTTATCAAATTTTGTTGTTCCAATGTCAGGGAACAACAATCGTTCCTTTTGTCACTTTCCTGCATAAAAAGGGTAAAAGTTAGCTAAATCGTAACTGCAAGTAATTCCTTCATTTCTTACGATAATTCCTCAATATATTAGTGCATTAAGATATTGAAAAGATAAGAATCAAGGAAAAAGATGATGAGATTAATAGTAAATACATACCCATTTCGTAACTCAACACTTTCCTGATGGGTACGAACATATGTTGTATAGCCGCACAAGCACACACCACTCCCAGAATAGAGAATCGGAACAAAACGTAGCAGCAGGAAAGGCAACGCATGCTAGAAATTATCCACGACAAAGCATTCAATAAGGTGTGTGAAGTATTGAACAAGGTTCACTAGGCAAGACGCACTGATTAGGAATTGCATGTACCAACGGTTCGATGGGCCTATAGGACCATGTGCAAAACCCTGACCGCAGAAACGATTCGAAAGGTGGAAAATAGAGTAGAGACCATAATTTCTGAACATAATGCAAAGAGGAATCCACACGTAATAGCTCCTGCATTTGTGACAGTACGCAGAGACTAGGATAAAGAAATCACATAGCTATGCGAGGTCGAACACATAGAGATTCAAGAAGTCATTCGGCAAGGGGACCTTAGACTTCGCGAACTCAAAAAAGACCGGGTACGACTAAGGGAGAAAAAGAATTTTGATTGACGCCGAGATCAAGAGGCTGGAAAATGAGGTTAAGCAAACATGTCTCGTCGATAAACCAAGGATGAAAAAACAAGGTGCGGATGATCATACCATTGGATTAGAAGATTGTCGCCAAGAATTTATGACTCAGCTACCATGGCTACGACCGTACCTCACCAAATGCAATAACTAGGGGAGCGCACTACATACAGTAGAATGTGTGGCACCAGCTGTCGCGAAAGCAATTGAGGAGTTTTTGTGGACCATACTAGAAGGCGAGCTGAAGTCTCGCACAGGTGGTACGACCACCTGACTAGCCGTAGGGAGCACAGTCTCAGCACTCCAGGCAGTTGAAAGAGAGCCTGGGACTATAAAAGAGTCTATTTGGGAGATGTGAGATGAGGGAGGTATGCACAGAATCATCATGTCACAAGGTTCGCAACCACACATGGGGGGCTGCGTTGCCACGCGGGTAGGCTGCAAAGTGACCATTGGTGTCACTATTCACGACGAGATGTCCAATTTAAGGCAAAAGGAAGCAGGCGGCAGGCATTTAAGACACAAATTAAGGGCAATATTTGGGGCAATCTGCTGCCAAGAAAGCATTGATGGCCCAGAATTGGGGGGAACAGTCGAATTTGAATTCAAAAGGCACTATAAAACTCTAGGGGCTAGCCACGAGACAACACTTGTTCACTTGAGATTTGAGCAATTGATTAGAGCACAGAGTGTTGAGCACTGAGCGATATTTGAGCCCCGAAGTTCGTGAACGATCACAGACAGTTCAAACAGGATGGCGGCTACCAGGAGAGGTTTGGGCTCTGCATAAGGAACCACTGACGAGGCCGCACAGCACCCCACGGTACATGATGTTCTCGGAGATATTGGGGTCGCTCCAGAAATCCCGAAATCGCCTCGAACATCAAGGCCCAAGAAATATAAGTAGGCAGTGGGACCAGTTTGCATGTCCCCAAGGAATCCACGGTTCGGTAAACTCTCAATGGAAGAAAAGGGTAAGGCTATCACCATTGAGACAGATGATGAGGAGGAGGACCTACAGGCTCTCGTCAATGAGATAGAGGAAGCAGAGGACATGGAAGAGGACATCCAGCCGGTGTGCTCTGCAGTGAAATTGCCCGAGTACGTCCCTCCATGGAAAGGGAAAACTAAGATACCAAAGGATCTGGATGCCACCAAGAGCGCACTCCAGACCCCGCTCCTCCCTGATGGAATTGTGTTTGAGGGCTTGCACCTGGGTTGCGTGCCCACAATGAAGTTTGAAGATTGGGACCTCGTGGACAGCGAGAAGTTCCCACACTTAGAGATGGAGAGCCTCATGAAGCAAAGCACGAAGGGGCCAGTCACAACATTAGAGCCGCGAAAATGGTTGTGCAGTGTGGAGAAGGCCAGATTGCTTCATCTGCTATGGATTCCACACTTTCACCGTGCGCCCATCACTATTTTTATCATCAGGCAGCTACTTTTCCTGGTGCACAATGGGTACTTATGGCTGGAGGAGCCTATTCCCATCACGGTGGATCTCATCCATAGAATTTCTTGGCTCCCCTGTAAGGGAAAGTACCCCACGATGATAGCAGGAGAAAGCAGAGATTTGGCTCTCACGGAGGCCATGAAGAAGAAATATAAACTTGAGAAGAAAAAGAGGAGTTATGTAATCAACAACATCAAAGATAAAGCGGTGCGCATAGCCACCCAACTCCTGGCTGGGAAGGTAATGAGAAAATGTCACGGCAATGAGGTACTAGTGCCGGTAGTTGCATTGGCTGAACAATGCACAGAGGGGGTCTAATTCAACTGGGCCGAGTTCCTCTGCGAGGAATTCTTGACCAACTACAAAGAAGCCTAGGAGTAGGGTAAGACCTTCCACTACGCGTGGTTGCTCTTGTCCATTTTGCTAGTAATGGGAGAACTGCCAGAGGACAGTCAGTTCCCGAGCATTGAACAAGACTTACCAGAGGCCACAATGTACCTGTCGCTCTAGGCTACCAAGGATGCGAAGCGGATTCGCGAGGCAAAGATCTTCTAGGTGCTCATGGATGCGAGCATCCAGATGTGGATCAATAGAAGGCCGCGCCTAACCCCCACAATGCACAATAGTCTGCAAAGCTTTGTAGACTTCAAGGAAAACATGCATAATACTTACATCAAGGTGTGTAAGGATCCAGCGCAGCAATGGACCAAGCTCCCCTTCGTCACCATTGATGATAAAAAAAATTCCGTATTGGAATCATGGCCTCTCGAGTGGCGCACCCCGGATTTGGCGAAGATGGATAGGACATCGGCACAGAAACGAAAGGATGAGGCCAAGTTGCGTGTCATGAAGTTGGCCAAGAAGAGGTGCAATAAAAAAGTAGCCATAGAGGCAAGGGCAGTCCGCGAGGAAGCAAAGGCAGTAGTGGAGCAGGGAAAGGCTATCAAAGTAGCAGCAGCAGCACAAACAACAGGGGCCGCCACAATGCATGATAAGGAGGGCCAGGACTTGTCTACAAGACAGGAAGCAGAGGACATAGACCTCGCAGAAGAAGGTGTGGACCCCGGCACAACTTCCACCCAACTGAAAAGGCCGCACATCACAGAGAGATTGGGTCCACAGAAAAAGGTCAAGGCCTCCAAATTGGCCATCAACTCGATCACATTAATAGAAGGTGACCTCTACGACATCGGTGACATGGTTTGTGAGGTCACCAAGGAAGCGCTCCAAGATGCCATGTCAGAGCAGCAGATTTTGTTGGGGGCCCTAAGGGTGAAACTGCATGAACTACAGGTGCGGCCCCCACAGGAAGGAACCGTAGCCACCTACGGCGTAGCAGGCACATCCGCAGAGCAGCTACTACAAGCAAAGATGGCCAACACCATAGTGCTACTGGAAGGGGTGCTCACAGCAAAGAATGAGGTCGACAAAGCCGCGGTGGGTACGATCAAGGGACTTGGCCTTAATTTGGCTGCCCTTCCACAAGACACACTGTACCAACTGTAGGATGGCATAATAGCAGAGCTCTGTTCCAGGGAGGGTCGTGCGATTTAGGTGATGAGTGAGCAAAAGATCAATATTGAACAGCTTAGTCTGCATCGTGACGAACTGGTGTTAAAAAACTAGCAGATAGTGCAGACAGTTGATGAAGCGTGCCAGCGAGTTCCAGAATTGTCCATCGCCGCAGATCTACCAACAGAAATGTGGATCCACTGTGTGGCAAGTGGAGTCCGAAATGCACGAGAGGAAACAACGTGTGTGCAGCTAGAGCTGAACCTCCAGATTGCTAAGCTACGACTGAAGGCACAGCCTTCCACTCCTCCGGAAGTTAGAGATAATTGTGTTAGCGCTATTCAAAAAGGATTGGAAGAAATTGGATGGGTGGTGTAGGACTGTACTGGTATGTTGGACCAAGCCTTTGGCATCCTCACATCCTTGGAGGAGGACCCCAAAATACAGCGCCTGGAAACAGAGGTGCGTGAGCTTCAGGAGCAATATGATAATGTAAGAGGAACTACGCAGACAGTCGTCCTCACTCAATGGCTGGTAAAGATGCAGCAAGTTAGGGCACTGAAGGAGAAGGTGGATGCTGCAATACAGAAAGAGGCACTTCTCAAAGTGCACGTCCAGCCATGGATTGATGAGGCCATCACCATTACAGCAGATATTGAGGGAAAGCTCGCACAAATGCAAGGACTTTATGTGCTAAGGTAGGCAGTTGATCCTCAGAAAGAAGCATCAGAAGAGCACATGCAGCAAGTCCATCAAACCGCAGAACGGTGCACTGCGGACCTCCGAGCAATACAAGACTAGTTGGAGGGACTCCGCGCCAAGATCGTCGCACCAACAGAGTGACTCAGGACAAGTCACAATGATTGTGTTGGGGGTCTATTGGGCATGGAATCCCCCCACAACATGTTTTGGGGCTCAAAGCCCAAGTTTTGGTCAAATGTATTGTAAGACTCCGTAAATTACGGGCGTGGAGCGCGAAGTATAGGATGAGTCATAGGGTTGTCTACCCTAAGTATTGTAAAGTAATGTAATGTCATGTCGGCCTACCCATGGTCCGCGGACCATGGGATTGTATAAATAGAGCAAGGCTCTAAGTTGTAAAGATAGCATATGAGAGAGATAGATGAATACGCATGGTTCAAGCATAAAGTAAGAGTCTAAGTGTATTAGGTCGTAGTCGTAGGAAGAGGCTCTATAGCTGAGTGCGCAAAGGCCTAATAGAGTCTGCAGCTGAGTGCGCAGACCCCTGCAGCTGAGTGCGCGGACCCCTGCTGCTGAGTGCACAGGGCGGTGTCGAGTCTGTAATCTTGAACGAAGAATAATAAAGAGAAGTTGATTCCAAATTGTGTGCATTTTCTTGTGTATTGCCTTCTTTACATTTATACTGATTTGTTTATCGCATGCACTTATATGATTGCTGGATATACTGTTAATTAGTCTTACATAAATAAGTTGATTACGTAATCAAGTAATAAAAAATTAAATAGCAGGGAACTTGGGTATAATATAGGTCTTGCCCTGAGTAGGGCTACGCAGAAGCAGCATCATAGGTTGCGAGGGACTAACAGGTGTGCATAGCAATGTGCACGCAGGGTCAAACCATGGACCTCCAGAAGCTTATCAGACATCCCTAGGGTGTGGAAACCTAGTTCTAGCACCCTCCCATACTACTTCGGGTGAGACCTCAATCCGCGCTCCATGGACTATTGTCGAAATGGCCATTAGTACCAGGATTTGCTTGGCTAATCCATCTCTGAACCTGGGTCAGGCCCATACAAGCCAACATACATGTATAACATAATCATGACAACATATAGAAACTTAATACCTAATCATATGACCATGCAACCATCATTCTAGCTAGGTTCCAGTCATCAATGCATGACCTTAACAACAACGCACACCATGACCTCATGCATGACACGACCACTACATCATTGTATGCTTGACCATATGCAAACATGAACATGCATAAGCAATACGTAACCAACTACACATATTCATAGGTACACATGATCTAGCATGAATGAACAATACTTGAAATCAAACATGTAAGAATGATACATGCAACCAAGAATACAAGAATGTAACCAAGCACACTACAATGGTACATGTAAGCGACATAAATGGACATGTAACTAGTCATACACTCACAATGGTGCATTCGACCACAACAACCTCAAGTTTCACATGACGACATCACTATAACCATGAACAACACCATGCAAATGCAACAAGCACATGGAATGCATGTGTGAGAGACACACATGCAACTAACATGCATGCATGACCAACACATATCCCATCCAGTCTGAGAGGTAAACTTGACTTTGATACCACTGTAACACCCTCCTCCCACATCTACCCAATCAACCGGCTAGTCGAGGTAAATATGTGACGAGAGGCCACTCTGATATGATTCGACCTCATAAGTCACATTAAGGAAGTGGAACCGATGGAAACACACCATACATACATTCAAAATTAGCTTCAGGACCTCAGGAACCAATCCAACACTTCGGATATCTTTCCCTTAGGTCCCACTGAACTTTTGGACAACTTAAGTCTCAGTCGCTCTCATGATATAGGTGTGACAACGTCCAGAAACCCAAATTTTCTCTCACAGACTTGCTTGCCAATGTCCAGAGACTAAATTTGTCAGTGTTATGCTAGCATCCTTGGGATTTGAGCCACTTTTCCAGGCCCAGAGCCCAGAATTCAACCATCTCTTCATAACAGTAAAATAACATGGAAATGACAGTGCTAAAGAAATACTTGTTTAAGACCTTGACTGGACCCCTACTAGCCATGACAAAAATTTCATCAAACGTACCACGAATATGTAATCTATAGGTGTAAATAATAGTTTTGATCATAGGGGTCTCATACTTAGCTGAGAATTAGTAAGAACCATTGATGCCTCAATACATCAACTATCATTCCATCTATTAGGTCATAGATACATTGATCATTCAATTACAAGTAAAAACATGGTGAAAGCCATACATGGTTGTTGTCATAAAACACATGCATAACCAACATAATAGCAGGAAAAATAATCATGAAATTAAAACCATATAGACCACATATAATCCATCAAAATTCTCATAGAAATACAAGGAGAAATAACCTTTCATTAATGATGCAAAATCCAAACCCGGGATGGGACTTCCATGTTCCACCTGACTGTAGAATGGTTGAGCCAATATCTCTTCATCCATTTATCCCCATGCCATATTCCAAGCATGAATGCGGGATCTCATAGAACACATCAATAAAAACTCATCCAGGGCTTCCATAAACCACCCACCTCAACCCATCAAACAGTGATTCCACCTCATGGTCGAACATCACAAAACCATCATCAGATTGGTCTTCATCCAAGCCTTCCAGGGCTTCTAGAGTGTTTGTTCCAACCAAGGCTTCCAAGACTAGTAACTCAACCCACAACTTATATAGGACTTCCAGAGAATTTGTCCAACCAGGGCTTCCAAGACTAGTAACTCAACCCAAGCTAAGGAAACATGAGAACCAACCAAAAACAAACAATGAAAGTAAACCAGAAATTAGAATGGTTATCCAGAAAATGGAAAGGCTAGGCAATACACTTTTAATCCAGGAAATCCTCCATGTTAATGGCATATCACAACTAATAATCCACATGCATATGCCATGCATGCCAAAACTAATGAAGGAAACATACATGCACTTAGTACCTGCAAGAAAATATGATGTAGTTGTTGATCCCGATGCCCTCTTGTGATTTCTTGTTCTTCCTTTGCCTTCTTTCTCCAAGAATCCAAGTATGCCACACCCTCCAAGAGTGCTCCAAGAAAACTCTAAGTCTCTAGGAGTATGAGAGAGAGAGAGAGAGAGAGAGAGAGAGAGAATAATGAGGGAGCTCCAAAACTGAACTGACAAAAGGGTTACTAACTGATCCTCAGAAGCCTTTTTATGAATGAGGCCTCTATTTTCTTCATTTTCCATTATTTTCTTTCAATTTCCTCCTCACATACAACCTGTGACCTTTCACCTCCTTTTTCTCCTAATTTCCATTATTTTCTTAAATAAATGTGCCCAAAATGCCATTTTGCCTTTCCAAAGCCTTAGCCATTTCCTTTTCCAATTTCCTTAGCCATAAACAATCACAAGTGATCCCCATCACTAATATTTTTCCCAATATTCAGCTTGGAATAAGTGTCCTGTTATGCTCTTAACCTGCAAAGCAATACCCAAGCGAAGAAAAGATACCGAGAACACAGAATATGCAAAGAAAATATACCCAGAACACATAATAGCAATGATTTTATTATTCAGAGAGAAATGTTCACAGGCCTCTTCGAGGGGGCAACCTCCAATAGAGCAGAGCTCGATTACAAAACAAGACACGATGCTCCTCGCAGGGAGTCTCTATCCTTTATATATGACTCATACATGCAATACCACGGGCCAATATCGTGGGTTTTATTAATACCATCTATCTAATACTACCGCCCATTTACCATCTATCTCATACTACCGCCCATTTGCAACTAACTGTGGTCCCGTCATTAATTGCGAGTTAACCACTTACAAATATTAATATGGGCTTTATTGACTCTTGACTATGACGTGATCCCATGACATAAATAAGGGGGTTAGGGTGGGACCCTAACATGCCCTCCCCCTTAAGACTAGCCTTGTCCTCAAGGTTGAAGCTGCGAAAACTGCTGAAGAATAGTGGTTGGTTCCCAAGTTGCATCTTCCAGAGAGGTGTCTTTCTATTTGACGAGGACCTCCTTAAGCATGTGGTCGCGCAGGTGCTTGTCTCGTGTGTCTAGAACCTATTCAGGTTGAGGCCAGATTGACCCTTCTTCGTCCAATTCAGGTAGACTGGTTTGAACTCGGCAATTGTTCCCAATCACTTTCTTGAGGCACGATACATGGAAAACTGGGTGGATTTTTGCTGTAGGTGGCAAAGCCAACTTGTAAGCCACTTCTCCAATGTGCTGAAGTACTTGGTATGGTCCATAGAATTTTGGAGAGAGCTTTTGACAACCCTTGTCTTTGAGTGATGTTTGCTTATATGGTTGCAGCCTCAAAAAGACCTGATCCCCTTCTTGAAATTGGCGCTCTGAGCGATGTTGGTCAGCCTGTTGCTTCATACGGTTCTGAGCTTGATGAAGATTCTCGCGCAGATGGGCAAGCATGGTTGCGCGGTTTTGTAGGAGTTGATCCACGGCTTGTACTTTGGAGCACCCCGTGAGATAAGAAGTAGGGGAAGGCAGAAGTTGTCCATAGACTGCTTCATAGGGAGTCATTTTGGTGGTGGCATGATAGTTGGTGTTATACCACCATTCCACCAGAGGTAACCACTGTACCCAAAGGTGTTGTTTTTCTGAAGTGAAACACCTAAGGTAGGTTTCTAGACATTTGTTGACGGCTTCGGTTTGACCATCTGTTTGCGGATGATATGAAGTACTGAGTTTGAGTTGAGTGCCTTGTATTCTGAAGAGCTCCTGCCAAAAATTACTGGTGAAGATTGGGTCGCGGTCGGACACAATAGAAGTGGGCATGCCATGCAATTTGATGATCTGATCCATGAAAGTTTGAGCAACCAAAGTGGGTGTGAATGGTTGGGGTAGGGCGCAGAAATGAGCATACTTCGACAGTCGGTCCACAACCACCATGATGACTGACTTGTTCCCAGACTTTGGAAGACCTGTAATGAAATCCATGGAGACCTCCGTCCAAATTGACGCCGGAATGGGCAATGGTTGTAATGTGCCTGGTGTGTTGACGGTTTCCCCTTTGTGGCGTTGACAGACGTCACATTCTGCTACGAAAGTAAGGATGTCCTGTTTCATGCCGGCCCAAAAAAATGATCTTCTGGTGCGAGCATATGTCTTCTGAAAGCCCGAATGTCCTGCAATGGGAGATGAGTGCAATTCTGCCAAAATGCGACTTTTGAAGGTGGATGTTGGTGATATTACGACTCTGTTCTTGTAGCGAAGAATATCATTCTGCCACGAGTAGCCCTTTCTGGAATTAGGATCTACCTGCAATTGAGAAATGAGTTGGGAGAGCCCGGGATGTGAAAACCATTCCCTGCGAGCCTCTTCAATCCAGTCTGGAATGGGGAGGGAAATTGCGAGCAGAGTACTTTCCTCCTCAAATTGGCGCGACAATGCATCTGCTACCCTGTTGTCTTTCCCTTTCTTGTAAATGATCTCATAATCATATCCCAGCATTTTGGCTAACCATTTATTTTGTTGTGGGGAAGATAGGCGTTGCTCCAAAAAATATTTAAGACTGTGATGATCTGTGCGGATTTGGAAACGTCGCCCCAACAAGTAAGGTCGCTAGGTATCGACTGCATGTAAGATGGCCATCATTTCCTTCTCGTAGGTAGATTGGCCCAGATTCCTCCCACTTAGTTGTTGGCTGGTGAAGGCCAATGGTCGCCCTTCCTGCATTAAGACCGCTCCAATACCTGTTCCCAAAGCATCAGATTCAGTGACAAATGATTTGGTGAAGTCCGGTAGTGCTAAGACAGGAGTGGAACACATGGCGGTTTTGAGAGAGATAAATGCCTGTTGTGCTTCTTCGTTCCAGAAGAAGGAATTTTTCTTTAGGAGTTATGTTAGGGGCTTCGCTATGCGGCCATAGTTGCGGACAAATTTACGATAATAGCCTGTGAGACCCAAAAATCCTCTCAAGCTTTTCAAGGTCTTAGGTTGAGGCCATTCTTGCATTGCCTGGATCTTTTTTGGGTCCACCTTGACACCTTCACGCCCCACAATGTGGCCCAAATCTCAACTTCTTCCATGCCAAATGAACACTTAGACATCTTGACAAATAATTTATGTGTGCGGAGCAGTTGCAAGAGTAGATCTACATGCTGAAGATGTGCCGCCCAAGTGCCACTATAGATGAGGATGTCGTCGAAGAAGACCAGGACAAATTTTCTGAGATATGGTTTGAGGAGGTGATTCATAAGGCTCTAAAAAGTAGAGGGGGCATTACAGAGACCAAATGGCATGACCAGGAACTCATAATGGCCTTCATGAGTTCTGAAAGCTGTCTTGAGAATGTCGACTTCCTTCATGCGAATTTGGTGGTAGCCTGAGCGAAGATCCAACTTAGTGAAGAATTGAGCCCCATTGAGTTCGTCCAGCAAATCGTCAACCACTGGGATGGAAAATTTATCTTTGACTGTTAACTTATTGAGGGCCCTGAAGTCTGGACACATCCGCCACTCCCCATCTTTCTTGAGGACCATGACCACTGGAGATGAATAAGGACTAATGCTGGGACGAATGACACCTGCTTCCAACAATTCCTTGATGATTTTTTCTATTTCATTCTTTTGGGTGAACAGATATCTGTATGGCCGCACATTTGGGGGTTGGGCCCCTGGAACCAATGTGATGCTATGATCATGTTCCCCTCGCGAGGGTGGAATCTCATGAGGCTTGTCAAAGACCGTCCGATGTTTATTTAAAATCTGTTGCATCTCAGGATGAATTGGCTGAGACATGGTGTCTACTACCTGGATGGCATTAAATTGAGCTACCACTCCATGATGGCCCTTTTTTAACAATTTTTCCATCCTATGCGAGCTGATGATAGAGGGGGCTCCCGCCTGTAGTCCACGGAGGGAATGTGTGGAGTTGTTCTGCTTAAAACTCATATATAACTCCTGGAAATCCATTGTGATTGGCCCAAGAGTGCGGAGCCATTCCGCGTCGAGGACAATGTCGCAACCCCCCATGTGTATTGCAAACATGTGGGTTTTCAATTGATAATCCCCCATTTGAATTTTGACATTTTCACAGCGACCTTCACATTTCATTGTGCCCCCATCTGCAATCTGGACTTGGAAGTTAGAAATTGCCCGGACGAAACAATGTGCTGCTTCAGCGATCTTTTGGTGGATGAAATTATGGGTACTTCCACTATCAATCAAGACTACTACTGGGCGATGTTTAAGAAAACCCCTGATTTTGAGAGTTTGAGGGGAAGAAATTCCTGCCAATGCATTTAGCGAAATAATTGGTTCATCAGATACAATCTCCTGTTGGTTATCTTCTTCGATCGCCTCCGGTTCCTCAAGTGGTGGATCTTCCTCGGTGGAGCTGTAGTCAGTGGCATCTATTTGAAAAAACTTGTGCTCTTTGCATTTATGGTCTGGGGAATATTTTTCATCACAGTAGTAACATAGTCCTTGCTTCCTTCTTTCAGCCATTTCCGCAGGTGACACCTTTTGAATCTTAAGTGTCTGAGTCATATTGGGAGCTTGTGAGGGATGACCTTTAGCGGGGAAGTTGGGGCGGCTGGATTGGGCTGTTAATGCACGTTCCACCTTACGGGCTACCTGGCAAGCCTCTGTCCATGTGGGAGGGTGGTGGAGTAGAACCTGAGCTTTGATGGCTTCTTTAAGACCGCTGATAAAGCATTCCATGTAGAACTCATCTGTGAGACCCTTAGTGCGGAAGTCTAAGGCTTCAAAAGCAGTAATATATTCCTCCATTGTACCCGTCTGTCGGAGATTAGTGAGACGCCCCAAAAAAGAGTCTTCCTGTTCAAAGCGACTGCGAAGAGTTTTGGCAAATTGGGCCCAATTCTGAAAATGTCCATTGCAACGCTGATGCCATTCCTTCCATTGCCATTGTTCATTGTCCAAGTACATGGTGCCCACCATAAGCTTAGTCCCCTCATCTGTGATATGATTCAATTGGAAATACTGCTCCATTTGTGCTAGCCATGCGGACGTGTGAGAACCGTCAAATTTCTGCATATCCAACTTGGGAGGTCGCTGACTGGGTGGTGGATGGGAGTGCCAAACGTGAGGAGAGTGGCTAGACTCACCCTCATGGTATTCATGGCCATTATACGCCTCCTCGTGGGCTGGCTTCTTGCCCTTTGGGAATGCCTCCTATAACTGGTTACTTATTCCGTTAAGCTCAATTTCTATGTGGTTACTCATTCCTTGAAGCTCAAGTTCGATCTTGTGCACCGCAGTTTGGAGGGAGTGCACATGGTTTTCAATTTTGTCGATCCTTTCATTGGCCATCGCTTGAGCGCGAGTTTCTACCATACACCAACCTGATGAAAAATTGGGACCGCCTAAAAATTTTTACTAAGAAATTGAATGGTACCACCTTGCTCAGCTCGTCGTCCTGATACTGATGGGCTAGGTCACCAATAAGCGCCCTGAAAGATCTCAGACTCTCTTTTTTTTTTTTTGGAAAACTCCTAACGGAGTTTTACTCCTTCCTGATCAATACTGTAGTCGCCAAATCCTCAAAATGTCAATGCCGCCAAAAGTCCTGCGAAAATTATATCCAGGTACAGGAACCCTTCACAACTACTCCGATCTGGTGGATCTGAGAGATCTGAATGGTGGAACAACTGCTGCTGCTGATCTGGAATAGATGATGTGTGATCCCCCGATAGAAAGGGAACTATGGTCTTGGGGAGTGTCAGGTGCTACAGATCGCAATATACATAAGGGTCTGACAGTAGTACTCGGCCCAATGTTTCAGGGCTCTAACTAAGGAGGATCGACCGTACCCTTAGCCGTACAACCCGACTACCCTATCGTACGGGCGAGTAATATCTCCGAGTGCTGTTCTCGATGTACTGTAGCCACAAGACGGCCGAAGGTTTATCTATGGCGAGGTTTCAAGGGAGCTAGGGGGCTTCCTATATACCCAGAGGGTACATGGAAGACAGTTCGTGCGCGGTTCTGTCTAATGCGCTACTACTCGAAGGGGTACCCACAGGGGTTACAAGGGAGTCCAACAGACGTGACCACCTCTTGTATTTCCTGCGTGCATGCCTCCCCAAATCCACAGGTTTATGCGCTTAACGACAGATCCCGTGGTTTAAAGACGCCGGAACACGTCTCTAGCCAAAAAAAAAAATTGCTAAAATTTGGAGATCCCACTGCGCCCTGGAAAGTGCTCTGATACCACTTGTTATGCTCTTAACCTACAAAGCAATACCCAAGCGAAGAAAAGATACCGAGAACACAGAATATGCGAAGAAAATATACCCAGAACATAGAATAGCAATGATTTTATTATTCAGAGAGAAATGTTCACAGGCCTCTTCGAGGGGGCAACCTCCAATAGAGCAGAGCTCGATTACAAAACAAGACACGATGCTCCTCGCAGGGAGTCTCTATCCTTTATATATGACTCATACATGCAATACCACGGGCCAATATCGTGGGTTTTATTAATACCATCTATCTAATACTACCGCCCATTTACCATCTATCTAATACTACCGCCCATTTGCAACTAACTGTGGTCCCGTCATTAATTGTGAGTTAACCACTTACAAATATTAATATGGGCTTTATTGACTCTTGACTATGACGTGATCCCATGACATAAATAAGGGGGTTAGGGTGGGACCCTAACATGTCCCATCATCTATGGTTATTATTTTGCCTTTATTTACTTTTATTACATGAAATTTTCACCAGGGTTGTTATATCTAGAACCCCTGGATGAGTTTTGAATTGATGTGTTCTATGAGATCCCACATTCATGCTTGGAATATGGCACAGGGGTGAGTGGCTGAAGATATATTTGGCTTAGCCATTCTATGGTCGAGTGGAACATGTAATTCCCATCCCGGGTTTGGATTTTTCATCATCAATATGTATTTATTTCCCCTTGTATTTATATGCGTAATATACTGGAATATATTTGGTTTATATGGTTGTGATTTCATGAGTTTTCTTGTTGTTATTACGTTGCTTATTTATATGTTTTATGACACTAGCTACATATGACTCTCATCATGTTTTTACTTATAAATTAATGATCAATGTATCTATGACCTAATGGATGAAATGATAGTTGATGTGTTGAGGCACCAATGTCTCTTAGCGATTCTCAGCTAAGTACGAGACCCCTATGCTTAGATCTGTTGTTTACACCTGTAGCTTACATATTCATGATATGTTTGAATAAATTTTTGTCATGGCTAGTAGGGGTCCAGTCAAGGTCTCATTCAAATGATTGCTTTTGCATTGTCATTTCCTTGTTAATTTACTATTCATGAGGTATCATGCAATTTTAGGCAGTGACCTGGGCTCTGGGCCTGAAAATGTGGCTTAATTTCTCGGGATGTTGGCATAGAACTAAGCAAAAGAGTCCCTAGACGTTGGCTTGCAGGCATGTGAGAGTGTCCAAAGTTCCCTGGACACTGGCCTGCCCATAGCATTAGAGCGTCCAGAGGTCAAGTTGTCCAAAAGTTCAGTGGAACCCAAGGGAAAGTTGCATGAAGTGTTGGATTAGTTCCTAAGGGTCCTAAGGCTGATGTTGAATGTCTATATGGTGTGTTCCCATCAGTTCCACTTCCCTAACGTGACTGAGGATTTTGAATCATATCATAGTGGCCTATTTTTGCATGTTTACACCGTCTAGTCAGTTGCTTGGGTAGATGTGGGAGGAGGGTGTCACACGAGAAAATTAATCTCAAGAAAACAAACCTAGGAAGAAAAATCATAGAAAATGAACTCCTAGATCAAAATATATTAGCATCAAAGAAAAAAGGTTTGGTAGCCACCAAACTACCAAACCTAAAAAATGCAAAAAAATAACTTTAGGTTATATAAAAGAAATAAATTTCTTAGACTAGGCTAGGAAAATTAATTCAGATATGAGAAACCAAAGCCAAATTTAACGAACAAATAGTCGATTGTATCTTAATCCCATGTCCTGGAGACAATGGTGATATCAAAATTTTAAAAAATCCTCAGTTTTGTATAAAAAATCCTATAGCTAAAGAGAATCCTTAATGACTACTAGATTAGATGATAAAACTACAAACTAAGAAGAGCTCAAACAATTTGAAGAAAATGTTGTTGTGTAAAAATTTATTGAAGGAGGCAGAGAATAGTAACTAGATCTAATACCATGTTAAAATATTGAGACATATGAATAAACATACAACAATATATAACACCATAAGCTTATTAAACTATCCTCCTATAATAATAACATTTTATCAAAGTAAGAAAGGGATAAGAAAAAAAAAGAGTACACTAGTACGTGGTAAATCCCCAGTTTGGGGAAACATCCACAAGAAGGTGATAGTATTCGTTATTATTTATAAATATCGAATATTACACTTGAGAGAACCTCCACAAATGATTTACCCTTTACAAAGATAATACTTTCATATTTGTACGTTTCTCATGGGTCTCTCTTACCTTTATTATATACAAAAATATATGAAGCAATTACATCCTAATAATATAAGTGGGATAAATACAATTTCACCTCTTTATATAATAAATGATAATAAGGGTATTTCACTCCATGATGAATGTGGAATATTTTTTTATAAAAGATTGCATCTTCTTCCAACATTACACTAGACATTATTACCTTCCAAAGGGACACATTCCAACATAGAATCCCAAAAAAGTCTAAGTTGAACATAGGCACCCCGCAAGACTACTTTAGCCCTTTACTCATCATTGAATGGAAGTGAGAAATTGTATCCATAGACTTCATTACCAAATCAAAATATTCAAGCAACATAATTCCACTATGGTGGTCATAGAAAAAATCACTAAAGTTGCTCATTTCATTTTAATGAAGTCAACCCACATAAAACCAACATTGCAGAGACATTCATGAGGGAAATTTTGAGACTTCATGGGTACCTAAAGTAGCCATTTCCAATACGGATTCCAAATTCACTTCCAGTTTCTATCAAGGATTTTTAAAAGAGTTTGGAACTAGCTTTAACTTTAGTACAACACACCACCCAACATTAGATGGAAAAATCGAAAGATCCAACCACATGATCAAGGATATGCTCAGGATATATGTAATGGAAAAATCATCAAAATGAGAAAAGTATTTGCATCTAGTAGAAAGTGAATATAAAAATGGATACCAACCATCCTTGAAGATTAGCCTGCTTAAGGCTCTGTATTGTTGAAAATGCAACATACCTATAAGTTGGGGCAACCTAGTAAATAGAGCCATTGTTGGGCCATAACTACTCAAGGAAATGGAGGAATTAAATAAAACTTGAAGTTCATACAAGGTAGGTAAGGAAGTTATGCTAATAATAGTAAGATAAAATAGGGAAATCCAAAATGGGTCATATGTATTGTTAAAAGTGAAAGCCAAAAGGAACTCAATAAAATTAGGAAGTTGTTCAAAGCTATTAGCTCATTTTTTTTGGTCATTTGAAATCCTAGAAAGGATTCCCCTAATTGCATATTGACTTGCATTACCTACATCAATGCATATTCATGATGCATTTCATGTTTCCTCACCTCAAAAGTATGTTCTTGATTTAACCATGTGATTGATAGGACTATGATTTAAGTGTATCTTGAAGAGGATTTTTAGGTAGATCGAGTGCCCATTGTAGATAGGAAAGTCAAGGAAATGTGAAATAAGGCCAAAGGGTTGGTAAAATTATAATGAATCAATTACAACTATGAATACATTATATGGGAGCTAGAGGAAAAAATGCAAACATGAACATATAAGCCCTTATGGGAATAATCGTTCCTCAATAATTACACGGGAAATAAACCAACACATTTAACATATGCATGATATTCAAAAGTACAAGGGTTTAACTAAACACTTATTTTACGAAATAAGTCTGACAAATGTTCCATTTAATTTTGATTCTCTCTCTTCCAGGTTTTTCAAGAGAGTGTGTATGGTTCCCAACCATTCCTTTTTCAGCCAAATTTATTGTGCAAACAATTCATTAAAGAACCTAATCTGGCATTAATATCAACTAGGTATCCTCAAGTAAATCTCCTTCTTAAAATCTAGAATCTATGTCCCAATTTCTCAATGATTTTTAATTTAACAAAATAGAGACAATATTTATAATAAGAGGGAATTCACTAGGGTTGTCCTAAACCCCTCCCCCTTTGAGGGACATCATCCTCTGTGTTCTATAAACAAACATAAAACAAAAAAGAATTTAAGAAAAAAAACCAAATTATTTGGAGCTTTATATACACAGCTATGTACAACATTTACAATTAGTTTTCTCGTACACAATTTCTTACCCAACAACTCAATGGATATAAAAGCCATTAAATCAACCATCTCTTGGTGGCTCTTTTCTAGATTTTTGGTGCTTCTATTGTGCACTATGATATCTTTAAATTGTTGTTGTTCCTCTTTCTAGCCAACTTCATTCACCCGATCAGGGTAGTCCCATGCCATGCATGCATCATAGTATACAATCTCTCATGAGATTCATCGTAGAGAAAAATGTAGTGAAATCAAAATGTACCCTCATGAATAGAATTGTAATCAAGACAATCCCTGGAATATGAATGAGAAACATTATCAGACATTATTTCATAAGAATTAGCCTTGATAATGGCCTATCAATCACAACGACATTTCACACAATTATTTATTCATTAGAATGCTCATGAACTTAGCACATGCTTACATATGTTAATGAATTCAAGGTTGAGAGAACCTCCTATAACCATGCAAGACATGAATGGTATTGGGATCAATGGCCCCAATTTTGCCAAGGAGTTGGTTACCAATTCATTTATCCATACTTGTTGCAAACCCTACTATTATGATTTTTCTCAACCAATGTCTCTCATGCGAGAAAACATCTTTGTTCCTTCACGGAATCACAATACGAGGATGCATTTTTTTTGCGTATACATATCAGTCATGTGATTTCAAAGGTTAGGAAACCTACATTTTTATGTCATTCCCATGGTTGCTCTGTCACTGTCCATTTATTCCTTTGGATTGAACCAAATTACTTGGTTTTCATACTCTTCCTTCCTTCCTTCTACTTCACTTTATTCATGCACTAGCTTCATTCAAGTCTTCTTTCCTTGTTGGATTTCACTCAAATATTTCTCAGAACTCCATTACTTTCTCCAACATCCAACATTTTTTCCTAAGACCCAATACATAGAAAGAAAAAATAAAAATAAATGAAATTTTCATAACAAATCATAGCAACAATACAAACATAAGAAAGATAGCATGACCATGCGCAAGTCAATAGCGAAAATAATAGGCCTAATATGAGCACAAGTCAACAGGTAAAATAATAAATCAAGTATAAAACGAGTATGGAAACATAAAATGCATAAAAATATTCAGCAATTACAACCATTCAATCCCCATGATTCTGGTGTTTCTCAATGCTTCATGAGTAAGTATCAACTTGAGCCCTCTCTACGATTTCATTTAGTCTCTTTACTACAACCAACTACAATAATTTAATTCAACCTCAACACAAATTATTTACAATTTAATCACATTGCTTCAAACAACAACATGATGGTTATATTGCCAAATCTAACCAACCCTCTCGATAGTTGAGTCCAAGGGACCATCTTGTCTATCTTCCATAGATGTGTAGGTTTTGGGCACATTCAGAGCCATATCCCGAACTATCTCAACTTCATCAATGTTGTACATCCTTGAGCCAATATTCTTGTGTTATGGACAATCCTTTCTTAGGTGTTTCGCTCCACAAGTCAAGCACTTAAAGGGTCCTCTTCTGTAACCTTTAGCCCTTTCTTCTGCATACTGAGAAGATCAATCTCTATTAGCAACATTGAACCTATGTTTATTTTCACCTCTATTGGCAGTGAAGCTTCTTTCCTTATCCCTAGGCTACTAACCATAAATTCCTTTCATTTTTCCTCTAATTTCGAAACTTCCTTTCACCTTCAATTCATCCTTAAGCTCTGGAATGTGCCTAGATTTCTCGTAGCAATGTTTTAGCTTTCTAACTATGTCCTCCAAGGTTTGTTGCTCATTACATTCAATTCGGTCCTTGAAGGATTGTGGTATCCCATTGATGAACCTTTGAATTTTTTCCTCTTCCTCCTTGAGGTAAGGCACATACCGTAGTATCTCTAGGAATTTAGTAATATACTCTTCATGAGAAATATACCCCATTTTGAGTTCATATAACTCCTTGGCTTTGTTATGAAAATACCTTTCGAACATGTATTTTTCTCTAAAGAATTCCTCAAGTTATTTCTATGGCAACTCCTCTTCTTTTATGACTTTCACATTCTTTAAATATTCCCACTAGATGTCAGCCTTTCCTTTCAAGCCGAAGGTAGCCACCTTTGTTTTCATATTCTTGGAGTAGTCATGAACTCTGAAGAAATTTCTAATCCCAAGCAACCATGCTTCCCAAAGTTTTAATTAATAAACCCTGAAGCCTTCACCTGTCTGGCTGCCATGTGGCATCCACATGACCCCCATGGTGTGCTTATGTGGCATTCTTCCCCACTTCCATGTCATGGCACTAATCACAACAATAATCACCACCTTGTCAACCAACAACAAATATCTAATGTGGACCCACCCACCTATTAATCCAACAAGTGAGATTTATTCATAATATTAATTTAAATGAGGGCCTACCCTAATCAATTCGACGACAAGAATGAGCCCAATAGATCAATGGATGATATGAATTGCAAAACCCCCCCTCTGCCACGTCACGAGGGGGGTCCATGTTCATGCATTTGGTCTCCAAACCTAGTGGTCCTCCATTTTGTGACATCAACCTCACAGATCTATCAACAGAGGTTCAATGTGGATCCCCCCTCCTCCCCTCCTTATTGAAATTAGAGGGGATTTGCGTCAGACCCTGGACCATCCAATTACCACCCCTTCATGACTGTTGATCATTTCCAACACCCAAGGTTCCATCCCCTAGTACTAGAAGTTGGCCATATGGCTTTCAACTCATGGCTCTTAGCTCAAGTCTCAATGGTTCCAACCTTCACTACAGGTTTCCACTCTACTTGGCTTGGTCTAATGTGGAAATTCCATATGAACCTCAACTTTGTGCCCCCAAGACTTAAATCTACACCCAGTGCGCCTTAGTCCTAATGTTAAGACTTATGCCCCGCCATGTGCACAAGAGATAATCCCAACTTCAATTCACCAATGAGAGGGTTGGATTTGGCCTCTTCACAAGGAACCACCATCATTCCAATATCCTCGCCTCTCAACCATGATTGGCCGACCAGCATCTAGGCCCTGACCACCCGACTTGCAACTGGACCCCGACAAGTAGTCAGGTCGCTCAATACTTAGGTCAAAAAACATTTGTGAATCTTCCCACTCGACCGACTTTCCAACCCCAAAACTATGGGTCCTTATGACAAGCCCCAATCAATAGTCAAGATGCTCGGTACTCAAGCCGAAAAACATTTGTGAATAGACCTACTCAGCCGACTAGTTGACCCCCGACCAATTAGCCCTCACAGTAAGCCTTCAGCTTGCATTGTGGGAATTTTACACTTCGAAAATTTTCATGATTTCTCTTAGCTTTCACCCAGGCCTTAACTTGCACATACTTGACCAACCGATAGTATAGATGTGTGTGTGTGTGTGTGTGTGTGTGTGTGTGTGTGTGTGTGTGTTACATGTTATCACTTTTAAGCTTTACAAATTTTAAACTAAAGCATGATAATCAATTCATTTCAATCAGACAATCAATATAATATAATAGAGATTATCCATCTCCCATGCTTAGGCCAATTAAACCATTATTTAGGCTTGAGATGAATAGATATACAACCTCGTACCTTAGGAAGAGTTGGGGAAACCATCAACACTTATTTATACAAAGAATCATATCCATTTTGGATTTAACAACACATTAACCAACATGCATTAGTCAATTCAAGGATGCACATGCAAACATGAATATATCAGCCCTTATGGGAACAACCATTCCTCAACAATTACACAGGAAATAAACCAACATATTTAACATATGTGTAACCCTCTCCTCCCACATTTACCCAAGATAATCATCCTACTGGGGTAAACATGTGACGAAGAGTTACTATGATGTTATTCAACTTCCCAAGTATAGATAAGGAACTGGAATCAAGGAACCAAAACCAAACTGGCCTTCCTCAGGAGCTACAAGGCCCCCAAGGGCTAACCAACAACTCCAAGTGCCCAAGCCCTGAGTTAAATTTCTTTATAACTGAACTAAACACTAGTCGCTCCCATGAAAAGCCCTCCATGCAACTGTAACCCTCTAGTGGCTTCCACAACAAGGCATCTACGTGACTGCATACTTTTTCACCCATTTTTTTGCCAGCAGACTGCGAGATTTAAGCCATTTTTTCAGGCTAGTCTCCAAACCACTGCCCAAAATTTCATAAAACTCTCAAGAATGATAAATGACACAGGGAAAAATCCTTTCACACAAAAACTCATGAACATGTAATGTACAAGTCATAAATACGCATCTGAACATAGGGGTCTCATACTTATCTGAGAATCGTCAATAAGGTATGATGCCTTCTCACCATAACTGCAATATCATCTATTAGGTCATTCATTCATTAACATTTCATTTACTAATCAAAACATCATGAGAGCCATAACTCAAGCTTGTCATAAAACCATGCTTATAACCAACACATAAATATAATAATAACAATGACAGAACAACCATCAAATACACATAATAACAAATACATTTACTCATGAAATACAAGGGAAAGGAGCTCTTATTAACATATGAAAAATCAAACCAAGTTAGGGCTTCCTAGGCCCAAACCCTCATCTATACAACCAATATTTACCACAATCCCACCATTATTGGCCAAGGATTCCTAACCCAAACAATAAACATACACTACTAGGATTTACCACAACCCACCATTACCAATCTAGGGATCACTAGGCCCTAAATGAGTATGGATTCCTCCAAATATCTACACCTAAACCATGAGGAATTTTCTTGTCTCCACCCTCAGGATTTACCACATATCCCACCTTTATCAGTCCAGGGATTTCTAGGCCTTTGGGAATTTTCCTGAAACCACCTGACTCAGTTTTGAAACCATCCAGTAATCCAACTCAACCAAATGAAAGAACCTCGTCACACCATGGCTATCCAGAAATGGCAAGGCATGGATGAAAACCATTATCACACTTGGCAAAACCCATTCCAATCACAACAAGAGAACCAAATGCAGACATGCATATACCATGCACTCCAAAATTAGAAAGGAAATCATACATCCAACTTGATACCTGCAAGTAATCTCGTTGTAGTTGCTTGATTCAACTCTTCCTTGCGTGGTATTTGCTTTCCTTTGCCTTCCTTTGCTTTCCTTTCTCCAATGTTATAGTGCTCCAAGAATGCTTTAAGTCTTCAAGAGTATGAGATAATAGAGAGAGATCCAAACTAAAACTAACAAAAGGTTGTGAATTGATCATCATAAAACTTTTTAGCAATTAGACCTCTATTTTCTTCAATTTCCATTATCTTTCCTTCAATTTCCTCCTCACATGCAACCTGTGACCTTTCACCTTCCTTTTTTCCTAATTTCATTTATTTTCATAGATAAAATGCCAATTAATAGCTCTTTGCCTTTTCAATTCCTTTGTCATTTCCTTTTCCAATTTCCCCTAAGCCATAATAAACCAAATGAACAACCGCTAGGATGTTTTGCCCAACATTCAGCTTGGAATACGTGTCCCATGACCTTGGTATTATTTTTCCTTTATTAACTTTATTACATGGACTTTTAACCTAGGGTTGTTATAGACCCCTCCCCTTTAGGGGTACACCGTCCTCAGTGTTCAATGTCACCTACAACTAGCAAGACCATTGAAGAAAAAAACATACTTCCCATGGAGCTTTATAACTTAGGTCGATGAAGTATTTACAATGAACAACTTGTTGAAAAGAAACACCAACATGAAAAAACATAACAACATGACACCCATACCGCTTATTGAAGATTTATAACATATCTTGTTGCGGTATTTACAGTGAAAACCATACATAAATATGTAAATATACCAAAAATCATTTTCCTTCACCGCCAAATAATGAAGGACACATAGCCCACATTTGATCGATCATATCCCATGTAGCTTCATCGGGCCCAAAGTGCTTCCACTGCACTTTAACCTGCTTGATTGCTCGATTTTGGAGCATGAGCATCTTTCTCTGCAAAATGCACTGAGGTTCTGGCTGGACTTCTCCTTATAGCTCCATCTGCAATGTAGACCAGTCAATGGCATAATCAACACCCTTGACATATCTTTTAAGCAATGAAACATGGAAAACGTCATGGACTTTTACTGTCAGAGGCAGTGCACTTTTGTAGGCCACTGGTGTAATCCTCTCAAGGATCTCGAAAGGCCCACAACACCAAGATGCTAGCTTCACACATGACCCAATCCTCAAGGATCTCTTCTTGGGATTGATGCACAAATACACATGTTCCCCAACCTAAAATTTCTTAAACACACTGTGTTGATCTGCATAACTTTTATGTCTATCTTGTGCTACCTTTAGATTCTTCTTGATAACCTACATTTCATGTTCCATGTTTGCCAACATGTTCGTCCTTATCAATAACCTGTTCACTAGATCACTCCAACTAATAGGAGTACTACAACTCTGCCCATATAGTGCCTCAAACAGACTCATCCTCAATGACTCCTAATACCCATTGTTGTAAGCAAACTCAACCAATGGAAATTATTCTTCCCACTTTCGTTGTTGATGCATAACATACATTCTCAACATATCCTCGAGTTTCCTATTGACCCTCTCTGTTTTTCCATCTATCTGCGGATGATAAGTTGTGTTGAAGGAAAATTTTGTGCCCAACAGTGCAAATAACTCTTTCGAGAACTTGAAAGTGAACTTGGCATGTCTGTCTAATACAATATTATTCGGAACACCATGCAATCTCACTATATCTCTAATGAATGCATGTGCTACATAACTAACTAAATGTGTATACTTCACTAGAATGAAGTGTGCTACCTTTGTCAACCCAACCGCCACAACCATGATGGAATCATGTTGTCTAGGTTTCCTCGGAAAACTTGTGAGGAAATCCATTGGAATGATTTACAATTTCCACTCTGGAATTAGAATCTGTTGTAGTAAACCACTTGAATGCTTACACTTTTCTTTTACCTATTGATAGTCTTAACATCTAGCCACAAACTCTGCCACTTCCTTCTTCAGATTTGTCTACTAGTATAACTTCTTCACCACTGTCAATGTCTTTTGATACCCCGGATGAACTAAATATAGCTTAACATGAAATTCCCTCGAGATAACCTTCTTGAGCTCACTGTTGTCTAAAACATGGATCTTGTTCCTAAACTTTATCAAACCATCTACTGTAAGATGATAGTCCACATATTGATCACTTGTACCCTGTTGTTGTAACATGTGCCTAAGCTCCCTATACCTGTCATCCCATTGTTCTACCTGTAAGATACAATCCTATAAATTTATCCCATAATAACTCGTAGTTTTTATATGATTCACCTGCACTATTCTACTAAGAGTGTATGCAACCATGTTTTCCTTCCCTTTAATGTACCTGATATTGAAGTCAAACTCACTTATCATGGCCAAACATCTAGATTTATTGGCATACAGATTCAGTTTGTCAAATAAGTATCTCAATCCATTGTGATCACTCATCAAGATGAACCACATACCAATAAGATAGTATCTCCACATCTTCAAAGCATGGGTGATCATTGCCAACTCAAGATCATGTGTCACATAGTTCTTCTTCTGCTCATTCAGTTCCCTTGATTCGTAACATACCACCTGTCCCTCCTGCATTAGAACTCCACCAAGTCCTCTTTTACAAGAATCTGTACACACCACAAACTCTTTATTTGAATCTACAATATTTCAAACTAGAGCATTTGTCAACAACTTCTTCAACTTCTCAAAACTTGTTGTACATTCCTCTATCCATTCAAATTTCTTTCTTTTCCTCTGCAATGATGTAATAAGATGGGAAATCTGCAAGAATTTCCTACCGAAACTCCTACAGTAACTTGCTAACCCCATAAATGACCTTACCTCATCCAAATTCCTAAGGGTTGCACATTCCATGATAGCCCTTATCTTTTCTGGATCCACTGTTATGACTTCCTTGGAAACTACATGCCGCAAGTAATATACCTTTGTCTGAAAGAAACTACATTTATTAAGCATAGCATACAATGGATGTTCCTTGAGAAATATCAACACTACTGCTAAGTGTTCAACATTTTCTTCCCCGTTCTTATAATATATCAATATATCATCAATGAATATAATAATGAACTTGTCCAGATAAGGATGCATAATAATATTCATCAAGGACATAAAAGTATCAGGAGCATTAGTCAAACCAAAAGGAAATACAACAAACTCATAATGTCCATACCCGGTTTGGAAATAAGTCTTGTAAATGTCCTCTTCTTTAATGCATACCTAATGGTATCCTCATCTCAGATCAATCTTCGAGAACACTGATGCTCCCTTCAACTGATCAAACAAGTCATCAATCGTTGTTTTGAGGCTTTTGTGATTAGTACTTTGTGTGTAGTTTTCTTTTGGAGTTCTTGTTGATGTAGGCATACCATTTAACTTAAATGCACAATCTCTTACCCAATGATGAACTATATTCTTTGTACCTATAGCCAACTGCACTAAAAAAGTTTATGAATGCATATCTTTCTTCAAACCACACTTATCCACTAGGTCAGGATTAACATAACTATAGTTAGATCCAGGTTCAATCAAAATAGAAACAACTTGAACACGAAGCTTACCATCCATATCGATAATAGATGCTTGGTGGTCTACCTTCCTGTTATCCAATGTTTTATAGATCTGATGAATTCTCTACCCATCATCCCCAACTTCATGTGCCTCCTGAGCATTATTGATCTGAGGCCTACCACCCTAATTCTATGAACAATCTTTCTTAAGATGCTCCTTACCACATGTCCAACACTGCAACTATCTCCTACCATCACCTTTTTTTTGTTGTTCTCTAGGATGAGGTCCATTAAGATTCTTGTAAGGTACAACATTCTCTTTTTTACTTGCATCCTGGGGCCTTGTTCTTTTAAGTTTTCATTTACCTTTAATCTCATATTTCCCTTTCCAACTTTGCTAAGATTGTGTCTTATGCCTTGATTTCTCATAACAATGTTTCAACTTTCCAATGACTTCTTCAAGTAACCGAGGCTCATCATACTCAATTTGATCTCTAAATGCTAATGGAAATCCACTGAAAAATCTTTGAACTTTGTCTTCTCATCCTTAAGATAGGGTACATACCTCAACAATTTCAGGTACTTGGTCGTAGACTCCTCATGTGTCATTGATCCCATCTTTATCTCATAGAATTCCTTGGCTTTATTGTGATAGTACCTTTCTGACAAATACTTCTTCCTGAAAAGTCTCTATAATTCATGCCAACTCAACTCCTATTCCATATTGTATATAACTCGCTTCACATCTTCCCACCAAATGTTTTATTTCCCTTTGAGGTTGAACATAGTTATTATGGCCTTCATATTCTCTATGTAATCATGCATCTCAAAGAACTTCTGCATCCTGAGTAACCATGCCTTTGCATCTTTCGACCTATTTAAATCCCTATTAAATGTAGGTGGATTAGATATTTAAACTCATTTGGAAAATATCCCATGTCAAGGATGATAGAGATGATGACCATGGTACTTGTAGGAACCTGAACTAGAATAGAACTTGTGTCCATCACCTCCCTTATCCAGCATATCCAAGAACCTTCCATCTCTGATCATGTCATCCAGATCTGGCAGGTTCCCACCATGAGACCTATTTCCATATGTCCCATTAGTCATGTCCTCCTTTCCATGATTGATTCTAAGTAGTCCCTGTCTCTCCAAGTCTGACAAACTCTCAAGGATAACGACATTGACCTCTGCTTGTTTCTCTTGTGCCTGAATGATTCTATCATTATTTTCTTTGCAAGTTCTTATTTCTACCTTCAAACTTCTCAAAGAGTCTATTATGTCAGAAGAGTACCCATCACCATGCTACTCATCTTATCTATAGGGATAATATCATGAACTACAATCCACCATATTTCTAGTCATGTTTGATATTCTTCTTCTTCCTGTAAGCATACCATGTCAGCTAAACCAAAATATAAACATAATCAACATACCTCAGTATAGTTCAGGGGAGGATATCTCATTTGCAAGATCAACCAGATTAGCACAATACATGTATAATCATAATCATAACAATATACCAACATCATCTCCATCATTATCTAGTTACCATGCATGACAATACCAACTACATACCATGACCTCATGCATGACAACTATAACCATGAAAATGCATGCATACATCCACATAGACAACAAACATACACACCAAATCATTCAACCAACATGCATTCATGACAACCACATTCTAACGAAAACATCATCAACTTCCACATGACAATGCAACTGTAACAATGACCACCACCATGCATACATAACAACACTTATACAACCTACATGCATGGATGAAAAACACATTTTGTCCATCCAGTCCAAGGGTTGAACCATACTTTGATACCACTTTGTAACCCCCTCCTCCCACATTTACCCAAGCTAACAGGCCTACCAAGGTAAACATGTGACGAAGATTTAATATGATATGATTCAAATTCCCAAGTACAATTAAGGAAGTGGAATCGATAAACCAAAACCAAAATGACTTTCCTCGGGAGCTACAGGACCCCCAAGGGCTAATCAACCACTCCAAGTGCCAAAACCCTGAATCAACTTGTTTTTTAACTGAACTAAACCCCCAATCACTCCCATGACAAGCCCTCCATGCGACTGTAACCCTCCAATCACTCCCATTACAAGGCCTCCATGCAACTGTAGACTTTTTCACCCAGCTCTATGCCTGTGACTGAGAGATTTAAGCCATATTTTCTAGCTAGTCTCCAGACCACTACCCAACACTTCATAAAACTCTCAGGAATGATAAATGGCATAGGTACAAAGCCTTTCACACAAAACTTAGACAATAACTTGACCTAACCAGACCTATCCATGACAAATATTTCATCAAACACATCATGAACATGTAATGTACAAGTCATAAAATACACATTTAATCAGAGGGTTCTCATACTTATCTGAGAATCGTCAAGAAGCTTTGATTCCTTCTCACCATAGTTTTAATATCATCTATTAGGTCATTCATTCATTAACATTTTATTTACTAATCAAAACATGATGAGATCCATAACTCAAGTTTCTCATTAAACCATGCTTATAACCAACATATAACCAGAATAATAACAATGATAGAACAACCATCAAAGTCACATAATAAAAAATACATATACTCATGAAATAAAAGGGAAAGGAGCTCTTATTAACATATGCAAAAACCAACCAATTCAAGTACTTCCATGTACCACCCGACCATAGATTGGGCTAAACCAAATATTTCTTTCAGCCAATCACCCCCATGCCATATTCCAAGCATGAATATGGGACTCACAAAAAACAACCAGGGCTTCCTTATGCTTTACCACAATTCCACCATATATCCGTCAAGGATTCCTAGGACCAAACCCTCATCTATACAACCAATATTTACCACAATCCCACCATTACCGGTCAAGGATTCCTAGACCAAATAATAAACATACACTATTAGGCTTTACCTCAATCCCACCATTATTGGTTCAGGGATCACTAGGCCCTAAACAAGCATGGATGCCTTCAGATCTATCCACCTAAACCGTGAGGAATTTTCTTATCTCCACCCTCAGGCTTTATCGCATATCCCATCTTTACCAATGCAGGGATTTCTAGGCCTTCGGGAATTTTCCTGAGACCACCTGACTCAGTTTCGAAACCATATAATAATCAAACTCAACCAAATAAAAGAACCCCATCACACCATGGTTATCCAAAAATGGTAAGGAAAGGTTGAAAACCACTGTCACACTTGGAAAAACCCATGCCAATGAAAACAAGAGAACCAAATACACACATGCATATTTCATGCATGCCAAAATAAGCAAGGAAAACAAACATGCAACTTGATACCTGCAAGTAATCCTGTTATTGCTATTTGTTCCAACTCTTCCTTGCTTGATCTTTGCTTTCCTTTTCCTTCCTTTGATTTCCTTTCTCTAATGCTAGAGTGCTCCAAGAATGCTCTAAGTTTGGAAGAGTATGAAAGAATAAAGAGACCTCCAAGCTAAAACTAACAAAAGGTTGTGAACTGATCCTCATAAACCTTTTTATCAATGATCCCTCTATTTTCTTCAATTTCCATTATTTTTCCTTCAATTTCCTCCTCACATGCAACTTGTGACCTTTAACCTTCCTTTTCTCCTAATTTCCTTTATTTTCATAAATAAAATGCTAATTACTGCCTCTTTGTCTTTTTAATGTCTTTTTAATGTCTTTGTCATTGCCTTTTCCAATTTCCCCGTATCCATAATAAACCAAATGAACACCCACTAGTATGTTTTGCCCAACATTTAGCTTAGAATACTTGTCCCATGACCTTGGTCTTATTTTTCCTTTATTAACTTTATTACATGTATTTTTAACTCGGGGTTGTTACAATATGCATGAAATTCAAATGTATAAGGGTTTAAGTAAACACTTATCTTATGAAATTGGTCTATAAATTGATATTGGGACTTCAAATCTCCACCCAGCCTGAGACAAGTTGCAGCCAAGCCTTTCTTACAGTTTTCGCCACTAAGCCAAATTCCAAAGCTTGAGGAGGAATGCTTACAGGGGTAAAGTTAACATCTTAGCTGGAGCAGGGTCTTCAAAGGATAAACCAACTCTTACCCCCCAATTGTTGAGGATTCAAATACAATGATCAGGGAACCGCTTCCCTTAGGCCTTCTCAGTAGCTTCTAGTTGTTATATCTTTGAGATTTTATTTTATTCAATATGAATTTAGAGGTCTTTTACAACACAGGGAGTCACAAATCAACACCAAGAGAAGAGTTCCTTTAAACTATGGGAAGGTTCATCAATAGAGAAGCTACCATGGGAGTATGGAGATCACCCTTATAAGTAGTTCTTCAATGAGTATAAGCACCATTGTTCCCAACTATTATAGTAGCTACAACCACCCTCCAAAATTTTTCCTATGCTTTGATTTTGGAGCCTTCCTTCCTATCCATGTGAGCTCATCTTACATTGATCCACATATTCATGATTCGACTAAGACTTATATTTTTTACTTGTCCTTGTTCTTGCTTGTTTTCACACTTATCTCATCTATCTAGGTCACAACCTAACCTCTTGAATTGGTCACTCAGTAGTTCTGGGCTTGCCTCAAGAAACTACGCAATCCTTGAAGTAGACAACCTTGATGATTGGAATTTCATAGTTGAGATTGGCAGTCATCCTTGAGCTCAAAAACTATGCAGTCATGGAAGGCATCCTAGCACTGGGCCCATAAACAATTCAATCCCTCACTGAGCTCAGAAACTGCGTAGTGCACTGAGCCGGAAAGTTGCCTAGTTCCCAAGAATTACACAACCTTTCCAGACAATGTGCATGGCAAGTTTCCCCAGAAAAGTAAGAAAACTAAAAGGAAAAAATCATCCCTAAAAAAGAAGGGAATCCATTATTAGTTTCCCAAAGGTGGCAGATTTCTATTTTTAGAAGTTTCCACCAAGTGTCACTTCCTTGATTTTAGGCATGCACGTCATAAACCCTCATTTACTCAAATCTAGTTAATCGATGCCTCTAGATCTCATTTTCACATTCAAAGTTGGAGCTCTAGAATTCTCGAGGAGATCAAGGAACCTTCAGTGCAGTCATCTTCGCTTTTCTAGGTGAGTTTCAATTTTGTCGTCTTGTGTCGCTTTTTCTCGTTTCGCTTGTGTGAGTGTTGTTTTTCTTATTTCTTTTCATGTTTGTTGGTGTTTCAAGTTATTTTAACATGTAGAAGTGTTGTTCTAAGTTTTCGTTTACCTTTCACGAGTGTCACACCAGTTTTCCTATTTTTGCATTGATGGTCGTCGTTGCGACGACTCTCCTCATATAATTGATTTTCCTTTTATTTAATAATTTTATGCACTTGATCCACATTTAGTGTCAGTCTTTCCAGCCTTCCTCCAGTGATCAAATATGCTCTTACAAAGTGGTCTCAGAGTTTCCAGGTCAAATTTTGTAATTTCAGTGAGTCTTCAAGCAAAATTTGGTCACTAGGCATTAGGTCTAGGGTTTGCCCAAATGTCACTCCATGTCATCATTCAGCTGAGCCTATCATCATTCCGAGGGTTTTCATTATCATGTCAGTGTCGAATGAGTCATTTTACACCTTGTCCATGCTTCAGTTACGCCTAGGCAAGCTCATTTCCCTCTCCTAGGGTTTTGAAGGCAATTTCTTTTGGATGGTCAAATCACCGGCAAAACTTGTTTCCTGATGTTCATACACCTTCCCCTATCCTTAAAGTACCTTATCAAACACTTCCCATCCCTTAGATCCACCAAATTCTTCATTTTTGCACAAACCCTAGTTTCTAGCTACAACTTGGCAATTTTCTAGGTTGGGCCTGTGTTTTGCCCTTTTGGACCCCTTCCCCTCGCTCAATATCTATGATTCCACTTTACCCTGCTTCCTAACATCCCTCCCCACTCCCAAAAATTTCCCCAAGAATTTAGAAGCCCCCTATCCCCTTCATTTCGCTTCATTTCGACAAAATCCCTTGTTTCACACATCGGGACAAGTTGCACTCAAATGATGTTTCAGAGCAATGAAAGATGAATTTTGGAAATCTGAGAGAGGTTTTTGTCCACAACATGCCAAAGAAGAAAACCCTCCTTCACTTTTTGCACAGGTGTCTTGGTTTTAGAGAAATTCCAAAATTACAATCGTTGGATCCAAGGAGTTTGGCCAAGGCACAAAAACGGAAAAAGAAGACCAACCCGCTCCGTATCTTGGCAGACGCCTCTCTCACTCACCATGATACTCATTAGAATCCTCCTAGCAGCAAATCCAAGAAATTTTGAGAGTTTTAAAGCATTTTTGGCATTTTTGGGAATTTTACAGGTTTTGGCCATTTGACTGGTCTCACCCCGCGCGCGACCATACATGGGGGCAACTCAGAACGGGGAAAACTTTGCATTTTTGGAATTTTCATGCAAAAATACACTTGCCTATGGATGGGTTTCAGATTTTATGGAGATTTGGGCTTCCAAAAGCTCAAAATACATGCAAATTTTGACTTTCTGCCCCTATTTTGAGTTGCAGAAAGCTGTCTTGGGATAAATGACTTTTTAGGGGTCAAATCAACGGCAAATTCAAAAATTCAAGTGGGGTTGGAAAGTAGACTCGCAGACCTTTCCAACGCGCTATCTTTCACTTGATTTCAACACCGGGAAGGCCCTCAAACAGAGCTCCAAAGGGGCGCGACCAGTCAGGCAGTTTTTTGCCAGATTGCACTGTACAGCCCAGAAAACGCAGATTTGACTCAGTTTGACTTTTTGGGGTGGAAGATGATTATCTTTGATGTAATTATTGTAACTCTAAGACACTTTTACTCTCCTTCATCACTTCTAGAAGATTCTTTGATGTAAATGGTAAATATTTAATGCATGGATAGGTTCCCTAAGTTTTAGAGGCAAGTTGTTTTGACTGCCTATTATCTAGTGCTCAGTTTAGAATTAGTTGAAACAGCTCCTAGGAAGTTGAGCTCGACCCCTAGAGGTGGGGAAAGGAGTTAGATCATATATATTATGCCTTCTCTTGCTCATTTTCAAGGTTGGACTCTTGAGGGAGAAGCTCCTATTGTATATTTTACTTGTATCTCTGCAATTTGAGGAAAAGGAAGACCAGGGTTTTGCAGACATCATTGGGATTCTTGTGGACTTTTGTGTTGATGGTGTGTTCTCGTATTGTAATTGTAAGTGTGTTTATGTGTTCCATCTCTTTCTTTACTGCAGCTTATTGAACAAATGAAGTGATAAAGTTTGAATTCATGCTTGCCATGCTCAGCTTTCAAATTTGTTTAATGTTTATGTTTTCCACTGTCTAGAGAGGATTCAAAGTCATTGTTTGCCCTCTTTAGCTTCTCTTTTTTCTTCCTTGATCATCCATCTCAACTAAAGGCATCAGCACAAACTCCTACCTTGCCCCAAAGACCCACCTACAAAACCTGAGCTCAATCCCCGCACCCTGAATTGCACTCCCTCTAATTGCCACCAAAAACCCCAAAAAACTTTAAATCAACCCTCCTTATCAGTTTACTAGCCTAATATCAGTGTTCCTAATTGGGTCAGCTCATCCTATTGAAAGATCAACCGAGTTTGACCGAAGAGAGCCTTCTCATACCCCGTAGGGCTAGCTACGAGGTGAAATGGTTTGATGTTGCCGTGAAGGTTTACCTTCCTCAGCCTAGGGTGAAATCTCAAGCGCTAACACAACCACCCTCCAAAATTTTTCCTATGCTTTGATTTTGGAGCCTTCCTTCCTATCCATGTGAGCTCATCTTACATTGATCCACATACTCATGATTCGACTAAGACTTATATTTTTTACTTGTCCTTGTTCTTGCTTGTTTTCACACTTATCTCATCTATCTAGGTCACAACCTAACCTCTTGAATTGGTCACTCAGTAGTTCTGGGCTTGCCTCAAGAAACTACGCAATCCTTGAAGTAGACAACCTTGATGATTGGAATTTCATAGTTGAGATTGGCAGTCATCCTTGAGCTCAGAAACTATGCAGTCATGGAAGGCATCCTAGCACTGGGCCCATAAACAATGCAATCCCTCACTGAGCTCAGAAACTGCGTAGTGCACTGAGCCGGAAAGTTGCCTAGTTCCCAAGAATTACACAACCTTTCCAGACAATGTGCATGGCAAGTTTCCCCGGAAAAGTAAGAAAACTAAAGGGAAAAAATCATCCCTAAAAAAGAAGGGAATCCATTATTAGTTTCCCAAAGGTGGCAGATTTCTAGTTTTAGAAGTTTCCACCAAGTGTCACTTTTCCTTGATTTTAGGCATGCACATCATAAACCCTCATTTACTCAAATCTAGTTAATCGATGCCTCTAGATCCCATTTTCACATTCAAAGTTGGAGCTCTAGAATTCTCGAGGAGATCAAGGAACCTTCAGTGCAGTCATCTTCGCTTTTCTAGGTGAGTTTCAATTTTGTCGTCTTGTGCCGCTTTTTTTGTCGCTTTTTCTCGTTTCGCTTGTGTGAGTGTTGTTTTTCTTATTTCTTTTCATGTTTGTTGGTGTTTCAAGTTATTTTAACATGTAGAAGTGTTGTTCTAAGTTTTCGTTTACCTTTCACGAGTGTCACATCAGTTTTCCTATTTTTGCATTGATGGTCGTCGTTGCGACGACTCTCCTCATATAATTGATTTTCCTTCTATTTAATCATTTTATGCACTTGATCCACATTTAGTGTCAGCCTTTCCAGCCTTCCTCCAGTGATCAAATATGCTCTTACAAAGTGGTCTCAGAGTTTCCAGGTCAAATTTTGTCATTTCAGTGAGTCTTCAAGCAAAATTTCGTCACTAGGCATTAGGTCTAGGGTTTGCCCAAATGTCAGTCCATGTCATCATTCAGCTGAGCCTATCATCATTCAGAGGGTTTTCATTATCATGTCAGTGTTGAATGAGTCATTTTACACCTTGTCCATGCTTCAGTTACGCCTAGGCAAGCTCATTTCCCTCTCCTAGGGTTTTGAAGGCAATTTCTCTTGGATGGTCAAATCACCGGCAAAACTTGTTTCCTGATGTTCATACACCTTCCCCTATCCTTAAAGTACCTTATCAAACACTTCCCATCCCTTAGATCCGCCAAATTCCTCATTTTTGCACAAACCCTAGTTTCTAGCTACAACCTGGCAATTTTCTAGGTTGGGCCTATATTTTTCCCTTTTGGACCCCTTCCCCTCGCTCAATCTCTGCGATTCCACTTTCCCCTGCTTCCTAACATCCCTCCCCACTCCCAAAAATTTCCCCAAGAATTTATAAGCCCCATATCCCCTTCATTTCGCTTCATTTCGACAAAATCCCTTGTTTCACACATCGGGACAAGTTGCACTCAAATGATGTTTCAGAGCAATGAAAGATGAATTTTGGAAATCTGAGAGAGGTTTTTGTCCAAAACATGCCAAATAAGAAAAACCTCCTTCACTTTTTGCACAGGTGTCTTGGTTTTAGAGAAATGCCAAAATTACAATCGTCGGATCCAAGGAGTTTGGCCAAGGCACAAAAACGGAAAAAGAAGACCAACCCGCTCCGTATCTTGGCTGAGGCCTCTCTCACTCACCATGATACTCATTAGCATCCTCCTAGCAGCAAACCCAATAAATTTTGAGAGTTTTGAAGCATTTTTGGCATTTTTGGGAATTTTACAGGTTTTGGCCATTTGACTGGTCTCACCCCGCGCGCGACCATACATGGGGGCAACTTAGAACGGGGAAAACTTTGCATTTTTGGAATTGTCATGCAAAAATACACTTGCCTATGGATGGGTTTCAGATTTTATGGAGATTTGGGCTTCATGCAAAAATACACTTGCCTTGAAGGTTTACCTTCCTCAGCCTAGGCTGAAATCTCAAGCGCTAACATAGTGACGACCATACTGGGGAGAACAAATTGTTTGTGGGTTGATGTGTTTGTTTCATAAGTCTTAGACGGAGCCTGAAGTTATGCCAGGTAGCCTTCGAAAACGCTCTTGTTTTACATCAGCGCAAGTAGATAAACGCTGCTTCAGTCCATCTCCGTGAGCTTGTGAATACAACACTTCATTTGCATTTTACCCCAGTACATGTATCAAGTTCAGATCTGATTATTGATAGTGGACAACGATCAGACACTTGACAGGCTGAAATCATTCACTTGGCGACTCTAAATCAGTTTTGAGATCAGATCCAAAGACTCCACTGGAGGATGATCCCGACCAGCAGAAACATGAAAGGACAACATGGACATATCAGGTATTCAAGTTGGAATTTTATCCAAGACATTTTGTTCTTTGTCATAAATTATTTCTTCTCTTTTCCCAAGAATGTCAAGAAGTCTTTGCAAAGTATACTATGCTTGAGAAGAGATCCTCAGCCTGCAGTTGATTCTTTCCCTTTGAAGATTGTGAATACCAAAGATTTGCATGCTTTTAAGCTTGATCAAGATCCTTTTTCTGAATTTTGTGATGAACCTCAAGCGACCAAGTCTGATTCTATACCTGTTGTACATACCCCTACATCTTGTAAAATTCCAGATCGGTATAAACCTCTTGTTTTACCTTCTGTTCTTCATGCTTTTCCCAAAAACTATGATCTATACTTGCCGATGTTTGATGGTGAATGAAAGAATGTCAACGCTGAGCAACATGTCCAGAATTTTGAGAATTTTCTAGATCTTTTTGAAGTTGATGAAGAAGATGTTAGTATAAGGCTTTTTGCTCTTTCTTTGCAAGCCAAAGTGAAGAGTTGGTTCAAAGCCCTGCCTGATGCAAGCATCTCAGATTTCCAGCAGTTCGTCAAAGTTTTTCTCGATAGGTGGATGATCGGGCAGAACCTTTTCTTGATTGTAGAAGAGTATAACCAGCTGAAAAGATTGCCAGGGGAGACAGTACAACAGTTTTCAGCCAGATTTAACCAAGTTTATTATTCAATGCCAGTTGATATAAGACCTTCTCCTAGATCTGCTCTCTTGCACTATCCGGGTGCCTTTGATCCGGAGATGGAGTTTCAGCTGAGAGAAAAGAATATTGCAACACTTCACGAGATGCAAAACAGTGCAGTAAATGTAGAGGCGCATCTGCTGATCCGAAGGGCAAGGATGAAGGAAGAAGAGATGAAAAACATAGATCCGACCGAATCAACATCTCTAGAGGTGAAGCTTGACATTTTGGTAAGTGCAGTAGAAAAGATGAAGGACAAGATCAACACAAGAAATGCTTATGATGTTCAAACCCATGGCTCGCTGATTGAAGAAGAACAAGTTGCTGATCCAAAACATTTTGTTTCTTACCCTAGTTGTCATAGATCTGATAATGATTGTTTTGTAGATCACCTTGGAGAAGAGAGATCTATTGATATGACATGCATGCTTGATGATGTGTTTTATAGTGATGATTTGCCTCGTTTTGATGAGTATGATGATGATTATGTTCTCCAAACAAAAGCTAATCTTACAGACGAATCAGCAGCTAGTTTGTGGGAGGAAAAAGTTCATTTTCAGCAGTTTGAATACAATGTTCATCCATCACATATCAGCTATGACAGTGACGAGGAAAGTGCAACAAATTTTGAAGTAAGTGGCGGATCTTTGCCTTTTTTTTTTTATTCATGTCAGTTCATTAGAGACAACTTCCATGAAATTAGGAATCAGCTGTCAACAAGTCTTCATCTAGACCATCTTGAAGGCAATAAAAACCTTGTTCCAGACTTCTCATATTCAGATTTGCAGCCCCCAAATGCCATTGGTTGTCAAGTTGCAGATGAAAGCATGGAAGCTGACATATTTGATCAAATGAAACAAGAAGGTTCCCTACCTTTCTGTTTTGAAACATTTCAGTATTTGAAGGGAAATTTGCATAGTCCATCTTCAGTGAAGAATGAGCAGCATGTAGGCAATCATGTAATCACATTGGAACCAATAGAAAATGGGTTGCAGCAGTCTTTTCAAGCTTTTCATGATCCAATAGCTGATGTTTTGGATGAGGTTTGCAGTCAAAGTCTTTCTCCATTGACTACATGTGAGCTTGAAACATGTGCTGATATGAATTTGATCCGGCAGCCGGTTTCTTTGTCATTTTCAGCAGAGGTCTCGTCACAAGGCTCAGATCAAAGTTTGCATTCATGGTATGAGGAAAAGAGAAGTAATCCATTCGATGAGCTAAGTTCCAGTGTGCTTGAATTTCAAGATCCTTATGCAGTGTTTTTGGAGGTGGATAGAGAATTCATATCTTTCAACGGATCTGTTTCTAAGTTGTCATGGGAGTTGCCTTTCAGTAGTTCTCTCTGGCTATTCATAAGCGAGAACTTGTGGAGAATTCGAACAGCAGATGAGATACTTACTTGGTTGCATTGGTTGTTTCATTTCACTTGATCAGGTGATGAATGAAACTGTTAGAGTAGGTTGTGATGAATAAGCTCCACTTTGAGCAACATTTGTCAGTTAGTCGATTGTGTTTAAGTATTGAGTCAGTTTTTAGTTGAGTCATGAGTCCTTTGTTAGTCCATTTTCAGTGTTGTTATTAAGTTAGTTTGAGTCGGTTTTCAGTCATGCATTTCAGCTTGAGTTTATGACTCCATTGCCCAATGATTGAAAAGCATTGGTCTGCTCTCCCAGAGGTCTAAGGTTCTTGGCACCTCCAAGGAGCTACCATCCCCATTGGAGCCAATGTTAGTGTCAGTCTTTCCATCCTTCCTCCAGTGATCAAATATGCTCTTACAAAGTGGTCTCAGAGTTTCTAGGTCAAATTTTGTCATTTCAGTGAGTCTTCAAGCAAAATTTGGTCACTAGGCATTAGGTCTAGGGTTTTCCCAAATGTCAGTCCATGTCATCATTCAGCTGAGCCTATCATCATTCAGAGGGTTGTCATTATCATGTCAGTGTCGAATGAGTCATTTTACACCTTGTCCATGCTTCAGTTACGCCTAGGCAAGCTCATTTCCCTCTCCTAGGGTTTTGAAGGCAATTTCTTTTGGATGGTCAAATCACCGGAGAAACTTGTTTCCTGATGTTCATACACCTTCCCCTATCCTTAAAGTACCTTATCAAACACTTCCCATCCCTTAGATCCGCCAAATTCCTCATTTTTGCACAAACCCTAGTTTCTAGCTACAACCTGGCAATTTTCTAGGTTGGGCCTGTGTTTTGCCCTTTTTGACCCCTTCCCCTCGCTCAATATCTGCGATTCCACTTTCCCCTGCTTCCTAACATCCCTCCCCACTCCCAAAAATTTCCCCAAGAATTTAAAAGCCCCCTATCCCCTTCATTTCGCTTCATTTCGACAAAATCCCTTGTTTCACACATCGGGACAAGTTGCACTCAAATGATGTTTCAGAGCAATGAAAGATGAATTTTGGAAATCTGAGAGAGGTTTTTGTCCACAACATGCCAAATAAGAAAACCCTCCTTCACTTTTTGCACAGGTGTCTTGGTTTTAGAGAAATGCCAAAATTACAATCGCTGGATCCAAGGAGTTTGGCCAAGGCACAAAAACGGAAAAAGAAGACCAACCCGCTCCGTATCTTGGCTGAGGCCTCTCTCACTCACCATGATACTCATTAGAATCCTCCTAGCAGCAAATCCAAGAAATTTTGAGAGTTTTGAAGCATTTTTGGCATTTTTGGGAATTTTACAGGTTTTGGCCATTTGACTGGTCTCACCCCGCGCGCGACCATACATGGGGGCAACTCAGAACGGGGAAAACTTTGCTTTTTTGGAATTTTCATGCAAAAATACACTTTCCTATGGATGGGTTTCAGATTTTATGGAGATTTGGGCTTCCAAAAACTCAAAATACATGCAAATTTTGACTTTCTGCCCCTATTTTGAGTTGCAGAAAGCTGTCTTGGGATAAATGACTTTTGAGGGGTCAAATCAACTCCCAATTCAAAAATTCCAGTAGGGTTGGAAATTAGACTCGCAGACCTTTCCAACGAGCTATCTTGCACCTGATTTCGACACCGGGAAGGCCCTCAAACAGAGCTCCAAAGGGGCGCGACCAGTCAGGCAGTTTTTTGCCAGATTGCACTGTACAGCCCAGAAAACGCAGATTTGACTCAGTTTGACTTTTTGGGGTGGAAGATGATTATCTTTGATGTAATTATTGTAACTCTAAGACACTTTTACTCTCCTTCATCACTTCTAGAAGATTCTTTGATGTAAATGGTAAATATTTAATGCATGGATAGGTTCCCTAAGTTTTAGAGGCAAGTTGTTTTGACTGCCTATTATCTAGTGCTCAGTTTAGAATTAGTTGAAACAGCTCCTAGGAAGCTGAGCTCGACCCCTCGAGGTGGGGAAAGGAGTTAGATCATCTATATTATGCTTTCTCTTTCTCATTTTCATGGTTGGACTCTTGAGGGAGAAGCTCCTATTGTATATTTTACTTGTATCTCTGCAATTTGAGGAAAAGGAAGACCAGGGTTTTGCAGACATCATTGGGATTCTTGTGGACTTTTGTGTTGATGGTGTGTTCTCGTATTGTAATTGTAAGTGTGTTTATGTGTTCCATCTCTTTCTTTATTGCAGCTTATTGAACAAATGAAGTGATAAAGTTTGAATTCATGCTTGCCATGCTCAGCTTTCAAATTTGTTTAATGTTTATGTTTTCCACCGTCTAGAGAGGATTCAAAGTCATTGTTTGCCCTCTTTAGCTTCTCTTTTTTCTTCCTTGATCATCCATCTCAGCTAAAGGCATCAACACAAACTCCTACCTTGCCCCAAAGACCCACCTGCAAAACCTGAGCTCAATCCCCGCACCCTGAATTGCACTCCCTCCAATTGCCACCAAAAACCCCAAAAAACTTTAAATCAACCCTCCTTATCAGTTTACTAGCCTAATATCAGTGTTCCTAATTGGGTCAGCTCATCCTATTGAAAGACCAACTGAATTTGACTGGAGAGAGCCTTCTCATACCCCGTAGGGCTAGCTACGAGGTGAAATTGTTTGATGTTGCCTTGAAGGTTTACCTTCCTCAGCCTAGGGTGAAATCTCAAGCGATAACACAACCACCCTCCAAAATTTTTCCTATGCTTTGATTTTGGAGCCTTCCTTCCTATCCATGTGAGCTCATCTTACATTGATCCACATATTCATGATTCGACTAAGACTTATATTTTTTACTTGTCCTTGTTCTTGCTTGTTTTCACACTTATCTCATCTATCTAGGTCACAACCTAACCTCTTGAATTGGTCACTCAGTAGTTCTGGGCTTGCCTCAAGAAACTACGCAATCCTTGAAGTAGACAACCTTGATGATTGGAATTTCATAGTTGAGATTGGCAGTCATCCTTGAGCTCAGAAACTATGCAGTCATGGAAGGCATCCTAGCACTGGGCCCATAAACAATGCAATCCCTCACTGAGCTCAGAAACTGCGTAGTGCACTAAGCCGGAAAGTTGCCTAGTTCCCAAGAATTACACAACCTTTCCAGACAATGTGCATGGCAAGTTTCCCCGGAAAAGTAAGAAAACTAAAAGGAAAAAATCATCCCTAAAAAAGAAGGGAATCCATTATTAGTTTCCCAAAGGTGGCAGATTTCTATTTTTAGAAGTTTCCACCAAGTGTCACTTTTCCTTGATTTTAGGCATGCACATCATAAACCCTCATTTACTCAAATCTAGTTAATCGATGCCTCTAGATCCCATTTTCACATTCAAAGTTGGAGCTCTAGAATTCTTGAGGAGATCAATGAACCTTCAGTGCAGTCATCTTCGCTTTTCTAGGTGAGTTTCAATTTTGTCGTCTTGTGCCGCTTTTTTTGTCGCTTTTTCTCGTTTCGCTTGTGTGAGTGTTGTTTTTCTTATTTCTTTTCATGTTTGTTGGTGTTTCAAGTTATTTTAACATGTAGAAGTGTTGTTCTAAGTTTTCGTTTACCTTTCACGAGTGTCACATCAGTTTTCCTATTTTTGCATTGATGGTCGTCGTTGCGACGACTCTCCTCATATAATTGATTTTCCTTCTATTTAATCATTTTATGCACTTGATCCACATTTATTCATTCATACTTAGTCAGTTTTTCACTCAAGCTCACATCATCATTCACTACTACTCATTTTTCACACTTCCATCGGGCATTGGGCACTGCACAATCCTAAGGCTCAAGCCACAAGCTTGGCCTCTGGAACTATGCAGTGTGTAGTACAAGCTAGCTTCAACTATGAACTGCGCAGTTTCGGGAGTCAAACTATCACCTTTCCCACTAAGATTGCACAATGTGCAATCTCTCCTAGTCTCTACCCAAGATGGGACTGCACATTTCGTAGTCCCAAGCCTCAAGCTTCATCCTTGGCTGCTAGGACTCAACAATGCATAGTTCCCACAGGCAGCCAGTCCCTCTTGCCAATGAAAATTGCACAATCCTTTTCTCTAGTTGCCCGGGTTGCTGTTTGATCATGCTTTGAAGGTAGATTTTCTAAAGCTAATGTTTTCTTTCCATGAGTGTCCTTTTTTTCCCACAGGTACGACACTTGTGAAGAAATTTCTCCCAAAAATCATTATTTCCATGGCACCAAAGAGTGTTGCTTCAAAAGAGACCTCTGAAATCCCTACTGGAGAAGTAATTGAGAAAACATCAGTAGACCTGCCAATATATGTAGACACTCAGTTTTTTATAGAAAATGGGTCAACACTAACATGGCAGTAAGTTAATGAAGCTCTTTTAGCAAAGTTCCTTGAGACATATCTAGAGTACAACTCCAGAAACAACACCAGCATAAAGCAGTAATCTCGTACAGGATAAGGGAAAGAGAAAGGTTTATGATAGTCCAGGGGAAGAACAAAGCTACAAGATGAAAGTGAATCCAATCCTTATGAAATTATCTTTAGCAATAGAAGTGAAGAGGAAGCAAACGATACATAGAGCAGAGCGGAGGAAGAGAGAAAAGCACAACTTCTTGTTGGGAAAAACACTCAAAGGGGGGGGTGAATCACTATTTTTTTTAAATCACTTAAACTTGTCTTTTCTTATTCAGATTTATGTACGCGACTTGTTAGGGTCCTATAATTTATATAATCTCAAGGTGATTAAGTATTTTACCTCAGAAATCTCATATTGTAAATAATATTCCATGTTGTAAATTATTTCCAAAAAAGGCCAAAACCTTGAAAAAATCAAAAAATATCCTTGCAAGTCGAAATGCAGCATTAGATAATAATTAAGTGCGTTTAGATTAAATTAATCACATGATTTAAATGTGATTAAATAAATTGTAATTAGGCCTTGGTACCATAGATTCGATTTTATTGTAAAATTAATCACGGCAAAAGGATATTTGTCGCCTATGGTTAAAAGAGCGGCAATTATCCACTGAGGGATCCTCCTACCTTTCAGATCGACAGTGCACATTCGTTTTCGTCCCCCCCTCTGCATCCTAGCTTTACCGCCTAGGGGGGGTCCGAAAAGGTGGTATTCCCCACTAGGTCCCATGGCTATGTGTCCGCTCCCAAACATTTCAAACCCCCTTCACTAATACTACAATCTGCCTCAAACCCCCTCCAAAAGCAGTATCTACTCCTTGTTGCAAGTCGCCTTCCCGGTTACGTCGCCCCCCACTTCCACTCAACTACCACATATCCTCCACCTAATTACTCCTATGCCAACATCTACCCACCATGTCCCACCTCATATTCCACTCCTATTCTACCACCTAATAATATCTTTGCCAACCATGTGCCTCCACATTATCCCCCACCTCCATGTCAGCTCCCGCCTCAGCGTCATATGTTTGTTTCATGGTCAAGTAAAACTATGTTTTTCCTTATACAACACAGTAATTTCAAACATGGTTTACAAACAATTGAGAACGCATTTTCAAAAAAAAAAAAAAAAAAAAATTATTTCTAACATCCACTTGTATAAAATGTCTCTTTGTTTTGTAACAGTTGTTATCGTTTGGGATATTCGGATGAATCTTTGCAAGTATATTTTCCCAAATTTTCCTGTTTTTAGACATTGTTTTGAAATTCAGTTTTCGAGTAAGTGGAAACGAATTTTCATAAAATGAAAGAGGTTTTTGTTTTCAACATCATCATTTACGAAAACCTCTCTCTGTTTTCTAAAAAATATTATGGTTTGGGATATACAAAGGTATTACAGGACCCTAATTTTCAGAATTTCGAGAGGAAAAAGCTCAAAGACAGTTAGTGACTTGGATGCCACCTCATCAAATAAGAGTTGCTATCAAATTTGAATTGCTCTTCTTTGTCACCAGAAATCCACAAAGATAGTGCCAAGTAGATTCATTAGTTTTGAATGTCCTATATTTTAGTTCTATTTGTGTAATATAGTTTGAGATATTTGTAACAAATCTTGATATCTTTTCAAGATATTTTAGTTTAGAACTTGTATAAATACTTCATAGTTTGAAGTAATAGATGTTGATGGTTGAATATAATTTTCCTCTACGAATTCTAATTTCGAAGTTGCTAGAAGCATCAATAATACAAGAAAATTCTTCAGAGGATTCATGTGGTGTACGAAATGGTGATGTTTTTCTTTAATTTATGTGTTTAATCATTGTTTTCTTTCTCTGTTATTTCTGAAAAGCTTAATTACATAACAGAAATTGTGACGAATAGGATATGTTATTCGGAGCACCCTATTCTGGCTGATAGTAATTTATATGTTTTCTGTTGAGGTCAAATTAATTAATTCTTCATTTCATCTTAGTTTCTATTGAATCTTACCTTTCTGTTGTTTCATAATCCATTTAAAATTCTGAAAGATCCACTTAGTGCAACCTAGCTCGCCCTGTGAAACTCATTCAAAGTTTGATGCAGATATAGTTAATATTTAGACTCCATAGCGCAATGGAATTATAGAAATTTAATCAACCAAACAATCCAATCAAAAACAATTGGTGCAGTAATAACTAGCCTAAAATTCACATAAAACATAGCTAAATTTTATAGAGAGATCCCTCTCTGACTCTGGCAGGGCTAGATCCTAGCTTCCAAAGTGGTTTTGATGTTGTCCTATGTGTTTACTCCCTCAACCTCAAAAATATAGAACGACAACATAGTGGCAACCATACTGGGGATACTGAATATTTCATGTTCCTCATAAAATTGTATCCAGTTCTAGATTTGATTACTGACTATGGACAGTGTTAGTTCCAGTCTTTGCAGCCTGTCACCAGGGATCAATATGAGCTCTTACTATATCTGGTTTTGTTAGATGTTTTTCACATGATGTTCAGCATAAAACATGTCACAAATGTGTCCATCAGAAGAAGGTCGGAAATACATTTCCAAAGGTATATCACACTCCCGTAACCGGCTCCTGGATTAGAAGATATGATTGAAATGGATGAGTGATTCTTGGTTATGCATGTTTTGAGGTCATAATGACAAGTTTAGTACAAAATCAATTTCTGAAATAATGGTAAGAAATTTTTCAAAAGTGAAAGAGGTTTTTGTTCGTCACATACCAAATAACAAAAAACTCCTTCATTTTATGCACAAGTGCTACTATGTGGGATATATACAGTGATATTTGGAGCCTACATTAAAACAAAGCAAATTTTTCATATTTTTTACTGTTTTAGTCATTTTAGTGCGGGGCCATTTTACAACAGATGGAAAGTAATTTTGCAAAACCCAAGGATTTTTTCATTAACCATGAGCCATATAACAAAAACCTCTTTCATTTTATTCACAGGTATCACGAATTGGGATATGTGACTAGATCTTTACAGCTCATTTTGACAAATTTAAATTTTTAATGATTTTCTATTCTAGAGATGATTTTGTGGAACAGATTGCGAGAAACTGGAAATGAATTTCCCAAATTTGAGAGAGGTTTTTCTCCAACATGATTTTATCTACAAAAATGTCTTTCTGTTTTGTAACAAGTGCTATGGTTTAGGAGATAAAAGGTCATCTTCAAGACCTATTTTCAAAAATTTGGCCCAAGTTTAATGTAACTGATTCTATTTTGAAGAAAATGGTTGAGCTCAATTCGCTTAATACAAAGATGAGAAAATGTATATATTTTATGAATTTCGTAGTGTAGGGGTTGGAATTTGGCAGAAGATTAGACTTTTGGGGAAGCTTGGAGGTTATTGTATATTCATTTCAGCAGTTTGGCTAAGGAATAGACCAGTGGTTTGCAGCACTTTATGGGATTCATGTGGCATCTTGCTTTGGTATTGTGTTTTCTTTTGTAATTGTAAGTCTACATGTGTTTTATGTATGCCATTATCTCTCTTTACTTCATCTTAACTAAATCAAACAAGGATAAAAGGTAGAATACATTGAAAGTGCAGTGCTCTACCTAGGGTTTGTTTAGTTATCTATGTTTTCAGCTGTCTAAAGAGGATCCCTGAGACTTTCATGCCCTCTTCAACTCCTCACCAATCTAAAAGCTCTCCATTTCACTCAAATTGAAGTACCAAACCATTTTCCTACCTTGTCCCATAGAGATCTCTACAAAACCGAGCCTCTTTCCCCGGACCCAATCTGCCTTTCACATTTGAGCCAACAAACATCATCAAATTCAATCAAACACCTCTGCACACATACCTAGCCTAAAATCAGTCATTATATCCATCATCTCAAGCTTTATTGGCCATATTTTCTGAGGTTGACAAGGAGAGAGCCCTCTCCCGACCTGGTAGGGCTAGCTACCAGGTTAAGCGTGGTTTGATGTTACCCTAGATCATGCCTTTCTCAGCCTAAGGTAGATTTAGGCCCTAACATACAGTGATCAGACACAAGAAGGTTGTATCATTCACCTGGTGACTCCATGTTTCAAGAATATGGAGCTCAAAGTTTGCATGGAGACTCTCTTATCAAAGAATCCAGAATTCTAAAGCACTTATGGTGACTCCATTCCATTGCTGATTTTTTTCAAAATGAGTTCAAGAATACAACGCAGGTATGCTCCTGTGGACAGATCAAGAATTCCAAGTTTTCCAAATCCCATGCCAGCATTGGTTAGTTAACTTATCTTCCATCGTTTAAAGATAAAAAAAGGAGACGATGCTATTTTACATCTATTAAGGTTTCATATGCACATCCGTAAGCTTAAAGTCAAATTTCATGAAGATTGTCTTATGAAAAATGTTATGGCAACTTTGGAGGAAAAGGCTAGATCTTGGTATGAAAATCTGTCTGCTGCTAGTATATGTTCGTTAAAGCATTTCCATATTTTTTTTGTGAGAAATATAGAGAGAATTATCCATCTTTATTGTTGATTCAAAACTATTGTGATCATTTTGAAAGTTTTATTCATTTTCTGGAATATTATTATGATGATGATCAGTTCACAAACGATGAAATACTAGAGGCTTTAGATGGAAATCCTTTTCAACATTATGAACAAAAAGTAGAAGTCTTGCTTGAATTGTCTTCCCCTCAAGAAGAAACAGAGGATGTATGTTGTCTATATGTTCATGAAGATTCCCCACAGGAAATAATTCTTGCAGCACCACAACAAACTGATCAACCAGAGGTTAAGGAAGAAATTCAGCAGCCTAAACCCGATCAAGAAGAGGACAGTAGTGAAAATCGGTGGGATATTTTAGATACCATGGATGAACACATTAAAATTGTGGTTGTCTCAATTGCAGAAGATCAAATTAAAGAAAAAATTCCTTTTACTAATCAAAAAGTAAAGGTAATTGAGCATATTGTTGAACATTCATTTGTTGATTTACAACATTTTTGTGATCCGAAAGAAGAACCACCATAGCTTAATTCTCTTGATCCATAAGAAAAATTTCAACAAGCAGTGTTTTCTTCAGTGATTAAAGACCAATCAGATTTGCATGATGAAGACCTTGTCTCTAATTATCTTTCATGTTATATCTTGTCTCAAGTTACATCCCTGGAAGAAAATAATAAAGGTTCTCAATCATTAGTTTCTTCCCTAGATGTTAATGAAGTAAGGCAAAATATTGATGCAATTCATATTCCTTCACTTGAAATTAATGAGTGTTTGCAACTACCTTGTAAGCTTTTGTGTGGCCAAGCGAATGATAACGATTTGCCTGTTACGTATGATATTGCTATAATATTTGAGGAGATTCAAGAGAATTCATGGCACTTGACTACAGTGGATAATAACAGTTTTCTCCCATTCTGTTTGAACATAATCAGTTTCAACACATAAGAAAAACAACAGTTTGGAATGAGGTTTGTTTTCCTGTTTTAAATCATCCTGAAGATATTATGTTGCATGTTTTCCATGATCCTTTGGTCAGTTTATTGCAGTCATTGGTGAAGGGAGAATTTTCTAGGTTCATCAATGCAACTATTATATCCAGTGGAAAAGTTAAGTTGCCATTTTCTAAATTTATTTTTCCGCCTAAAGAAGTGGAATGAAAACTTCAGTTGAGTATCCATTTGCTTGAATGGTTTCACTGGATGTTTGTTATCACTTGATATGGAAATCATTTTATCATATTAGAGTAGGTATCAGAGTGCAAATAAGCTCAATGCCTTGAGATTTTTTCTTTTTCAAAACCTTCTTTCCAGTTTAGTTTGAGATTGCAGTACAACTTTCAGTTCAATGTATATTTCAGATTTCAATGTGCAGAGTGGTTTTGATTTCAGTTTGAGAGTCTTTTTAGTAGCAGATATTTTATGTCAGAACAGGTTACGAACTTGGGAATAGCCCAATGGATCAGACTACAATTCTACGGTGTTCTTGGCACGTCACATGGAGAGTGCCATCCCCAGCTGGAGCCACTATTAGGGTCCTATAATTTATAGAATCTCAAGGTGATTGAGTATTTTATCTCAGAAATATCATATTGTAAATAATATTCCATGTTTTAAATTATTTCCCAAAAAGGTCAAAACCTTGAGAAAATCAAAAAATATCGTTGCAAGTTGAAATGCAGCGTTAGAGAATAATTAAGTGTGTTTAGATTAAATTAATCACATCATTTAAATGTGATTAAATAAATTGTAATTAGCCTTGGTACCATAGCTTCGATTTTATTGTAAAATTGATCACGACAAAAGGAGATTTGATCCTCCTACCTTTCAGATCGACGATGCACATTCATTTTCTCCCACCCCCTCTCCATCCTAGCTTTACCGTCGGGGGGTGGGGGGGTCCGAAAAGGTGGTATTCTCCACCATGTCTCATGGTTACATGTCCACTCCCCAACATTTCAAACCCCCCTTCACTAATACCACAATCCATTGCTAACCCCCTCCGAAATCAATATCCACTCCTTATCGCAAACCGCCTTCACGGTTACGTCACCTCCCACTTCCACTCAATCACCACTTCACTACCGCCATGTATCCTCTACCTAATTACTCTCGCGCCAGTGTCCACCTACCATGTCCCTTCTCATCTTCCACTCTTGTTCTACCACCTAATCATATTTCCACCAACCATGTGCCTCCACATTATCTCCCACCTCCATGTCACCTCTGACCTCCACGTCATATGTCTGTTTCATGGTCAAGTAAAACTATGTTTTTCCCTATACAACATGGTAAATTCAAACATGGTTTACAGACAACTGAGAACGCAATTTCAAAAAATGAAATATTTTTTTGTTTCTAACATCCTTTTTTACAAAAACCTCTCTCAGTTTTCTAACAGTTATTATGGTTTGGGAGATTCGGATGAATATTTGCAAGTATATTTTCCTAAATTTCTTGTTTTCAATGAGTGTTTTCAAATGCGATTTCCGAGCAATTGGAAATGAATTTTCAAAAAATGAAAGCAGTTTTTGTTTCCAACATCATCATTTACAAAAAATTATCTTAGTTTTCTAACAGCTATTATGGTTTGGGATATCAAAAGGTATTACAGGACCCTATTTTTCAGAATTTCATGAGGAAAAAGCTCAAAGACAGTTAGTGACTTGGATGCCACCTCATCAAATAAGAGTTACTATCCAATTTGAAATGCTCTTCTTTGTCACCGGCAATCCACAAAGATAATTCCAAGTAGATTCATTAGTTTTGAATGTGCTATATTTTAGTTCTATTTGTGTAATACAGTTTGAGATATTTGTAACAAATCGTGATATCTTTTCAAGATATTTTAGTTTAGAAATTGTATAAATAGTTCATAGTTTGAAGTAATAGATGTTGATTGTTGAATATAATTTTCCTCTACGAATTGTAATTTCCAAGTTGCTGGAAGCATCAACAATACAAAGACATTCTTCACAAGATTCATGCGGTGTACGAAATGGTGATGTTTTCTTCAGTTTATGTGTTAATCATTGTTTCCTTTCTCTGTTATTTATGAAAAGCTTAATTACATAACAGAAACTGTGATGAATAGGATATGTTATTAAGAACACCCTATTCTGACTATTAGTAATTTATATGTTTTCTGTTGAGGTCAAATTAAGTAATTCTTCATTGCTCCTTAGTTTCTACTGAATCTTACATTTATGTTGTTTCATAATCCATTTAAAATTCTGAAAGATCCACTTAGTGCAACCTAGCTTGCCCTGTTTAACTCCTTCAAAGTTTAATGCATATCTAGTTAATCTTGAGACTCCATAGCCCAATGGAATTATAGCAATTTAATCAACCAAACAATCCAATCAAAAACAATCAGTACAGTAATAACTAGCCTAAAATTCACATAAAACATAGCTAAATTTTACAGAGAGATCCCTCTCTGAATCTAGCAGGGCTAGATCCCAGCTTCCAAAGTGGTTTTGATGTTATCATATGTGTTTACTCCCTCAACCTCAAAAATACAGAATGACAACACGACTATAATGAAGTAAACTTATGTATGTACGTGACTATTATGCAAACAACTAGCATATATCTAGTTAACTAACTTTTTAGTTAGTTCATCATTTGTTTAACTTGAACCAATGTATCAATACTTCATTAGCAATTAATAAAATAGTGACCATGTGTGGTAAGAATAAAGTAAACCATCACACATAAGCAACACATGAACACACATGAACACCGATACTTTTAGGTGGAAACCCAATGTGGGATAAAACCGTCGCTGATGTCGTCTTTGTCTTCATCTTTTGTTGTAATGAAAAATATATTACAATCTTGTACTAGCACAGACTCATGCCAACATGTAGGTACCCACCTAAAGAAGGCTACAACCTTCTCTTTTTCTCCAGCACCCACTGGAAGGGAGCTCCAACCCTCTTATCTCGTTTACCATAACCCATCGGAAGGGAGCTCCAGCCCTCTTATCTCGTTTACCAGAACCCATCGGAAGGGAGCTCCAACCCCCCTGATCATATTTACCAGCTACCACTAGAAGGAAGCTTCAACTTCCTCAGTGGAGGCTCCAACCCTCAACACTTCTATGGACCACGTTTCATAATATTTCATACTGGATCAACCTAATTTAAACCATCAAATCTTATAGGCCACTTTTCATCAAATTTTCAGACTGGACCCACTACCATCATTTAATCTTAATATCAAATAATAAAATTGAAACCAATCATCATATCAAATCACTTAATCACTGTATAAACTGAACCCCAAATCAATCTCAAACAACCAAGGTTATTAGATCATTGTAAATCCATTCACCAGAATACCTGATGAGGCTGATCAATGGGTAGATTATATGGACCTTAATGCCACTCTCCATCTTATTAAAATAAACTTTTCTCACATTTTTTTACATGTTTTGTTATATTTTGCTTAATGAGAAGGATAAAGATGAGATGTCATGTCTTGTGGCCTAATGTGCATTGATTGCAAGTTTTGGAGCAAATTTTTGCTAATTAAAGTGAAGGAACTCGAAGTATACAAGCGAGAGGGATTTTAGGAGATTGGATCTCCCTCCTTAACTCCTCACTCACTCGAAGATTCCTCCACCAAATCTCATCAGCTCGAAGTTACAAGCAGGAGAGCCATTAAGGTCATTGGCAACCAAGCCAGTGATAGTTGAAGGCCAATTGATCTCGATTTGGGAGCCAAGCCTCCCTAAATTTAAGGAATTTGTTGGTAGCTTCAGTTGTATAAATAAGAAGGCCTAGAGGCTCATTAGGATTCGACTTTTTTTGTGGTAGCCAAGAGGAATTTTGGAGCTAAGACATTGTGATTGATGGCTCTTATGTATTTTTGATATTTTGATGAAAATGAGAAGCATTCCCTTGATCCAGCACTTATTTGACTCAAAGGGTTAAATCTCTTGGGTGAGGGCCCAACCCTAGCAACAGAGGTTCCTCTTCTTGTACATGTATGCTTAGATTACATTCATAGTTAGCTGTTGAAGTGATTTTGGTTTTGTTAATCTATAAGTATTTGGGTGATTAGTTAGTTTGCTTCCATTTGTGGATAGTTAGATCAGTGGTATCATAGTGAAAGTAGACACTCCAGAAAATCTTCTGATAGTGGCTTTCACCACATCTCCCTTATGGGATCATGACTTGAGGGTTTCATTCATACAACCCAAAAATAGATTTCTTGTTTGATTACTGCATAATCTAGGGTTTCTTGATAAATAGATCATTGCCTTTGATTCCCTTAGGATTATTTGAAATTGTCATTTTGATCCCTCAAGTTTTGCTATGGGTTTAAAACACTTCCATTCATGAACTTAGCCATTAGCTAATAACAACTCTGTTTTCCTCCATTCAATCAATGTTTTCCATGTATAGATGAATTTGTGTATAAATGAAGACAAGAGTGTATGTTATTGCGGGAGCTTATAATTTGCAAGGGGAACTCATCTCATTCGCCTCATCCAAGTCCTATCCACCCATGATGCCAAAGTCCACTAAACCCTAAATCTAAATCTTTGTTTTGTAAGCAAAATTGTTGTTTCCATTGAGAAAATCCAACCATTTTGAAGAACTTGATTGAGCCTTGGATAGTGTTCACCTCCTCCATGCCTTATTTCTCCATCAGATACCTTTCCTACACTTCATTCTACCTTTCCTACCATCTCCTAAGATTTTGGCCTGTTTCCTATAGCAAAACAGGGCATCCTATAGTAGAACTAGGACATCCTGTAGTAATACTACAAGAAACCTTGTAACAGCCTATTTTAAGCCCGAAATTAGCAAAATGTGCCATATGAGCTTAGATTAACCCTCCACTTGGCTTTCATACCCTCGAGACTAATCCATACCTTTCCCTCCATACATGTCTCTCCTGCCAAATAACAAGTGAAAATTAGCATTTGCATTCATAAAAATTAAAACATCAAAAAAGGGCTTTTTCTACAATTCCTAAATTAGCACATGCATGCAGTAGTCATAATACTTCTTAGATCATATTCCATGCTCAGTTAGTCTAGATCATCACATGTTATAAACAAGGTTAAGTTAGGATTCTTTTGCAAGAAAAATGTGTAAATGTGTAGCTAGATGATTTCATGTCACTTTATAGCATCTTCCAATTTAGTATTTCATTCCTTAAAGTAGGCACCATTCCTTTTCTTTCATTAAGGATAATTTTCCCTTCTCCATTTGGTAGTCAAACTTCTTCTAGTCAATAGAAGACTAGTTTGAGAAACCCCAGTGGTCTATCACCCCAGTTGAAAAGTGACAAGAGTGGACCATTGCATCTACTGTGTATACAACACCGTCACCTCTAAGTTTGTACGAACCCCTGGTTTATGAAGTAAAGTTGGTAGCCCCATGAGTTGCAGCATTCTTGCTGCAATATAAGCACTCATCAATTTTTGGCGCCGTTGCAGGGGAGGTGTCTAAGTAGATGTGATTTCTTATTTCTTTTTTTCCTTATTTATTTCTAATGTTGCAAATAGTTCCATTCAGCAAATAGTTGCAATCTTTTGCTTTCTTTCCAATTCTACAAGTAGTTCCATTCAACAATTAGTTGCAATTTGGTTTTGCTTTCTTTGTATTCTGCAAGTAGTTCTAAAAAACCCTACAAATAAAAATAAAAAGGCAAACTGCTTTCATGCCTCATAGGAGTAGAGACAACTTAGGGAAATTTTTGCCAAATATCCCCACCGCATCAAACAACCAAACTTCCCTCTTCCTCGGTGGTTGTTAGATAGAGGACCCAATAAACGAACAACCAGAGATTTTTCAAGAGCCTATTGGGGAAGAAGAAGAAGAAGAGACCATTCCACCAACTTGCATCATGGGTGAAAATAGAAATGAGATTGGAGACAGAGAAGGAGGTGAGAATAGAGTTGAGGGTGTTTTTCTCATCAGAGAAACTAATGGGTATGCTAGGATGAAAAACATAAGCCCCTCTGCTCTTCCTCACTTTCATGGCTTGACCTCAGAAGACCCGAATACCTTTTTGTTCGAGTTTTTTGTCATATGAAGAAATTATGATTATACCTCTGGTGACCAAAAGTTGAAATTGTTCCCATCCACTCTCAAAGATGCAGCCTTGGCCTGGTTCATGGGTTTACCTGGGGACAGTATCACCACCTGGGCTCAAATGCAAAAAGCCTTCAACAATAAGTATAGGGACTACTACAGGTCCAAAGATACCGAAGATGAAATTTTTAGAATAACCTTGGGACATGATGAATCTTTAGAAGATTATGAGGAAATATTCCAACTCAGCTACAAAAGGGCCAAGTGCACCCTTGATCCTGAATCGCTTAAGCTATTCCTTCTTAGAGGGATCAAGGGATACCTTCTAAAAACACTAAACATGTTATCAGGAGGGGACATCTATCAATTACCCTAAGATGATATCAAGACAGTTTTCAAAAATAATTCTAGGGCAACTAGAAAGAAGGGTAGGGCTAGTCAAGCTTTAGCCAGTTCATCCTCCTCCAACACATCCATAAAAAGTGACATTGGGAACATGTTGGAAGACTTTAAGAGTGAAATTTTGCATACCCTTGCTATGCAAATGGACACCATGCAGATCAATACCAAGCAGGAGGAAGCAGAGAGATCCTTAGTTGTCTTATTCCCTAGATGCACCAGAAGGCACCCTAGGAAATAATGTCCATTAAATCTTATAGAAATATACTCGGTCTGTGAGGAAAACCACTCCAAAGACAAGTTCCCTTCTCTTCCTAGATTAAAATTTGTGTATCAGGGAACTGAAGGGGTGATTGAACAACTCTGCTACATCAACGAAAGGAGGCCTCAAGGACCTCAACCATACCAGAAAGGCATGCAAGGGGCATTCTGTTTATATTACAACCCTAACCAGAATACATTCATTCCCCCTTGGTGCCCTCTTGCTCATCCTTCATGGTCCACACCTTCTCCCTGGTCTTTTTCACCTCAATAACATTCCCAACCTGCCAACCAACCATTTCAACCATATGCTCCTCCACAACCTTAGTGGAATGCACCATCCCAGGGGTGGAGGCCCCCATACAACCAAGCTCCAAAATTTACTGCCTCCACCTTCATCTCAACCATAGCTCCTACACCGTGCTCCACCTAAGAAATCTCAAATGCCTACTCAACCAATTATGAACCCGAACAACAAACAAGCACAACAGGTCTACGATGGAGAAGCATCCTACCCTACCTATGTTGTGGAAATTCAAGAAATTAACCTCAGTTCTGGGAGAGTTATTTCAAATAATCGAACTCCATATCCACCTGAGGAGTGTGAAGAGGAAAAGGAGGAACGTGTACCTCAAGCAAATCCACCTCCTTTTCCTGAGAGATTAACCCATCCTATCCAGCACACCTCCGAAGAGACTGAACTTCTGGGTGAATTGAAAAAGTTGTGTTAAAATCCCGCTTCTTCAAGCTATCAAGGATGTCCCCATATACAACAATTTAATCAAGGAGAAGTGTTTCAAACATCCCGGAAGATGAAATAAAGACACCCCTACCATTAATTTCATTGGACAAATGTCTGACTTAATGTTGGGGCGGGTGATTTTCCCAAAGTATATAGATCCTGGAAGTCCTGTAGTAGATGTACACATTGATGGAATCATTGTCCCCCATACCTTGATCAATCTTCGGGCTGCCATCAATGTGATGACTAAGGAGACTATGCTTAAACTAAATCTTCAGGGATCATTAAGAAAGACCACAACAGTCTTGCAACTTGTGGACAAGTCCACAATAGCTCATGAGGGGGTTGTTGAGGATGTCATGGTCTCCATTGATTCTTGGGATTACCCTGCTAACTTCTTAGTTCTCCAACCTAAGACCAAGTTCAATGGTTCTCCTCTCATCCTTAGGAGGCCATGGTTAGCCACTTATGATGCTTACACAAGTTGTAGGGTTGGCAATATGACCATTAAAAATGGGCATTTGTCCAAACAATTGGTCTTGTACCCACTTTCTCAACCATCTATGGAGCATGACTTACCTTTATGGTTAGAAGAGGATGAAGAAGATGAATTTTAATCTTCCCCAATATGTACCCTAGATGCTACTATAGGAGGGGGGAAACCTGATGAAAATGACCTGACTGAGAAAATCCTCTAGAATTAGCCCCCCAACACCATGTCCCTTGAGGAGTTAGTGAAGAAAGCCGAAGATAACCCTTGCACTAATCTATAACTCGCTGACTCAAGTCCTACTCATGTCAAGATGATAGAATTTAGCCTAGAAAGAACATTGAAAATCAACCCCTCTCTCTATGTACATCAGGAAGAGGAGTTATGTGACATGCTAAGAAAGCATCTGGATGCCTTTGCCTAGAGTTACAAGGAAATGAAGAGAGTTCACCCTTCGGTGTGTACTCACCACATTTACATCAAGGAAGACTGCAATCCAGTGTGCCAACCACAGAGGATAATGAACCCAACCCTCAAGGATATATTCAAAGAAGAACTACAAAAGTTGTTGGATGCAGGGTTCATTTACCCCATCTCTGATAGTGAGTGGGTATCTCCTCTGGTTCCAGTCCCAAAGAAAAATGGGAAGTGGAGGATCTGTGTGGATTACAGAGCGCTAAACAAAACCACAAAAAAGGGACCATTTCCCTTTACCTTTCATTAACCAAGTATTAGATGGTCTGGCAGGAAAGAAGTTCTTTTCTTTCCTGGATGGATTCAGTGATTACAATCAAGTCTAGATCAACCCAGAGGACCAAGATAAAACCACCTTCACATATCCTTGGGGTAACTTTGCTTATAGGGTCCTTCCTTTTGGTTTATGCAATTCCCCTGCCACTTTTCAGAGGGCAGTCATGAGCATCTTTGTAGAGCTAGTCCATGACTCTGTGGAAATTTATATGGATGATTTCACCCCATATGGGTGTGATTTCCTGGAGGCTCTCTCTAACTTGGGAAAGGTATTAAACAAATGCATTGAAATGAACTTATCCCTTAGTCCCAAGAAGTGTGAGTTCTTCATGATTGCAGGGATTGTTCTAGGTCACTCAATATCCTAGGAAGGACTGCAAGTAGACCCAAATAAGATAGTTATCATAAAGATGGTCCCTACTCCTCAGAAGCAGAGGGATGCCAGAAGTTTCTTAGGCTTAGATAGATACTATAGGAGATTCATAAAAGAATTCATCAAGGTAGCCTCACCTTTATTTGGACTATTGGCCAAGGACTCCGAATTTTTATGGTCAGAAAGCTGCCAAGAGGCCCAAGAAACCCTAAAGGACAAGTTGACTACTACACATATACCCCGAGACCCAAATTGGGCTCTTCCTTTTCACATACATGTTGATGTCTCTCACAAAGATATAGGATTAGCTCTAGGCCAGATAGATGAGAAGATACCTTATGCCATTTACTTCATCAGCGAAATTTTTTCTAAAGCTGAGTTGAACTACACTGTGACTGAAAAGGAGCTCCTAACTGTTGTCCATTCCTTGAATAAATTTTGACATTACATTATTGGTTACCATAACTTTGTACATACCAACCATGTTTCCATTAAATATTTGATGAACAAACCTGATGTGAATGCCTGAATTATTAGATGGTTACTTTTGTTACAACAGTTTGATCTAACTATTATTAATAAGCCTGGCAGAGAAAATGTAGTTGCATATTTTTTGTCTAGATTGGTTTTGCATGCAGGTGAGGAAGGAATGGTTGATGACCAGCTTCCAAATGAGAATTTATTCACCATTTCAGTTCTCTCTCTATGGTTTGTTGACATAGCCAACTACTTAGTAGCTGCACAATTCCCTCCAAATCTGTCCTCTAAGGAAAAGAGCAGAATTATAAAGAAAACCACCCCATTCACTTGGATTGGTGGCAATCTCTTCAAGTTGGGCCCAAATCAAATTCTTAGAAGATGTGTCATGGAGGAGGAAGTTTTTGACATCCTTCTCGCCTGTCAAGATGGGCCTTATTGTTATAAGGAAAACTAGTGTCGATTTGAACTACAAGTCCCACTAAGACGGGTAGCTATCTTAGAAACAAACAATGAAAGCTTTTCAAGAGTTCCTTTAAGTGTGATAGATGGAAGAGAAGAAAAGAGGACCAACCTGGATCTTACGCTTTGATCCTAGCTTGATTTCTCCTTCCCTTGATAGAATTTGCCACTCCTCTCCTACTTGTGCCGCTCCAAAGAGCACCTATAGAATCAAAGTAACAGCAAACTATCAAAGCATCTCTATCTAAAACATCATAAACAATGCAGAATCAGAAACACGTTGACCATACAATTGCATTCATAAACAATATGAATCACAAATACAAGATCATATGGAGGAAAACTCAAAGATATTTATTAATAGTAATGTAAGAGAAGATTACAACCCAGTTGTCTGATCCAGCATCATCCTCCCAGTTGTAGAAGCCCTCTTCACCTCATGAACAAGCAACTCACCCAAAAATGCAATGTCTCTTCTCACCAAACCAACAGCACTTCCTTACAAAATACGAAATTCCAGCCTCCAGATCTCTCAGATGAGGGATCCATTTATAGATGTCTTGCAAGGGTGTGAGCCAGCTCTGGTTTTTTTCATTACTGTCATTTCGCTGATAGTTCTTGGTTCCACTTGGAGATTTCATGATCTCTTACTCATCCCTGGGCAAATTCAGAGAGGCAAGTGTCACGGGAGAAGTTTCTAGAAGATTCCATGATCATCCACCTTGCAAACTGTCTCTATCATTTGCCTATTCTCACTTATCACACCCCACAGAAGGCCATTTGAGTATGCATCGCACCTGGCCAGTTAGGTAGCCAGTATGCATCACACCTTGCCCATGGAGCAATCTGTACGGTCCAGTTTTGGCTAGTTCTGAGTAGTTTGTCAGGTGGAACTTCTAGGAAATGATGTAATCAGTTGACCATGATCCTTTAGGGTGTGAAACAACACTTTTAGGAACTTAGGAGCCCTTAGTTTATAGACATATGAGTTTGGGGTTACAGTGCCCAAATATGTCTATAACACTTGTGGAGGTCACTTTGCAGCCAAAAGGACAACCTTCAAGGTACTACAATTTGGCTATTATTGGCCCACTCTCCACAAAGATGCAAGAAGATATACTAGCCAATGTGACACGTGCCAAAGAATGGGGAAACCTACTTCTAGGGATGAAATGCCTTTGCAACCTCAAGTGACTTCCGAGCCATTTGATAAGTGGGGCATGGATTTCATTGGACCCATTGATCCTCCATCAGGATAGAAAAATTACATCATTGTGTGCACAAACTACTTAACAAAGTGAGCTGAAACCAACGCTATCAAGGTAGCCACAAAAGATAAATTGGTTGAGTTCTTGAGGGAGAATGTTTTTTACAAGTTTGGATACCCTAGAGAGCTAGTCACTGATCAGGTCACTCAATTCACCTCACACATGCTTGAGAATATGTTAAGCCAACATAAGATCAAACATAGGAAGTCCACTCCTTACCATCCTCAGGCCAATGAAAAAGTAGAAGTCACCAGCAGAGCATTGGAAAGCATTCTGACAAAAGTGGTGAGCAACATCAAGAAAGAATGGGTTGACAAACTAGTGGAGGCCAATTGGGCCTACAATACAACTTGGAAGACAACCACTGGCTTCGCCCCTTATGATTTGGTCTATGGGAAGAAGGATCTTCTCTCCATTGATTTTGAGTACAACACTTTAAGGATGGTAGCACAATTGTATCTAGATGTTACAAGGGCATAGCAAGAGAGGTCGCTCTAGCTCAATGGGTTAGATGAATTTATCTTGCACACAAAGGTGACTCAAGTACAAAGAAGATGAATTTATCTTGCACACAAAGGTGACTCAAGTACAAAGAAAGGTCTGGCATGACAACAATATCAGAGAAAAACTATTTCAAGAAGGTGATTGGGCTCTATTGTATGACTCCAGGTTCAAGGATTTCAAAGGAAAGTTGATGACTAGATGGCTGGGCCCATATGTGATAGAAAATTGGCATGACAATTGGGTTGTTCAGATAAGAACCATTGATGAAGAACGTATACCATTTCTTGTCAATGGGTATAGATGGAAAGTCTACAAAGATCCTTTGTCAAAGAATGATTTCATCAGTAGTATTAGTAAGGTAGTAATGGTGATTGAAGGAGTCTTGGCTTCCACCTCACCAAGTTTTGAAGACTGTTGAATATTTGTAAAAAAAAGAGAGAGACAATAAGAGACCTAGGTGAAAACCCTCGTGAGGCACCTAAGGCCCATTCTTGGGTTGAAAACCTCCTTGAGGCAGCCCAAGAGTTCAAAAAAAAAAAAGACCCTTGGGTGAAAACCTCCTTTGAGGAAACATGTTTGTCTTTCAAAAAAAGAGAGAGAGAGATAAAAGCACAAAAATAATGGTAGGGACCTCAAACCTGCCCACTCATAACAATTTTGGTTTTTGCAGGTTTTCAAGAAGATAATGGACACATAGATCAGAGGGAAACAAGCCATGCAAAACCCCATGTTTTTCTTCATTCATTTCATCTCCTCTGTCACCCCCATGTTCATTCATCATAGTTCATTGAGAACTGGATAGAAAAATCCAACCATAGAAAAATCCAATTTTCAGGCAATTTTGTAACTTCATAGTTCATTGAGAACTGGATAGCTTGAGAGCTAATTCTTTTTGTATTGTAAAGAGGATTTCCACTTGATTGATAATACATGGTTGGGGTTTTATGCTGGTGCTTTCCCCTGGATATATCTTGTGTTATGTGTGATTATTTCTCTTGATCAGTTATATGTGTTCATGCTTGATGTTTCTCATGTTTGATTAGCTTCCGCAAAGTTTATGGTAGATGTAGATCTAGTATTATGCTTTAGTATATTGCATATATCAGTTTGTTCTACAGGTGAAATTTCTACATGATATCAGTGAGCTAGCTGATTTGTAGAGAAAATTCTACAAAGAATCCCTATTATGTGGTCAACATTTGCAGACATGAACAGAGAAGATGTAATTCAAGCCATTGACTATAAAAGAGACCCTACTTCTACTGGTGAGGAAGAGGAAGAAGAGCAATAAGAGCCTAAGGAAGAGGAAGAAAAAGAAGAGCAAGAAGAGGAAGAAGAGGCTGAAGAAGAGGAGCATGGAGAAGAAGAAGACGAAACAGAGGAAGAAGAGGAGACAGAAATAAATGAAATAGAGGAAGAAAAGGACAGTAGGGAAGAAGAACAAAAGAATGGATCAAGTCATGAAATGCATAGCAAGGAAGGAGGGGAATCCCCAAGAGTGTCTCTTGAGCCCGTAGAGAAGGAGAAAACTATTGCCTTCACTACTCTAAGTACACCTATAAAACCAATAGGAAAGAGGCAGAGGCAGACTCCCATATACTTCAGAACAAGGAGGAGCACCGGGATAAAACAAGGGAGACCTCAAACACCTACCAAGACTCCTATAATCATTGATGACTCACCAAGAGAACAAGAAAAGTTAGTCCCTCTAGGAATCAAAGGTGAAGAGGGCACATCACAACAAGCTTCCCCAAGGTCACCAATAACCTATGTTAGGAGGCTTATCACTAGGTCAACCTCAGCAAAACAAATTAAAGAAAATTTTACCCCTTTTCAAAAAGGGAAAGGCCCCCTACAAGAAACACAGGTAGACCTACAGGAAACATAGACAATCCTATGGGAAACCCTATCAAAACTATAGGAAACACAAAAACAGGAGCAGGAAGGACAACAGGGGAAAAGGGAAGGAAAAGAAGCAACAACACAAGTATAGGGGGAGACAGATACTCCGCAAATAGTAAAGGGAGACCCTCAAGAGCTATAGGAACCTAGCCCACAGCCAAACCTCGGCTCCTATTATAGATTCATTGAGGGAAGAAGAGTAATACCACAAATATTTTCCATCCCTCTATTCTTTGAGCTTGAAAATGACAGAGCAAGGACACATCATTGGATGAAAATTGCTAAATCAAAAAGTGTAGAGGATGTGGGCCATATGGAAGAAAAGTTGCTTGAGATGGGCCGAGAGTTGAGTGAGATAAGAGACAGGGAAAGAGTGATGAAATCTCAATTAGAGGCTGAGGAGGTAAGTACAGGAAAAAGAGAGACAATTGGCAGTTATGGCAAGTCTCTCCATGGAGGCACTCTAGTGCAGGATGCCAAAAAAGCCATATGCCTTGTACCCCAAAGAACAATGGCTGCAATTTCAGATAAAAAACCTAGCACAATGAGGGACTGTTCCTTTCCAGGACTATAGGCAGTTCATTGAGCTCTATGACCAAAGCACCTTGGAGGACAGGACCAAGATATCTGAATTCTACCTACATAAATTGGCCTTAACATATTTGAAGGGTGGCACCCAATCCAAGTCTATGGGACTTGCAATTGATGGCCTTGGCATCATGGATGAGTCATGAGGAGGTCAAGGCTAAGGAAGTAAAAAGGGTATTGGAAAGAGAAGAAAAATATCCCCTTTACATCAGAGCATAACAGATCAACTCCATCGCTGTCATTAGCACCCACAACCTCATCGTCAATGATCCCCAACTTGCACCAAGATACCTAGCTACATAAGAGCAAGTAGTCACTCATTTTGAGATGAAAGCCAACAATCATGCCAAAGGAGATGGAACACCTTACCCTACAGCCTAAAGATTAAGGAGTATCTTGGAGTATTAAGGAGTATCATTCCCCTGAAAGAATGAGGGATGCACTAGAAAGGACCGCAATGTATAAGAACGCACTGCAGAGACTCAAAGTCAATTAGATTAGCTTGAAACTCAGTCCACCATTTCTCTTGGGTATGTTAGAAGGGAGAAAGGAAGAATAAGAAAGAAAGCAATGGGAGAAAATATAGAAGCATGCAAGATTTTATCCACAAGAGGAGGATACTGTAACTGAGGCTTGGAATGTCATGGAGGCCACCAAAGCAATGAAAGACATGGGCATAAATTGAGTTGCTCAAAGGATCAGAAACACTTTCAGTAGTGGGTGATGATGAGGCTCGTCAATGGGTAAACTATGTGGACCTTAATGCCACTCTCCAGCTTATTAAAACCAACTTTTCTCACATTTCTTTACATGTTTTGTTATATTTTTCTTAATGAGAAGGGTAAAGATGAGATGTCATGTCTTATGGTCTAATGTGCATTGATTGTAGGTTTTGGAGAAAATTTTGGCTAATTAAAGTGTAGGAACTAGAAGTATACAAGAAATATGTATTTTAGGAGATTGGATCTCCCTCCTTAACTCCTCACTCACTCAAAGATTCCTCCACCAGATCTCATCAGCTCAAAGTTACAAGCAGCCGAGTCATTAAGGCCATTAGCAGCCAGGCCAGTGATAGTTGAAGACTAGTTGATATTGAGTTGGGAGCCAAGCCTCCCTAAATTTAAGGAAGCTTTTGGTAGCTTCAGCTGTATAAATAAGAAGGCCTAGAGCCCCATTAGGATTCGACTTTTTTTTGTGGTAGTCAAGAGGCATTTTGGAGCTAAGACATTATGATTGATGACTCTTATGTATTTTTTATATTTTAATGAAAATGAGAAGCATTCCCTTGATCCATCATTGAGTTGACTCAGAGGGATGAAGCTCTTAGGTTAGGGCCCAACACTAGCAGCAGACGTTCCTCTTCTTGTACATGTATGCTTAGATTACATTCATAGTTAGCTACTTAAGTGATTTTGGTTTTGTTAATCTCCAAGTATTTGGGTGATTAATTAGTTTGCTTCCATTTGTGGATAGTTAGATCATAGTGATAGTAGACACTCCAGAAAATCTTGTGATAGTGGCTTTCACCTCATCTCCCTTATGGGATCATGACTTGAGGGTTTCATTCATATAGTCAAAAAACATATTTCTTGTTTGATTACTGCATAATATAGGGTTTCTTGATAAATAGATCATTACCTTTGAGTCCCTTAGGATTATTTGCAATTGTCATTTTTATCTCTTAAGATTTTCTATGGGTTTAAAACACTTTTATTCATGAACTTAGCCATTAGCTAATAACAACTCTATTTTCCTCCATTTAATCAATATTTTCCATCCATAGATGAATTTGTGTATAAATGAAGACAAGAGTGTATGTTGTTGTAGGAGCTTCTAATTTCTAGGGGGACCTCATCTCATTCACCTCATCCAAGTCCTATCCACCCATGCTGCTAAAGTCCACTAAACCCTAAATTTGAATCCTTGTTTTGTAAGAAAAAATTTCATTTCCGTTGAGCAAATCCAACCATATTGAAGCACCTGAATGAGCCTTGGATAGTGTTCACCTCCTCCATGCCTTATTTCTCCATTAGATACCTTTCCCACACTTCATTCTACCTTTCCTATCATCTCCTAAGATTTTGGCTTGTTTCCTGTAGTAAAACAAGGCATCCTATAGTAGAACTAGGACATCCTGTAGTAGTACTACAGGAAACCTTGTAGCAGCCTATTTTAAGCCTGAAATTAGAAAAAAGTGCCTTCTGAGCTTAGGTTAGGCCTCCACTTGGCTTCCATACCCTTGAGACTAATCCATACCTTTCACTCCATACCTGTCTCCCCTGCCAATGAACAAGTGAAAATTAGCATTTGCATTCATTAAAATTAAAACATCAAAAAATGGGTTTTTCTACAATTCCTAAATTAGCATATGCATGCAATAGTCATAATACTTCTTAGATCAGATTCCGTGCTAAGTTAGTCTAGATCATCACATGTTATAAACAAGGTTATGTTAGGATTCATTTGCAAGAAAAATGTGTAAATGTGTAACTAGTTGATTTCATGTCACTTTATAACATCTTCCAATTTAGTCTTTCATTCCATAAAGTAGGCAACATTCATTTTCTTTCATTAAGGATAATTTTCTGTTATATACCTAGGGGGGATAATATGGGGTACAAAGGGAGGCACCCAAGGTAATAGTGTAATAATGGGATGGGCTATAGTAATAAATAAGGTGTTTAACCCGTATCATGTAAGGGACCACAAGTAGTTAGTAATAATGTAATTGGCCCATGGTATTGTATGTATGAGGCCTATATAGAGGCTAGAGACTCCACATTGAGGGGGGTCAAGGAATATGGTATGAACAAGCATATGGCTCGTGGAGTGTTCTCCTTCCTTAAGGTGTGAATGTATGGTGTTGCCCTACCTTAAGGGTTTGATATTAATAAAGTGAAGCATTTCTATATTCAGATCTTATTATTCTTGGGCTTATCTCTATTATTCTTGGGTTTATTTGCATTTTATTATAGTTTCATATTAGATATATAACAAGTGGTATTAGAGCACTTTCTTGGGCAAAAGTGGAGAAATTTTTTAATTTTTTGCAGGAACTTTCTGGGGTGGCGAGTTTGCAGATCAGATATGTATACTTTGGGGGAAAATCTACAAAATATAATTGTAGATATGGATTCTTTGTGAAAAAATACATGATTTCGAAAAAAAAAATCGGCCGAATCGAAGTCCGGATGAAAAAGATATCGCTGATCTAAAAATCAGTGGTGTTGCAGACATTTTTTGGGGCAGCAAGTTTATGGCGCAGATCTGAACGTCTTGGTGCAATATCTACAAAATATAATTTTAGATTTGGATTCTCTCTGAAAAAAACCCTATTTCAAAAAAAAATCAGTCGAATCGGAGTCCAAGTGAGGGAGATATCGCTGAGTTAAAATCAGCTCTTTTCTCATAATTTTTTATGACAGCGGGAGAGTTGCAGCACAAATCTGAAATTTCACAACCTGGATCAGGATTTCTACCACATGGGCAGATGCAGAATGGTTGTTCCATTTCCGAAAACAGGTCATAATAAATATTCCGAGCAATATTGACTAAAATGTGTCCATTTCAAATTTTCACCAAATTTTTGTTGTGATGGCGGGCCTAGATCAGAGTTCAAGGGACGTGTATAAATTTGATGGCTCTAATCCGACTATATGGCTAGCACGAATGGAGAAATATTTCAAATTGAATTACATCTATGATGATGCGACTCAGCTGAGTGTGGGAAAAATGTACTTGGACCACGAAAGATGGCAATGGTGGCAATGTCATCAAAAATTCCATCCAAGAACAACTACTTGGCAGATGTTCGCAAAATCTATTTGTAACCACTTTGACCATAAATCTAATCTTGTGGGTCCTCTTACTAAGCTCACACAGACAGACACACAACCTAGCAAAGAGTTTATTTTTACAGGAAAGAAGGAAACCAAGAAACCTAAAGGATTATTTTCTGCTGGTATCTCCTTATTGCAGGTTCATGGATTAATTCAGAAGGAGAAGATCATTGTTTCTATAAATCCTAGTTGCAAGCATAATTTTATCAATGTTAATTTGGAAAAAAAATTGAAAGTTCCAGCAAAGCACATTGAAAACACACAGGTGGATGATGAGGATGTTCAAGTGTATAAGGATTTAAAGATTTATATGGATAAGTATGTGTTGCATGGTGATTTTTATACTTCAGAGATGGATAATATGGATATTGTTTTGGGATATCCTTGGATGGAATCTATGGGTACTATCAATATTAATGTGCAGAAGAAATTCCTGAAGCTCTGGTATAAAGAAAAGAAAATTACATTACAGGATATTTCCATCAATAAACAGGTAGAGTACATGGAGGTTGAAGCAGAAGTTGTTCCAGGGACTGACATATCAGATGATGAGCCAGTGATGATTGACAATCAAACACAAATAGAGGCTGAAGTAGAAAATGATACAGGTGCTGATACATCAGATGAGGGCTCAATGGTTGAAGTAATATTAGAAGATAAGACACCACAGCATGCACCACAACATGCACCAGATAACAGTCAGGCTCCAATAAGGGGTGAATTAAAGAAAAAGACACCGTGGGTTAAAACTTCAACATATCATCACCCACATCACCCCGTAAGACAACAACCAACAAGATGGCAACCAATTAGCCACAAGTACAACAACCCTCACATGACAGATAGAGATAAGCGAAGATCCACCTACTAGACATCAACACAGAAAAGCTGCCATGGTCAACTTCCAACTCAAGTGAGCGAGGCACTAGCGAGATCGAGGGTTCACCTATCTCTTGGATGGCTAGATGCACATGCATGGTACCAATGGACTACTCTTTTGAGTATATCTTATTATTTGTGTTCTTCCCATGTTTCGGGGACGAAACATGCTAAGGGGGGTGGAATGTTATATACCTAGGGGGATAATATGGGGTACAAAGGGAGGTACCCAAGGTAATAGTGTAATAATGGGATGGGCCATAGTAATAAATAAGGTAGTTAACATGTATCATGTAAGGGACCACAAGTAGTTAGTAATAATGTAATGGGCACATGGTATTAGCTCGATGGTATGAGGGAACCATGGTAACGACCCATGGTATTGTATGTATGGTAAGTGTTCTGATACCACTTGTTATAGCTTTGATGCCACTTGTTATATATCTAATATGAAACTATAAGACAATGCAAATAAACCCAAGAATAATAGAGATAAACCCAAGAATAACAAGATCTGAATATAGAAATGCTTCACTTTATTAATATCAAACCCTTAAGGTAGGGCAACACCATACATTCACTCCTTAAGGAAGAAGAACACTCCACAAGCCATATGCCTATTCATACCATATTCCTTGACCTCCCTCAATGTGGAGTCTCTAGCCTCTATATAGGCCTCATACATACAATACCATGGGTCATTACCATGGTTCCCTCATACCATCGAACTAATACCATGGGCCCATTACATTATTACTAACTACTTGTGGTCCCTTACATGATACGGGTTAACCACCTTATTTATTACTATGGCCCATCCCATTATTACACTATTACCTTGGGTACCTCCCTTGTACCCCATATTATCCCCCCTAGGTATATAACATTTTCCCTTCTCCATTTGGTAGTCAGACTTCTTATATTCAATGGAAGACTGGTTTGAGAAACCCTAGTGGTCTATCGGCCCAGTTGAAAAGTGATAAGAGTGGACCATTGCATCTACTGTGTATACAACATTGTCACCTCCAAGTTTGTACGAACCCCAGGTTGATGAAGTAAAGTTGGTAGCCCCAGGAGTTGCAACATTCTTGCTGCAATATTGACGCTCATCAATACCAATCCACATATTGTTCATCATAGAAACTAGATTCTGTCACCGTAAATCCTAATCAACCATATATCAAAATATATATACATTATTGTTCTTAAGCATATCTGCGTATATACACACTTTCCATGAAGCATACCTGTGTACAAATCTCAAAACACTGAACCCTGAAACTAAATCACTGTCATATTGAAATGCTCACTAAATCACTTATAGAACCAATCATAGATAACTGAACCACATACACATAGCAACATCATTATTATTCAACAAATCATTCCAAAAATCGTTCAACCTCAACCATCACCGTTAAGCCCAAATCATCATGAAAGACTAGACAACAGCAAACACAACAAGACTGATTAAGCCGATTAGACATCATATTCATCAAAACCCTAGCATCTGTACGTGACCCTTACAAAACACTTCCACGCATGTACGCACCTTTCATATTTGATACATGCATAAAAATCTGTCCATACTACGGAATCGATACACTACTACTCAGAATCTTATCCGCATATGTACGCACTTTTTCTAAAACAAAGTTGTGTACAAATCGGTAATTATTGACTCATACCTTCGCTACACAACATAACTTCAATAAAACCCATACACAGTAACAAATACACGTCAAAAAATTATCATTACAGATCAAACCAACCTAGAAGAATATTATTCAATGTATATTCATTGCAAATCTATTGGATCTGATCCATCATCATACTCCTCGATGCATACTTATTTCAGATCAAACTATTCATCAATATCCCATTACTTGCACTCTAAACACTTTCATATTCATATCCTTATATAGCTTAGGCATTATCCAATACCATGGGTCAAATCCTTAGTAAGGTCGATGGTATTCATGGACACGATCAAATAGTCATTGTTGCACTCATTACTATGAGCCAATACCATGGTAAATTTCCCTGGTATTTAGGATACCATGGTGCGGAAATTGTATGTGCTTTCTCTTCTCCATACCCACGTGTGTAAATGTCTTTGCTTCACGGAACCTGTGTGTACTTCTCAAAACATCGATTGCATCATTCTTCTGTCTTTGACTACTATGCCATTGTCCAAACTCCTTGTCACATGTGTACTAGCCTGTAAACCCATCTTGTTATCATCATGTTGACAATCTTCATCAAGTAGGTTTCCATCAAGGACAACTCATCTAGTAGGTTTCCATCAAGGACAACACATTTTTCATAATGCCAACAATCTCCCCCTTTGGACTTGATGGAAACTGTTAGTGCCTTCCAGTCATGTCAGTCTCCAGTGATCAAATATGCTCTTACAAGGTGTTATTAGGGTGTCAAGTCAATTTGTTTTCATTTCAGTGAATCTTCAAATAAAATTTGGTCACTGGCTGTTGTGTCCAGGTCACTGCTGCTCCCTTCACTTACTTATGGTCTTCATCACTCATCATGGTCATTGTCTTCTTCGAGGTATCATATCTTCATTTAAGTGTTTTTGGTCATGAAATGGTTAAATTCCTCATTTTAGGTCATGGTCTAGGGTTTCACTCCATGTGTCATCATGATACCATATGTCAAAACAAACATATGCCCATCATATGAGTCAATGGGTAAAGGGAGTTAGCAACTTAGGGAAAGCAAAATAAAGGTAAAGGTAATGTTTTATTTCAAATAAGACAATGTTGCAGTACACTACCTTGTCTCATCATTTCTCATAGGGAAATTTTTGCTTCAAAATATTTTTTTGACCAAATGGAGAAGAATTTTACAAAAGTGAAAGAGGTTTTTGAGGCCAAGGAATAAAAACCTCCTTCAGTTTATGCACAGGTGTTATGATCTGAGAGAAATTCCCAAAATACACTTGCTATGGGAGAGTTGTTACACTTCTGGATAGATTGACTTCAAAACAATTTGTCAGGGCTTGGAGCAGGTGTTGGCAGTGCTTAAGAATTCTATTTTGTAGCAGACATCATAATATTTCCAACCATACCATTTTCAACCCAAAAATATTCCACGGCGGTAGTCAAAAGTGCTTTGCAAGTTAGCGTTGCGCTTTTGTTAGAGACACCTTGTGTTTTTGGAGCGACCTTGGGAAAATCAAATTTTCTCCCTGCTGGAGTGTCCTAATTACATTCTTGAGGTGTCCATATTGTAGAATATTTCAAGATATTTCCAACAAGCTATAAATTTCGCAATTTGGAGTAGTTTAAGGCCTCTAAATGTGGTTTGGAAGACAGGCACTACGCTAACAGACAAGGCATTGTGTTTTTGGAGCTGGCGCTATGCACTAGTGAACTGCGCTGCGCACGGGACAGAGTCTCCCAAAATTGCAACAAATCACTCAAATATGATTTTTCAAGCCTCTAAATCCAGGTTTTTATCTTCTAAGCTTCATAATAGGTAAGTACACTCCTTTGCATCCCCTCTTCCTTTGGGAAAACAAACAAAATGATTGTGAGTTTAGTCCACTAGGTTTTTCTATGAGTTTCTTTTTTTGAGATTGAAAATGATCAGTTGGAGCTTTGAAACCCTAAAATCACTATCCCTATACCTCTATTTTCATGCAACTCATCATCCCCATTCACTAACAAACCATTTCCCTTCATTCCACTTCACCTCCCTACAAACCCTAGCCCTAATCTATCAAATTGGGCAGTGTCCCTAGCTAGGATTTTGTTTAAATTTCCTATCTCATATCCCTCATTCATTCCCCTTAATTTAACTTCCTAAGGATTCCTAAAATCCCTATCCATCTCCCAAAATTTCCCTACTCTCATCTCTCTTCCCTAACTCCCTCATTTCACCACTTCAATCACTTTTCATTGTTTTTTTTCCCTTTCCTATCATCTAGGGTTTCAAAAATGGAAGGAGACTCTTTACCATCAAAGAAAAGAAAACATCATAAAGGGGGGAATATTCTGAGGTATGATCCCACAAATTTCAATGAGATCAATTCTTTACCATTCATAAGACAATGCTTTGAAGATGTCAACTGCCTAGGGTTTTGTTAAAGAGTGGGAGAGGTAAGTTTTCGTGAGCAACTCATTGATTTGATTACGACCAATTTTAAAGGAGAAAGGCCACCATTGCAGGGATTAGTTTCATATTCTCATTTGATGCCATCTCTCTTTCCACAGGGATAACCAGATGTTGAGGCACATGGCCCACCACTACCAAACTAGAAACAAGATTTGCAACATCAAGGTCAAACAAATGCAAAACAAGTTGAAGGAAACCCTAAAAGGAACATATGAGAAGGACAGATTGGAGATGATAGATGAGGCATCCATGATAGCATAGTACACCTCATTTTTCACTTCTGGACCAATTTTGGGAGTTTTTCAAGCATTTTTGTTTTTTGATGAAATTTGGTGCAAATTTAGGAAAATGTACTAATTTCATAACCGCAACGCCTTGGTGTTGCACTTTTTCCTCAGAGCTCTAAATGAAAAATGGTTTGCATTTTTGGAAAGCTTATGGTCTCCTAACAAAAGCCATTTCCTCATATTTTTCAAACAAGGCTCAAATTTTGAGAAAAATGAAAAAAAGGGGTCAAAAATCAACATTTTGCCCATCCTTTTGACAAGCGTTGTGCTTCTGGAGACACCTTGGGAGAATGATTTTTTGGAGGCCTTACCATGGGTCATTTTAAAAATTAAAGATGTTATGGAAACTAGACAAACAAGGCTAGTTTACCGTTCTTTCATATTTCAATTTTGACTTCAGGAAAGAACCTAAAAATGGCCTTAAACTTGGAATTGCACTTCTGCAATTTTCTGAGATTTTAATTAAAAATTTCACTTATGTAATTTCTTAGAGTTTCTAGTTCGATTTGGGTAAAGGTCAAATTGGTGAAGTAAATTAATGATAGAGTGAAAGGAAATGTAAATATGATGTAGTAATGTATGGATAGTCTTTTTTTATGTAGATTCAACTTCATTTATGAGGGAAGTTATAGTCAAAGCTAATTGTAGAATTTGTTTCAACCTCCCTGGACATTAGGGTTTAGTTAAAACCACTCATGTAACCACTCCTAGAGTCATGGATTCGACCCCTGAGCCTAAGGAGAAGTTTTTTTTGGTCTTTATGTATCATTTTCTCAGTCATTGGACTAGTTGGACATCTGAGGAGAGAACCATTGTAGCTTGTATTTAACATTTATGGAAATCAAAGGACACAGTTTGCAGCTATTATTTAGGAATTCATGTGCAGTAAGTTTATGATGTTGTTTTTCCTATGTTATTACTTTATATGAACGATATTTATCCTCCTTTTCCATTCATCATCTCTTCAATAGTTTTCCTTGCAGTTGATAAACTGAATTCTTTTCACTAAGCTTTGTTTTGATGGAAAATATTTTATGTTATTTTCACTCTTACTTAATGAATTCATGTTTCATGCTCATTAAGACCTTCATGCTTCTTCTCAACACCATACTACACCGAAAAAAACTAAAATCCATCACAAAATTTTTGCTACCTTGCTCCTTCATATCTTTGCTGTTGTGATCCTTTGACCCTCTAACCTAGCTACCTAGTTTTTCTCCCTTATCCAGCAACAAAACCCTAAATTTTCCAAAACCTACCTGAGCCTACCTATCTAGGCTAAAATCATTTACATCTCAGTCATCCGCTGACTTTAATTTCATAAAAAGAGCCCTCTCTGATTTGGTAGGGATAGCTACCAAACTAAAAGCTTGGTTTATGGTTACCTCTGTCGATTCCTCTCAGCTTGGGACATTGTGGGAGATAACAGAAACCACTTTGGTGTTTGGTTACCAACCATCTGTAGATATACCAAGTTTCTCTCCAATCAGGCTTTCTCCAAATGTCAAGCTACTCTCCCCCTTTGACATCAAGGGAAAAGGGATGACCAATTTTGAATGAAGGCGTCTCTCCCCCTTTGTAGATATGAGCACTATACGTATGATATGAACACGGTATACTTACCATGCTCCCCTTGAGCACATGTTCAATCTTCTAGAAGATTTACAAAGAATTACATGACTTTATGACTCAACCAAATATGACCTTTCCTATCACCAAAGACTCATGCTTTCATCAATTTCCCAACACAGTGGTGTTATATATTTGGCTCAACATTACATCAAATTCCCAACATGGGATTACATACATAATTGACTTGACCCCAATAGTCCAAACATGACTAAGTATTACAATGATTACATCATGGATCTTTACATGACCTCTACATCAAGTGACAGATATGACATTTATAACCAAGACCAAAGACCTCAATAGTGAGGTATTAAGACCAAGATAGTCTTCAACAATCATCATATACCATATAAGATCTGCACCATAAACATCTCACAACAGCACCATGAACATCATTAAGAAGCAATGTAATATCATCAACTTGTGACCAAGTATGCATCATCAACATCATAATATTGTTCCATAGAACTCATCCTTTTGACCTCATCAAAGTCATATAATTTTTTTGCAACACAACAACACATATTTTCATGTATCAACAAAATATGTGAGAATCAAGCATATCATCATTACTATGTAACTAAATATGCCATTTCTTTGAGTATCATATAGCAGATATAGCAGTAGTATATTAATAACCATATCTTCATGAAACCTGCAGCAACATCATTCTCTCGGCCCAAATTCTTCATGTAAGAAGGAAGACTACTTCATTATTATGTAGTGTAATTAATCATCGATAAGATCCCTTTATTTAATTCATCATCATCAACTACTCATCCCTATGATCCCATATCATCAAGATCATCATGCTTAGAACCATACTCTTCTAAAAACATACCATTTGCATCATAACATGTACATGTAACAGGTGTAAGGACAAAGAACAACACCATAGGTTTCATCCATGACAGTAGCATCATCATCAAATAATCATAGCATGAGATAACAAGATATACATGTTCTTTCCACAAAGAAGAACAATAGTCCTCAATCATATCATCACCAGAGAGTCTTCTATCATCACAAATCTGATTAGTGGCTCAAACAATATATAAGCATCATCCATAATTTCACCAAAAGAAACTCATGCATTCAAAAAATTTAGTAACATGAGCATCTTCAGCGACTTCACCAATGATAAGCATCATTGTGTACCAAGGAGTTCTCAAGCAAACATAATGCCAACAATGCACTATTAGAAGCATAGAAAATGCTCGCCCTGAACATGTGCCAATTGTTTATTTTCAAGTATGATCATATCAACTCATCCATCAGTAAGGACATCAAAGAAACTTCATCAATCATAGATCCATCAAAGCATAAATAACTCATAAAAGCCAAAATCACTTCTAAATAACATCAATCAGGATGTAATCAATCAATTTCAAAACCAGAAAGCCAAATAAGAGCTAAATGAAGTATATCAAAAAAAAATTGTAAGCATGTGCCATTGTTTCTTCATCAAAGTGAAACATACACGACTATCTAAATCAAAACTCGCATATATACACGACTGTATAAATCAGAACTCATCTATATACGCGACTGTCTTTCATAGGATCCATGTATAGAAGGTGAAATGTTGAATTTTTATAACTACAACTCCCCATGAGCCTATTTGTCTGTACCTATCCACTGTTATCACATCATATGCACTGTTAGTGATATGACTATCAACACAACCATGGGAATCATCATCAATATATTTATTTCTCCCCCTGAAATTATACATCATTGATCCTAAGGACCTGATAATCATCTTCTACTCTTATGAGGTCTTGTACCTCACATCACTTCTGCAGTCATTGTGAGAAGTATTCTTTTAGGAATAATTTCCTGCAATAGGGATCATATTCTTTTACTCTGAGTCTGAATCCTCCTCATATCTTCAAGAATTCAGTTCTTTAAGAACATATAATTTGTTTGGGTTTCTATATCCTCTTGCTATGACCTTTCCAGATTCTTCATCTATAAATTTGCATTTGGTTGATGTGAACACAATTACATTTCGTTTATCTACCAATTGACCTACACTTATAATATTCTTCTTTATCCCTTGAACTAATAAAGTATCAGTTGCTCATCTATGTCTATTAATTATGACTCTACCTTTTCCTAGAACTTTTGTTGGAGCATTATTTCCAAGAATAACCTTACCATATTGGTTTTTCTTGAGAGACTCCATCTTACTCTTATCTCCAGTCATGTGATGAGATCATATGCTATCTATGTACCATTCATCTTCTTATTCAAATGAGAAGAGAGAAATACCACACCTTATTTGTTCTTCTTCTTTATGCTTATTAAGAGAAATGTTGATGGATCCATCTTTTTCAGGTCTTCTGACATCAATATTTTTATTTGATTGCTTGCCATGTTGTCTGAGGTGATCCATATATTTGTTTATGCATTCTTTTACTGCATTCCCAAACTTGTTACAAGCATAACATCTTATATGATCATAGGAATCATAATATTTATGTTTCATATTCCTTCCATTGCAATCAATATCTTTGTGACCAAATATATTGCAACCAAAACAATATCCCTTAAAGAAGCCCGCGTACCTGGAAGCTGATAATCTTTCTTTGAAGTGGTCATTTTCTTGTGATTGAAACAATCTACTTCTACAATTGGATGCAACATGTCCATAATTATGACATATAAAACATTCAACATTATTGATTAGAGGAGAGAATCGATTAACATTTCTATAGTTATGAGTAAATGATTTTCTTTGAAGATTCACTTTCCTTGGTTGTTGATCAGGTTGACTTGTTATCTCTTCATTGAGAATTTCAGGTTTTGCATTGTTACCCTTTAAATTCCTTGCATCAACTTGTGAACTAGATTCTCCTTCAATAGTTTCATGAAAACCAAGACCAAATTTGATGGCGGGAGACCTTTGACTACTAACAATATTATCCAAAATCTTAGTACTATCTTGAAATCTCAAATGTTTATATTTTTATTCTAATTTACCTTTAAGAATGTTTACCTCAACCCCCATTCTTTGATATTGTTTTTCCTTTTCTATATATTGCTTCTTCATATCTTCTTCAACCCTTCTTCCTTCTTCCACTTGCTCCTTTAATATGAGAATCTCTTGTTTCATCCCATTTTTTTGTTCTTCAAATGTTTGAAGTAGTTCTTCATTTCTCTTATTTGATTTTTCAAGATCCGATCTTAGACAGACAATATCAGCTTCAAGACCTTCACAATATTGTTTAGATTACACAATAGCATTTACTAATTTAATATGATCCTTGTTATCATATGTTTGCAACTTATCTTTTGAGATTAACAATCCTTTTCAAAGCAAGATCAAGTTTTGTTCTAAGATCAAAAATTTATTCGAACCTTTCTTCTTCTGAATCAGTATCTGACATAAAAAAGGTTGTTTTGTTATCATGTTCATTTTTTGACACATGGTTAGGGATATGATTACCTGGTAATTCCCCTGCTGAGAAATCTTCTTTTGGGTTTTCTTCATGGATTACTTGTAGCTTATCCCACACTTACTTTGCAGTTGTATAATGCATAACCATATTTAATGTTGAACAAGGTATGTTATTAATGATGTCACTTAATGCCTTACTGTTCTTTTGCACTTCCTCATCTGATGGAGGAATTTTGGTGTAGAAATTGCATACTAAATACCAAACATCATGATTTATTATATTAGACTTCATCTTTTATTTCCATTATTAAAAATTATCATTACTTAGCATAGGTATGCTTTCATTGTCCATTGTTTCTTACCTGCCTTGATCTTCTGCTTCTAGGGCCAACATGTTTAAATTTGTTTTCTCATTAGAGTGTTTACTTTCACTTTTACCCATGAGTGAAAGTTTAGTTGTTTCACTGTCATCATCAATATCATTATTGCATAGAAAAGGAAATGGACCATAGTTAGAAAAAATTCCCATACCTGATAATTCTTTGTTACTGTCTTCTGCATTCCTAATCAATAGAAAGTGAGGTGCTCCCAAACCTAAATATTTGTTGACACCTATAACTGTTACTGCATCTGATATATCACTTTCACAATTTTTGAATCCCTCCTCCGAGCTATCTTCTTCTTTCCCAACATCTTGATGGATCTCCTTCAAGTGATCAAGCTTCTTCTGGAGGACCTTCTCTAATACCAATTGTTGGGAAAAATATTGAGGAGTGGGGGGGATGGTTGTGAATCATTATTTTAAAAAAATCACTTAAACTTATATTTTCTTATTCAAAATTTTGTATGCGACTATAATGAAGTAAACTTGGGTATGTATGCGATTTTTATGCAGACAACTAACGTATATCCAGTTAACTAAATTTTCAGTTAATTCATCATTTGTTTAACTTGAACTAGTGTATCAGTACTTCGTTAGGAGTTAATTAAACAATAACTATGTGCAGTAAGAACAGAATAAACGATCACACATAAGAAACACATCAACACCGGGATTTTGAGGTGGAAACCTAATGTGGGAGAAAACCATCGATGATGTCGTCTTTGTCTTCATCTTTTATTATAATGAAAAACTTCCTACAATCTTGTACTAGCACAAACTCATACAAGCACGCAGGCACCCACCTGCGGAAGGCTACAACCTTCTCTCATTCTCTAGCATCCACTGGAAGGGAGCTCCAACCCCCTGATCAGATTTACCAACTACTATTGGAAGGAAGTTTTGACTTCCTCACTAAAGGCTCCAACCCTCAACACTTTTTTGGACCATCTTTCATAATATTTCATATTGGATCCACCTGATTCAAGCCATCAAAAATTTTTGGCCACTTTTCAACAAATTTTCAGACTGGATCCACTACCATCATTTAAGCTCAATATCAAATAATAAAACTGAAACCAATAATCATATTAAATCACTTAATCACTGTACCAACTGAGACCCAAATCAATCTCAAACAAACAAGGCGGATAGATCGCAGTAAATCCATTCACCAGAATACCAATCCGCAGATTGTTCATCACAGAAACCAAATTCTATCACTGCAAATCCTGATCAACCATATATCTATATATATATATATATACATTATTTTTCTTAAGCATATTCACGTATATACGCACTTTCAATGAAGCATACCTGTGTATAGATCTCAAAACACTGAACCCTGAAACTCAATCACTGTCATACTGAAATACTCACTGCATCACTTACAAAACCAATCACAAATCTCTGAATCACATACAGATAGCAACATCATTTCTATGCAACAAATCATTCCACAAATCATTCAACCTCAACCATTACTGTTAAACCCATATCATCATGAAATACTAGACAATAGTAAACATAACAACACTGATCAAGCTGATTAGACATCATATTCAAAAAAAACCTAGCATATGTATGTGACCCTTACAAAACACTTCCGCATATGTACACACCGTTCATATTTGATACATGTGTATAGATATGTCCATATTGCAGAATCGATATGCTACTACTCATAATTTGATCCACTTATGTACGCGCCTTTCATATTTGATACTTGTGTACAGATATGTCCATACTGCAAAATCGATACGCTACTACTCAGAATTTGATCCACGTATGTACATGCTTTTTCTAAAAAATAAAAAACAAAACAAAACAAACTTGCATACAGATCTATAATTATTGAATCTTACCTTTGTTGCACAACGGAACTTCATTCAAACCCATACACAGTAACAAACACATGTCAAAACATTATAATCACAGATAAAACCAACCCATAAGAATACTATTCAATGTATAGTCATTTCATATCTATTGGATATGATCCATCATCATACTCCCTAGTGCATACTTATTTCAGATCAAACTATTCATCAATAGCCCATTACTTGCACTCTAAACACTTTGATCTTCATCTCCTTATATAGCTTAGGCCTTATCTAATACCACAGGTCAAATCGTTAGTAATGCCAATGGTATTCCTAGACAGGATCAAATATTAGTTGTCGCACTCATTATTATGGGCCAATACCATGATAAATATTCCTAGTATTTATGATACAATTGTGTGGAAACTGTACGTGCCTTCTCTTATCCATACCAATGTGTATACATAGATTTGCTTCATAGAACCCATGTGTATTTCTCAAAACATCACCTTCATCATTCATTTGTCACTTGGTTGTTATGCCTTCATCCAAATTCTTTGTCACATGAGTACTATCTTTTAAAATCACCCCATTATCATCTTGTTGACAATATTCATCAAGTAGGTTTCCATCAAGGAAAACTCATCAAGTATTTTCCATCAAGGACAACACATTTGTCATAATGCCAACACTTGTAGGAAGCAGAACTGAGATTAAAGAAATAAGAACAAGAACTGAAGGAAGAACAGGAGCTGAGGAGAAAAGGACAAAAAGAGAAGCAGAAGCAAGAAGAAGAATAAAGGAAAGGTGCCATAGCAAAAGAAATAGTGTCAATGCAGGTATAAGAGAAAGAACAAAACCAGCCAGAAACAGAGGAGGAGGGTGAACAAATGCAGGATAGGGAGCTTGCCCAGCAGATTGAATATTTGATTGAAGTTGCAGATATGGAGTTGGAATTGGAGCTACAAAATGAGGATGTTGAACTGATTCTGAGTACACCATAGGTCACTGTTCATTCTCCATCACCTCCAGCAAAAAAGTTAGCTCTGAGCGAAGAAGGGGATGTTTCTCCTCTTGATGATGATCGGGTAATGAACTTGTACAATCTGTCTTATGATGAATTCCATAAGAGAATTGTACAAGAACAGAGAAAGCATTTTCTAGATGATCATGCATCACCTGCATTCATTATAGTGAAGGTGATAGTGGTGGACACTAGCAAGAATCTAAATGTCATTTTCTAAGCCAAGTTGGCATTTGCAGGTGCAGCAAGATCAAACACTCATTATTTGACAACCAATAATAAGCAATTGGCACAAAACTTACAGGCTTCCTGACAAGAGATAGAATATCTCTATGCAGCAACATTGAATGTAGTCTCCGCACAGGTCTACTTGGAATAAATGAGAGCAATGATACTTCGTGAAGTATCAACAATTGGAAAGACCACGTAGGACTTCTATGACGAGCTCATAACTATACATAAGGCAGTTATTCACTTGCATGGTTTGCAGTAGTAGAGAAGAGACTTTGTCAAAACTCTTAAGAATGTACAAGTTTCCATTTTTTCCATGCAGGAATGGACAATGCAATACAAAAGGGGCACTACTTAACATTCCAAAGAAAATGAAGCCACAAGAAGAGCTAGAGAAACCAAGAGTTCTAATGTTGATTCAAAACAACAAGGAACTCATCTCTTTCATTCTTAGTATTCATATCTCATATGTATGGTTACATAACAATTTGGATGTCTTGGTGAATGCACATAAGATCCCATCAATTGGTTCACTCACCGAAGCTAAACCTAGGAACTAGGTTAAGCAAGATATCAAAGAGTACTTATAGCAGCTGAGACATATTGCCACCAAGGAAGATTCAAAGTTGAACAGACAAAACATGCAAAATTACATCAGTGGTCCTATCCAAATCGGAACAATGTTGCTCATGCTTCAGAACAAAATTGAAACTGGTTCTAAGACATTGTACCTGGATACCATGGAGGCTAAATTCTGCTTCCAGCCAGACACCATCACACAATTTGGGGACATCATCACACAGTACCGAGCTAGGCACCAATATGTGACCAAGAAGTAGCAAGTCGAGGTTGTTGAGCTAGAGTTCTCCCAAACTCAAGCATCATAGTGTTGTGTCTTGTTAGGCTGCATGTTGTCTCTACCCTATTTTTTCTTATATGGGTACAAGTGTAAAATGTAATATTATCTGTAATTATGTTGTAAGAGAAATTCCAAGTGTAAATATTGGAATATGAAGAGTCATGATGTAAAGTAATGGGTAATTTTTAAATAAGTTGAAGGTTCATGAGGGTAGCCCAAAGGTCACAAATGGTAGTTGAAGAATCAACCCCTCTTGTTATAAATAGAACCTCATAACTCATGTAAATGGCTTTTGGCAGCCAATCTTTTGTCTAGGCTTAGGCTTAGAAGGAGCTTGGGAGTATTGTGAAGAGCCTTGGATTCTCCATAGTGTAGAGCGAGTATGAATTATTTTGAGGAGCAGGTGTTCTTGACTTTAATGTTCCACTATTAAGGCTAGTGGTCTGTCAATGGTGTTTTTATGAATAGAACTTTCACTTATAATCAAAGTCGTCATGCTTTCATGCATATGTTGTGAATATAGTAGGACTATTCTTGTTGTATTTGAAATGTATGCTATTTAACTTACACTTATGCTTATGAACTATTTCGTTTAAATTTGAATGAATCTTGTTGAATGTGTGTCGTTGTATTAATTCATCACTTTAACTTGTGTACTATTCCACATCTTAGCTTGTGATTTCATTACACTCATGTCTTCCTTTCAAGCTAAGTACTATTACAAGCTTCCAAGGGGCACATTTAGTTTTCCCTTCATGTGTTGGAACCTTCATGCATCACACTTGTATTTTCACAGGGTCACACATTTGCTTTCACTCAAGGTTACCCTACTTCACTCTACGCGTTTTCACAGTCAAGGCATCACATTACCACCCACTATTGGGACTCCTACTCCAAACGGTGTGAGGTTTAGTTGGGACTTCATATCGGGGAGATCCCCTGAATTTTGGCGGGTCCAGCACCGTCAACACTAGCCTAGGGCCACACTTTGTGTTTCATTATCCCCACAAGTACCTGAGTTCTCTTAAATAATTATCTTCTCGTGCCTTAAAATTTCAATGCTCACATTTATTGGGTATGTAGAGATGCTTTCCTCTTCCATTGTGAATAGAGGTCATTCTTTTCACATTAATTCCTCCCACTAAATGCTACAACCACCATTTTTGGTTGTGTGGGTGCACCCTCTTCGCCGCCCCTGTTAGTCTGCAAGCACAGCCATACTTCCATTTAATTTTGATTCTCTCTCTTATAGGTTTTTCCAAAGAGTTTGTATGGTTCCAAAACAATCCTATTTCAGTAGAATTTATTGTGCAACTACTTCATTAAAGCACATAATATGGCATTAATATCAACTTGGTCTCCTCAAGCAAATCTCCTTTCCTAAACTATGGAATTTGTGTCCCTATGTCTCAGTGATTTTTAATTTGACAAAATCGAGATAATATTTATAATAAAATGGAATTCGCCAGGGCTATCATAGGCAATGAGCTAGGTTTTGTTGACCTTTCATGACTTTTTTTATGTGTTTTAAGGCTAGAGTGCCAACAAAGTTAAGGCCCTTGAGCTTAAGGACATGTTGTAAATAATTTTAGTAGTAATAAAAAATATTATTACTGCAAACTAAGTCAAACACGACAAACAAGGAGCTAGAACTCCACAAGAGGAAGGCAAGGGGTGAGATGGAAGCCAAGATTAAATATTCACAAGATGACATTCCAAAAAGTGACTTAGTCACATAAAACCTATTTTAGGAAAATAGAAGATAAGTTGAAGTATCCAACTGGTATGGGATGGGATTTTTCCATTTAAAACTTGGGATGGTTTCATACATGCACACAAATTTTTTTCCTTCCATTGTCCCGATGATGGAACCCTATCTCGTTCAACTTGCACTATATGTAAGTAAGTTGAACTATTGGGGAGTGACCCATACTATTTTCACATGGAGTTATTGACACGAGGAAGAAAGGGTACATTAGGAAATCTAAGGTTAGTGCTATATGATTAGGCTATATACATGAAGGTAAGAATCCGAAGTAACGCATTCCTATAGCTTGATAATTGGACTTGGAAAACCATGATATAATTCCATGGCCAAAGTTCCCAACTCGCTAGGGGTAAGGTTGGAGATGGAAGAGAAATTGGTAGGTAGAATTTCCTATCATAAGGTCATAGGAGAGCTTGGGAGACTTCTAATGGAAGCTGCAACTCCTAGAGCCACAATTTTCTTAGACTTCCTAACCATTTTGCACTTGAAGCCCAAGAGGAGCAGTGGCATAACCTAATGGAATACAAAGGTAGTGAAAGGTTGCACTATCTTGGGTGTGCAAGGTGGGGGATGTGGGACTATGGTTAGGGATTTTGTTGAAGTCTACCCTTGGCTTAGTGCTTGAACAAAAATTATTGCATGATATAGTTGGCTCTAGGTGGGCCATTACCCTTATGGAGTTATGGTCTAAGCTCAGGGGTGACCCACTACTGAGAGTCCTAGCGTAGTGTGTGTTGGCTTGGTTTGGGCTAACCCAGGTTCAATCTATATTGCGCCCAAACAAAACCCTCAATCACTGGCCCTTTCAACAACGACCTGCAAGCAGATCGCAGTCTCACCCAAAGTGACTATTGGAGGATGCAGAACCTGGTTTCTGCAACCTTGAGGGACTAGGAGATGTGGTATTATTATGTCATTTTATATAAGTCACTTTGCTGCATTAGATTAATCACTTAAGCATGCCATATAAATCATCATTGTGCTGAAGTAAAATGCAAATGTAATAACTGCTACTCTACAATAGATAATAAGAAAATATACACATCAAAACACTGATGTAACATGGTTCACCCCAGTGTAGGGCTATGTCCATAAGAATTGTTTCTTAATATAATAAATCTTTGAAACCCAAATAGTTCTTGTCTTGCACACTAAGTTGCAGGTTGTCTGCACACTCAGTTGCAGACTCAGGCCTTTGCGCACTCAGTTGCAGAGCCTCACCTTCTTTACCAAATTACATATCACAATAATTTTTCCATAAAAATGATGTAGATCAATTCGATTGATGATTATCTTCTTATTATCTTACCCTATATATATTATTACATTGTAGGGTTACATCATCAAAATACCATGGCCCAAATACCATGGACTCCCTAAAACAAGAAACTATGGTCCCAAAACCATTGATCCCTTCCAAAATCACGCACTTTTACAAAATGGAGGGGCTTCGACCCACCCCGAATCCTTTACGACACCATGTGGTATATTCAAAATGCTCCACTGTGTCGTCCACTTAGTGCCCACTATGCACTCCACCCCACAAAATGTAGAGTGTTTGCCAAACTCTAGGCCAAGTTGGGTTGTGCCCAACAGGCCCCCAACGCTCACATGTGACTCGTCCCAAGTCACTCAAACGATTTTCCTCTAACATTCACTACAATGTTGTTGTAGGCATTTTTGAAATGTTGCAGAATGTTTGTGACATGTTTCTATTCATTCCGCACTTCCTCCAGCATTGCTTCTGTCGTAGGTTCTGTAGTCGCCTGCATCACTACTTTCTCTCTCTCTCGAAGCTCTTGAAGCTTCTCATCCACTACTTGGTACAGTTGGAGAACCTCATCCTATCATGGTTGAGTTCTCTTTGTCATAGCTTGCTCTTCCTTCGAAATCTCCTCTATCTTCTTCTAGAGGTCATTTCCCTCATTGACCTTTGCGAGCTTCGATGAGATTGGTAAGGTTCTCACAATTGCTTGAATCTCCTCGCGTTGTTGCTGCTTCTATTGAATATAATCTTGTAGCTTCAGCACATTTGGATCTTCCTATAGCGAAGTCCACATCTATAACCTCTCATCCTATAGCTTCCCACAATCTTCCACTGCTGCAAAGATGTCATCCATTGCATCCTTCAGGTCAGTCGCCCTCTGCTTTTGCACTTCCTCTGGTGTGGTTGGCTATAGCTTCATCTGTAGCTCATTGACCTTCATCTCATATGTAAATTGTACATCTGTGATCTTATCCTTATATCATTTTAATGCAAGGTTAAGATTCATGACCTTGTGTTGGGCGCGGGATCCCCCAAGGTAAGTTTTGGGGCTTAAAACCCAAGTTTTGACTAAGTCTGATGTAAAGACTCCGTGATTTGTGGGTGCGGAGCATGAAGTTGTAATTGAGTCATAGGGTTGTCCGCTCTTACTTTTCTAATGTAATTTCGGCTTGAGAGTTCTACCCATGGTCCGCGGACCATGGGATTTTATAAATATAGCGAGGCTCTAAGTGTAAAGAGACATCTAAGATAGAACAATCTAAGAGAAGATGAAGCATTGAGTCTAAGTTGAAGTGTAAAGTCGAGTATTAGGGCTGTAGAGTAGGAGAAAGCTCTACAGCTGAGTGCGCAGAGGCCTAGTAGTCCGCAGCTAAGTGCGTGGGGTGAGTCGAGTCTGTAACCGATTGAAGAAAATAATAAAGAGAAGTTTCTTATCATTTTGTGTGTCTTTTTCCTATTTTATGCATTGAAATGTATTGGGTATGAATTACAAGTTTACTATTTATTTGTTGCACAAACTTATATGAATGTGTTGAATAAGCAAATATAAGATAAGTATCTGTTTACGAGAAGATAACTAATTGTTATAGGAAGATAATTAAGATCCGCAGTGTAACATGGGCAAATAGTACAGATCGTTGCTTTAGCAGTGTGAAAGTACCTCAGCCCCTGGTTAGGGCTACACAAAGGCGTGTATAATAGATCGCAAAGGCCTTGCAGGTCTGGAAAGGGCGTGAAGTGACCTGCACGAAGGTATTCACAGTTGGACTAAATTGACCCCTCAGACGTCTCAATTGTGCGGAAACTTGGTTCCAGCATCCCCCCATGTTGCTTCGGGTGAGACCTCATTCCGTGCTCCGTAGGTTGTTGCCAAAAGGGCCAATAGTACAAGGATTTGTTTGGCTAAATAACTCTGAACCTGGGTCAGGCCCCCTCAAGCCAACAAATGGTTCCGTTGTCGGGACCAAAATCTGCATAGAGATGTCTGATGTCATATAATTGGAAGAAGAATTCACGAGTTTGCGACGCAAGAGAAAAGGAATCTACAACTGAAAAAGGAAGAGTGGTTAGACTGCTACTTGTACACAGAGATCCATGAAATTTTCTTCGCATCTTTCCCTACTGAGTTGTACGGTGGATCACGAAGCTAGCAGATAGCCAAGGAAGGTGGAAACGTGACAATCCTATTGTGTGGACCCCAGAGTTGGTGCGCAAATTGGAGGCATCGAAGGATAAGATTGTGTGCGTTGTTAATCACTAACTCGATCGAATTATAGGAGGATTAATTACTGAGTTTGCAGTAGATACTTTAGTTAGCTATACTGAAGCAGAGCAATGCTTTCTCAAAGGACCGCGAGGTAAGTACGTAAAGTCTCTCAATACTTGGATTAAAATTTTATTGTGTGAAAAGAGGGTTATGAAATTACCTTGATGTCTGGACCTACACGAAGTGGAAAAACCTACAAAAACAAAGGGAGTAAGGGACCAGAGAATTGTCCTTTGATTTAACCTCTACGAAGGGATGAGGAAGAGCTCGTGAAGGTCTTGCCGTGAAGTGCGATCAATTTGATAAGGCAGAGGATTCCGCACATACCACCTCCACCCACACCACCACCAACTTCGCTTCCTTCACCTCCATCTTCACCCATACCACCTCCGCCACCACCGCGAGTCAATATGGCAAGCGCGATAAAGTTGCCTGTGTTCAAGGGAGTAGGAAATGAAGATCCGAACTAGTTTTGGTTTGTGATAAGAGCCATATGGGAAGTGCAGGGAGTTACAGATGATAATATAAAGAAAGCGATGCTGGTCAATGATCTGCAGGATCAAGTTCTAACCTGGTATATTAAGCATTCTAATGACAATCCGAATGTGGGGATCGCGGATATCCAAATTGTGCTGAACAGAGAATTTAGCAGGCCAAAGTCAGAAGCACAATCGATCATTGGATTCAAAGAGATCACAATGCTACCAGGTGAGACTCCTTGGGAGTTGTACCAGAGGTTGAAGTTCATGATTCATGAAGCTAATATGACTTTGACAGGTGGACAGCACCGCGAATGGTTTGTAGCATCGCTAACGCCACATTTGAGGAATGCGTTGTCACAACAAAGGTTAACAAATCAGGCAGAGGCCTTGGAGATTGCGATGAGGCTGCATGAAACCTTGATACAGGATCCTAACTTGGGAGTTCAATAGATCCACGCATAGTTGAAAAACTTATGCCTTGAGATGTAGAGTCATAAAATGCAAGGGTCAATGTCATGACAAGGACCACTGCCCAGTATTCGCAAATTACCTCGTGGGAGGAGGACCATGCCATTAAGACTAGAGGCACAAGCAGGGCCTAGCATGCCACCTAATTTGTGGTGCGCGATTTGTCAAACAGGAGGAAAGCATGCTATGGAAAACTGTTATTTATTACAGAAGTACACACATAATTCGCAACAGTTGTTCTACAATTTGTGTAGATCGGTTGGACACAATGAGTGCACTTATAAAAACTATGAGCTAATGATGGATAGAACTCCCACCTATAGATTTCAAGCCGAATCGCAACCCCTTGACCAGAACGCAGGAGTGGCGCGAACCGGATTTCAGGGGCACGGACGAGGCCAAGGTGGAGGAGGACCTGGAAGAGGTTGCAGATAGCTAATATGTTACAATTGTGGAGGATTAGGACATTATGCCCGTGATTGTATGAATCCAATGCATCCATCATTTCTGTATTGTACCTTGTTTGATCATGAGACGAAGGATTTTCCTACGTTGATAGCTACGATGCACAACAAGGGAGCGCTACCACCTCCCCCGACTCAGAACCTACAGATGATGAGGTATGAGCCATGCGAGGAAGATCCAAATGTGAACATTGTGCTCCAAAGTGGAATTATGATGGGAGATGATAAAGGCAAATAGCCCAAAGATAGTACTTGGGTTCGCAAGGCTCTGACGAAAGAAGCAGAGTTTGATTTAGGCCTGCGCACTTAGTTGTAGAATTAGGCCTCTGCGCACTCCGCTGCAAAGCCTGGTCTTCTTTACTAAATTACAGACCACAATAATTTTCCCATAACATTGATCTGGATCAATTCAATTGATGATTCTCTTCTTATTATTTTACCCTATATATATTATTGAATTGTAGGGTTACATCATCAAAATATCGTGGACTCCCTAAAATAAGCAACTATGGTCCCAAAACCATTGATCCCTTACAAAATTGCGTGCTTTTACAAAAAAGAGGGGCTTCGACCCACCCTGAAGCCCTTACGACACTGCGCAGTATATTCAAAATATCCACTACACACTCCACCCCAAAAAATGTGGAGTCTTTTCCAAAATCTAGGCCAAGTTGGGTTGCGCCCCACAGTGTGGTCTTTGGATGGGAGGAATGTTTGAGGTTTGCAACTAGTTGGTGTTTATTATAGAAGAAAGGTCTTCCCACTTATGTGATTAATGAGTGAATGTGGCATATATGCTGAATAATGTGAATTATTTTGGACAAATCTAGTCATGTTACCTTTGATTTGTTGTAGGAATCTTTGTAATATGCTTGACTTGCAGAAAATATTAGAATACTGAATATGTCGATGATACCATAGAAAAATAACACAATGAGATGAGAACAACATATTTCCTTTATTAAGATCTGCAACAAATACTATTCACTTGCCTCTTCGAGGGGGCTGCCTCTAGTAGAGCATAGCTCAATTAAACAACACAAGGCAAGACTTTCCTTACTATCTTCAACATTATATAGTTTCTTTAGACCCACAACCCTAACTACTCGTGGTCCCTTACATAATGCAGGTTAACCACTTTATTTATTAACTATGGCCTGTTATAACTAATTGTGGTCCCTTTTTTATAATGTGGGTCAACCACTTACAGTTCTTATGGGATTTATTTAGTAGACTAACTAATCATTACTCTTACTGGGCCCCTTGGGCTTATTACATTAATAAAGGGGTTAGGATCATACCCTAACAATGTTATATATATTTATGTGTGTTTTACTTATAAATTTCCATATAAATGTATCGGTCATGTTGGGTGAAAATTGTTCGAGTATGTTATTGATACATAATAGGGTAAATTGCATGAGTTAATTATGGGAAGATGAATTTTAGTAATTATGGTTGAGGGGCATTGACAAGGGCTAGAATCGTATGATACTTTTGCTAGAATGATTTTAAAATTCAATCACTATGCTATGTTCCTTTTTAAAGTAAAAGAACTTGTAGGATCATCCTGATGGAAGCCTTGTATGGTTGAGGCAAATGCCTTGGATGGATTTAACCATGAAGCTTACACTAGCCTAGGTTTAAGGATAAATCATCTCTAAATAATCTAAAGTGTTTTATGATTAAGTACATGTTAATTAGCTAATAGCTAAAGCATGATTGAGGTTATGGTGCTCTTTAAGAAGAGAGTTATGAAATTGACCTTCCTAGTTGCATTAGTAAGAGGATATTAGCTTGAGATTTGTTAAACTATTATAGGGGAAAATAAAACCCCTTAGTTAAGCCAAGTTGGGGATTGGATATTCAAGGCTCCTTTGTGAATTCCTTGAGAATATTTTTTTGGTTTTATGTAGTAGATGCATGGTGGCTATAGGAAGATGAGGTAATCTAGATTCCCAATAGTGTACAAGGTGAGTTTTCCCTATCAGATTCATAACCAATATGGACAAATAGCCTATGGGGCCTATAATTTTCCTTATAAATTTGAGGATTGAGTTACATAAATTTTGGTATTGATGATTTCATCCCCAACCTTGTGGGCCAGTAGGAGTCATGACTAAGAGATTAACTATAGAGGAGCTCAAGTGTGAGGAACCATACTGGGTAGAAATTGGCAAGGCTGTGTTTTTTATTTCCTAGTGGCCTAGTGGTATGTTAAACTGGACCAACCACAACATGAAGGAACATGCTTTAGATCACCTGTGGCACGATGGAATTACTAAACATACTAACCTGAAGTCACAGTGAGATGATTTAGGAACACCAGTGGCCTAGTGCTAAGTTAACATAACAAATAGTTAATGGGAATCGACTCTATTAATTGACATCTTGTTCACTGAACTAGCCTTGAGTCAAATGGAGATGTGTTAGGAGTCTCGTGGCCCAATGATTATTTAATGGAATTGGAAATTAACAGGAATTGAGCTTGTTAATAGACATACCATCCATAAATTGGCCTTAAGTAAAAAGGAGATGTGTTAGGTGCCTAGTGGCTTGGTGCTTGGTTAACTATTTTGATATTCGATGGGAATAAAGTTCTATTAATTGACGTCATGTCCACTGAATTAGGTAAAGGTATGGGGTATATTGCATAGTTTGCAAGTGGCTAGTTGATAGGAATGGAAATCCAAGATCAAGCTTTTTCTCAAAAGGGTTAGTTACATGTTTTCTTTGAATCTAGATGTTGGAAGTATTTAGTCTGTACTAGGTCATATGTGTTGGTGGGGCTGAGACCATGAGCTTAGTTGTAAGAGGGTTAGAGAGGCACATATTCATAAATTTGGCTTTTCACAAAAAGGGATACTTAAAAATTTATTAGGATCTGGATATTGACCATTAACGATACTCATCACACTACTAGAAAAAATCTATATGTCCACTAATATTAGATTTCAACAACTACCCTTTCAATGTTGATATATTTCATTGACTGAGAAAACTTGGATCTAGAAGTTTGAAAATCCAAAAGTTTTGGTAAATTCCCTTTGTTGAAAAACCCAAATTTGGATGCCAGTAGTGCAAGTAACATGTGATCCAGGTGGATATTGGTGGCCACCCGCCAATTCCACTTGGACCCCCACCATTGTTTCTTTTAGTTTTTCAGTTTCCTTAATTATAGCACAATTTAGTATTTTTAGCAGTTTTTCAGGTCCTAAACTTCTCGAGCCCTTTTAAGGCCCTAAACGATGTTTTTTTGGCAATCTACCACCAGCGACTGAGTATATGTTTCTTTTTTTCATAGTCCTTGGAGAGATCTTTCCAACAGCGTATCATGCATGTCAAACGGAGATAATATGACCAAGTCACGACCCCGAGAAGTTGATTGTCCAACTAATCCCAACGGGGCCCATAAACTCTTGGTGTTACATCTCCTCGAGTTAGGGTTTTGGTTGTTTAGGATTTGCTCTTATTGTTCAATAATAAAAAGGTCCTTGAGCCTCATTGTAACATTATTCAGAGGCATGTAACCACCACATCTCTTCTCAAAGATAAGCTACCATTGTTGAGCTAGTCTCATTTCCATAATATTTATAAGCATATTTCATTATTTGATATTAATCAAAGGAAGTGTTATTTCTGCTGCATCTATGTATTTATGGTTATATATGTAATTTGTTGCGTTCTTGTTTAAATTCAGATCAGTGGTATCAGAGCGATCTTCTCTTTCTCTGTTTTTCTTTGCATGTCCCCAACGAGGTCGGGATATAAGGAGTTAGGGCTCGAACTAGTCGAACCTTTGCAAGACCAGCCTCGTAAATCTTGACGGCTTCCCATGGAGGAAGAAAATAAAGATGAGGGAGCAAGAGATCCTATCAAAATATTTCTCGAGGAGGCCCTCGAGAAACAAAGGAACACGATGATGGATAACTTTGCTCAGATCCTTCAACGGTTGCCCACCAACAGCGCATCCACATCCAACAGCCACTCTAGAGGCTCCACACCTTTTAAGGTACAAGTAAACTTTGACATTCCCATATTTGAGGGCCAAATAGATGCAGATGTCGTAGATAAATGGTTGAATCTGTTAGAAGGATATTTTTTTGTTCATGATTTTTCCAGTCGAGAAAATATTACCTTTGCTCTTCTCAAAGCCAACCCCCACGTCAAGGACTGGTGGGAAAACTATTGTGAGCAGAAGGATGGAAGTACAAACTCAGTAATTTCAGTAGCTCCCACTTGGAATTAATTCTGGGACATCGTTAAGGAGGAGTACTACCCTATCTAGAGCTATGAGGACAAATACATAAAGTGGACCACACTACGGCAGGGAAGGGACCAAGATGTGTCGGATTTTACCAATGTTTTTCATACCCTGCGCATGAAGTTGGGCATCAAGGGTTCTGAGAAACATATGGTACTCAAGTACCGCGGCTACCTACATAGATACATCCAAGACAAGATGGAGTTCCTGGACATCTCCTTGCTTGGCACAGCATACCGATACGCCGTCAAGATCGAGCAAAAGTTTAAACATAAGAAGCGAGACTTTGGATCTGTGAATCTGAAGCAAGGGAAAGGTGCCCCCAAATCGTAGAACAAAGGGAAAATCCAAGGCGAGACAACCTAGGACAACCCGCCAAGGCCACAAGCAAAGGAAAACACTGCAAAGCCAAAGAAGGACATGGGAAAGTGGTGAGTTCCATAAGAGCTCCACCCACAACACAAGCGAGTCTCGGGCCAAGAAATCACTAGTGGTTGAGCTGAAGGCTTCAGAATCATATGCATGTTCTGACTATGACTCAAAACCTAACAAGGGGAATCACAAGGGGAAGAAAATATTGATGTGGAGCCCAACACCATCATTTCCACCACAAAGATCCAAAAAGAGGAACCCGAATATCCAAAGGAGGAGGAGTGTCTCTTCCATTCCCAGATGTGGGTGAAGGGTTCCCCACTACAGTGCATTGTCAACAGGGGGATCCAAAAGAACCTCATTGCAGTAGAGGTTGTGAAGCAACTGGGCTTACCGACCAAAGCACACCCACAACCGTACACCATCGGGTGGCTTCGCCAAGGACAGGATCTGCGCGTGAGCCAACAATGTCGCCTTCCATACAGCATCAAGCCGTTTGTAGATGAGGTATTATGTGGCGTTGCTTCCCTTGATGTTTGTGATGTATTATTAGGCCAACCATACTTGTGGAAGTGACATGTCATGTATGAGTCAAGGCCCCACGTTGTTATTGTTACATTAGGAAATAAGTTGTACAGGATACCGAAGGTAACCCCGCCTACCGCCATCTCTTTGGTTACTGTAAAACAATGCAGTGAACTAATTTCCAAAACAAGGAAATTTGTTTTCCTAATGATACACCCTCAAGGAAAGAGGAAGACAATGGTCATGAACTCTAGACAAGGCCCCTCCACATGACAACAACAGATGGACAAGGTCATGGAGGATTACGAGGACATCTTCATCTTCCCCGCAGGTGTGCCTCTGCACTGTTAGGTCTAGCACTCCATTGATCTGACCCCAGGTGTGTTGTTACCCAATGGACCAATCTATAGCCACTCCATTCTGGAGAACGATGAAATCAAGAGGCAAATTCAGGAGATGTTGTAGAAAGGTCACATTCAGCCAAGTTCATCGCCCTGTGGGAGCCCGATCATGTTTGTACAAAATAAGGATGAGACTTGGAGAGTCTATATTGACTATCGGGCACTGAACAAGATCATTGTCCCGAATAGGTACCCGATCCCATGGATTGATGACCTTTTGGATCAACTCATGGGAGAAAAATAGTTCAGCAAGATCGACTTGAAGTCTGGATATCACCAGGTACCAATCGAATCCTCCGATGTCTCGAAGATTGCCTTCAAAGCCAAGGAGAGCCTTTTCGAATGGCTGGTTATGCATTTCGAGTTGAAGAATGCTCCTGCAACCTTAATGAGGCTCATGGATGACATCTTACGACCATTCACCAACTCATTTTTAGTTGTATACTTGGATGACATCCTGATCTTCAGCCAGAGTTGGGAAGAGCACCTCCACCACATTCGACAGGTTCTCCAAACACTGTGGCAACACAAGATGTGTGCCAATTTGGAGAAATGTACTTTTGGCATGACCCGGGTTCAGTATATGGGATACATTATTGATTAACAGGGGTTGCATGTGGATCCAGCCAAGATCCAATTCATTCGGGATTGGCCAGCCCAACCACTCTGATAGAGCTCCGCAGCTTTCTGGATCTTACCAATTTCTACTGCAGGTTTGTGTTGGGGTTCTCTCATATCACTTGGCCCTTGAGTCAAGTCACCAAGGAGGAGCGAAAGCAATATTATTTTGGTCTAAATCTCAACAAAAGGGATTCGTAGAGTTAAAACATCGCCTCTTCTCTGCACCAGTTCTCATATTTCCATACTTGCAACAACCATTTGATATTGAGACATATGCCTCTAACTATGCTATTGGGGTAGTCCTTACTCAACAGGGGTATCCAATGGCATATCACAGTGAGACACTTTCAAACACGGTCCGGATGCATCCCACTTATGATAAAGAGATGTATTCATTGTGCAAGCCTATCGACAATGGAAGCATTACATTTTTGGGAAGGAAACAGTCATCCACACAGACCACCGACCCTTGCAATTCATACAGACACAAGGGAAGTTGCAAAATGATTTCCATCAGAAGTGGTCCACATACTTGCAACAGTTCCATTTTAGTATCAAGTACAAGAAGGGAAACACAAATAATGTTGCAGACTGCCTCAGCTGACCACCGATCATGGCATTAACTACCGTTCTCAACTCTTATGGGCATGAGACTTCTGATTGGCCACTTCTCTACAAAAACGACCCAGAATTCAGCCACACATACCATATTCTCTTAGGGGTCAGTAAGTTCCAAGTTTTCACCTCCAGGATGCGTTGTTATGCCATATGGGACACCTTTGTGTTCCTTCAAGCGAGCGTGCGAAGATGATTTGGGAAGCGCACTACAGTCCGACCGCTAGGCATTTCAAGGTTGAGAAAATAGTGGTAGTAATGTAGAAGTATTTCTATTGGCTGAATCTTCAACAGGATGTTGGGAAGTACATCAGATCCTACACTGATAGCGTCATCGCCAAACCGACCATCAAGAATCAAGGTCTCTATACTTCGCTACCTACCCCTAGTTGACCTTGGGAATCCATCTCCATGGATTATATGTCAAGCCTTCCTTCTACTAAGCATGGAAATGACTGTGTTTTTGTGGTCGCCAACTGATTCTCGAAGATGGCCATTATGGTGGCCTACAAGAAGTGTATCACAGGAGAAGCCACTGCTAAACTCTTCTTTGAATGAGTGTGGGTACACTTTGGGATCCCACAATCTATCATATCAAATCAGGACAGTAGATTCCTTAGTACATTTTGGTCCAGTATCAGGTCGATGCTAGACACCAAGCTCACTAAGTCCACAGCTTTCCATCCCCAAACTGATGGCCAGACAGAGGTCGTCAACAGGACGATTGTACACATTCTGTGCATGTACAACTCAAAGCATCCACGCACATGGGATGAGTGCCTCCCTTATGTCCAGCATAGCTACAACCAGGATCTCCACGGCTTGACTGGCCACAACCCTTTTCAGGTGGGCTTGGGATTCTAGTCAGTATGTCCCATTGATGTGGCCATACCAATTGCAACGACTCAGGGAGATTTGGCTCATGTCTAGTCCGAAGCCGACAAGGAAAATAGCTTCATTGAGCATATTCAACACATCTGCCAACAGGTCCATGACATATTGGACAAAACCAATGCCAAGTACAACCAGCGACATGATCAGCATCGAGTGCCACACAAGTTCCAGGTGGGCGACAAAGTTTGGCTACATTTGTAGAAGGACCGCCTCGCTGGGCCCCACCGCAAGATTCACCTACTCCGATATGGGCCATACACCATCACCAAGGTTGTGGAAGATAATTATTTTGATCTCAGCATTCCCCCATTCCTTGGCCTGCACCCAATGTTTAATGTGGATCGCCTGCAGCCATACTTTCCACCATTACTAGACACATCCGACATTGCAGAACAATTGACAAAAACAGAGTTAAATCCAGATTGCATGGAACAAGATGTAGCTGATTGGATCATGGACACACAGATCAAGCACACTCACCAGCAGAAGATCCAACTGTATCGAGTTGTCAAAGCAGGCCTACTCTTTCACCAGGGGAAGTGGCTCGCCATGGACCAAGTTCAGCAGAAGTTTCCTCATCTCATGGAGGAAATCAACGCAATGGGGACCATTACTTCCTAAGGGGGGTAAGAATGATCCAGGTGGATATTGGTGTCCACTTGCCAATTCCACTTGGACCCCCAGCATTATTTCTTTCAGTTTCCTTAATTGTAGAAAAATTTACTATTTTTAGTAGTTTTTTGAGTCCTAAACTTTTGGAGTTGTTTTGAAGCCCTAAACGACGTTTTTTTAGCAATATACCATGAGTGAATATATGTATATATATATATATATATATATATATATATATATATATATATATATATATATATATATATATATATATATTTTCGTATTCCTCAGAGAGATCTTTCCAACGGGGTATCATGCACATCAAACAGAGATAATATGACCAAGTCGTAACCCCGGGAAGTTGGTTGTCAAACTAACCCCAACGGGGCCCATAAAATCTTGGTGTTACATCTCCTCAGGTTAGGGTTTTGGTTGTTTATGGTTTGCTCTTATTGTTCAATAATAAAAAGGCCCTTGAGCCTCATTGTAATGTAGTTAAGAGGCATGTAGCCACCACATCTCTTCTGAGAGATAAGCTACCATCACTGAGCTAGTCTCATTTCCATAATGTTTATAAGCATATTTCATTATTTGATATTAATCAAAGGAAGTGTTATTTCTACTGCATCTCTGTAATTTGTTTCCTGTTTAAATTCGAATCAAGATGCGTCATGACATGGCCACTAACATATCATGATTATGTGGTGTGCTGATATGGCTAGATGATAAGGCTCAATGACATGGCATGTTGATGTGGCATGTGACATGACTGTTATAGAGGATTTGATGTGGTAGTTGAGTTAGTGCATGATGTGGAATCTGAGGTATTTGAAAGGTTGACTTTTTGACCCTGGTAGAATTCCTAAAATCTATAACTTCAGATAATGTGCACTTTTATAAAAACCTATATGTGGACAAAAGATGGATCGAAGCTGTTAGTGGTTATATTGTTAGGTGTTAGGGTCCTTTTCCATTTCTAGATAGATTTTGGATATAACGGAATCAGAAATATGTCAGTTTCCATCTCCATAAATGTTTTCCCATTCTCAAACAAAATCCAGATCTAGACTCCGTTAATCCAAAACTTTTATAAACATAACTTATATGAAAAACCTAGATTTGTATGTGACTTGACATCTGACATGTTAGTCTGGCGGAGGTCGCATGATACAATGCTGACACATGGGTGAATTATCACCACATGTCCTCCCTGTGATTGATGACATATCATAGTGTGGTGGTAACACATGGTGGGACTGCCATGTGTCAACTATATGGATGCTACCTAGACATAATCTAACAAATATTTGATGCTCATAACTTTGTGCCTAGAGTTGGGAATCATGTAAAATTTATATCATTTGAAATATCTCAATGATAAGAAGACAATGGTGACTTTAGAAAATAGGTCCAAGATAGTTTTAGGAAGAAAAAAAAAATTGATACCCCACCTCCATGAAGTCACCTTGGGAGTTGGGTATGTTATAATGAACAAGGTAATCTAACCAACATGTGAAAACCCTTGTGAAAAAGTGGAAGGCCTCATGAAATCCATGAGGGTTGAGTGTATGGAAGTACCTTAGAAAAAATACACATTATTATCCAATAAGGTATGAGTTCATGATGAGACCTGAGTGTGAAATCCACATGTTACATATTTCACTCATGGTGAGAGATCTTATCTATGAAGGGATAATGGCGAGATGCCATGTATACAAGAAAATGACTAACAAAAAAAGGAAGAAAAAGGAAATAAATCACACAGTAATGCAAAATGCAATCAGGCATGATATTGGAAGACCCATTGATAAATGTAGAAAGAATTAGTGCCTCAACATATAAGGAGCAAGGTCTGGCGTGATGGTTATTGTAGAGTTCCTCATGCCCAAACATTATGACATAAGTGTAGAAGCAAAAGAGCCACACTAATGTGTATATGATGGCAAGTAATACGACATGTGAAAATAAATTCAACTATCAAAAAATACATAACAAGAAAGAGAGGCTATCAAGGGGAGAAAACAAGTGTAATCATTCAAAGCTTTATTTTTTGTTAAAATGCACTTGAGCTAGAGTCATATAAATATTATTGATCATTCAAAGAAATTTTAGTTACTAAGTGCAAGTCTTGAAGGTGATGATTGACACTATGTACTTCATTTCACTATTTTTAATGCACTTGACCTTCACCCCTAGGAGCATCTCTTGATCCAATGAGTGTAAAATTAACTATTCAAACTCATGAGAATTGGATATTTATGTGAATGATGCTCATATAAAATGAGTCATAAATAGTGTGAGCATTTAATATTCTTCATTTTTTTTATTATAATAGAATATTCCTTTATTAAGATTCTATTACTATGTTAGAATATTTCTATATTAATAAAATGCTATTATTATACCTATCGCGGGAAAGATATATTATGTTGAGGTTTTTGCTCTTCCTTGATCGTGCATAGTGCAAAAACAAATTCTTTTTATTATCAATTTTTTTTTGCTTTGGATACCTTCTTATCATTTAAATCTCAACTGAGGTAGGTGATGCTATATGATCGTGTGAGGATTAGAGTGTGGGGAGATACATATTGATCATGTGGGGACGAGGAATGTTGTTACTTGGACGTTGCATATAGATAAGTTCATGGGCTTTGGCGGACGCTACAAGCTAATGAATTCAATTCAATTCTCTTTATTATGATAGGGACTCTCATAAAGGAATCCATTGGACATGCCAAGTGATATTTCCATGAGGGAGTGGTGGGGCCAGGTTGGGACACATATGAACAAAAAGTGTGAGAAAAAATTTCAATAATTTTATTGAAGTTTTCCCTAGCAAAGTGCGAAGGTGTAAGAGAAAACTCTGCACAATGAATGTTCTCTGCACTCTGCATATAACAACGAAAACAAAATCTTGTACATCCGATATGGATTTTATGTGAGAATTTCAACTAAGGTATATAATAGAAACAAAAAGGAGTGGGAATTTTTTCATGTCTTATTGTCGAATTACCAATGTGGAGTGCAAAAGTGCAGAGGAAGCTTCCTCCACACAATGAAGCTTTCATTGTAAGCTTTGCACAATGAAACATTGATTATTGTATAGAAAAATTAATAAACACTAGAATGTCAAAATATTTCATAAAGGTATATAGTGAGCTTAGAATGAAGGTAGTATCAATTTCAACTTCCTATAAAAGTTTCAATCTCTTTCCCACAATTGCAAAGTGTGCATATCTCAGTGTTTAACTTTCATTATGTGGAGTGCGAAGGTGAGGATTGCAGAAACAAAGCATTCTAAAATAATGACTAAACATGGATGCCGCACAAAGAAACTTATAATAAATAAATTTCTTTATGAAATAATGACAAAATGAAGACCCCACACTACCTTAATAAATTAATTAGCGGTAAATGCGGGGACTATACTATATTGAAGCTATTAATCTTGTTGTATGTATATTCTCTCATGGACATAACGATGGTATTATATATATGAGTCAATATTATCATGTTCATGGGTACACATCGAATTCACTCACTTGAGTGAACAACTTTTAGCATTATCTCGACTTTATTGTATGTAGCTTGTGTCATACACATAGTAATTGTATTAAAGTCATAAACGCATTATGAATTGAAGGTTCATTTCAAAAGCAAAGAACATGAATATGCATCCAATTCACACATAAAACAACATTATTGGAACAACGAGTTGTAAATATGTTTTGGTGTTAAGCGTTGAGTAAGGGTCTTGGTGGTGTCCTTATTAGTCCCTGTCGAGGTACGACTAGGACTATAGTAATCAAAATGGTGGTGATTTACATTAATTTGAGCTGGTTTAAGCTGGTTATTTTCATTAATAACGAAGGATAACGAAAGTTTTTAAGCTACAGTGTACTTTTCCATCTTATTTGGCCTCTTCTCGAGGCGAGGAGACAAAAGAATAGGTTATAATTATTTATTTGTTTCACATTTTCAAACAATTAAATGCTACCTAAAATAATGCTGACATTAGTGGAGGGAATTAAATTTTGATCCGGAACATGGTTGTATAGAAATATATAAATATACTATGTGTGATCATCTGCTTCGCAACAGGTAGGTGACAACGTTGTCACACCACGACCAGATCACATCACTGGCTAGACCACATGGCGGTTTTACAACACAGCATGGCCTTGTACAACTGCCACCTATAAAGCCATGCAAGGCCTTGTACAACTACCACCTGTGAAGCCATTCAAGGAATCTTCCTCTATTCAAGAAGAATTGGCTTTCTCCACGAAGTTCCCGGCAATCCTTCTAAGGTAAGGGCGAACAGAAGCATTGGCTTTCTCCACGAAGTTCCTGACAATACTTCTGAGGTAAGGGCGAAGCTCTGTATGAGCTGAAATATAGTTCAAAATGAAATTCCCTTCCCTTTCAATTTACTTGATGCCTTGATGCCTTGTTATCTTGTTATATGAAGACTGTGAAGAAAATGATATGAAGATTGCGAATAAAATGACGAGAACCCTAGCTCTCTTACCTATTTTTCACACACACTTCCAGAGTTTTCTTGATGCCTTGTTCTCTGGTTATATGAAGACCATGTATTGACAAGTGCGATGAAACTTCTGGTGTCTGGAGAATATCGGCTTCTAATGTCTGGAGAATACCATCTTCGGATAAGATTCTATTGTCTTCTGGTCCAAACCCGACCCTCCCCCATACATGGGGAGCTCCATTCTCCACTGTAACGAATTCACCGACATTAATATCAGTGTCCTCATTAACAAACACAAATTAACACTAAGGAACAAAAATTGCACTGATGGTTATCCCATTGCCATTCATACAACCTCTTCCCTGCACTCACACACATAATATGCCAACATGATTGTAGAAACAAGTATCAAAATCCCAACTACAATGGCTATTCCATACCCTAACCCTACTTTACTCACATTATCTGCATCAATGAAGCTATTACTGTTGCTCATCTCTGCTATTCCATTTTGGAACTGCAAGTTATCCTTTCAATGTGAAGTTTTCCCTTCAATATTCATAGAAAAATAATCAGTATCACCATGGGCGTACGCCATTCATGAAACCCTACATTCCAACAACCTCGAACTGTAGGCTAACAGTATGTGGAAATTGGAATCTATTGTGAGGGCAGGGTTGTCTTTTCTTGCTTCAAGCTCCAACCATGGGTCACCCACTCTGCCAGGCAGATCTTTAAGGCTCGATGAGACGAAGCGCAGAAGGCCATGAAGTTGAAACTGTTGAACCTGCAGTGTACAATTGGATTATCATTTTGCCTCCTGTATTGACATATTGACATATTAGCATACATATTACCATGATACAATGTTAAGTGGCGTGGTTTATGCCCTGCATGCTATGTTATGGAGAAGGAGGTGAGGCACGTGGCTTTCATGGGAGGGCCCACATGGTCCATGCAAGTCTTTTTATTTTTATTTTTTTGAAGCACTTTAATGACTTTGTGGACCTTAACTTTCAGCTAATTCTTATTGCTACAGAGTTGGTTGGGTATCGCTCATGATCTGGAACATCTTTATATTGATCACCAAGGGCTTCGTGAAAGGAAGGAAATAAAACCTGTTGCAGCAAAGCTTGGTGCAGGTACAAATCCAACAGATGTTCATGAAAGGAGAAAGGAAATCTTTTTATGGTACTGGTTATGCTTTTTTATCCCCCCTTTGCGACTATTACTTATATACCTAAAGACATGCTTACTTTAACTACTTAGAACTAGTGATTACATAGAGAAAATACCATAAATATCGCTGATGTATGATGTTATAACTAGTAGATAAGCGTTACATCAACTATGAACAAGTAAGAATCATTGATCATACTAGATGTGTGTAGTGTGTTTTTATTAATCTGGCCCTGATGGAACCCTTTGGTTTGACTCTTATTGAGGTAGCTTGACCAACCTTTGTTTTTTATTATGATCTTCAAGATAAAACATTTTCAAGACTGCAACGTTGTTTAGAAGCAAATATACTAGTCATAGAAGCAGTCTTTCATGTATCACACACTTAAATGAAAAAGAAATGATATTCTTTTAAATCCAGAAGATACATATGTATCAAGTTTTAATATTATGACCATTATGTTTAGTTCTAGAGTATTTTGAGTAAAAGAATTCAATATATATATTAGCTCTCAAGATACATTACATAATTTACATGCATAGGTGCCACCATTAACCAACCCTTGCTATTATAATGTAACTTTCAATTATAAATAATAGTGATCGGAGAGTAAATCAACCACTAATCTAAAACTAAATTTGATTTTGTAGCAGGATACGAGTCCTATATGGTGTATAGGCTGGCAGAAGAGTGGACAACAAGCAACGTATGACTCAAAAATGACAATATTGGGAGGTTAATTGGCATGCCCCTTTCTCCCCTTCCTCTAGTTTTTTCCTCATCCCACTAGAAGGATTCCATGTTCAATTTCTATTTTATGCCAAATCTCTTTATTTCGTAGATCTTGGTTGTGTCATTATTGGTGGATGAAATGTTATAACTTATAAGCTAACCCATCTTTATTTTTTATTTTTTTTGAACATGTGTTGTAATGGACAACCTTCTTTCATTCTCTAAATTGACTCATTGGTTGTTTTTAGAGAATCCTTATTATGCTCCAGTCATCTACTTTGAGATATATGTGATAATTTAGTAGGGTTGAATTTATTTACTGTGCAAGAAGTTTTAGCAGAGTGATATCTTCTTTTCATGCTTTCTTGAAACGGATATATAATGACCTTTTCCCAATTTTTTATATTCATTGCAAGTTCACTTAATCTGAACTTCATAGTCTCTCTTGTAGAATCGTAGTTAGGATGTCAGATCAAAAAATTGAACGTTTTTAATATGATAAACTGCAATCAAGCAGTCAACATATGTTTGTCTAGTAAAAAGTCTAAAACTATGTTTCTTTTTTGGTTATTATTTTATTTTTAATCTTTTTGTTTTTGGTATAAAATAATTAGATTACTGTAACCTGTATAGCTACAAATATTTACGTTACACACAAGTTCTGAGGCTCTGAAGGGTCAGCTCATTCTTAAATTTCGACATCCTTCTTTCTGAAGGCTTGACTTTGAAGCCCATAATATAAGGAGTACTTCTGATATGCCAAAGATTTGAATGTTCAAAACAAAATGCTACTGTTGTAGGACTACAGCTTTGAAAACCATACCTGAGCTCTGGACTAATTTAACATTAAGCCCAAATGCAAATAAATCATTTGACTTGTAATGTTGACTTTTAGGCTGAAATGAGTAACTCTGACTTTGACACAGTTGATCTCCAAAATTAACACTCCTTTCAACTGCCTAGGCTAATTGACAATACACACACTCACACACTATGTTTGTAGTCTTACCTTTACATTGTCGGCACCAATTTTGTCATGGTGAACCACACACCCAAGAATAATTTGGATCCAAGCACTCATGGGGTTAGAAGGAGAAGCATTTGGGTTCTGTTTCAGGTGGTGGATTGGGACCTTTCCATTAAGAATAATTCAGTTGTGGTTGCAGGCATTATTGAATCCCCAAGAACAAGCTCCAACTCGATCTTTGAAGAAGAACTAGGAACTGACTTGAAAGGAAAGACCGAGGTGCATAAGATCTTTAACCAAGTTGGGCTCGCCAAACCACCTCCTAGTTAACTTTGTTGGCTTTAGTTGCTTTTCACTTTTACTTGTTAGGATTGTTGTTTCTACAGTATAGGGATTCTTTGCAAAAGGTCTTAGGTTATAGAAGATACACTTGGACTTTACCAAACAACATAATGTTGAGCATTAAAAACTGTCTGAGGCCCGTTTCCGCTTTGACAGGCCCCTGACAACCATGAATGTAACCATTTTCTAAGATATTAATATAGGAGTATACTAGATTACAAAAAAACCCCAAAAATCTAGAACCCTGATCTTAGCTCTGTTAGATACATTTGTGAGATTTGGGTTTAGAAAGAAGCCCTAGCAAATACTTGATCCATTAATAGTGCAACCAAAAGTGGGACATTTGTTGTGCATCAATGATAAGGAATGATTGCCACACAAGGCTTCATCAAAACACTTCAGAACTTAAACATTTAGTCTTGAAGCATGCAAAGATCAAAGATTATATAGTGTTCTTAATGATATGGGGATGATAGAGTCTATTTTTATGTGATATATTTGTTCTTGCTCCATAGCTTAGGTTCTTCAAGGAAACTATTTCTCAGGAGAAGAAAGCGTCTATTTGTGATTGCAGTGGATGCCCTTGTTAGTAAAAAAACTATTATCATGCAAGAGATTATGAATGTAGTTTGTTCTGTTGGCAACTTTTCATCTCCTGGATTCATTTTATCTATTGCATTAATGCTTCCAAAAACAATTCCTATGCTTAAGTCTAGTGGAATCAAAGTGTCTTAAGGCTTACTCTATACAGACTAGGGTTTGTCTCTTAAGGCTAGTTTCCGAAGAGCTCTTCATCTGTGCAATGGAAGCAAGGAAAATTGATTATCGCTGGGGTGTAGATGGTCTCATAAAAATCATGAAAAAATTGAGAGTTATTGATCACTGCAAAACAAACTTCGTGCCCAATAGGTTGTCATACCCATTAGTCCACATATTAACATACATGTTACCTCATAGCTACTTATATAACATATCCGCTTATATCCGCTTCTTACTCTTCTTACTCTTAATACCGTAAAAAGACAATAGCTACAGTATAGGCATGTTGCACATGATGATTTAAATGGAATGGAATCAAAACATCTAGAAATTAGATTTAGATCTATATGCTTTAGTTAAAGCCTTAGTCTTCTAGACTTGGCCCAAGGCCATAGAGATTCTGGTGGTACTAACTAGCTCTAGAGACAAGCCATAGAGTGAAGCCAAAGTGTAAGCTTTAGCCCTTAGTTAGTTATTTAAGGTACTACTAGCCGGAGGACTGCCTTAATCTCCATGCACAATATACTGCCATACGGTAAATAGTATTAGTCTTTGTACCATCCCTATAGTAGTCCCTAGTCCCTTGCTAATTAGAATTACAGTGGCAGAACTATTGTTTTTAATGCTTACCAACTACTAGCTAAGCTTTGTCTCTTTAGGAACACAAAGGTATGAATTTCTGCCATTGGATGTAACCTTTCTGATTGAAAGAAACAGAAACTATTTGCATTGAAACTGTAAGAAACTAACTATAATTGTCTTTTTAGCAACACAAAAGTATGAATTTCTAGAATTTCTGCCGTTAGATGTAGCCTTTCCAATTGACAGAAACAGAAACTAACTACATTGAAATTGTAAGAAACTAACTATAACTGTAACTCACCAACCCACTCAACCACCCGCTCCCTGCCTCCCTCCCCGCCTAAGGCAGGGATTAGCTGCTATGTAGCCAATCTTGTTATCTATATAATAGGGAGGTGCAACAATGCATGAAGTATACTTCGTTTATCTTCACAATAGCATAAAATAGAAGTATATTAAGATAAATCATGAAAAAAAATATAAATATGGCTTTATGGAGTATATACCATTGACTTAATACTTCTTGCTTCATTCTATTATATATTTCCTACTTTAGACATATATATGGTGTATAGGTAGAGACTCCCATTAAATCATTTAATAATTGAGAAATGATTATCCATGAAAGTAACACTTTATGTGAACATTTCAATTTGCCCCAATTTGCACTAATTAACATTACATGTCACTTGCCATTTTCAATTCAAATTTCAACTTCATTGGATTGATCCAAGCTCCCTAATGAAGTGTACTTAATTTTCATGTATTTATGATGACACCTTTCTATTTTTTTAATAGTTGCGGGTGACCTCATATCCCTTTGTAACAGCCCTGGTGAAAATTCCATGTAATAAAAGTTAAAATCAATAACCATGGTTGATGGGACACTTATTCTAAGCTGAATGTTGGGAAAGACATCTTAGGGGTGTTCATTTGGTTGTTTATGGCTAAGGAAATTGGCAAAGGAAAAGGCTAAGGCTTTGGAAAGGCAAAATGGGATTTTTGGCACAATTATATATGAAAATAATTGAAATTAGGAGAAAAGGGAGGTGAAAGGTCACAAGTTGCATGCGAGGAGGAAAATGAAGGAAAACAATGGAAAATGAAGAGCCTCATTCATAAAAAGGCTTATGAGGATCAGTTGGTAACCTTTTTTCAGTTGAGTTTCGGAGCTATCTCATTATTCTCTCTCTCTATCATACTCTTGGACACTTAGAGTTTCTTGGAGCAATATTGCCATTGGAGCAAGAGTTTCCAGGTGTAACATTATTTTCAACCTATCCTTTCCATTTCCAGATAGCCATGATGTGATGGGGTTCTCATGTTTTGGTTGAGCTGGATTATCGAATGGATTCAAAGCTGAGTGGGGTGGATCTCCAAATGATAAAGAACATGGCCTAGTTTTCCCTGAACCAAATTGTGGATCACAGTAAAGCCACTAGCCTAGTGACCCCTAAGCCAGACTATGGGTTGCGGTAAAGCCAAGATTGTGTTGCCTCGATGGGCCTAGGAATCCTTGCTCGTGAATGGCAGGATATACAATAAAGCCAAAAGGTGGTTTTCTCTCCGTTGGGCTTAGTAATATCGGGTTTGGGATATGCGGTAAGGCTTGGAGAGTGGGTCTTGGTTTAGGGCCTAGTGATCCAAGTTTGGATTGCGGTAAAGCCTGAGAGACTAGGAGATAGGAAAATTCCTCATGGTGTAGGTGGAGAAATTTGGTGGCATCCATGCTTGTTTGGCCTAGTGATTGGGTGGAGATCACGATAAAGCCTGTTATGATGTGTTCATTGTGTTGGCCTAGTGATTTAGGATGGATTACAGTAAAGCCTGGTTTTTGTTGATGAGGGTGATGTGGTTTAGCCATGGTATACCCTGGTTGGTTCTTTTGGTTTGAATCCCACATTCATGCTTGGAATATGGCACGGGGGTGAATGGCTGAAGAGAAATTTGGCTCAGCCATTCTATGGTCAGGGGGAACATGATAGTCCCATATCCAGTTGGTTTATTGCATTCATTAATGAGAAATTCATTCCTTTGATTTTCATGTTTAAATGTATTGATGTATATATGGATTTTGATGGTTGATATGTTTATGGTAATTATGTTCCTATTATGCTGGTTATATGTATATTTTATGAAAGCAACTATGTATGGATCTTAGCATGTTTTTACTTGTAAAAGAATGGATAGTGTATCTATGGCCTAATAAATGATAATGCAACAAATGACATGAGGGAACAATGTTTCATAGCGATTCTCAAATAAGTATGAGATCCCTACACTTAATTATGTTGTTTACACCTATAGGTTACATGATGATATGTTTGACGAAATGCTTGGCATGGCTAGTAGGGGTATGGTTAAGATCTTGTTCATCTTATTGCTTTTGCATCATTGTTTCCTTGTATTTTTAATGATTTCAAGCTATCACTCCATTCTGGGCAGTGGCCTAGTCTTTGGGCTTGAAAAAGTGGCTTAAATCTCAGGGTTGTTGGCACAAAACTATAAATTTTGGTCTCTAGTCACTGCAAGAAATCCTGTGAGAGCGACTTTAGGTTGTTGGTCGATCCCTTGCCCATAGCATGAGAGCGACTATGGCCTAAGATATTCAGAACAATAGTGGGACCCAGGGACAAGTTGTCTGAGTGGCTGACTTGTCTCCTGAGGGTTCTGTTGATGATGTTGGATGACTGTGTGTGATGTTTCCATCGATTCCACTTCCTTAAAGTCACATAGGAGGTTGAATATGATCATAATAGCATCTCGTCTCATGTTTACCCGGTTGGCATGGTTACTTGGGTGGATGTGGGAGGAGGGTGTTACAGAGTTGTATCAGAGCATGGTTCACCCCTCGGACTGGATGGGCGGTGTGTGTTGGTCATGCATGCATGTCAGTTGCATGTGTGTCTCTTACACTTGCATTCCATGTGCTTATTTCATTTTCTTAATGTTGATCATGATGGTAGTAAGGTTGTCATGGAGAATTTGATATTGATTTCATGAAATGTATTTGTCATGAGTATGTGACTAGTTACATATGGATTATATGTCACTTACATGTTGATTTTATGTCGACTACTTACATCCTTGTATGTTAGGTTACATTCTTGAATATGTTGATTACATGTATCAGTGTTGTAGGCTTATTACAAGAATTGATAGCTTATGTTAGACTACATGCATTTATGCGTATGTGTAGTTGATTAGGCATTGATTATGCCTGTCATTGGTTGCATGTGGCAATATGCACAATGGAGTAATGGTTGTTGTCATGCATGAGGTCATAGCATCAATTGTTGATATGGCCTTACGTTGATGATTGGACCCTAGTTAGAGTGATGTTTATGTGTTGATACATTTATTTGCGTATGTATATATGTTGTTATGATTATGCTATACATGTATCACATTGATTTGGTGTTCTTGCAGACAAGGTATCCTCCCCAGCTATACTAAGGTACGTTGATTTATTATGATTTGGTTTATCTGACATATTATGCATTGTAGGAAAGAGATCAAATGGCTAGCAGGATGGTTGACTACAAAGACTCTCCCTATGAATCCGAAGAGCAGTATGGTGTTGGGAAATTTTCCGATTTGGAAGTTACATTGAGAAGCTTGAAGGAAGAGATAAGCAGTTGTAAGGCAGATTATGACCGGATCATACAAACACAAGAGAAGAAGAGGTTAATGTTATACTTCTTCAGAATTTGTCAGACTTGCAGTGACAAGGGCCGCTTTGGATCAGCCATGGACATGGGGGTGGAACTAATGGGGCATATGGCAATAGGTCTCCTAGTAGACATAGGTTAGATAGATTTGATACGGTGAGAGATGACAGGTTGTTGGACACTTTGGATAGAAGGAGTGATGAGCACAAGTACTATTCTAGTTTTGGTTCTGATAGACATCATGGTCGTCATCATTATCATCCTTATAGGAAGAATGATAGGGGATACTTGCCTGATGAGTTTAAGAAAGCGAAGCCACCTAATTCTGATGGAGATGTGAAGAAGTCAGAAGATGTAGAGGCTTGGATACTTGGGATGAAAAAATTCTTTGAGTTGCATGAGTACACATATAACATGGAGGCCAGAGTAGCGATATTCAACTTGAAAGGTAAAGCATACATTTGGTGGGAAGATGTTAAGTGGGTCAGAGACATCAGGACAAATGGTTAGAGTTGGTGGGAGTTCAAGAGGATTTTCAGGAAGAAGTACTTGTCAGATAGGTACTATGACAGTAAGGCTAAGGAATTCTATGAACTAAAGATGGGATCATTGACATATGAAGAGTGCACGACCAAGTTTTTGGAGATATTGAGGTATGTACCATATCTTACTGATGAGAAGGCTAAATTTCATAGATTTTGCAATGGTTTTCTATTAGCATTTAGAGATCAGATTGAGTATTATAAGCCTCGGTCACTTGAGGAAGTTATTGGGAAACTGAAGCATTGCTATGAATAATCAAAGCATAAGAATGAATCTTAGCATGGATGGAAAGGAAAGGACAAAGGTAAAGGCAAATGGTAGCCTAAGAGGACAAGGCCTTCGCATGTAGATGAGAAAGAGAATGTGGCATTGCAAAAAAGATTTAATGCAACTAGACAGGGACATGGGTCACATCAGTAGCATCAGCATAGAGGTGAGGGCATTGGTCGGTTGCAGTGTTGGACATGCCGTAAGGAGCACCTTAAGAGAGATTTTCTATAGAATCAGGGTGGTAGGCCTTAGATATACAGTGCATAGGAGGCGCAGACTGTTCGGGATGTTGGTTAGAGTGTTCCATGTATCTATGCAGTAGTGGACAACAGGAAGGCAGAATACCATACATCTATCATTGATATGGATGGTAAGCTTTGTGATCAAATTATTTCTATTTTGATTGACCTGTATCTAATTATAGCTATGTTAGTCCTAACTTGGTGGATAAGTGTGGTTTGAGTAAGGAATTTCATGTAGAATCTTGGTTAGTGCAGTTGGCTACATGTATGAAGAAGTGAGTTCATCATTGGTAAGAGCTTGCACATTTGCCTTGAGTGGTATGCCTATCACAACACATTTGAATGTATTATCGTTGGGTTCATACGGTACGTTGTTCGACATGGACTGGTTGTATCTTCATAGAACCAAGGTAGATTGCTATGACAAAGCTATTGGGTGTGTTGATGACAATGAAGAACCAAGAGTCTTACATGGTAAGAAGAAAACCACATCAGTTAGGATGTTGACAACTATGCAAGAAAAGCATAACTGCAGGAAAGGGTGTGTGTTATTCATAGTGCACATTTCTAGTGATAAGGATAAGGAGGCTAAGGATGCAGATGTGTTCAACAAGTATCCAATTTTGCAGCAGTTTTAGGATCTATTTCCTGAATACATTACAAAGTTTCCACCTCATAGGGAGGTAGACTTTTCTATTGCATTTGTGCCAGGGAAGCACCTTACAGGATGAGCACACCTGAGTTAGTTGAGTTAAAGATAGAGTTGAAGGAAATGTTGGACAAGGGATACATTAGGCCAAGTGTATCACCTTGGGGCGCACCAGTCTTGCTTGTGAAGAATAAAGATGGTACTCTTAGATTGGGCATTGACTACAAGCAATTGAACAAAGTGACTATCAAGAGCAAGTACCCTTTGCTGAGGATTGATGACTTGTTCGATCAACTGAAGGGAGCAATAGTGTTCATGAAGATCGACTTGAGATCCAGATACCATCAGGTATGCATCAAAGAAGAGGGCATTTACAAGACTGCGTTTAGGACCAGGTATGGGAATTATGAGTTTGTTGTTGTCCCATTTGGTTTAACTAATGCTCTAGATACATTCATGTTCATGATGAATTGTGTGTTGCATCCATATTTGGATAAGTTTGTTATTGTGTTCATTGATGATATACTAGTATATTCTAAAAATGAGGAAGATCATGCCGAAAATTTAGCAACAATGTTGAGGTTGTTGAGGGAGCATCATTTGTATGCTAAGCTCAGAAAGTGTAGCTTCTTTCAAAGTGAGGTACATTACTTGGGACATGTTGTCTCCAAGGAAGGCATTGTAGTAGATCCAGAGAAGATAAGAGCCATCATGGAGTGGGTAGTTGCTAAGAGTGTGGATGAGGTGAGATATTTCATGGGTATGGCAAGCTATTATAGGAGGTTCATCAGGAACTTCTTGTAGATTGCTTATCTTATCACATAATTGCAAAGGAAAGGTAATAAGTTCAAATGGACAGAGGAGTGCGAGGCTAGCTTTGAGAAACTTAAGTAGTTGTTGACACATGCACCAGTGCTACAAATTGTAGATCTGGACAAAGAGTTTGTGGTATGCATAGATGCTTGCAAGAGAGGGCTTGATGGAGTCCTTATGTAGGATGGATTGGTGGTATGCTATGAGTCTCAGAAACGAAATGATCACAAGAAGAACTACCTGACACATGATCTTGAATTAGCATCGATCATATATGCATTGAATATGTGGAGACATTATCTTCTTGGCAGGAGGTTTGTACTTATGAGTGATCATATTGGGTTGAGGTATTTGTTTGACCAGTCGAATCTGAACGCCAAGCAGGCTAGATGGTTGGCCACGATTAACGAGTTTGATTTCGATATCAAGTGCATCAAATGTAAAGAGAAAGGGGTGGAAGATGCTCTCAGTAGATGAGTATAGGTAAATCACTTGGAAGCTATGAGCTCCTATGGGACGGAATTACAAGATAGGATCTTGCAGTCAGGTCAGCAAGATGACAGGTATATGGAGATTGTGTACAGGTTGCAGTAGGATGTTGGTACAAGTACAGGTATAGGTACATGTACAGGTACAGGTGGAAGTATGGGTACAAGTACAGGTGCAGGTGCACAAAGTATGGATTATTGTCTTACAGCAAATGGGTTGGTCAGGTTTCAAGACATGATATATGTACTGGATAGCCATGAACTCAAGAAGGTGATCTTGAGGGAGTTTCATGCGAAACTTTATTTGGGTCACCCAAGTTATCAGAAGACATTAACTGTAGTGAAGAGATATTATTATTGGCCGAATCTAAAGAGGGATGTAGCAGAATTCGTGGCTAGATGTTTTGACTGTCAACGAGTGAAAGCAGAGTGTAAAATTATAGGTGGACTACTACAACCGATTGTGATTCCAAAATGGAAATGAGAGGTTATTTCTGTGGATTTCATCACAGGGTTACCTAAGACAGTGGAACAACATGATTCCATCATGGTCATTATGGACATATTAACAAAGTTTGCACATTTCATTCCGGTGAAGTCTATGTTCTCAGCTAGTGAAGTGGCATATGTATTCATCAGAGATGTGGTTAGAATACACGATGTTCCAAAGAAGATTGTGTCAGACAGGGATGTGAAGTTCACTTCCAAATTCTGGAAGGAGTTATTTGCAGGTTTGGGCATAGAGTTGGCCTTCCGTACAACTTATCATTTGTATACAGATGGACAGATAGAGAGGGTCAACAGGATATTGGAGGAAATGTTGAAGATGTATGTGATGCATCAATAGTGGAAGTGGGAAGAGTATATTCCTTTGGTAGAGTTAGCGTGCAACAACGCTTATCAGGAGTCATTAAGGATGAGTCCTTTTGAGGCATTGTATGGGCGGAGTTGTAACACTCCTATTAGTTGGAATGACCCGGTTAGCAAGGTGTTGATTGGACTAGAGATGTTGGAAGACATGGAACAGGAAATGCAGGTGATCAAGAAGAATCTAAAGGAAAAATAGGATAGGCAAAAGAGTTATGCGGATGGGAACATGTTGTTCAAGGAGTTCTAGGTCAGGGAACGAGTGTACTTGTGTATCAAACTGAAGAAGAGCTCCTTGCGGATTAGATCATGTGCTAAGCTGGCACCATGGTTTTATGGACCCTTTAGTATCACTGAGAGTATTGGGCTAGTAGCCTATCAACTTGCACTACCTCCAACAATGAAAGTCCACGATGTTTTCCATGTATCTTTGCTTTAGAAGTATGTTAAGGATGTTGATCATGTGATTGATTGGTCTGTACTGCAAGTGGAACCAAATGGAGAATTCTAGACAGAGCCTTAGTGTGTATTGTAGAAAAAGGTGCTCATGCTCTAGAATCAAGCATTCGAGCAATTTAAAGTGCAATGGAAGCACTTTGGGCCCGATGAAGCTACATGGGAGATGGAAGATCAGATGCGGGCTATGTATCCTTCCTTTTTTTCCGTTGAGGCAAAGCAACTTCAATATGGTGGTGTGGTATATGCTTTATGGTGGTTTGGTATCTGCTTTCATATGGTGTTTTGGTATATGCTTTGATATGATGTTTTGATATCTTCTTAGATATGGTGTTTAGTATATGTTTCGATATATGCTTTGGTATATATTTTGGTATATCTTTTGATGATATTTTATATGTACATATGTGTATGGATGTAATACCACCATGAGCTATGTTATAAAGCTCCATTAAGTAGTATGGGTGTCATGTTATTGTGATTATGTCATAATGTTACTATGCTACCATGTAGTTATGTTATCATGATGTTATGATGTTGTGTGGATTGGCACTCAACAGGATGATCATTGTAAATACCATAATGAGTTGTGTTATAAAACTCCACTATGCGATATGTTGTCATGTTGTCATGATATTTTTCTTTTGAGCAGGTTCTTCATTGTAAATACTTAATAAGTTGTTATAAAGCTCAACGAGCAGTATGTCTTCTTCCAGCAGGTTGCTTAGGTATATGTGTGATTGAATATTGAGGAAGATGTCCCCTAGGGGGGAGGGTTCTGTAACAGTCTTGGTGAAAATTCCATGTAATAAAAGTTAAAAACAATAACCATGATTGATGGGACACTTATTCCAAGCTGAATGTTGGGCAAGAAATCTTAGGGGGTGTTCATTTGGTTGTTTATGGCTACGGAAATTGGCAAAGGAAAAGGTTAAGGATTTCGAAAGGCAAAATGGCATTTTTGGCATAATTATTTATGAAAATAATGGAAATTAGGAGAAAAGGGAGGTGAAAGGTCACATGTTGCATGTGAGGAGGAAAATGAAGGAAAAGAATGGAAAATGAAAAAAATAGAGGTCTCATTCATAAAAAGGCTTATGAGGATCAGGTGGCAACCTTTTGTCAGTTGAGTTTTGGAGCTCTCTCATTATTCTATCTCTCTCTTTCATACTCTTGGGCACTTAGAGTTTCTTGGAGCAATATTGGCATTGGAGCAAGAAATGAAAAGAAGGGAAGACGAAGAAAAGATCAAGTAACTACAATAGGCTTCATTGCAGGTATCAACTTGCATGTGTATTTTCCTTGCTAAATTTGGCATGCATGGCATTGCATGTGGTTCTTTTCTATCATGGCATGGGTTTTGCCAGGTGTAATCGTGTCTTCAGCCTCGCCTTTGCATCTCCAGATAACCATGGTGTGGCGGGGTTCTCATGTTTTAGTTAAGTTGGATTATTGAATGGATTTGAAGCTAAGTGGGGTGGATCTCTGAATGATAGAGCACATGGCCTAGTGGTCCCTGAACCGAATTGTGGATCACAGTAAAGCCACTAGCCTAATGACCCCTGAGCTAGACAGTGGGTTGTGGTAAAGGCAAGATTGTGTTGCCTCGATGGGTCTAGGAATCCTTGTCGGTGAATGGCAGAATATGCGGTAAAGCCAAGAGGTGGTTTTCTCTCCGTTGGGCCTAGTAATCTTGAGTTTGGGATATGCGGTAAAGCCTGGAGAAGGGGGCTCAGTTTAGGACCTAGTGATCGGGGTTTGGATAGCGGTAAATCCTGAGAGACTAGGAGAGGAAAATTCCTCACGGTGTAGGTGGAGAAATCCGTTGGCATCCATGCTTGTTTGGCCTAGTGATCAGGTGGAGATCATGGTAAAGCCTGTTATGATGTGTTCATTGTGTTGGCCTAGTGATCCAGGATGGATTACGGTAAAGCCTGGTTTCTGTTGATGTGGGTGAGGTGGTTTAGCCTCGGTATGCCCTAGTTGGTTCTTTTGGTTTAAGTCTCACATTCGTGAATGGATGAGGAGAGATTTGGCTCAACCATTCTATGGTTGGGTGGAACGTGGTAGTCCCATCTCCAGCTGGTTTATTGCATTCATTAATGAGAAATTCATTCCCTTGATTTTCATGTGTAAATGTATTGATGTATGTATGGATTTTGATGGCTGATATGTTTATGGTAATTATGTTCATATTATGTTGGTTATATGTATATTGTGACAACACCTATGTATGACTCTCAACATGTTTTTACTTGTAAATGAATGGATAGTGTATCTATGGCCTAATAAGTGATAATGCAACAAATGACATGAGGGAACAATGATTCATAACGATTCTTAGATAAGTATGAGATCCCTACACAAAATGATGTTGTTTACACATGTAGGTTACATGTTGATGATATGTTTGACGAAATCCCTGGCATGGCTAGTAGGGGTCTAGTTATGGTCTTGTTTAGTTTATTGCTTTTGCATCATTGTTTCCCTGTATTTTTAATGATTTCAAGCTATCACTCCATTCTAAGTAGTGGCCTCGGCTCTGGGCCTGAAAAAGTGGCTTAAATCCTGAGGTCGCTGGCACATAACTGACAATTTTGGTCTCTGGTCGCTGGTAGGCAAGCCTGTGAGAGTGACTTTAGGTTGTTGGTCGCTCCCTTACCCATAGCATGAGAACGATTATGGCCTAAGAGATCCAGAACAATAGTGGGACCCAGGGATAAGCTGTCTGAGTGCCTGACTTGTGTACTGAGGGTTGTGTTGATGATGTTGGATGACTGTGTGTGATGTTTCTGTCCATTCCACTTAAAGTCGCGTAGGAGGTCGAATTTGATCATAGTAGCCTCTCATCTCATGTTTACTTGGTTGGAATGGTTACTTGGGTGGATGTGGGATGATGGTGTTACATCCTTTCATATTTGTTAAGTGAAAATTAGAGTAGGTGATTGAGATAGTGATGCAAAGAGTTTTTTTAATGACCTTACCAAAAAAAATACACATGGATTGTGAGCTTAGACCGTAATCATATTCATTTTAGCGCTGCATACAATACCTAATTTTAAAATATAAGAATTACGATATTGAGAATCATGTCAAGGTAAGCTTGAAATTGATTTATTTATGTAAATGCCTATTACTAAAATATGTTGAAAATGCAACAAGATGGTGAAGCTTAGTGGAAAGGAGTCGCCTTCACTAAGTGGGCCCGCAAGCTATTTTTGGCGCAAAGTCTATTTTTAGACATATGGATCATGGTCTATGAGTTGCAGGATGCTATTTGTGGATGATTGGTCATGTTGGTAAAAATAGATGGACTTCTATTTTTAGACATATGGGCGGAGTCTATTTTTAGACTGCCAGGCTAAAAATAGAACAGTTGAATATTATTAGCTCATAATAATATTTGGACTATAAACATTATCTTATCCTCTTGGAGCACTTCAGTTTGAGCTACAGATGTGGCACATGCAGCTGTCAGAAGGAAATACGCTTTTCTTATGAGTCAATTGAGCTATTGCATGATGGACTTCAGTTAGAACTCAAGTGGTTGAGTTTTGGTGGAGTTGATTGAGGAGTTGATGGAGTTGTGTTCAGTTTGACTTGGTTAAACTAGTTGTATTTAGTCTAACTGCAGAATACACTAGTGATGAGTGATGTGAATTAATTATTAATTAATTCACTAATTATTAACTCATAAAGAAACTAAATAATACATCAGTTAACTCAGTGCATGGACGGTTCAGTGGAGATAGGTGTTAGAGGTTGAGATTGCTATCAATTGTGACTATAGTTGTGCATGAGATCTTGCACAATCAATGGGATTGAGTTATGCCAATGAGGATTGCGTGGTTCAGCCAAGGAAATACGAGTTTGCTTTAGCCATTCATCATTATTCTCATGTAGGATTGCGCAGTGGAGGCAGGCAAATAGTGGAGGAGATTTGAGGCATCAGATCTGAGCTAGTTTGTGTGTAACAAGTGGAGATAGTACTGAGTACTTGTGAGGAGTATTGTACTATGTATTGTTACATGTTCTCAATCAATATAATATACAGATAGTGTGGGGTTTTCAGCTGTATGCTTTCCCCGGGTTACATATTGTGTTAATGTGCGCATGCGATTGATGTTTCATTGTTTTTAATGCTGCTAAATTGATGATTAACGTAGAGGAGGTTATGTATTATGCATGTATTCCGCAATAGTGTATAATCGAGATAATCTATGTGAATAAGTGTTAAATTATTCAAAATTTCTACATGGTATCGGAGCAGAGTTGTTCATCAGATCTATTATTTAGAAAGTGTTTACATTTTATTTCTTCAGGCAGAGTCTGTAATCGGGCCAGGTAGCCTCTGGATTCATCCTTCTTTCGGAAGGTGAGTTATCCGGTAAAAGCCCATACAGTCAATCTCTGTACGAGAAATACTTTGTTCTCACGAATTTTAGATCAGAGGTGGTTGAGTTTTGAGCTAGTGGAATTCGAATTTGCAGCAGTGTTTTCTTGGTGTCAAAGTTTAAAAGTCTTTCAGCAGATTGCGATTGGAGTATGCTCTTGAAGGCAGCTCGAATTATATTACATGGAAAGACAGGATGGAGGCAGTGTTAGATGACAATGGGTTGAAGGATTTCATAGATGCTGAAGTCCCAAAACCTACTGATGCTGCTGAAGCTGTGGTTTAGCAAAAGAAGACAGCAAAGTGTCGAAGGATTCTGTTGGAGGGCGTGAAGGATCACATTGTGTCCAGCCTGCATGGAAAGGCTTCTCCATACTTGATGTGGAAAGCGTTGACAAATCTATTCCAAAGCAAGAGCGACCAGAGGAAGTTGGTGCTCAAGGATAAACTCAGAAACATTAAGTGTGAGAATGGAGACAATATACCCAAGTATCTCACGAAGTTCACCCAATGCCGGGATGAGTTGGGAAGTGTAGGGGTAACTGTTGATGATGAGGACTTGGTGAGCTTGGCTCTACTTGGTCTTCTGAAGAGTTGGCATTCCTATCAGGACTCTGTCAATGGTCGGGAGAAATTGCGAGGATGGGAGAGACTTTGGTCGGATCTTGTGCAAGAGGAGATCAGACGGAGCACCAGAGACAATTCTTCATCCATGCATGATGAGGAGAACTGTGCCTTAGCGAGTAAGGTGAAGAAGGGGAAGGTGAAGGGTTCTCTTTCCTAATCCAATTCTTCCAATGATGGGAAGAAGGTTGACAAGTCAAAGGTGAGATGCTTTCGTTGTCATGAGGTGGGCCATTATACTGCAAATTGTCCACGGAGGAAATCCAAGAAGGGATCCGGGGAAGGATCTAAAGGTGAGGCACTTGCTTCACAGTTTGAGTTGGATTTCACACTCTTCGCATGCATGGTTTCATCCATGGTGGGAAGTGGTTGGTTTCTTGACAGTGGAGCTTCTTTCCACATGACCGGTGACAAGAGTTTGTTCAGTACTTTGGAAGAGAAAGATCTCTAGATACTCATAGCGATGGGTAATGATGAGAAGTATAGTGTCTCAGGTGTAGGCACAGTTATTTTTCAGAGGGAGCATGGAGCTCGCCTTACCTTGACCGATGTCAAGTATGTACCAGGACTGAAGAGAAACTTGGTGCCGATCGCGATGCTGGAAGACAGAGGCTATGATGTAGTCTTCAGTAAGGGAAAGGTTTTCCTTAGACACATCATCACTAGATAGGTGAAGCAGATTGGTTCATGGGTCAAGAACCTGTATGATCTTGAGGTTCAAGATACATGCAAAGCCTTGAGCAGCGAGGCAACTGATGGAGACTTGGTGGTTGAGAGGGAGCGTATATTACCTCTCAACATGCAGAGCCAGAAGAAGTCTCAGACGATTGTGGAGGAGCCACGATTGGTGCAGCAGCTTCAGGAGGTTGTGGAGCAGCCACAACAGGGGAAGCTGAGAGGAGATCAAGTAGAGACATCTACTCATGCAGAGACCTCCAGTAGGGGGAAACTTCGAGCCAGGTGGGCTGAGGGATCACATGCAGCCATACCTCCAGGTAGGAGGTGAGGTGATGTGGATTGATCATCCCAAGGAGGAGGGGCAGGATCCTTGAGGTACCCAACCTCTTGGATGAGACCTTGCTACGGGAGCCCCAATGTGGAGTAGCAGGAACTGACTGATTGGGTAGAGACAGATGCGGATGGAGCGGTAGAGAGAGCGACAATGTAGGGAATCCCAGGACAACGCATAGCTAGCAGGCTGCAGCAATGCGAGAGGCACAAGTGTTTTGCACAGTGCTAGGTGGCACAAAGAAGTGTGCAATGGTGCGAGATGCATGGAGATGTTGCAGTAGCGCAGATGTCAGAGAGGGAGCACTTGTCAGCAGCAGGTAGAGCTTCAGCATCAGAGTATGTTCCTAGCCCAACAAAGTGGTCAGTTGGGAGTGTTTTTGTTCCAAGTGTTGTTGGAGCAAGTGGACCGGGCAAATGTGTTGCATGCAGAACATTCCAGAGTTGCAGGATAGGGGTTGCAGATAATCCATATCTTGTTGAGAGGGAGTGTTGAAAATGCAACAAGATGATGAAGCTTAGTGGAAAGGAGTTGCCTTCACTAAGTGGGCCCGCAGGCTTTTTTGGCGCAAAGTCTATTTTTAGACATATGGATCATGGTCTATGAGTTGCAGGATGCTATTTGTGGATGATTGGTCATGTTGGTAAAAATAGATGGACTTCTATTTTTTAACATATGGGCGGAGTCTATTTTTAGACTGCCAGGCTAAAAATAGAACAATCGAATATTATTAGCTCATAATAATATTTGGACTATAAACATTATCTTATCCTCTTGGAGCACTTCAGTTTGAGCTACAGATGTGGCACATGCAGCTGTCAGAAGGAAATACGCTTTTCTTATGAGTCAGTTGAGCTATTGCATGGTGGACTTCAGTTAGAACTCAAGTGGTTGAGTTTTGGTGGAGTTGATTGAGGAGTTGATGGAGTTGTGTTCAGTTTGACTTGGTTAAACTAGTTGTATTTAGTCTAACTGCAGAATACACTAGTGATGAGTGATGTGAATTAATTATTAATTAATTCACTAATTATTAACTCATAAAGAAACTAAATAATACATCAGTTAACTCAGTGCATGGATAGTTCAGTGGAGACAGGTGTTAGAGGTTGAGATTGCTATCAGTTGTGACTATAGTTGTGCATGAGATCTTGCACAATCAATGGGATTGAGTTATGCCAATGAGGATTGCGTGGTTCAGCCAAGGAAATGCAAGTTTGCTTCAACCATTCATCATTATTCTCATGTAGGATTGCGCAGTGGAGGCAGACAAATAATGGAGGAGATTTGAGGCATCAGATCTGAGCTAGTTTGTGTGTAACAGGTGGAGATAGTACTGAGTACTTGTGAGGAGTATTGTACTATGTATTGTTACATGTTCTCAATCAATATAATATACAGATAGTGTGGGGTTTTCAGCTGTATGCTTTCTCCCGGTTACATACTGTGTTAATGTACGCATGCGATTGATGTTTCATTATTTTTAATGCTGCTAAATTGATGATCAACGTAGAGGAGGTTATGTATTATGCATGTATTCCGCAATAGTGTATAATCGGGATAATCTCTGTGAATAAGTGTCAAATTATTCAAAATTTCTACAAAATAATTAATGTGAGCATAGTTTTTCAAGCCAATATAGAGGAGTTGGCTATGTACCTACTTGATGTATGGCTGTCAGAAAGCTTTCTTTTAATTGGTCACTAGATGTAAACATGAGTTGAATCTTTTGATGTAACTTAATCTTGGCTTCCCTAAGCCTTGACTAGGTTGGTGATGACCTTCCAAGGAAAACCCCTCCTAGCCCTTGGAAAAAAATTATTTGGTTGAGGAAAAATATATTTTTAATATGGAAACCCACATGTGCACTAAAGGACAGGTCAACCCAAAAGAGAAATTGAACATCCTCGGATGGCTATAAATACAAGTCAAGTGGCCCTCATTTGGACAAGATCAATCATTCTTCTTTCTTTAGTTTGGCTCGCATAGGTCTAAAGTTGGTTAGTGGGAAATTGGTTCACATAAATCCGAAGTTGCAGGGTCCAAGCTTGCACGTGTGAATTATGGTATTTGTTTTCTAGTCTCAAGGTTGCCACTTGAAAATTTCGGTTGCAACTGCACGCACACAAGCGTCTCTGTGCGGCTAGAATGTTTTAGCCACACAAATATCTCTCTTTCTCTCTAGCTGGAAACTAGGGTTTCATTTCATCGTTTGACCGCAAATTTCGTTAGTTAACCACAAATGTTGACAATTGATTGCAACCTTCTGAATCATGATTTTGTTTAGTATTATTGTTGGGTTCATCTCTGGGATATTGTTTGGTTGGTTTTACTGGATAGTCTTGTGAATGAAGAAATGGATCATTGTACTCTCTCTTTGTTGAAACATTCAATGACAATCTAATAAGAAGAAGAATTTGAAAAGGTTTTCTCCCTTGTGCGGTTTGCCCTGGTCTCTGACCAATCCTGGGGTCTCTATGTGTAAATTCTTTTTTTCTATTGTTCCTTTATGTTTTGCTGCATTAATAATGATATTTCTCTTTCTATATATTTTTTATAAAATATAAATAACAAACATATTGTAGTAAATTTACAAAATAAATTTTTAATTAATTAAGATATAAATTTTTTAATTATTTTAACATTATAATTAGTTTATAAAAATAGTACTTTTAAAACAAGTAGAGTAAATATATTATTGTTTCTTCTCATTATATATATTTAAATTGTTCAAAACATTGAATTTTATGTATATATATATATATATATATATATATATATATATATATATATATATATATATATATATATATATATATATATATATATATATATATATATTAAAAATAACATTATTTTGTAAGCTATAATGTCTTTTATTTTTATTATGTGGTTTACGTGAATAAGATTGACGGTGAATGGGTGCACTGTTAAGGCACTCTTTGCGATATGCTTACCTACCAAAAAAATACTATTTCCCCGAAATATTTGTATCAAACAGATTTATCCAAAGGAATCACTTCTCGTTGGCTGAATTACCAAGCTTCACCCAGAAAAAATTTGAACTTCCAATAACAAATTTAATCAATTAAACCAACTTTTTAGACTAAATGATAATGTCTTTTTTATGAACATAATTGTTAATTAAATATACTTGCTTCATCCACTTTTAAAGTGATAAAATCTTTTATATTATCATTGAAAAAAAAAAAAAATTTCAAAATATTCTATATTATAGTCAAAAGAGAATCAAAAATAAATAAAAACTTCTGAGATATTTTAATAAAATCTTTTATCTTGTTTTTTGAAAACAAGTAAAAATTTTGGATTTGAGAGATCTGTGGTTTTTATCTTTTGAATTGATCGGAGAATCCACAGTAGAATTATTTTCATACCAACGTTTCAAATCCCAAGTGGGATCCATCATCAGGGTAGAAGAATGATGATAAAAGAAGAGCAAACAGGAGGAATAAATACTAAGGAGGAAGAAAATTCAAAGGGAAAAACAAACAGTCGGCTAGAACCCTAAATTTAATGTAATATTTGTTATTAATATTTTTATTTCATATTAAATATTATTAATAAATATCAATTAAAATAAAATAATTTAATATAATAATAACTTATAATAATAACCCTAATTTAATATATTTATTAATTCTATTTATTTAATTATATTTATTTAATATGTTTATTTCATATATTTAATTATATTTATATAATATATTAAAAAATTATATTTATTTAATTATATTATATTTATTTAATATATTTTTATATATTTATTTAATTTATTTATTTAATATATTATATTATATTTAATATATTAATAAATTATATTTATTTAATTATATTATATTTATTTAATATATTAATTAATTATATTTATTTAATATATTTTTATTTATATTTAAATTTCTTTAATATATTAATTAATTGTATCTATTTAATTATATTTGTTAAAGATATTTATTTAATTATTTAATTATATTAATTTAATATATAAATTAATTATATTTAATCAATATATTAATTATATTTATATTTAATTAATTATATTTATTCAATTATTATATAATTAATCACTTATTATCATATTATTAATACTATTATAAAATCAATATCTTATTAATAAATTAATTAAAATAATGATTCTTATAATAATTATTATTATAAAGAATAAATTAATATATTTATATACTTACATTATATTAGAAACATGAATAGTAAAAATATAGTTAACTAATGTAATGAATATACTAAAGGATAGCTAAAATGGAAAGAAATAAAATATTAGAATATCAGAGGACAACATACCTGAGGATACATTACCTGGGGATGGGCTGACGACTTCTAACATCTTTGATCAAGGGCAGCCAGCTTCCGCTAATTTCCAAACCACTGTCTCTGTTCAGATTCTGAGGATACTTCATAATTTCAAGAGCTTCTCTGATCTTTCGTCTGTGATGGTGTTCCTCTCTTGCTATAATAGAAGCGTTTTCCAGGCAAATATGGTGCTTGGTCTTCAAGGAGTGTTCTGCGAGGGCTGAGGTACGAGATCTTCCATTCCTGATATCAGCGCCATGTTCTTTGAGCCTTGTCTGGAGGGAGCGGCCTGTTTCACCTATGTAGATTTTTCCACAAGAACAGTCTATCTTAGAGATTAAAAATCATCTCATGAGCACAAGGCTACAAAGAGCATGAGATTAAAAATCATCTCATGAGCACAAGGCTACAAAGAGCATGAGATTAAAAAAAGCTGAAAGAAAGTTGTCATCTCATGAGCACAAGGCATTTGGTTTCAGTTTTCAAGAGTATAGGCTACAAAGAGCATGAGATTAAAAAAAGCTGAAAGAAAGTTGTCATCTCATGAGCACAAGGCATTTGGTTTCAGTTTTCAAGAGTATAGGCTACAAAGAGCATGAGATTAAAAAAGCCATAGAAAGAGCTGAAAGAAAGTTGTCATCTCATGAGCACAAGGCGCAAGATCAGCCTCAAGGAAAAATTTTTCTTCCTTATATCCTTGGTATTACAGACAAAATCGCTAAAATCCTAAGAAAGAAGAACATTTTCACTCATTTCTCAGCTCCCGGTACCATCAGACAAGGTTTGAAATCTGTTAAAGATAATATGGACAATCTTCAGCTTAAGGGAGTCTATAAGATAGACTGTTCTTGTGGAAAAAGCTACATAGGTGAAACATGCCGCTCCCTTCAGACAAGGCTCAAAGAACATGGCGCTGATATCAGGAATGGAAGATCTCGTACCTCAGCCCTTGCAGAACACTCCTTGAAGACCAAGCACCATATTTGCCTGGAAAACGCTTCTATTATAGCAAGAGAGGAACACCATCACAGACGAAAGATCAGAGAAGCTCTTGAAATTATGAAGTATCCTCAGAATCTGAACAGAGACAGTGGTTTGGAAATTAGCGGAAGCTGGCTGCCCTTGATCAAAGATGTTAGAAGTCGTCAGCCCATCCCCAGGTAATGCATCCTCAGGTATGTTGTCCTCTGTTATTCTAATATTTTATTTCTTTCCATTTTAGCTATCCTTTAGTATATTCATTACATTAGTTAACTATATTTTTACTATTCATGTTTCTAATATAATGTAAGTATATAAATATATTAATTTATTCTTTATAATAATAATTATTATAAGAATCATTATTTTAATTAATTTATTAATAAGATATTGATTTTATAATAGTATTAATAATATGATAATAAGTGATTAATTATATAATAATTGAATAAATATAATTAATTAAATATAAATATAATTAATATATTGATTAAATATAATTAATTTATATATTAAATTAATATAATTAAATAATTAAATAAATATCTTTAACAAATATAATTAAATAGATACAATTAATTAATATATTAAAGAAATTTAAATAAAAATAAAAATATATTAAATAAATATATTAAATAAATATAATTAATTAATATATTAAATAAATATAATATAATTAAATAAATATAATTTATTAATATATTAAATATAATATAATATATTAAATAAATAAATTAAATAAATATATAAAAATATATTAAATAAATATAATATAATTAAATAAATATAATTTTTTAATATATTATATAAATATAATTAAATATATGAAATAAACATATTAAATAAATATAATTAAATAAATAGAATTAATAAATATATTAAATTAGGGTTATTATTATAAGTTATTATTATATTAAATTATTTTATTTTAATTGATATTTATTAATAATATTTAATATGAAATAAAATTATTAATAACAAATATTACATTAAATTTAGGGTTCTAGCCGACTGTTTGTTTTTCCTTTGAATTTTCTTTCTCCTTAGTATTTATTCCCCTGTTTGCTCTTCTTTTATCATCATTCTTCTACCCTGATGATGGATCCCACTTGGGATTTGAAACGTTGGTATGAAAATAATTCTACTGTTTCAAAAAAAGTAAAAATTTCTTAAATATCTTAATAGAATCTCTTATCCTGTTTTTACCTTTAAACAATTATTTTAAATAATTATTTTAAATGAAACTTGCCAAAAATAAGTTTTTTTAGAAATCGAATAAATCTAATGCTTATCTAACATTGAAAATCTGAATCAATAGAAACTTTCTTTTTGTTGTCACCTCATTCAAAAAATGTTAACAAATTGATGAAAGATATAAAATGATTTTTTTCCCTTTATTATAAAATAAAATTTAAGTATAATATATAATTTTTAACTCTAGCTTCTGGAATTTGCTTCTGGAGTTTTGGTATTTAGAATTATTCCTCCCACAGTTGTTCTACCGACTTATCATATTGACACTCATTACTCCTCATAATTTTGGATGCACGTAGAAAATCAAGAAAACTTGAAACACACGGAATCCATTGAAACAGTAACTTGGAAAATGCGTTTCAGATAATGTCGAGAAAGGTCCTATCCAGTGTAGCGCAAATTCATTAGCTTGATAGCCATGGACGTCAACATCACTGAAAAAGTACCACTGACTGCAATAAATCAACCAACTAAGTCCATGAATCACTTTCAAAATTCCACATAGAGATCTCGATTAGTGTGCCCCTCATTGCGCGCCATCTAGATTCGGTTTAGGATAATTACAAATTCCGTTGTCTGGCTCCCTCGTGGTTAGCCACATGGCCAGTGAGCTGTCAGCGCCTCATCAATCTGCCAGATCAGACCCAAAGTTCATATTTAGTCGACACATGGCACGTCATAATTTCATGTCTGACTTATGTCACGAATTTCGAGGGCTGATACATGAGTGATTACTGAATTTAAATTGGGAGAATCCATAAGCATCAGGGATTGTTTAGCTAAGTGTGAGAAGGGACGGATCCATTGACAATCAGAATGGGGAAATTTGGGTTGCTGGAAATGAAGACAAGTGATGAAGTGAGCACAGATGATCTCAGGTCCGATTTCCAGGAAATTTGGGTGGCTATGCGCAAAGTGGCAAAGCACTCTGTGGGGTTGCTTGGAACAGGAATCATCACTAGCTTGCTGCAATGGCTTGCCACTATTGCCGCCATGTGAGTATTTACTTTTATCAGTTTTGTTTATTCTTTGGCAAATGACATTTTGTTAAGCAAGTGGGTTATTCCTTTCTTAGGTCTGAATGCCAAGATCCAGCAGTATAGATATCTCTTTTGTCAAATTTACTCCATTCTTGTATTTGATTGACGGGTATTCTCTTCTGTCAAATACACCCAAGACTTGCACTAGACCTAGACCACCTTCAAATACACCCAAGACTTGCACTACCTTAATTGTGAAGACTCTTTGTATCCATTGGCTGTCAAAGTTGACTTTTATCAGGTATAGGTGTAGCCCACTGCAATGATCAGTTTTATAGGCAACATTAACACGGCGACATGTCCAGGGTCTGACAACTGAAAGGACTTTGATTTAGCCACTGGACCACAACCTGCTTGCTGTAACTCTACTTGTGTGCTTAGCATTTTGTCTTTCCACTGCAGTGTATATCAATGTGGCAATTAGTACTTATGGGCAGATCTTTAGATGGGATATCTTTACATCTGTTAGGCAGAGTTAGATCATCCCTGCTTATCTCGAAAATGATACTGCATTTTTCCAATTCTTAAGGGCTTGGTTTCAAAGTTGCATCTAGGGATGAGAGCTGTCCATATTATCGGTCTAAACAACTTGGGTTTCATGGGATTACCTGTGTACCCCTGTTTATTAGTTTCCTCATCTGATGATTCCTGTGATTTGAAATGCAAAGTGGGTATTGACTACCTATCACGGTATTTGAGATGTGGGTTTCCTTAGATTCTGAAAAACAAAATGAATATAAGGGGTCAGATAAGTAATTAAATATTGATTCCATGTGATAAATATGTTTAGGGAAAGATTTGTTTCTCACTATTCAAATGCTATATCCATGCAGGCAAATTGTGGAGTAATCTACACAGTCAGATACCAACGTTTTTAAGATTTCTGCGTGAACTGCAAATCAGTTTTCAACAACATTCCCTGTTGATGTCACAGTTTAATATCTCCGATTATAGTCACTATCTATATCAAATGGCTACATTTCTTCTCTCTTTCACTAAGGTCATGCATCCATTTAACTTAGATGCCTATTTGTCTTAAAGCAAGATTTAGACTGCAAGCCTCACAGGATCTTGCTAATTTGTAATGGTTGTGTCAGTTACCAGACTCTTCTGAGTCCAAGTTGACCCACAAGTTTGACTCTATTCTTTTGAGGAAACAAAGTTACACACCTCTTCCGTGGCTAACTTGGTCCGTAGTCATTCTCCCAATTTCGATTTGCATGTCAAATGCCAGGGCAGATTGACATGGTGACTCACGAATCAGACTTGTTCGTCTGTCTCTGAAGGATACGGAAAAACATGAGCACTCATTTTGCTTGTTTTTCTGATCTGATTTCACAAGACACAACTAATAGATTTGTCCCCTCTCCAGAGGCCATGCCATTTTGTTGTATGTAGTATCATCTATTATTGAAAATTTGCATCATATGGAATTTACAAACTTTCATGCTAATGAAAATTATATTTTAAATTGGCATTTAATGTATTTGATTTTATTTTAATTCCGAAGTCGAATCATGAATTTGAGTCTATTCTTACTCTCCTTACTTACATAATCATTCTCCAAATTAAGTCTTCTTCCTTACAAAGTCATTCTCCAAATCAAGCCTGGTAACATTGAGTATTTGTCATCCATTAAGTGTTTTCCTTGCGAGGGGGGCATCAAATGCCCTCAAGAAATATGGCCTTGAAGTAGACATACAAGCACTTTGATTAATGGCTCATTAACTATGCCGGTCCAACCATCATAACAGATAAAGATTAGTAGTACTCCATTTGGAACAAACGAATTCCAAAAATATCTCAATACTTTGCTCCTCTTTGCTTAAGATGGTGGTGTGATGCAGACTTTATGAAACAAGGGCTCTTGATGCCCTTGGAAGCTTCCTTGCTTGTGCACATCATTATCATGCCAATTTGTTGAGTGAACAACATTAATTGGAATGATGTAAACAAATATATAACATGCAAGGCAACTGTGCACATAATGTCTCCATGTTTAAATTCATAAGGCCCTTCAACAAGAAGACACATTTGTGACGAAGTTGGTCTTCCTTGTCTAGAAGAGGATTGCTTCTTGAGATCTTGGCTGCATTCATATTCTTTTGATCATCTGAGATTTATCAACATATTTTTGTCCTATGGCTTGGCATTTTTAACTCCAACCCACTTTCATTGAGAGAATGGGATTGTGGTTTGATATATGGCCTAGTAACAACAATGTGGTAAATTTGAGATTGCCATTTGCAACTCTCTCCCATTCCCTTACCATTGTATGGTCCAATGTTTTGTAATATTACCATTGTATGGTCCAATGTTTTGTAATACATCCATATTGGTAAGTCGATGGGATTGTCTTTGAGTTTTTTCCCTCCATGGCCATGGTCAAGACTAACATTCCCCCTACCATGTGACCCATGGTCATGAGCACTATTACCAACTGAATAACATGAGGTCATTTGGAAGAATGAGACCTAAAATTAGAAGTAGAATAGGTTGCCCCTCCTCTTGAGCAATTTGAATACTGGTACCCACCTGATCCAGCCTCTAGGTGGATATTGGTGCCCACCTGCCTATTCCACCTAGACCCCAGTCAATTTTACCTATTTCTTTAATTGTAGCACAATTTACTATTTTTGGCAGTTTTTTCGGGTCTTGAACTTTTGGAGCCATTTTGAGGCCCTAAATGACGTTTTTTTGGCAAAATTCCTATAGTGATTGTGTTAGTGATCATATCAACAGCTGTAGCTCTCAGAGAGATCTTTCCAACAAGGTATCAAATACGTCAAATAGAGATAATATGACCAAGTCACGACCCCGGTAAGTTGGCTACCCAACTAACCCCAATGGGTTCCATAAACTCTTGGTGTTACATCCCCTCGAGTTAGGGTTTTAGTTGATTAGGTTTTCCCTTATTGTTCAATAATAAAAAGGCCCTGAGCCTCATTGTAACTCAGTTTAGAGGCATGTAGCCGCCACATCTCTTCTCAGTGATAAGCTTACCATCACCTGAGCTATCTTATTTCCATTTTGTTTGTAAGCATAGTTTAGTATTTTTCTATTAATGAAATGAAGTGTTTTTCTGCTGCATCTCTGTGTTTATGATTATATCTGTAAGTTGTTGCGTTCCTGTTTAAGTTCGGATCAGTGGTATCAGAACGGTCTGCTCTTTCTTTGTTTTTCTTTGCATGTCCCCAATGAGGTCAGGGTATAAGGAGTTAGGGCTCGATCTGGTTGAACCATTGCAAGATCAACCTCGCGAAACCCGATGACCTCCCATGATGGAAGAAAAGAATGACGAGCGGGTAGGAGATCCTTTCAAAATGTTGCTCGAGGAAGCCCTCGGCCTTGGGAATTTGTCTCCATGGATTATATGTCAGGCCTTCTTTCTACTAAGCACGACAACGATTGCGTTTTTGTGGTCGTCAACATATTCTATAAAATGGCCATCATGACGGCCTGCAAGAAGAGTATCACAACAGAGGCCACTGCTAAGCTTAAGCTCTTCTTTGAATGAGTGTGGGTACACTTTGGGATCCCATAGTCCATTATCTCAGATCGGGACAACGGATTCCTGAGTGCAGTTTGGTCAAGTCTCTGGTCGAGGCTGGATACAAAACTTACTAAGTCCACGACTCTCCATCCCCAAACTGATGGTCAAACAGAGGTTGTCAACAAGATGATCGTACACATTTTGCGCATGTACAACTCGAAACATCCACGCATATGGGTGAAAGTCTCCCCTATGTCCAACACAGCTACAATAGAGCTCTCCACAACTCAACAGGCCACAACCCCTTTCAGGTAGGGTTGGGATTTCAGCCATTATGCCCCATTGATGTGGCCATATCATTTGCAGCCACTCAGGAAGATTCAGCTCACGCGCAGTCCGAAGCTGAAAGGGCTAACAACTTCATTGAGCGCATTCAACACATTTGACAATAGGTCCATGATATATTGGACAAATCCAATGCTAAGTACAAGCAGTGTCATGATTAGCATCAAGTGCCGCACAAGTTCCAGGTGGGCGACAAATTTTGGCTTCGTTTTCAAAAAGAGCGCCTTGCTGGACCCCACCACAAGCTTCGCCCGCTCTGATATGGGCCATACACCATCACTAAGGTCGTCAGTGACAATGCCTTTGAGCTCAGCATCCCACCGTTCCTTGGTCTGCACCCAGTGTTCAATGTAGATCGCCTTCGGCCATACTTCCCACCATTGTTGGACACATCTGACATTGCAGAACAACTCACACCAACAAAGCTCAACCCGGACTGCATGGAACAAGCCACAACTGATCAGATCATGGACACACAAATCAAGAACACTCGGCAACAGAGGATACAACTATATCGAGTTGTCAAAGCAGGCCAACTCCGTCACCAGGGCAAGTGGTTCACCAGGGACCAGGTTCAACAAAAATTTCCTCACCTCATGGAGGCTCTACACGCAATGGGGACCATTGCTTCCTAAGGGGGGAGGAATGATCCAGGTGGATATTGGTGGCCACTCGCCTATTCCACCTAGACCCCCCAGTCAGTTTCATCTGTTTCCTTAATTGTAGCACAATTTACTATTTTTGGCAGTTTTTCGGGTCCTGAACTTCCGGAGTTGTTTTGAGGCCCTAAACGATGTTTTTTTGGCAAAATTCAATCAATGATTGCCAAGGCAATGACATCAACATTTGTATTCCTCGGAGAGATCTTTCCAACGAGGTATCATGCACGTCAAATAGAGATAATATGACCAAGTTACGACCTCGGGAAGTTGGCTACCCAGCTAACCCCAATAGGGCCCATAAACTCTTTTGGTGTTACATCTCTTTGGGTTAGGGTTTTCCCTTGTTGTTCAATAATAAGAAATCCCTTGAGCCTCATTGTAACTCAGTTCAGAGAGATGTAGCCGCGACATCTCTTCTCAGAGATAAGCTACCATCGCTCGAGCTATCTTATATCCATTTTGTTTGTAAGCATAGTTCAGTCTTTTTCTATTAATGAAATGAAGTGTTTTTTCTGTTGTATCTCTGTGTTTATGATTATATCTGTAAGTTGTTGCATTCATATTTAAGTTTGTATTGCCACCCACCTACAAACTTACAAAAATATTAGCCTCCCTTAAAATCATAATTGATATATGTTCATTCATTGTTGTCATTTATCTTGTATACTCCAAAAATTGCTGCAAATATTTTGGTCTACTTACAAACAAGGCTTTGTGGAGAGAAAACTAAGAAGGGGGAAATCCATTTAGGGATGAGAGGTCGAGGAGGTGAGGTGGGAAGAAGCGGGGTATTTTTATGTTCCCTTCGTTTGTTTTACTTATTTATTTTTGTGCCGAACCCCCTAGTTTTACTTAGGATCTGCAACAAGAGTGTTTATCTGCTAGGAAATGCCTCCAAATCCACTATGGAAAATTACCATTGTTCTAATTAAAAGGATATCTATTGTTACCTGCGTCACTGCTCAAAAGACCAATGAAGATGGATTCGGTTTGGAAGCTACAAGTGAGGGATATCTATTCCAACAAAATGAATCAAGACTTTCACTTGGCCTCAATTGCATCATATGTCACCAAAGCAACTATGCCATAGAGGCTATATGACATGAAATAAAATATAAATAACTATTAACATAATTTAATATGTAGCCATAATTGAAGAAGACTAGTTGTTGCCAATGTTGCTGGGCATTTGGCTAGTTCCAAGCTAGCGTGTGCTTAGTTTGAATTCCCTTGGGTGGGTTGCACTAATCTATGCCAACAGGTTTACTAGGGATGCTATCTATGAATGCGGGGAAGCATCCCTTGGGGTTTTTCCATGAGGTCTTCCTTGGAAAATACACACACACATATTGTTGGGCAGCGGATTCCCCCACAACATGCTTTTGGGGCTTAAAGCCCGAGTTTTGGTCAATGTAATGTAAAGACTCCGCGAAGTATGGGCGCGGAGCGCAAAAGTCTAGGATGAGTCATAGGGTTGTCGGCCCTAAGAATTGTAAAATAATGTAGAGTTGTGTCGGCCTACCCACGGTCCACGAATCATGGGATTGTATAAATAGAGCGAGTCTCTAAGGGTAAAGATAGTTTTTTTGGGTAAGAAGTAATAGATAGATGAAACACATGGTCAGAGGATAGAAGTGGATCTGAAGTGTATTGGGTCGTAGTAGTAGGAAGAGGCTTTGCAGTTGAGTGCGCAGAGACCTAGTAGAGTCTGCAGCGGAGTGCACGGACCCTTGCAGTTGAGTGCGCAGGGCGGAGTCGGGTCTGTAATTGGGTTGAACTTGAAAAAGATTTATTAATAAAGATAAGTTTGATTCAGAGTACTGTGCATTTGTTCGTGGATCTATATTTTGATGTTATGCGTTATGTTTATCTGGTTATTTATATCCGCGCACTTGATAAACATTGGTATGAATGCTTATGTATGAAAACATTTTAAGTAATTAGTGAACAGAACCTAATTAAGCAAGACTTGGGTAACTAACACGGGTCCGAAGGTAGTACCACAAGACGCAAGGGGCTCGCTGGTGCGCGTAGCCCAATAAGCGCAAAGGTTGAATCGTGTCCCTATCGCCCCATATCAGACATCCCCAGGGTGCGGAAACCTTGTTCTAGCACCCTCCCATACTACTTCGGGTGAGACCTTAGTGTGCGCTCCGCGGACTGTTGCCGAAAGGGCCAGTAGTACCGGGATTTGCTTGGCTAACTCACTTCTGAACTTGGGTTAGGCCCCATGTAGCCAACAAATGGTTCCGTTGCCGGGACTGGGATTTGCCTAAGGGATGTTTGATGTCGTGCCACTGGAACCCAACAAAGAAGGAAATTGAAAATTGGTTGGACAAGAAGATTCACGAGTTCGCGACACAAGAAAACAGAACTCCGCAAGTACCTGAGAAAAAGTGGTTGGACCGCTACATATATACGGAAATCCACGAGATTTTCTTTGCATCCTTTCCTTTTGAACTGTATGAGTGGATCGCGAGGTTAGCCGATAGCTAGGGAAGGTGTAGGCTTGACCAACCGATAGTGTGGACTCCGGAATTGGTGCGCAGACTAGAGGCATTAGAATATAAGCTCACGTGAGCAGTGGACCATTGGCTCGATCAGATAGTAGGGGGATGATCCAAAATGGATCCTAAAACCCTCTAAGTCTTCATATAATAAAAAACGATTGCAAGGGATGAACCTTTAAAAATGGCAGAAAACACTATCGGGTGATAAAAAACATGAAGAAAATGATGATAACAGAGCTATCGGGGGCTTCAATAACTTTGCATAGGAGCCGTCGGATCTGGCTGATCAACGATCTAGATCCAAACGGCATATCGCAATCGGCTGTGGCAAGCGGGGGTTATCGGAGGCGGCCATATGACAGTTGCGATAGCGATTAGCGCGGGTCAACAAGGACCGTCGATCAAGCGCGCAGATCGACGGCCCATGTTAACTCACGATATCGCATTGGCCGAATACAAAGGAGCGCTTACTAAACGGCCCAGGGACTATGCGGTATGCGATTGTGACATGTCGCATCGCATTACCGCATCGGAGCAATACAAAGGAGCGGGGGCCGATACACTTGCGACTTGCGATAGTCGGACCCGACAGGGTTATGAATGAAATTTAATAAATTTTGAGTTCTAGTAAATGGGTTTTTCTTTGTATTTCACGTTTTCGATAAATAAACGAATTACAAAGGAAAATGCGCTGATGCGATAAAATCGGACCCGAAAGGGTTTATGAATGTGATATTATAACATTTCAAGTCCGATATGGAGCATTTTTTGTAGGTTTTCTGTGTATTTGGGATTTTTCATAATAAACCCAAATACAAAGGAAACCCCGACCAAGCGATTTGCGATAACGATATAAGGGCGGACCCAATGGATTATAGGGTGGATTCGATGTGATTTCAAGTTCGATAGGAAGCGTTTTACAACGTTTTACGTGTATTTCTCTGTGTAAACAGAGAACACGATATCTTGGGATTTTAATGCACCGATGGTCCCTTCCGTTGCAAAACAGGGGGCCATCTTCCCTGAAGGCGTTAACAAATGATTGCTTAACGCTTAGAGGGGATTTGAGTGGACAGAGGTCGGAAGCCAGAGAGCCTGAAAGGGAAAACAAACAGACAAGTGCCGATTGGCTTAAAAAGCCACTAAATGATAGAGACACGACAAGAGAGCAGAAGAGCTAAGACAAAGAGGAAAATAGAGACAGAGAGTTAGGGAGGAGAGTCTGTGTACTCAGAAAGACTTGAGGAATCCAAGTAAAGCCTTGTTGTTTTGTATCTGTTGTGTTGGGACTCAAATTGAGCTCACTTTGTAAAACAGTGCTCTTGAAGACATAATAGAAAGGTCACTACTGAAGGCTGGACTAGGAGACGTAGCCCAGGAGTTTTGGGTGAACTCCTTGATTATTTTGCTGTGTTATGTGTGTATGTCTATTATGTTTCTCTAACTGCTCCTTTTCTATATTATTCGTAATCTTATCGATCCGTTGCACTAAGTAATATAGGCAAATCCTGCACATGAGTCTGTAATACCTTAAAAGTAATCTAATATCTCATTTTCAGATCAAGTGGTATCAGAGCTTTAGGTTTGCTAAGGTTAGACAAGCTTGTACTGGATTTTTTTTGTATGCTAACTAGGTCAAAGCTCAAACTGAGAAAAGGAAAACTTTTCGACGCTAATCTAGAGATTGGGAGAGTCTATTCTTAGAGGAGAATGGCAGAAGAAACTCCACGAGAATCAGAAGCCCAATTCATGGAAAGTTTTATGGCCATGCGAGCCATGGTGGAAGAGATGTATCGGGAGTTTAAGAAAGGTCGAGGTGAAAGCACTTCAACACCTCAACCAGATAAAGGAGCAGAGGAACCTCTTCTAGTTGCCCATCCAGAAGGCAAAGGAAAAGAAGAGAGACCTTCTCCACCATCTACTCCATCATCACCATCCTCATCATCTTCTTCACATAAAACTAGCCCTGAAAAGAAAAAGAAGAAAACATCTTTGATTAAATTAGATGTAAAGTTTGATTTGCCAATTTATGATGGAGAATTAAATGCATAAAAGCTAGATAACTGGATTAGACATATTGATGTATATTGCAGGGTGCAGAACATTGATTCAGAGAGGAGAAAGATTCAGCTGGCTAGCCTTCGCCTTGGAGGAACTGCACTAGTGTGGTGGGAAGGCATGACACAAGCTAATTTGAAGAAGCATGGTAAAATTTTTTCTACCTGGAATGAATTTGTTTTTGCCATTAAAAAACAATTCTATCCACTAGCTTATATGCAACAAGCAATGATGAGTTGGCAAACTCTTCGCCAATTAAAGGGCCAAAGTGTACAAAGCGAGACCCAGGAATTTAGAAAAAGAGCTTTAACTCTAGGCATTTCTCTAGACTCACCTGAAACTTTGTTGAAGTATATAGGTGGTCTGCATAGCTATTTGAAGCACAACATTCTCATGTTTAATCCTACTAACCTAGATGATGTATCAATTCAGGCTACACATCTAGAGGTTAGAGGCAAGAATGTGAACTCAGAGAATGGGGGATCATCAAAACCCTCTGCAAGAAAAAAGAAGGAAAAGAAGAAGCGGAAATGGAAGGAGAGGAAGACAAACATTGTATAGAAAGACAAACCTTCATGCACTCACTGCAAGAAGGATGGGCACGATGATGAACACTGCTGGTCTTTGCATCCGGAGTTGAAACCCAAGAAGTTTGGTGGTAAAAAGAAGAAGACTTCTGCTACTATTCAGAAGGACTTGGGGTCAGACTCAGGTGATGAAACAATAGTCATAGCCACAGGTATAAAATGTTATCCGCTTTAGAGAATGTAGAGATCAAGAAGCAGGTACAAGAGCTGCTCGATAAAGGGTTCATAAGACCAAGCACATCACCATGTGGATCTCCAATCGTGTTGGTGAGAAAGAAAGATGGTTCGTGGAGGATGTGCATTGATTATAGAGCACTGAATAAAATAACGATCAAGAATCGTTATCCTCTTCCTCGCATTGATGATCTATTAGATCAGCTGAAAGAAGAAGTTTACTTTGCCAAGTTAGACTTGCGTAGTGGCTATCATCAGGTCAGAGTAGTAGAACAAGATGCATGGAAGGGTTCATAAGACCAAGCACATCACCATGTGGATCTCCAATCGTGTTGGTGAGAAAGAAAGATGGTTCGTGGAGGATGTCCATTGATTATAGAGCACTGAATAAAATAATGATCAAGAATCGTTATCCTCTTCCTCGCATTGATGATCTATTAGATCAGCTGAAAGAAGAAGTTTACTTTGCCAAGTTAGAATTGCGTAGTGGCTATCATCAGGTCAGAGTAGTAGAACAAGATGCATAGAAGACTGCTTTCAAAACAAAGCAAGGGCTGTATGAATGGCTGGTTATGCCTTTTGGCATTAGTCGCTTGACTAATGCTCCTGCCACTTTCATGAGAGTTATGAATGGGCCTTTTATTAATGATTTTGTAATTGTATATTCAGATGACATTCTTGTTTTTAGTAAAACATGGGAAGAACATTTGAAGCATGTAAAGCAAACTTTAGATGTTTAGAAAAGAAGAAATCTCTATGTGAAGTTATCAAAATGTGAATTTGGCAAAACATCTTTAAATTATTTGGGTCATATTGTAGGGGGCGGTGAATTGAAGATAGATCCCTCTAAGGTCGAAGTCATTGTGCACTGGCCTAAACCCAAATATGCTACAGAAGTTAGGAGTTTCCTGGGAGTAGCACAATATTGGAGAAAGTTTATTGCTAACTTTTCCTTGATTGTAGCTCCCTTACATGCTTTAACAGGATTGAACAAGGTGTTGCAGTGGGGAGGCAAACGGCAGAAAGCCTTCGACACGTTAAAAGAAAAAAATAGTACAGCACCAGTACTAGCACTGCCAGATCTTCAACATCCATTTGAGATTGAAACAGATGCTAGTGACCATGCCATGGGAGCAGTGTTGATGCAACACGGTAAACCCATATGCTACCATTATGAGACATTTGATTCTGCAGTAGTTAATTATCCCACATATGATAAAGAATTGTATGCATTAGTGCAGAGTGTGAAAAAGTGGAAACATTACTTAATGGGCAAAGAAACAATTATACATGCAGATCATCGACCACTTCAATATTTGCACTCACAAACTAAATTGCAACAATCAAGACATTATAGGTGGATGGGTTTCCTACAGCAATTTCATCTTGTCATCAGATATAAGAAAGGCATACACAATAAGGTTGCAGATATGCTATCAAGACCAATCATAAATGCATCTACTATACTTAAGCATAACTCGGTAATGAATGAAAGCTACATTGAAAAATATGCTCAAGATGTAGATTTTAAAGATGTATATGCAACCTTAAGTCATGGCAAACAAGTAGAAGAATTGGATTATTATGTTAAGGACCAACTCTTGTATCATTTGGGAAAGTTATGCATTCCACAAACTGAAAGAGTTAACATAATCCGAGAAGCACATATTTCTCTTATATCAGGTCATTTTGGTGTAAGTAAAACAGTTGCATAGCTGCAAAGATTCTGCTATTGGCTAAGAATGTTATGAAACCAGCTCACAAAAGCTAGAAAACATAGCTCACCGCCTTAGAATTCAGCGTCTTCGAGGGGCAACTTCCTTTACATTACACAATTGAACAATTCTTGGATGATACAAAAGAAAAGACCTTCTTTCTATATATAGGAGTCTAAGGGGTCATAATATAATCAGAGCTGACATAACAATAATGATGTAAGGGCACAATAGTAACAATAGTGGGCTTCTATGGGGCACAATAGTAACAATATGGGTACTACATGGGTACAGCAATATAATAAGGGGGTTGTACTAATAACAATAAGGGGTTACACTAGTAGTATAGGGGCCTAACATGCCTCTCTCCTTCGAAAAGTGTTGTCCTCAACGCTTGAGTAGTTCTTGATACTTTTGTATAAAATTCTTGTCCTCCCATGTGGAATCTTCAGCGGGTAAGTTCTTCCACTTGATGAGATACTTTGAAATTGATCGATTTCGTAGCTGTCGGGTTTTTGTTTCTGTGACTACTACAAGTTCCAATATGATTTTTCCTTTCTCTTCAAGTTCTGGCAATATTGTTTGAATTGGGATCTTCTGCAACTTTTGTATGAGTGGCCATACTTCTTCGTCCTTTTCATCCCTTGCTTCGTTTATCCAATCTGGTTGGATAATAGAAATAGCACAAAACAATGCTTTCACATCCTCATCCTTTCTTGAGAGTGCATCTGCAACAAAATTTTGCTTCTCTTTTCTATAGATGATGTCAAAGTCACAACCCAACATATTTGTGACCCATTTTTCTGTTCTTCTAAAGATAATAGTTGTTCTAAAAAGTATTTAAGACTATCATGATCCAATTTTACCTTGAAGTGTCTTTCCATTCGGTAAGGTCGCCATTTCTTAAGTGCATGTAGTATTGCCAACATTTATTTCTCATATATAGCTTGCTTGAGATGTAGCATTAAAAATACCCAATCACCTACATCAAAACATTTTTCACTACGATGTTGATCTACCTATTGTTTCATTCAATTTTGCACCAAAGTGGCATTATCCTTTAAAAGTTGGAGAACTTGTTGTTGATGCTTGATGTGATCTTTCACTGCTTGGACCTTTTTCTTCTTGATATGTCCTTCTATCTTGAGAGTTTGAAGAGTGGTAATTTTTTTGAATGCTTTACAAGATATGGTCGAATTCATTTCTTGATGCTCGATGTGATCTTTCACTTCTTGAACATTTTTTTCTTGATATGTCCTTCTATCTGGATAGTTTGAGGAGTGGTAATTTCGGCCAATGCATTACAAGATATGGTTGGATTCATTTCTTCTTTCTTGATGTGATCTTTCACTTCTTGAACCTTTTTCTTCTTGATATGTCCTTCTATCTTGAGAGTTTGAGGAGTGGTAATTCTTGCCAATGCTTTACAAGATATGGTCAGATTCATTTCTTCTTTCTCTGGGGTTGGGTCTTGGCGTATGTCCTCTTCTTTTGACATTTCTTGATCCTTTTCTTCCTCCTCTTCATACTCTACGTAAAATAATTTCTTCTCAGCACATTTATGACCTTTAGTGCATTTGCTATCACAAGTGTAACAAAGCCCTTTTTCTTTTTCTTTCAATTGTTGTGGTGTAACCCTTGTAGGTTGTGGAAGGCTAGGAAAAACAACACTTCCATCTTTATACTTGTGACGCGTAGAATTCCTTGTTGCCATAATTTTGCTTTCCAATTTGAACAAAGCCCTTTTTCTTTTTTTTCTTCCAATTGTTGTGGTGTTGCTCTAAAGTAGGTGTTGCTCTTTGCATTCTCATAATGTGCTATAATTTCTTCCGTGAAAATTGACCACGTAACAAGTTGTTTACGAGAACAAAGCCTTTTATACCATAAAAATTGATCTTGTTCTAAATATGAAGATGCAATACATACCTTTTGTAATAGTGGTACACCATGTAGATCAAAATATTTCTCCATCTGTAGTATCCAATTTACTAGATCCTTGCCATCAAACTTCCTCATCTCGCTTTTTCTTGATTTTAGGAGCTCGATCTTGAAATGACTGTAACTCTGTACTTTCGGATCTTTAAGTTCTGAAATTGCGACCTGCAGTAGCCCTCTGCGTCCTCTTTCCAATGCCACCAGTCTGATCGAATTTAGATTCTCCAAGAAAGAGTTATGCACAATCTCCCAAGATGACCTGATTATATACCTTTTAAGAAGAGCGAACTTGTATGAAGTGCCACGTGTCACTATTTTGACCTTAGGATCTGAAAAATATACACAGGAAACTACAGTTTGTCCTCTTTCTGTAACTTCTTACGAAATTTCAATCTGATGCTCAAAACAAAAGTTATGACTATTTTCCCCAGGTCACCTATTTGGAATGTAATTCGGGAGTTTGCAAAAAGGCCAACTTCCTTAGATCATATCTCCACAAATATAGCACGAAAAGCTCTGAAATTCGGACCCGAGGTTCAGAACGATTTCAACCCAAATGGGGTTTTTTTTAGTGTCTGAAACGGTGCAGAAAAAAGTTATAGTGAAAATGTCACGATGACCTGTTTGGAGAAGCGAAACCCTAGGATCCAAAGCTCTGATACCAGATGTTATGAAACCAACTCACAAAAGATAGAAAGCATAGATCAACGCCTTAGAATTCAGTCTCTTCGAGGGGGCAACCTCCTGTACATTACACAAATGAACAATTCTTGGATGATACAAATGAAAAGACCTCCTTTCTATATATAGGAGTCTAAGGGGTCATAATATAATCAGAGTCGACATAACAATAATAATGTAAGGGTACAATAATAACAATAGTGGCCTTTTATGGGGCACAATAGTAACAATATGGGTACTACATGGGTACAACAATATAATAAGGGGGTTGTACTAATAACAATAAGGGGTTACACTAGTAGTATAGGGGCCTAGCAAGGGATGCATGAAACAGTTTCTAGATATATAAAATGGTGTACCACGTGTGTTAAAAGCAAGCCCAGTAATAGAAAATTAGGCTTATACACTCCACTTCCAGTTCTTTCTTGTCCTTGGGAAAGTGTTTCCATGGACTTTGTTGGGGGATTGCCAAAATCTAGAAATGGTCATGATTATTTATATGTTATTGTGGACAGGATCAGCAAAATGTGTATTTTAATACCTTGTAACAAGAAGATTATAGCTGAACAAACAACGAAGTTGTTCGTTCAGCATGTCTAGGTTCATTTTGGATTACCCACTTCCATTGTATCTGATTGAGATTCCCGATTTGTTGGGAAGTTTTGGTTAAGTCTGTGGGAATTGATAGACACCAGATTGAAGAAGAGCACAACATTTCATCCAGAAATAGATGGCCAAACAGAGGTAGTCAACAAGACAGTGATCCAGTTGCTCAAGGGCTATTGCAGCAAGCATCCCAAGCTTTGGGATGAACATTTATGTTATGTGGAACATGCTTACAACCGTGCCAAACACTTTTCTACTCAAAGATCTCCTTTTGAGACTTGTTTTGGTTTTACACCAATGTCTCCCTTGGATTTTGTCTTTGGAAAAGACATAGCAGTTGATGGACACAATGATGTGAACAAAAACCAAATTCATTGAACAGATCCAAGAAATTCACCAGGCAGTACAGGAACAACTGGAAAAAAGCTAGGCCAAGTACAAGGCAAGGCATGATAAGCATCGAATTGAGCATAGCTTCCAAGTTGGTGATCAAGTCTGGCTGTACATTAGCAAAGACAGAATGCAAGGTGAAGGTAAGAAGCTGAAGCCAGTAAAGTATGGGCCTTTCAGGATACTTGAGAAAATTGGTGAAAATGCTTTTCGCCTTGATTTGTCAGCTTATATGCATATCTATTCAGTCATTAATGCAGAGAACTTGAGACTGTATGAACCTTCATTGATTGAAGATCCCAAAGAGCAAAGTTAGTTGCCTTTTATTGATGATCTGTTACCTGAATATCTCAATGAGTTGCAGGAAGACACAGTTCTGGACAGGAAGGTGAGAACTACGCGCAGAGGGGATGTTGAGTACCTGAGAATCGGACTCAAAGGTTCAAAACCAAGCAATGCACGATGGATAGAGATTGGACAAGTGAGGAAGCTGTATCCTCACTTGATCGATGCTTAAAAACCAACTTTTGGTGGTCCAATACTTTTTCAGTGGGAAGGCGTGATCCAAAATGGATCCTAAAACTTTCTAAGTCTTCATATAATAAAAAACTATCGCAAGGGATGAACCTTTAAAAATGTTGTAAAACACTATCGGGAGATAAAAAACATGAAGAAAATGATGAAAACAGAGCTAATGAAGAAAATGATGAAAACAGAGCTATCGGCGGCTTGAATAACTTTGCACAGGAGCCGTTGGATCTGGACCGTCGGCATATCACAATCAGCGGTGGCAAGCGGGGGTTATCGGAGGCGGCCATATGACAGTTGCGATAGCGATCAGCGCGGGTCAACAAGGACAGTCGATCAAGCGCGCAGATCAATGGCCCAGGTTAATTCGCGATATCGCATAGGCAGAATACAAAGGAGCACTTACCAAACGGCCCAGGGACTATGCGATATGCGATTGTGACATGTCGCATCGCATTATTGCATCAGAGCGATACAAAGGAGTGGGGGCCGATACACTTGCGACTTGCCATAGCCGAACCCGACGGGGTTATTAATGAAATTTAATAAATTTTGAGTTCAGGTAAATGGGCTTTTCTTTGTATTTCATGTTTTTGATAAATAAACGAATTACAAAGGAAAATGCGTTAATGCGATAAAATCGGACCCGAAAGGGTTTATGGATGTGATATTATAACATTTCAAGTCCGATATGGAGCATTTTTTGCGGGTTTTCTGTGTATTTGGGATTTTTCATAATAAACCCAAATACAAAGGAAACCCCGACCAAGTGATTTGCAATAGCGATATAAGGGCGGACCCGATGGATTATAGGGTGGATTCGATGTGATTTCAAGTCTGATAGGAAGCGTTTTACAACGTTTTATGTGTATTTCTATGTGTAAACAGAGAACACGATATCTTGGGATTTCAATGCGCCGATGGTCCCTTCCGTTGCAGAACAGGTGGCCACCTTCCCTGAAGGCGTTAACAAATGCTTGCTTAATGCTCAGAGGGGATTTGAGCAGACAGAGGTCGGAAGCCAGAGACCCCGAAAGGGAAAAACAAACAGACAAGCGCTGATTGGCTTAAAAAGCCACTGGATGACAGAGACAGGGCAAGAGTGTAGAAGAGCTGAGACAGAGAGGAAAACAAAGACAGAGAGTCAGGGAGAAGAGTCTGTGTACTCAGAAATACTTGGGGAATCCAAGTAAAGCCTTGTTGTTTTGTATCTATTGTGTTGAGACTCAAATTGAGCTCACTTTGTAAAACTCTGCTCTTGAAGACATAATAGAGAGGTCACCACTGAAGGCTGGACCAGGAGACGTAGCCCAGGAGTTCTGGGTGAACTTCTTGATTGTTTTGCTGTGTTATGTGTGTATGTTTATTATGTTTCTCTAACTGCTCCTTGTCTATATTATTCAATCTTATCGATCCGTTGCACTAAGTAATATAGGCAAATCCTGCACATGAGTCTGTAATACCTTAAAAGTAATCTAAGATCTCATTTTTAGATCAAGGGATTTATCATTGAGTTTGCGGTAGACACGATCGTGAGCTACAACGAAGCAGAACGACGCTTTCTCAAAAGACCGCGAAGTAAGTATATTAAGTCTTTGAATATTTGGATTAAGATGCTCTTGTGTGAAAAGAGGGTCATGCGAATACATTAATGTTTGGGATGACGCGGAGCGGAAAGATCTACAAAAATAGCAAAGAATTAGAAAACAGTCCCTTAATTTCACCTTCACGAGAGAGCAAGGAAGAGCTCGCTAAGGTCTCTCCAAGAAGCGCGGTCAGTTTGATAAGGCAGCGCATTCCGCGGTTACCACCTCCACCCACGCCACCACCCGCTTCACCTCCCTCACCTCCATCTCCACCCACTCCACCTCTACCGCCTCCACAGTTCAATATGGCGAGCACGATCAAACTACCAGTATTCAGAGGGGTAGGGAATGAAGATCCAAACCAATTCTTGTTTGTGGTAAGAGCTATAGGAAGTGCAAGGTGTCACGAACGACAATTAAGAAGGCTACATTGGTGAGCGTGCTGCAGGATTGCGCCTTGATCTGGTATATCAAGGATAACAGAGATCTAGAATGCGTTGAACAAAGAATCTAGCCGGCCGAAATCAGAGACATAGTCAATCATCTGGTTTAAAGAGATCGCGATGCTCTCGGGTGAGACTCCCTGGGATCTGGATGAGCGACTGAAGAGTATGATTCGCGAAGCCAATATGACGCTGACAGATGGACAACATCGCGCATGGTTTGTGGCATCTTTGACACCGCACTTGAGGACGACGCTGTCACAACAGAAACTTTCCACCTAGGCCGAAGCATTGGAAATGGCGATGAGGTTGCATGAGACCCCGATACAAGACCTTGGGTTGGGAGTTCAACAAATCCACACGCAACTACAGAACCTATGCTTGGAAATGCAAAGTTTGAAGCAGGATAGGGCACCGTAGCCAGAGGCGCGCGAGGAAGTATGGTGCATAAAATGCAAAGGCTAGGGCCGTGACAAGGATCACTGTTTAGTGTTCGTGAACTACTTGGCAGGAGGGGGGCCAATGCCGTTGAGACCAGAGGCACAGGCAGGGCCGAGTACGACAGTCGCGTTATTGTGCGCGATCTGTCAGATAGGAGGAAAACACACGACGGATAATTGTCATTTGTTACAGAAGTATACACAGACTCCCCAGTAGTTGTTTTGTAATATCTGCAGGTCGGTAGGCCACGATGAGTGCACTTGTCGTAGCTATGAGCTAATGATGGCTCTGACCCCAGCCTATAGGATGCAGACAAAAACGTGAGCCCTCAAACCAGCTGCGGGGATGGCACGCTCTGGATTTCAAGGGCAAGAAGGAATGGACCAGGAAGGGGCTGCAAAACAGTTAATTTGTTACAATTGCGGAGGACCAGGGCACTATGCCTGTGATTGTACCAACCCGATGAGGATATCTTGTTTGTATTGTGGTTAGTTTGATCATGAAACAATAGATTGTCTTACGTTGATCACACAGATGCACGAAAAATGGATATTCCAGCCTCCTCTGACTTAGAATATACAAATGATGAGGTCTAAACCGCGCGAAGAGGACCCGAATGTGAATATGGTGCTCAAAAGCGGTGCGACTGCGAGGGAGGATAAGGGAAAGCAGCCAGAGGAAGATACATGGGCTCGCAAGGCTCCTGCAAAGGAACTTGAGTTTGACTTAGAACACGCAAAGGAGACGTTCATGGAAGTTAAGAAGAGCTTCACGGAGGCCTCCACTTCAGGTAGTAAGGATCAACCAGAGCCAGGGATGGATCCTTCAATGCTTACTACCTTTCTGGAGACATGCATGAAACTGTGGCGCGACAACAAGGCAGTGAAAGGACTGCAAGAACTGATCACCAGGTGCGTGGGGTCAGGGGAACTGCACGTCGTCGGAAGTTGGGGAAGCATGCATTGCGCAATGGAAGAGAAATGAGGTTGACTGCACAGATTGGGGAATATGAAATGGATCTGGTAATCCTAGATCTGGGTTCGGACGCGAATGTATTATCGAAGCAAACATGGGAACGTATGGGTAGGCCTGCATTGCAGTAGTCCCTTATTCAATTACGAATGGCGAACCAACAAAAGATTTTGCCCATGGGAAGGTTACAAGGAGTAACAATTGATATTGAAGGCGCGAGCACACAGATGGATTTTGAGGTAATAGAGATTGTCGATGACAACATCCCCATCCCGCGTTGTTAGGAATACACTGGGCCACCGATATGAATGGAGTCATCAACCTGAAGAAGCGGAAGATGATATTTGAGAAGAAGTCACTACGCGTAGTAGTCTCGCTAGACCTAGCCGAAGGAGTGCGTTACACTAAACTAGTGCGCGACGATGAGCTGGATTGTATATAGAAGATAACTGCGGGAGACCAGGATTGGGTGAATTTGACTGCAGATGGGAGAATCTCATAGGAGCGCGAAAGCTCGTGCACTTCGGATTCAGACGAAGAAGTAGAGCGCTGGCAGAATCAGTTACACGAAATGACAATGCTAAATTGCAACATGATGATCAGATCTCTGTGTTGCGTGACAACAGAGACACGAGAGCTATTGACATATGATGGATTGACAGCGGTGGATGAATTCCTGGGCAAATTTGAAAGCGCGGTACCCGAATAACAACGGTTCGACGTGTTGAAATGGGCACTGCGTGCAACACCCGCACGATGGTGGGGTACACATCAAGGCAATTTTGAGGACTGGAGCGGATGCAGAAGGATGATGAGCCTACGATTTGGGAAACCGAAACTCTGGTTGGAAGACAAATACGATTGACGAGATGACCCACGCACGCACTTCGTGAAATGGACCAAGGTCTACGGGGAAGAGCGACAACCTGAATGGGTACACTTATTCTACCATACCCTGGATGTCATACCCATGAACTGGTATACTGAGACAAAACTCCGGCATGGTACGGGTGAATGGGATGTCTTGTGCGAGGGATTTTTACTAACATTCACATTTGAAGACCGGTGGTCGGATACTGTTGATGATGCGCTGCAAGCAGTAAAAGCTGCCATCTTCAAAATACCTCAGGAGCCACTGGAAATGCTTCAACCAGTATGGGCGACCCAATTAAGCAGCGCCCTAGAATGTTATAATGTGCAGGTAGAGGAGGATGATGACGACCCCCGAAATATTAATATTCCAGAAACCGAAGGCTGTCGCGAGGTTTGGGGACCACCAATTGAGGATCCCGACATCACCGCGCCGCTAAAAACAAAGCAGGTAAACATTGGCACAGAAGCGGAGCCGAAGTATGCGACACTTGGGGATTATTGGGACGATGCTACAGTAGATAAGGTCGCTGAGTTACTCTGCGAATATCAAGATTTGTTCCTGACCAAAATCATAGACTTAAAAGGGATCATTGGCGACTTAGGGATGATGAAGATCACTTTGAAACCAGACACGAAGCTAGTTAAGCAGCGACCTTACCACTTGAACCCAAAGTATAAAGAAAAGGTCTGCGACGAGTTAGACAAAATGCTCGCAGCCAGAATTATTGAACCAGTAGAAGAATCCGATTGGGTGAGTCCTATGGTAGTGCAAGAGAAAAAACAGAAAGGCGAAATAAGAATATGCGTGGACCTCAAGAAGCTTAACGACGCCTGTGTTCATGATCCATTCCCGACACCATTTACAGATGAAGTATTGGAGAACGTTGGCGGTCAGGAAGCTTACTCATTCACGGACAGCTTCTCAGGGTACCATCAGATCAAGATCGCGTCGGAAGACAGGAGCAAAACAACCTTTGCAACCGAATGGGGCTGCTTTCAGTACACCATAATGCCCTTTGGACTGAAGAACGCGCTTGCCATATTCTCGCGCATAGTGGTAGCGACGTTCAAAGAATACATCCACAAGTTCTTGGAAGTCTATCTGGACGATTGGACTGTCTTTGGATTAGTTAAACACCATGTTGCGAGCCTACGCCTGATGTTGGATACTTGCTGCTGACACCAGATTGCGCTGAACTTTACAAAGTGCACCTTCCTTGTTCCCTTTGGAAACTTGCTAGGCCATGTGGTCTGCAAACAAGGTCTAATGGTGGACCCCGCGAAGATTGTTGTTATTCTGAATTTGGAAGCATTGCGCAATGTCAAAAAATTACGCACTACTTTGGGGCACACTGGCTACTATAGGAAGTTTATCAAAAGCTACGCTCAAATAACAACGCCGATGGAGAAACTATTGAAGAAGGATGCTACATATTGTTGGAATGATGATTGCATGAAAAGTTTGGATGTCCTCAAGGAGAAACTGGCATCCGCTCCCATTCTGGTCTTTCCAAAATGGGACGTGGAATTTCATGTACATGTTGATGCGTCGTGTATTGCGTTAGGAGCCGTACTCATGCAGGAGGGTGCGGAAGGCGTGGATCACCCGATCGTGTTCGCAAGTTAGGGACTGTCCAAAGCTGAAAAGAACTACTCTACTACTGAGGGCAAAGGGCTTGAAATGGTGTACGCGGAAGGCGTGGATCACCCGATCGTGTTCGCAAGTCGGGGACTGTCCAAAGCTGAAAAGAACTACTCTACTACTGAGTGCAAAGGGCTTGAAATGGTGTACGCGCTCCAAAAACTCCGACACTATTTACTTGGCGGACATTTCAAGATGTATACCGACCATTCCGCGTTGAAATAACTGGTGAACAAGCATGTGCTGGGGGGGGGCACATATGTAGATGGCTTCTATTGTTTCAAGAATATGATTTTGAAGTCATAGTCAAGCCGGGACGCCTAAATGCAGGACCCAATCACTTGTCACGAATAGAGACAGGCGAGGAACCAACAAATTTGGGGGAGGGACTATCGGATCCACAACTCTTCGCAGTGTGCGTCGCGGACGACCATTTCGAAGATATAATCCATTTTTTAACCACAAGGACTACGCCGAAGGAATACTCTGTCCAACAGAAGAAGGAATTGGTGGTACGCGCGGCGGACTTTTTTGTCATCGCAGGGTACCTCTACAAAATGGGAAACGATGAGATATTGCGAAGACATGTACCTGAGTTTGAACAAGGACAGATCCTCGCGGAAGCACATGGAGGTGCTGCAGGAGGACACTATGCAGGACGTGCGACTGCGCAAAAGATTCTTCGCGCTAGGTTGTGGTGGCCAACCTTGCACCAAGATTTGAAAGCACACTGTCGGGTCTGCGATATCTGTCAAAGGACTGGAAAACCATCACGAAGGGATGAGATGCCACTCAATCCACAAATGACATTGCAGCCGTTCGAAAAATGGGCAATCAACCTTGTGGGACCGATCAAACCACAGGGAAAGATGGGTGTGTGCTACATAATCACCGCGACGGATTACTTAACGCGGTGGGTGGAAGCACAACCAGTTAAGCACTGCACAGCGCCTACGGCTGCAAAGTTTTTATTCGACAACGTGTTGACACGATTTGGGTGCCCAAAAATCTTAATGAGTGACTACGGAACGCACTTCCTAAACGAAACCATTAGTGCACTCATCGAGGAGTTCCAGGTGTATCATCAGTAAAGTACACCATACCACCCGCAAGCTAATGGGACAGTAGAGGCATTCAACAAAATACTGGAGACTGTGCTGACCAAAGTATGTAATGCATAGCGAAACGACTGGGACCTGCGCATACCTGCCGTATTATGGGCATACAAAACCACGTGCAAAAAATTGACGGGTCAGACACCTTTCAGGTTAGTCTATGGCGCGGAAGCTGTCATGCCGATGGAATACATCGTACCCAGTTTGCGAATAGCAGCACTTACAGGCATGTCGGACCGCGAAGCCTTGGAAGAGAGGCTCGCGTAATTAGAAGAACTCGAGGAAGAATGATTTCTGGTAGGATTTCATCAGCAGGTACAAAAATAGCGTGAAAAGGCTTGGCACGATCATCATATCAAGTTGCGCACCTTCAAGGTCAACGACTTAGTACTGCTGTACGACAGTAAATTCGACAAATTCCCGGGAAAGTTCAAAATGCACTGGTTGGGACCATATGTGGTAAAAGAGGTCACAGACGGAGGCGCGGTCCAGCTAGTCAAACTCAATGGAGAACCCTTCCCAGGAAATGTAAACGGCAGTCGCCTGAAGCCCTACATGGGTGGGCTGGCTATCTGACTGACTGACCACAACACAGTCTTTGTGATTCGAGAAGCCGGACAGGGTTGCGGGACTATAAACACAAGCACTAGCAGCCGGTACCAAAGAAGAGAATCGAGTCAGACACAGATGATTCAGGAGCAAAAATGGAGCAGATCCAGCAGACGACCGAACAGTGTTCTTCGGACACCCAAGCTGCGTGAGACCTGCTAGATGGACTTCGCGCAAAGATCGCCGCACCAGCAGAGTGACTCGAGACGAGTCACGATGATTGTGTTGGGGGCCTGTTGGGCAGCGGATCCCCCCACAACATGTTTTTGGGGCTTAAAGCCCAAGTTTTGGTCAATGTAATGTAAAGACTCCACGAAGTACGGACGCGGAGTGCGAAAGTCTAGGATGAGTCATAGGGTTGTCCGCCCTAAGAATTGTAAAATAATGTAAAGTTGTGTCGGCCTATCTATGGTCCGCGGACCATGGGATTGTAAATAGAGCGAGGCTCTAAGGGTAAAGATAGTTTTTTTTAGGTAAGAAGTAATAGATAGATGAAAGGCATGGTCAAAGGATAGAAGTGGATCTAAAGTGTATTGGGTTGTAGTAGTAGGAAGAGGCTCTGCAGCTGAGTGTGCAGAGACCTAGTAGAGTCCGCAGCTGAGTGCGTAGGGCAGAGTCGGGTCTGTAATTGGGTTGAACTTGAAAAAGGGTTATTAATAAAGATAAGTTTGATTCAGAGTACTGTGCATCTGTTCGTGGATCTATATTTTGATGTTATGCGTTATTTTTATCTGGTTATTTATATGGGCGCACTTGATAAACACTGGTATGAATGCTTATGTATGAAAACATTCTAAGTAATTAGCGAACAGAACCTAATTAAGGAATACTTGGGTAATTAACACGGGTCGCGCTGCAGCTAGAGCTGCGCGAAGGCAGTACCAAAATGCAAAGGGCTCGCTGGTGCGCGTAGCTCAATAGGCGCGAAGGTTGAATCGCATCCCTATCGCCCCATATCAGACATCCACAGGGTGTGGAAACTTGGTTCTAGCACCCTCCCATACTACTTCGGGTTAGACCTCAGTCCGCGCTCCGCGGACTGTTGCCGAAAGGGCCAATAGTACCGGGATTTGCTTGGCTAACTCACTTCTGAACCTGGGTCAGGCCCTAAGGAGCCAACACATATAACCTGGCCTTTAAAACCAACACAGATATTATCCAGTTTCTCCATAAGCCTTTCCATATCTAGTCTCCTTATTATTCTTCTTGTTCTTATTTGAAATTTTAAGACATATTTTGTCCAGTCATGATTTTCACTGCCCAATGATTGTGTTCCACCAGAGGTGGACTTGTTTCTTATTATACGTTCTCCACCTCCCTTGCTCTTTTATCTAGCTTGATACCACTTCTCTCACAAAGTTCTCAAACAACAATGCTCAATGTGATGAGCTATCGTGTCTACTTTCATGCTTGGCCTTTAATTATCATTTTTGTGAGACCCTTCGCCTTTCAGTTTTACCTTGAGACTTTTATTTACCCCAGTTAATTCCTTTCACTTATTAATGAATGCATGGACTTACTTTCTGGTTCTTTACTGGATTGTTATTCCCAACAGCATTGTCAGACTCTTTTTGGACTCCCGAGTTTTGATGAGTCACCACTGAAAAGAGTAACTCCTAGAGACTCTTCTATCACACTCCCCACTCATGGGACTCCTTTGAAACTCTCCAGATTCCTCTGAAACTCAGCAGACTCCTGTGAAACTTGCCAGTGCATATTTTGAGTCTTTTTTCTCTTTTTCCTGAGTCTAAAAAAGCCCGCGAGTCTCACCAAATCACATGCCAGCTGAGTCTTGAAAGTGTCAGATTCTGACAATGTTGATTTACAATATACATTCTTTATAACTTCTTCACTGTCATTTATCGTAGATAATGGTTACTAAGCTTTCTTTGATTTTGACACCCTGTGCAAGGCCTTTATTTGCTCTACTAACCTTTTGAAAACATTACCAATGCTCTGCGCTTTTTTCCTATTTATCTTCCTTGAACAGTGTCTTAACGCATGCCCACTGTCCTCACAAAGCCCCTAAATATAATATTTTTTCAATTCAGAATCTGATTCCATATCCAAAGTTTGTCTTAGTGGTGTATTTCTTCTGGGAAACCCTTGCTAAGATCAATATCAACGTAGATTCTGGTGAAGGTCATCATAGCTGCAAACTTATAGATTTCTTTGACAGAATATAAATCTGCTGATAGAATTGGCAATTCTCTCAGGGACTTGAACAAAATTCACTCAGGGATAAAATCTCTGGATTAAATCTTATTCAAATACGAAATCTCCACAAGAATCAAATTTGAAATCAAATATAGATGATTTAGCTGAATACTTGGGCGCCCTAGTAACTCTTCCTCCCAGTTGGAAAACCATGACAATTCTGTGACATAAAATGAAGTCTTTCTTGAGTCCAAGCTATTTATATCAGAAAACCATTTTTTGTTCCTTTTTTCTCATCCTTTAGTGTTTTCAGGAACTGTGTATGAGATACCTTCCACTTAACCAAGTATTCTTTTGGGAAATGCATTCTTGACAAATTAGAGTTGCGCTGTTTCCTTTTTCTGTCTTGAACATTTATGTCCCTTTCATATTAGCGTGTTTCTGTAAAACACTTAGAAATACAAATAAGGTGGTTGCAGAGATGAGGAACCTCAAAATTTACTTGATCCTGTTTCTTCTCACTACTTGATAACATATAGTCATGATAACATCCTGCAGGCTACAATCCTCATAATATCTCCTTGTTCTATTCCTATTACTGTAGAATAATATATATTTTTGTAATGTTGTGAATTTCTCTAGATCCACTGGTTTGTAAAAACCTTATTGACGAGATCTGTTTGACCCATAATTCTTGCCAGAAGTTTCACTGAGGCAACTAAGTAGATATAATCCCTTTCCTTTCTCTCTGAATCCCCTCGCCCCATGGTTTCCAGTTCAATACAACATTTGTTTCGTCTTTTCAGAAACTACAATCGATTTGACCATTTATATCTATGAGGAGATATTGATAATTTTTACACTTTGATGTTCAAATGTACCCCCAATAGTCTCATTTCTGTGATTCAATAACACTATTTTTTGTCCACAGAAAAAAAACCGTGACTTTCATTAATAAAAATAAAAATTACACTTTGTAAACACACGAAAGTGTGTATGCTGAAAAAGCTATGAAAGGGCATCCTTGTCTGATACAAAGCATCTATTACAATATGAGCAGAGAATCAAGTCCCATTATCAGAGTCCCTGGCCCTATGCAATAACAACCAACACACGCAGATCCATACGGCATAATAACTGGCACGCAGGCCATAGTCTGTTGAAAAAACAAAGACAAAAAATAAGGCGTGCAGCCCCCCCAAGTCCCAGAAGGGATAGAAATGAAAAGAAAAATAGTCAGTCAACATGCAGTGTGACTGCAAAAGAAACAAAAAAAGGGCCCGAAACCCACATCCAAGAGGCCACGAAAACCTCAAACAGCAAGCCACAAACCCAAATGAAACCGGTGCAGAGGCTATGCAGGAAGCTGATGAGATAAGGCACAAAAAGGGGTTAAAAACCCCATCCACTCAACTCATCCCAGGAGAACGGCACAGCAAAACTGGAGAGAAACACGGCCCCAGCATGAGCGCGTGTGGTCCATGAACCAGAGAGCCCTGCAAATAACCCCTGCAGCAGCATGGAAGGGCCGCCGAGCCCAGCAAAACCCCCGTGAATCCTTGCAGAAGTGGAGCAGGTGCCCAGAGCAGATAGAATGGTGGTGGAAAAAGCTGCGAGACAGACAAAACCACTACAAGATGCCCATTCCATGTGTGGGGACCAAACAAAGAGGTAAAGACACGAAATAGAGCGAGTGAAGCTCCATCCCCTCTTAAACTCCACCAAACCGAGCCTGGAGACACAGCTGCAACAGCATATCCAGCACGCACACCTGCAAGGGAAGAAGAAATGGCGGAGGAGGAGAAAGAGGGGCAAAAAAAGGGGCAGAGCAGCTAGGGTTAGCCATGCACCCCTGTCGCCCCCTTCTGACTGATTCAATAACTCTATACATGTTTAACAATGTTGAAATTAGAAGAGGGGCAAAAACAGGGGCAGAGCAGCTAGGGTTAAACACGCACCCCTGTCGCCCCCTTCTGACTGATTCAATAACTCTATACATGTTTAACAATGTTGAAATTAGAAGTATAATGATGAAATGGTTTCATTGCTGGCATCTACATGACTAAGGGATCTCACTACAATGATTTTAATTTTTTAGAGTGAAATCAGTTTTCACATATTAATGCTTCTTCACTCTCTTGCAATGGAAATAAACTGAGATTCCATGGTATCTTTATTGGAGCTGAAATAACTGAAAGTTTGACTACTTAAAAAGGGTCAGAATTTGTGTTCCTTGTTCTCTCCTCTATTCACTGCTCTTTTTCAGTCTTCCTGTATATAGTGTCAAACATTCTTTACTTGACATTTCTTGCTGAAAAAACATCTAGAAATAAACCCATGTTATCATTTACAAAGTACACACCTTGGTAATATTATGCTTCATGTTTAATCTTGAATTAAAGGCAAGTCTGACATTTATGTACAGATACCTGGCATTTATGTATAGATACAAAATCTTACTTTCACATTAATGAGCAATGCAGATACTTGTTAGTGCTGGACCGGACAAACTGGAAGACAAATATGCTGACTTCACTCCTAGTACCTTATCTCTTTTTGAACTTACCATCAATAGTTTTCAACTTCTTTCGGTGAGTGTTTTGCCACCAAGACATGTTTTTGATTATTGGCATTGATCATGTTTCATTCAAAGGTCCTGAATGGTAATTCCATGTAATTTTATTTGTTTGCCTGTTACAGTGGTGAAGTAGGAAAGTGGATTGCTTTTGTTGCTGTGGTATTAAGGCTATTTTTTCCAAGACATTTTCCAGGTATGGCATTTCACAGTTTGTAAATTTTTTATCAACACCTTGTTTTGAGATGTAAAATTTCAGAGTAGGGAGCAAGAATTTATAATGTGAGAGGAACGAGAAGAGGTGACTAAAACCTAGCTGATGGACTTGAAATGCAAAAAAACATTGACATTTGGTTTTGGCTACATAATTACAATTTCCTTGGTTATGGCTATATGCCAACTTGATACTTGCTTTGTTAGAATTTTGCATTTGGTTAACTCATGCTTGAAGTACCGGACAGCAAAATTGTGGTTTGCTGACTGTTAACTATAGAGAAACCTTTCCAATATTTTGAAGCCTTGGAAGTTCGTTCTATTTTCGCATGAAGAATTTCACAGTTAACATTTTGATGTTGAGAGTTTTTTCTGGAATACTGTGGCTTCGCATTGAAGTTAAATTGAAATCAGCTATTTATGTTAGTTTATCTTATTGGCTAGATTGAGCTAACTTTTATACTGCATACCTCCCAAATTTGATGCTACAAACATCGGTCCATAAACATTTGAATGAATCAGATCTGTAATCTCCTTAGATCTATGCTCACTGCTTGGGAAGGAAACCTTGGCATGCTTGCCAAGCATGTGCCATTTTCATACTCCATGTTGCTCAATGATAAACTTGGAAGATTTGTGACTATCTTCCTCATAATGGGCAATGCTCTTTAATGTTGGTGCCTCATCATCTTGTGCCATAACTCACACAAGTTGTTACCCTTATGAAGTAAGGCTTCAATAGGTTCACCCTGTAACCTGTACAAATTTATTTCCCTAACCCCTATCACTTGTGCTACTTTTGGGCTAGATTCCTCCAGCCTTGTAAGGACTTGTCTATTCTTGAACTCTACTACATAACCGTTTCCGCCATAAACAAAAATGAAAGCAAATTTTTCTAGAGACTTGGAACAAATAGAACATCATCAAAGTCTAAAGAGTTACTTGACTTAAGTTGGAACAGAATAGTACCAACTCCCGCTACGAAGTACTTGACATTATCACCAAGCTCAACTTGTATTCCTGAATCTTTGCTTTGTTAGACTAGAAACAACTGTTGAATTGATGTCATATGATGTGATGCTCCACTCTCCACATGCCATGCATTCCTCAATACTGTATTGGTAGAGAAGCAAGACGCTGTTGAAAAATCTTTTGCAAACTTACAACAAACTTGTTCATTTTAGTTTCTATAGAGGCTGTTGATTTTTTGGTAGCATCGGATGTGCTCTAGCCATGAAATTTGGTGGAAAGGCTAAGGCACATGAGATATCCAAGACCCATAAATCGTTTGGAGAAATTCCATCCGGATGAAGAGATATTAAAATAATTAATATTTCTAATGGCTCCCTAAGTCTAAACTTCGGAAAATAAAAATATTAATGTATATTAATATAAAATGGGTGAGAAAGTTCTAAGTGACGAGAATCAAGCTAGTTCTAATCTTACCCATTGATTAGGGACTTAATCTCGGTTGTTGTATCGTCAATAGGAAAAGTATAAGAGGAGGTTTGAGGGTCAGTTGGAGACACACCGAAGAGATCAAAGAGTTCGATTTTTTTGGCGCAAGGTTTGCTGAGAAAATCGAGCTAGTGAGCTGAGCTGCAGCGAGAGGCAGTGTGGCAAGGGAACTTCAGTCCGAGGTCGAAGAATACATAGAAGAGAGGCAGAGCAACACCGGGAGAGACAACGCAGTCCCAGAGAGGGTGACACAGAGGCCATAGGCGCTGACGCAGAGGCCGTAGAGGCTGACGCAAGCCCTTAGAGGCAGCGTTGGGGAGATTCTGTGGGGCAGAGAGGGAGCAGTTCAGAAAATCGACTTTCTAAGCAAGGGAGGCTCACTGTGGGGGTGACACAGTCCTAGAGGAGGTGACACAGTTCCAACGCAGATCTTGGAGCAGCCATCGCTGCCCAGCACTGGGAACAGCGGGGTCATCTGTGGGGGTTGATCATGCAGTTGCTGAATTTGCTAGAATATCTGTCTCCGGATAGAGGTACTTATGCTAGGATTTTGCTCTATTGGGTGAGCCATATCTGACACCCTAGTTGTATTCAAGAATCTGCTTAATAATACAAACCCTCTATATGTTGCACCGGCTTTCCCAAATTGATTTTTTCTGGGGACGATTGTCCAAAAATAACGATGTCCCTTATGTGATTGTCTCAATGTATTTCAGTTCATGATATGTATGTATGTGTAGGCTGCAATAGTGTTTTACATCGATATTTATGTAATTAAATAACTTGTTAATGCAAAGAACAAATAGGAGATATTAAACCAGTAATTGCAGTTGGGTTTTTGATGTGTAGATTCAGAAATTTTCACAGAGGCTACTACTTTCCTTTGCGCTTCTTCTTGTTTGGACATTGTGATGCATAATGTCCAAACTTATGACAAATGAAGTACTTGATTTATTTCTTTTCTAGTTGTGAAGTTGACTCACTCTTTCTCTTACCCTTATTGGTTGCTTTTCATTGTCCTTGTTTCTCTGATCGAATATGGTTAGGTTCTCGTCACCACCATTCTTGGGGGCCTTTGACTCCATCTGAGTCTCCTTATGGATACAGTCATGCCACAATTTTTCAAAATTAGGAAGATTTTCACAAGTACAAACTCCCTTGACAAACGGTTGCACAAACACTCGACAGATGGTTCCCATGAAGGTGATCATGAATACCTTCTCCCCAACTACTGCAAGTTGATCATGAATCTGCATGATGTTCATAAGGTAACTAGAAACGGTATCGAATTTGGTCATCTCTATGGATCTTAGCTTGTTTCTCAATATCATCCTTTTGTTTATGTTCTCACTCTAGTTGTAATGCCCTCAACCACTTGTTGGAGCATATTACTGTGAATGTTATCTTTGTAACCTGTTTTCCTAGTATTTTTTCCTTTATTATACTTGTTGTATGGGTACTATGCATGCCACTAACTCTAGGGTGTCTGACTTGACCAAAAAAAGATGTTCTCATGGTCCTGTGGCTCTAAGAGTTTGTGCTGCCCTCCGGGGTCTTTAGGCACCCTCCAAGCCCTCACATGGGGAATCCTATCTCGCCTGTCACAGGGTCATCTCTCATTTTCCATCGAGGACCAATTACTTCTAACGTACAGACTTGTTGCCCCTCCGTCTAGCAGGGGTCCTAGGAGGGGTTCCAAAGGGACAACTACTAGACCAAGTGGCAAAAATTGGACAAGGACCCATTGTCACCACAGTAAATGCCCCCTTCTCTTTACGGACTTTCACTGATGGGAGGAGTCTCGGTAATAAAGAAATCACGAGGAGGGGTAAGTCAATGATAGGATATATATTGATTCTTAAGGCCCATTCGCAAGAGAGACTCAAACAATAGGTTTGCTTGCCTTAAGGGCAAGGTAAGGGGCTCTCTAAGAAAGGTTGACTTAGGGATTAGAGGTATTCCTTAATGAAGGATGTCCTAGACCTAAGAGTACTTTAGAAACAAGGTTTCTAAGTGGCCACCACAAAGAAGCCCAAGGGCACCCAAACAAGACCTAGGGTTTGGGGTTAATCTTCAACCAAATGTCTAGGTAAGTAGGGGTGAAAGGGGGATCAATTATATATGAACCTCCGATGAGTTTTCAAGCATGCTAGACCCCTAGAAAGCCGGCTAACCTAGAAAGAACTAAACCCAAATGATTTTGGAGATAGGGCTTGGTGTTTCTCACTAATCGACTATGAGATTGGCTTCAAACTTGGAGGTCCAGTGGGAGACACCCCAACGTAGTTCCTTACCAACTTGCTCTACAAGTTGATGTCTCAAATGGAATTCGTTGGATGCCTTAGCTAGGCCAGGGCAGAAAATTGTTGAAAGGAAAATAATTTAGGGTGATCACCAAGGATTGAGACTAGTGCCTAGCCAATTGTGGAGAATGGAGTCAAAAGAGAAATTGATTTTGAGACTCTTGCTCTACCAAGGAGTTCTCCTGCAACTTTGCTAACCCTAAAGAGGCAACAACTAGGCCACAAGAGAATTTTATACTTCGTTTTACAAATTGGTGGAGTTTCAAGGTGAAAGGCATTAAACCCCCCTTAGGAATTTTTTTTTTCTTCTTGCCAAAATGAGTAACATATGCAACGAGCCAAAATTACAAGTGTTTCATGAATTCCACATTTATTATTAGGGCACAAGCATAATCAAAGCATATCATTCCATACATTAGACATAAAACATCAAATTTTTCGCACAAAAGAGTACTTACATGGAATAAAGAGTATATCCATCCATCATATTTGGAATAATGAAGCTCCAAGATAAGATAACATTTATCCGAACATCAAAATGCATCAATAAAACTCCAATTCATCCATCATTAGCAGGTCCAAGTTATTTTTTCCAAAGAGATACAAATCCAAGTGATGATGAATGAGAGAGAATGCCTCTCTTATATTTATACAAATCCAATACTCTAAGGGATTCAAATGGCCTAATTTAGCCTAATGATGCCCCTAAAATAAAATGTCCGAGTTATTTTTTCCAAAGAGATACAAATCCAAGTGATGATGAATGAGAGAGAATGCCTCTCTTATGTTTATACAATCCTCTAAGGGATTCAAATGGCCTAATTTAGCCTAATGATGCCCTTAAAATAAAATAATGTGCAAAATAACAATACTTTTGGTGACAAGCCCACCAAATAGCTCCACAATAAGAACAAATTGTGAAAATTCCTAGACTCGAAGGAACCCCTACTGCAGCAAATATGAATCTACTTCACCTACTTGATTTTTAAATTGCATTCATCAAGTTATTCTTTTGAACATTGAAGCAAATTACTTTTGCAACCTACACTAATTTTAAATATTTGATCTCATGAAACACAAAACAGAGCAAAGAACAAGATACATAGGACACACTTTTTTTGGACACAATAGTCCCCGGAAAAACCCAATGTGGGAAAATTGGTGCAGCAGCTCTGAGAGTTTATTATTATGCAAGAGAAATATATGAATAGAAATCTAGGATGCTCATCTAGTAATCCTTTACAGAGAAAACACTGGCGGAAAATCTGAGTGAGTTTTACTTCACTTCAGTTGGCAGAATTCCAGCTGATCTGGCACAAGACTAGCTAACCTCGACTATTTCTGCGTTGGCCCTGCGTCTGCTATCCCAACTGTTTTGGCAGTGCCAGTTGTTTCCTGCAGTTTTGGCTTCTGCGTGACGAGCAGCTTTTCTGCTTTGCGTTGGCCCTTCTGGCTTTGTGTCAGGGCTGAGTGGGCCCAGACTGGCCCTGCGTCAGCTCTCCCGGCTACTGCGTTTCCTCTCTACAAGCTCTCTCCACCTCTTTGTCAGTATTCTCCGGAAAGTCGTCCTTCCAGATTCTCACTGCCCCTCTGCTGCAGAATGATCACTTAGTTCAAATTTCTCAGCTTCCTAACCCAAAAAATCAAACTCCAGATCAATTCTGTGTGTGTGTGTGTGTGTGTGTTTCCAAATGAACCCCAACCTCCATTTTATACTTTTCCTGTTGAGTCTTCAATGGCTGAGATTATGTCTCTAATAAATGGCTAAGATTAAAACATGACTTGATCCTCCTTCTAGATCATTCTCACCCATATTTTGATTAATATCCATTAATATTTTAATTTACCTAAGTTTGGACTTAGGGACCCCATTAAAAATATTAGTTATTTTAATAAAATACAATCCAGGTGGAATTTCACCAAACAGTTTCTGGGTTCTTTAGAATTCATGTGCCTTAGCCTCTCCACCAATTTTCAAGGCTAGAGCACTTCGGATGCTACCAAAAACTAACGCTCCATCTTAGTGAGGAAAGGCTTTAGCAACAATGTCGCCCTGCATGCTGCTTTGTTTCTGAAGCACTTCCTTTCTGCACTGCCGCTGCGACCAACACTGTGCTATTGCCCATCACACTGCCACTGCTGCATCTGTACTACAACTCCCTCTCAAACACTGCATGTGCTATGTTGCTAGCATTGCCACTGCTAACACTGCATCCGCACTGCAACTCAGTTGCTGAGAGAAGCAACTGAAAAAAATCCAAAATTAGCTGAACTTAACTGTGTTCAGCATCATACAATGAATGTCAGAATCTGACTACTGTTGACCCTCTGAATCTTCTACACTGCTATTGACCTCTGCACTGTGCCATTTACATTGCTGCCAACCTTGCTCTGCGTTGATCAGTTTCTGGTTCCAAGCCACTGTATATGTCTTCCAAACACTCCACTACATCATCTTGCACTAAGTCCATCTCGCTACTGCTGAATCTTGGGCACCGGTAGCAAGGAATTGATCCAAGAGGTGGACTCCTCAAGGATCCTGCCCACATGTAGTCCTCTCGACTACAGCTCAATATCGCCCCATCTCCCTTCTAGAGATGCGTGGGCACTCATGTCACACTCTTCCTCGTTTATCTTCCCGACGACAACCTTTGGATCATGCTTCTCGTCCTTATCCTTTTGCTTCAAAGGACACTGAGATGCAAAGTGACCCATCTTGACACATCTGAAACATTTCACCTTCGAAATGTCCTTCTTCCGCTTCTACTTTTGTTGTACTTGCGATGCTAGAGTTGCGTTTTCCTCCTCCTCCGTGGTCTTTATGCCGTTCCCATTGCTGCCATTAAGGTTGACCTTCAATAAGTCCCTCCTTAACTCCTCCTGTTGAAGAGCCACCCGTATCTCCTCCTGTTGAAGAGCCACCCGTATCTCCTCCCATGAAGGTAGTCTTTCTCTGCCCAATATGCCTTGGACGAAAACCTGCCATTCATTTGAGACTCCATTGAGGGCTATCCTCACCATCGCGGCTCGTGGAGGAGCGGACCCCATTGCAGCAAGTTGGTCTCTAGTGTCCTGAAGATGTTGAAGATAGAGGTTCACCCCTTCTCCTTTCTGCATCAAAGTCTGCTGCAACTTCTGCTCCAAATACATCTTCTGCAGTTCGGAAGAGCCTTTATACAGAGAAGACAAGGCTTCCCACATCTCTTGGGCTGTATCTTTGCCTTGCAAGTGTGAGACCACATGATCTCGAACTCCATCGAGAATGAGCCTCGTTGCCTTCCCCTCCTCGGCTTTGTACTTCTTCTTTTGATTATTGTCAGTAGGAACAACTAAACACTATTGGCGTAGGCCTCAAGATCATATTCCTCCAAAACAACTAAGATTATGGTCTTCCATATGACATAGTTGGAAGCACCTTCCAACCTATCTTGATCTCTGAGCCCATGCAATGCCATCTCACCAAACTGTCGAACTGATTCCTCTAGTCACTGCTTAGCACTGCTCCGCTGCTCAGCAAGTGAGAAATTCGAACTTTCTAGCAGAAAATTCTCTGAGGAGAAAATTCCCCTTCTCCGTGTCTTCGTTCTCTTCTAGTGGATTTCTGCCCTGACAAAACTGCGCCCTTCAAGCACTGCGCTAGGCTCTGTGTCACTCCCTCTGCCTCCACAAACTCACAAACTGGAAATTGTACCTCTCTGTCGTCTCACTCAGAGGGAGTTTTCCTCGGATCTACTTCCTGACAAGGAGTGCCCAATCCCTTCAAGGGGATTCGAATTGCTACCAAGTGCAGCTTTTGGCCTCACTGCTTAGCACTGGATCTGCTCTTCCCGTTTCAAAATCAATGCTCTGATACCATGTGAAAATTCCTAGACTCGAAGGAACCCCTACTGCAACAAATCTGAATCTGCTTCACCTACTTGATTTTTAAATTACATTCATCAAGTTATTATTCTGAATACTAAAGAAAACTACGTCTGCAACCTACACTAATTTTAAATATTTGATCTCATGAAACAAAAAACAGAGCAAAGAACAAGATACATAGGACTCGCTTATTTTTGGACACAGTAGTCCCCGAAAAAACCTAATGCGAAAAAACCAGTGTAGCAGCTCTGAGGGTTTGTTATTATGCAAGAGAGATATCTGAATACAAATCTAGGATGCTCATCTAGCAATCCTTTATAGAGAATACTGGCGGAAAATTTGAGTGAGTTTTACTTCACTTCACTTGGCATAATTCTGGCTGATCCGGCACAAGACTGGCTAACCCCGGCTATTTCTGTGCTGCCCTTGGGTAGGCCCTGCATCAGCCTTTCAGGCTCTGCATCAGCTCCTTTGCCCTCTGCGTCAGCTATCCTGACTGTTTTGGCAGTTCTTGCTGTTTTCTACAATTTTGGCTTCTCGGTGACAGGCAGCTTTTCTGCTCTACGCTGGCCCTTCTAGCTCTGCGTCAAGGCTGCATGGGCCCAGTCTGGGCCAGCGTTAGCTCTCCCAGCCACTGCGCTGCCTCTCTGCAAGCTCTCTCTGCCTCTCTGTCAGTATTCTGCGAAAAGTCATCCTTCCGGATTCTCACTGCCCCTCTCCTGCAGAGGATCACTTGGTTCAATTTTCTCAGCTTCCTAGCCCCAGAAATCGAACTCTAGATCAATTCTCTCTCTCTCTCTCTGTTTCCAAATGAACCCCAAGTCTCCATTTTATACTTTTCTTGTTGAGTCTTCAATGGCCGAGATTACGTCTCTAATAAATGACTAAGATTAAAACATGACTTGATCCGCCTTCTAGATCATTTTCACCCATATTTTGATTAATACCCATTAATATTTTAATTTCCCTAAGTTTAGACTTAGGGACCCCGTTAAAAATGTCAATTATTTTAATAAAATACAATCTGGGTGGAATTTCACCAAACGGTTTATGGGTTCTTTAGAACTCATGTGCCTTAGCCTCTCCACCAATTTTCAAGGCTAGAGCACTTTCGATGCTACCAAAAACTTAACATAATTAGCCTCTCAAGAGGGCAAAAATGGTAGAAGAGTAATTAGAAGGGCCGTTGGAAGGCCAAATGAAGTCTCTCACGTGCCATAATGAATAGGAGGGCTCTAATAACATTGATGAAGGGGTTGGCCCCTTAATTACCAAGAAAATGCCCTGTGGTGTTCCCAAGTGGCTGTGGGGGCACATAAAACATCGTCATGGGTCTCCAATTGGATCGAACAAGCATGTGCTCCATTTATAAGGGCTGGAACAATGATGCAAGCCCTCCCTTGTCTCCCTAGGTGAGAAAAAACTCCATATATGGTCCTTGGATCAACTGCGCCAAGTGTGTGGTGCAAGTGTGTATTCAGTTAGGCAATGTGGTCCAAGTGCATCATCATCATCATCGAATAAATGGGGCATTAGCGAGCAATAAATGGTGTTGAAGGATCCCATGGCGTGGCTATTTGCTCTTTGCTATAGTGGAGGCCCATGGTTCTCAACACTCACCCTACAAGTGCCATTAAGACCCTATGGAGGGCTTACACCTCGTATAGGGAGACCAAACCCCAAGATGAAGACTCACTTGCAATCTTGTATAAGATCCAATATGTCTCCTCACCTTCCAGTACAACATTGCATTAGTGCAATTGAGCGAATGAGCTTACAAATCATGAAACCAAGTGGGCACTTCATAGTGGCATGCCCTTTCATAATGGACTTTAGAATGTACAAGTGTCTCCAGGTTTAGTAAGGAGGTTAATCAAGGACCCTATTAGGTGGTTTTAACTTCTAAGGGAGTGACATGTCCATGGTACATCTGTCAAATGGTAGGTGTCACATGAAATATTGATGGAATGGAGTGGATCATCAGGGAAGGATCCTAGCGACATGCCATGGTACAAGGGTAGCTATGATGAGGGAAGCCCACACTTGGGTGTATAGATGTAGGAGGGAGCAATTGTGGTACATGAGTGACCCCGACCTTTGTCTTTCCACCCTTCTTCTTCATATGCATTTTGCTTTTTATTGATTTTTCTTTTTTTTAACTGATCAAGGCTCTAGGGAATGAGAGCATGATGTGAATGATATATCAGTGGATACCCCTTAGGGTAGGGCAGTTCATCGCCCACTAGGGGTTAGGACAATCATGGGTTCCTTAATGATGCAGGGGGTTCATATAAGGGGGCCTAGGAACCAGGGTGATGGCCATAATGATATGGGGTGGAACTCATGTTGGCTTTTGTCCAAGTGCTAAATTTGTATTTATCGACTATCTTTTGCATTTTATGGTACATTTCCTATTGTAAGCGGCCAATTATGCTTTCAACGTTTTTTTTAGTGACATTAACCTCCAGGGTATTGTTCCAGGCCTGACCCAAAGTGTGGACAAGGGGAGGGGGAGGCTAACTCCTTGTGGACCCAAAGGACAAATGTGGACCTAGATGGGAAATGTGTGGAAAGGGTTTATAATGAGCGGAGGGAAGTGATGTATTTGGTGTCAGGAAGTGGGACCACACAACCAAAATCAAGATTTCCCATGTAATGCCACTCCTAAAGCTAGCAACCAATAAAGGAGATCCCACAAGACTAGGGTACAAGGTTAACCACCAATTTGGACAAGGGGACAAGAGTACAAACCAAGCCCATTCTTTTCGCCAAATCCCTTCATTAATCTATGCCCAAAAGTGTCCATGATAAGCAAGTAAAGATACCTAGCTACATAATGAAAGCCACACCTTCGGGGTTGGAAGGTCCAACTTCAAACATATGATCATAACATATGGGCAAGGGTACATAACAGCCAGCTTAGGTGGTGGAGATGGTGGCACATCGAGCTATTTGGTGGCTGCAATGGGCTGCTAGCTACTTGCCTTAAGGCAATCTAGGAGAAAATTTTCTCCTATGGGTGTCACCCACAGGTGGTGGGTGACAAGGCTCACATCCCCCATCAACCCACACCCAAGTAGTGCGCCCACTTCTCTACAGTTGCAGTTCCTTGGTTGTGCCACTACCTCCAAGGTGTTTGACTTAGTTGGACAAGGATGTCCAAAGCACTGTTGCTCAAGGAGTTCCTGCTACCTCTCCCCTTCTATCAGATCCTTCAGGACCCCCTTAGTAGTGTGCGCACACCCCTACTTTTATGTGCATGTCTCTTTTTTTTTACACTTTGCACCCCTCAAGTTATTTCACGGACTTTAGTTAAAAGCCACTACACTTTTAATATAATTATTAAGTCATATGAGGCCCCCTTTTAATGCGTATGGAGTTTTAGCCCCCTATACGCTTTTTGTCTTATATGGTCTACAATAGTAATGTATTTATTAGCGTGCATCTAGCCTCAAAACATATAAAAGCATATAAACACGGGCATACCAACCCAAAAATATATAAATACACATGCATATAGGCACACTGCCCCAAAAGCAATTCTTGGTTCACCAACCAAATCAATATGGACTGGCTCACTAGTGTAAGTTTTGTATGTACATGTTATTTATAATTGTGAAAATTTCATCTATTGCAACAACTGGAAATTATTCTTCTAATTGTAAATTTAACTATGCAATTTATTTTCTATGACAAACAACAAATAAAATCACAACAACAATTTTCACCATAAAAATACAGTGGAAAATAAAAATTATTGGAAAATGAGAAATTCTAGTGCACACACAAGAATTTTAACACAGTTATTTTTGGACAATTGTCCTCGAAAAGCCCAATGCAGGAAAACTGATGCTATAGATGAGGGTTTTATTATTATACTTCAGCAGCAAATCTGAGTACAATAATTTAGATCCTCTACTGGCAATCTAATCTGAGGAAAATATTGGCGAAATTATTATGAGATTTTTCTCTCACTCCTCCTCTAATTTCTGTCCCCGAGATTGGCTTCCTAGCCTCACGTTGGAGCTTCTGCATCACTTTCTGCCCCCGAGATTGGCTTCCTAGCCTCAGGTTGGAGCTTCTGCATCACTTTCTGCCCCCGAGATTGGCTTCCTAGCCACTGCGCAGAGCCTCTGTGGAATTCGACCTTCCTCTCATTGCCTATTCTTGGGACTGGAAAACTTCCCCCTAGAATGTTGCTACCTTCATCAACCACATGCTACTCACCCTTTGGCTCTATCTTCTCTGCTTAATCACTGCCACTGAGAAAATCGAACTGCCTAAGCAATTGAGTATCTGCATTGGTGTGTTCTCCATCACCACATTGACCCCTTCTTATATCCTCCTATTGGGACTCCAACGGCAAAGATTAAATCTTAATCAATGGCTCAGATCATTTCTGAATCGATTAGTGTGATTTTCTAGATGATTCTCACCTTATTTCAATTAATTTTGCTTAATTAATCACATTCCCTAAGTTTAGACTTAGGAAATATTTAAAAATTGGTTCATAATCTAATTGAGACACTTGTAGGCGGAATTTCCAGAAATAATTTCTGGCTTTTGGAGAACTCATGTATTCTAGCCTACCAACCAAATTTCGTGGCGAGAACACACCCGGTGCTACAAAAACTAACACTCCCTCTTAGCGAGGAATGTGTTCTAATGCCGCAACCCTGCCACAACACTTTGTCTCTGTATCGTCTCTTGTCATGCTGCTGATGTCTGGCTACTGCTGCGCAACTTTGATATACGTTGCATCTGTGTTGCTGCTAACCCTGTTGTATCGCTGCCAACACTGCATCTATACTGCGACTCCCTCTCATCTGTTGTTGTTGCAACTGCAACATCTGCAACTGAAAATTTGTCCCTACTACTAGAGTGAGTTCTCCACTATACCCATTTGTTCTTTGAAATAGACGAACTTAGCTCTCCCTAGAGCTTTTGTGAGTATGTCTGCAACCTGCTCTTCTGTGGGAACATATTGTAGCTGGACCACCCCACGCTATACACAATCTATGATGAAATGACACCGTATATCTATGTGTTTTACCTATCATGAAACATTGGATTCTCAGAGAGCTTGATGCAACTCTGATTATCACGGTAGACTCTGGTCGCCTGCTTTCTCTGCTTAAACAAGCTTACTAGCAGCTTCCAAAACCATATAACTTCGCGTGTAGTTGTGCTTGCGGCCATGTACTTTGCTTCTGTAGAGTTCAAAGCTACCTACCTCTGCTTCCTACTACACTATGAAACCATCCCTGATCCAACGTTGAAGCAATACCTGAAGGTATTTTTCCTGTCTACTGAACTACCTGCCCAATCTGCATCTATGAACCCACAGAGTCTGACGTCATCCCCTCGGGTATATCTCAACCCATACTCCACTATGTCGCGCACATACCTTAGAATATGCCTCACTGCTGCCCAATGTACCCTCTTCGACTCTACCATGAACTGACTGAGAGTATTAACTGCAAAGCAAATATTTGGCCTAGTGTTGACCAAATACATGAGAGACCCAATAAGCTGTCTATACAAGGTGGGATCGACATCTTTGTCATTTGATGTATCTATCTTCTTCCAGTTGGTGATCATGGGCGTAGACATGGGTCTACAATCCTGCATTCTGAACCTCTTCAGAATATCTGTAGCATATCTTCCTTGCCCAAGGAAGATCTCCCCATCCTTCTGCCACACTTCCAATCCTAGGAAATAATGCATCAACCCTAAGTCCCTCATATCAAACTTTGCTGCTAGGTTCCTCTTGCAATCCTCTATAAGCCTTGATGATCCTGTTAGAAAAATATCATCGACATGCAAAACTAGGATAAGTGGCTCACCCTCTACCACCAAATAGTAAAGGTTGGGATCTGCGTCACTCTTGACAAATCCCATCTGCTGCAAGTAACTGTCATTTTTACCATACCATGCCTTGGGAGCCTTCTTGAGTCCTTATTAGAGCTGTCTTCAGTCTACGCACGTGAGTACCCCTCTCATGAGTCGCCAAGCCCTCTAGTTGTTCTATGTACACCTCTTCCTCTATCACCCAGTTCAAGAAAGTTGTCTTGACATCCATCTGGTGAATTTGCCATCCCATCTGAGTTGCTAGGGATATAACTGACTGGATAGAGGTGTATCTGGTAATTGGGGTGAAGGTCTCTTCATAATCTATCCCTTCTTTCTGTGCATACCCCCTTTGCCATGAACCTAGCCTTGTACTTTTCCACACAACCATCTGTAGCATACTTAATCTTGTAGATCTATCTAGAACCTACAACTGACCTGTCTTCAAGCCTTGGTACTAACTCCCAAACATCATTCGTCATGATAGAGCTATACTCTTCTACCATGGCATCTACCCACATCTAATGCTGTGTGGCCTCCTGAAAGCTAGAAGGTTCTGCAACCTGAGCCACCAATGCTTGGTACTTGTTAGGCTGTCTGCGCTATTTTGTGTTCGTCTTAGGAGTTCCAATAAACTCCGTTGCATCTGTCAATGTCTGACGAACCTCTCTGCTGGCTCGACCACTAGTGGTCGGACGTTCAACCAACTCCTCCTCATCCTGCCTCTGCTGCTTTATTTGTTGAGAACTTTCTGGATCTCCTACACCTGAGAAATATTGGTACTAGTCATTGTACTTGATCACTGTGACAATCCTCTTGTTGGTCTCACCCGCGGCGTTGCCCCTGTTGCTGGACCAAAGGAGCTTTTGCAGACTGATTTTGATCACTTGCAGGAATCTCATGAGACATCTTGAAAGCTCGGTCCTCCATGAACTTCACGTCTCGTCTCACCACAATCTTCCTACTGCTAGGAATGTAGATCCTGTATGTCTTTGAGGTTTCACTATACCCAACGAGAAACCCCTTTTTTGCCGTCTGATCCAATTTGGTACGATTTTCATTTGGCATGTGGCAATAAGCGACGTTGCCAAAGATCCTGAAGTGACTAACTTCTGGCTTCATCCCTATGAAGACCCCTTCTGGCATTTTCTTCCCCAAAGCTCTATGAGGAGTCCTATTTTAGATATACATTGTCGTGTCACATGCCTCTGCCCATAAAAATCTGGGCAAATCTTGGTCATATAACATAGCTTTTGCAGCCCCAACTATGGTTATGTTTTTCCGCTCCGCTATCCCATTTTGCTGTGGATTATATGGAGTTGTCCATTCTCTTTTGATGCCTTCCTTCACGCAAAAATCTGTGAAGTCTTTATCAATATATTATCCACCATTATTTGAGCGAAGCACCTTGATCTTCTTCCCTGTCGCATTCTCCATGAGAGCCTTAAACTCTCTGAAACGATTGAAGACTTCATCTTTGGTCTTCAAAAAGTAGATCTAGGTTTTCTTGGAATGGTCATCAATAAAGGTGATGAAGTATTCGACACCACTGAAAGCTCTAGTGGACATTGAGCCACAAATATCTGAATATATAAGTCCTAACACGCTATTTGCTCTGTTGTCACTTCTTGGGAATGTTGCTTTAGCATATTTCCCAAGTCCACATCCTTTGCACACATCTTTGTGTTCTATGCCAAGTTCTGGAACCCCTGTTACTGTTTCATTGAGCATCTTAAGTGCTCCATGGTGTAGATGTCCCATTCGCCCATGTCATAACTCATTCAGCTCCTTCCCACTGCGGCTACTATCACTACCTATTAGTGCCATTGGAGAATCAAGCTACAACTTGTATAATTTTTTGCTTTGAACTCCAATCTATCTTACCCTTTTCTAGCTTGAGTGTTTGACATACACTTTCTTCCCTACAAAGTGGATATCATACCCCTTATCCTCTAAGTGGGACACTGAAATTAGGTTCATACCCAACCCTGACACATGCAATACATTTGTAGCTCTGGTGCTGGCTCTCGACTTCCTCTGAAAATCTATGGTACCTCTCCCTATTGAGTACATTTCGTTATGTTTCCCATAGTAATCTAGAAGTCCATCTGCTCCTCCTTGCAGCTAGAGAAATATTCTCTAACCCCTGTCATACGAGTTGATGCTCCATTGTCTATGTACCAGACACCTTGTGAAGCTGATTCTGATAAGAAAGAAAATTCATCCTCCAGGTTTGCTGATCTTGATAAGCAAGAAAATTCGTCCTCTAACCTGGAAGACAAATCTGAAGCTTCCTGAATGTCAATTTTGTCCATGGTCATGTTGAAGAATTTACCATGTGCTACTCCTCTTTCCTCCCGACGCTGATGCTGCAACTTCAAACTACTGTAAAACCCTCTGCGTCCAACCAAGGAGTTTGCTTAGCGAAAAATTGAGCTGCAGCTACTCCCTCTAACTGTTGGAATCACTAATCCAGGCAACTCGACATTTTTGCTAACTAGCAACTGAAAATCGAAGTGTTGCCCTCAGCAATTTCGGCCTGTCTATCATGGATCTACACTGCCTCAAGAATTTCGGCTTGTTCTTCTTACTGAATAACGAAATTCTCTCTTTCGCTTCTAAGCTTCCTGGCTTATCATTTATGCTCTGATACCATGTGAAAATTTCATCTATCGCAGCAACTAGAAATTATTCTTTTAACTATAAATTTAATTATGCAGTGTATTTGCTACAACAAACAATGAATAAAATCACAAATGCAATTTTCACCATAAAAATACGGCGACAAATAAAAAATACTGAAAATGAGAAATTCTAGTGCACACAAGAATTTTGACACAATTATTTTTGGACAATTGTCCTCGGAAAAATCTAATGCGAGAAAACTCGTGCAGTAGATGAGGGTTTTATTATTATTCTTCAACAACAAATCTGAGTACAATAATTTAGATGCTCTACTTGCAATCTAATATGAGGAAAATACTGGCAAAATTATTGTGAGATTTTTCTCTCACTCCAGAGATTGGCTTCCTAGCCTCACGCTGGAGCTTTTGCGTCACTTTCTATGTAGTGGTTGCGTAGAGCCTCTGTGGAATTTTGCCTTCCTCTCATTGCCTCTTCTTGGGACTGCAAAACTTCCTCCTGGAATGCTGCTACCCTACTCAATCACTTGCTACTCACCCTCTGGCTCTATTTTTTCTGTTGAATCACTGCCACCAAGAAAATCGAACTGCCTGAGAAACTAAGTATCTGCACTGGTGTGTTCTCCATCCACCACATCGATCCCTTTTTATATCTTCTCGTTGAGACTCCAATGACCAAGATTAAATCTTAATCAATAGCTCAAAGCATTTCTGGATCGATTATTATTTTATTATTTAAATTAGTTTTTAAGAATTGAGGAACTAATTAATCAAATAAGCTAATATTAAATCCATTTTATAAAAAACCTCCAATTAATTACTTATTCAACTAATATAAAATTTGTTAAAAATAAAAATAGAAATAAATAAGAATCAATTTATTAATGGTTATGATAAAATTAAAATATAAAATATAATTAGAACTTATCAGTTGACCTTTAATCAAAACTATTTCTTTAACTATTTATCCTATCACATAGCTCTTCTTATATCATCATTCAGATTGATCCTGATGATGGATCCCTGTTGGGATTTGAAACGTTGGCAAATATGGTTTCTACTGTGGATACTCCGAGACAAAACTCAAAAGAAATGAACCACAAATGCCTAAAATCCAGAATTAACCATATTCCCTAAGTTTAGATTTAGGAAATTTTTAAAAATCAGTTAATAATCTAATTGAGACACTTCTAGGCAAAATTTCCAGAAACGATTTATGGATTTTGGAGATCTCATGTATTCTAGCCTCTCCACCAAATTTTGTAGCTAGAACACACCTAATGCTACAAAAACTAACAACAATCTTGGGGTTGAGCTGAGATGTTACACTAGTAGAGGCTAACCAAAGCATGGAACATCTCCTTTGTCGTTTTCTTCTCGGATAGGTGAGGAATCAAATGGTTCTTCACAACATCTAAGATTATTGGCTTGGCCTTCACTCCTTTTTGCTTATGTGCTACCAACCACTGCGGAACTATATATGGAGTAACTATCTTCTCAATGATTATCCTAGATATCACTTTCTTCCAATAGAAATGTTACCCTAGCTTTCCATGACAAGTAATTAGAGGTGCCATCCAATTTGGCCTCAAATTTGAGGCTCGTTGATGCCGTCCTTTGAGATTTATAGCACAAACTTCCAAATCTGAAAATTAAAAGAAAACGGTAGTCTTGCAAATTTTGAACCCTCAGACTCTTAGAATCAACCTTGCTCTAATACCAGTAAAATTTTCAAGTCTTAGGTGACTACTATCTAATGTTATAGTAATGCTTTTCTTAATTAAATCTGATTTGAACTTATTTAACCACAAAAATAAATATTTATGAACATGCAATAATCATAAAAATAAATATTTATGAACATGCAATAATCACAAATTTAACTGGAAAATGAACAGTGAATGCCTAACCACAATATAGAGATAAATATCCTTTAAAATCGGTGTCTCATTTAAATATTCCAAGCTTACAAGGAAATCTCCACAAGTTGTCAAATTAACAACTATACAGTATACACAAAATATCAGATTGGCACTTAGTGAGCTAAATTTGTTTGCCAAATAACTTCGAGTTTGCTTGCCTTAACAATTCTACAAAAATGTTTGACCCTATCCATACAATTTTATGGATTTCTCTGTATGGAATCCATATAACTATACTTTGGCCTACTTCTCGACGTCGTCTCCTCTCTTGTGCTCTGAATCTGTTCAATTGATCTCTCTTTGACCTCCAAGTAATTTTGGTTTACAAAAAGTGTGTTGAACTTCTCCCATCGACGTCTCATTTAAATATTCCAAGCTTACAAGGAAATCTCCACAAGTTGTCAAATTAAGAACTATACAACATACACAAAATATCAAATTCGCACTTAGTGAACTAAATTTGTTTGCCAAATAACTTCGAGTTTGCTTTTGCCTTAACAATTGTACAAAATTATTTGACCCTATCTGTACAATTTTATGGATTTGTCTGTATGGAATCCATACAACTATACTTTGGCCTGCTTCTCAACGTCGTCTTCTCTCTTGTGCTCTGAATTTGTTCAATTGATCTCTCTTTGACCTTAATTTTGGTTTACAAAAAGTGTGTTGAACTTCTCCCATCTTGTCCTATTTATGCTTAAAGAGAAATAACTAATCTATCCAATCTTAGCAACTAATTTCCTTAATCCTGACAACCACTTTATCTCAACAGTGAAGTGTATAGTGTAGAAATTCCTTGTAGATTCAAACTGTTAATTGTAATTTACTAAAACAATAGACTTGAATCTATTATACTTATCAATGGAAACAATTAAACGATTGCGAGATCACGAAGCATACAAGAAAGAATTCAATCAACACATTACACAATGATTTGCTAGGGAAAACCATAGCTAAAAATCCATGCTATCTGTATATTGCATTAGTCAAAAAATATGAGAAGATTACAATGCTTTTCTCAAGTCTGAGTAACCTCTACACTATCTCTATCTGTGTCACTGCTTCTTAGACAAGCCTTGCCCAAGTCCCTATTTCTGCTTGCCCAAGTCCCTATTTCGTTGCGTTGTTTCCTTGGGAATTAGCCCCTATTAATTAGGGAAATTCCTCAATTGGAATTGCGCAATCCTCATAGGCCTTCCTTTGATTACATGCACTATTTGTACAATTCGGATGATTATACAATTGATAGTACATTGTCCCTGAACTCCAATCTCAACTGGGTAACTCTTAGATCTGACATGCATGAGTTGTTTATGAGTGAATCATCAGTTAACATGTTGAACACACGAAACAACAACCCACTGTCTGACCTCCTACTAGTTCCTCCATCAGTTGGAACTAGTTTAACTGATTTTAACTCAGTTAAACTGAATTAATTAATTACAACTCAAAATAAGTTCAACCAAGGCTCCTATAATGTAGGAGACACTCTACATGACTCAAGTTAGACCCTCAATTTGAATTAAGTGAGCCAACTAAATCAAATTGACTTAGTTAACTAATACAAGTTGTCATGTGATGTAGAATTACAATTTTATTCCTAATTTAATTCAAGAAATAAAATTAAATTTAGTTAACTAATACAAGTTGTCATGTGATGTAGAATTACAATTTTATTCCTAATTTTATTCAAGAAATAAAATTAAATTAGGATTTTTTTGTTGCATTTTCAACATATAGCTAAAATTAGATGAAACTTACTCTCTAATATTTTAAAATATATTGAATATTTCATTTAGATTTCTAAGATTAAGAGAACATAAGAAATTTGACTTTCACTTTTATTTATTTAAGTGGAATTACAAGATGGTATTATTTTCCAGTTTTACTAAGTGGTTACTAGAAGTTAATTGCTTTGTATTATTTTGACTTGGATTGAGATTTTGTGATTTAGACTATTTAGAAACCCCAACTCAAACTTAAGGGGGGACGTATTGGTCTATAGATCTTTTATTTCATTCTCTTTATACATTTTTGGAGACAAATTACAAGATGGTATTATTTTCCACTTTTAATAAGTGGTTACTAGAACTTAAGGGGCGACTTATTGGTCTATAGATCTTTTATTTCATTCTCTTTACTTTATACATTTTTGGAGACAAATTGCAAGATGGTATTATTTTCCACTTTTAATAATTTATTTCATTCTCTTTACTTTATACATTTTTGGAGACAAATTACAAGATGGTATTATTTTCCACTTTTAATAAGTGGTTACTAGAACTTAAGGGGGGACTTATTGGTCTATAGATCTTTTATTTCATTCTCTTTACTTTATACATTTTTGGAGACAAATTACAAGATGGTATTATTTTCCACTTTTAATAAGTGGTTACTAGAAGTTGTGTCTTGACACACATTCACACCTAAACAAGAAGCTCCTGCTTGAGCTATATTTTTCAAGATCCTAGAAGTTGTCTCGACACGCATTCACACCTAAATTGTGCAAGAAGTTCCTGCTTGAGCTATATTTTTAATTTTTTCGAGATCCTTCCTTCTCATTTATATAGGGGAAGGAGAGAGTCCTCTCATATATCATTCACTCACGTAGAGATGTGATCTTCAGGAGTGTCCATTAGTCGTCGACCCCTCTCTCTCTCTTTTTGCTAGGGTTTCTTTATCTTTTTGGAGTATTTTGGTGCATCTTGAAAGCTTGGGTTTAATAGCCAAACCTAGCTCACACTTGAATAATTGAGAAGACTTGGAATATAAAGTAATCTATTAAGGATAAAATATATTATACTGAATAAATGTATGAACGAATGATATGGTTACAAATGAGGGCTTTGTATATATATATGCCTAAGTGGGATGCCCTTTCATTAATAGTCATGTGTTTTAAATATTATTGTTATTATTATTATTATTATTTATACATATATTTGTTCATAATATTGCCTCCCTTTTAGAAATGTTTTGTCCCCTTTGTCCCATCACACATATTGATGAAAATGTGTATTTATCTTTTTCTGTGTCTTGTAATCTATTCACGTTTTTTTAAATTCTTTCTAAATTCTTGGAATTGTCATCTTCAAAGATACAAGACAATATGAACTTCTAAACGCATAGCAAAATTGTTGAACTGAAAAATGATTTAGCCATCCCAATTCGATCTGTTGTGGAACCTTTCACTTATTCGATATCAGAAATCTTTATCATAAAGATTTAATTTTGCTGACATCAATATTCTTCAAAATGTGATAGCCAAACCTGGATCAGAGATGAATAATCCAAAAGTAATCCATTCAGGATAATTTATATTATATTGAATAAATGTTTGAATGAATTATATGGTTAAATGAATTATTATCATAAAGATTTAATTTTGCTGACATCAATATTCTTCAAAATGTGATGGCGAAACCTGGATCAGAGATGAATAATCCAAAAGTCTTGGTATATAACGTTAATCCATTCAGGATAATTTATATTATATTGAATAAATGTTTGAATGAATTATATGGTTAAATGAATTATTATCATAAAGATTTAATTTTGCTGACATCAATATTCTTCAAAATGTGAGGGCGAAACCTGGATCAGAGATGAATAATCCAAAAGTCTTGCTATATAACGTTAATCCATTCAGGATAATTTATATTATAATGAATAAATGTTTGAATGAATGATATGGTTAAATGAATTGTTATCATAAAGATTTAATTTCGCTGACATCAATATTCTTCAAAATGTGATGGCCAAACCTGGATCAGAGATGAATAATCCAAAAGTCTTGGAATATAAAGTAATCCATTCAGGATAATTTATATTATATGGAATAAATGTTTGAATGAATGATATTGTTAAAATGAATTTTTATCATAAAGATTTAATTTTGCTGACATCAATATTCTTCAAAATGTGATAGCCAAACCTGGATCAGAAATAAATAATCCAAAAGTCTTGGAATATAAAGTAATCCATTCAGGATAATTTATATTATATTGAATAAATGTTTGAATGAATGATATGGTTACAAACGAGGGACCTATATATGTCCCTAGGTGGGACACCCTTTCATTAACAGTAATGTTTTTTAATTATTATTATTATTTTATACATATTTTTGTTCATAACACTAGGGTTAGGGTTTATTCCTTGTATGTTTGAGATTAGTGTTTTGTGATGAAACTGTAAGGTATATTTTGTAAAGAAGAAAAGTCGAGAATGTCTTGCCTTGGAGGATTTGTTAGAATGATTCTTGTCGGTTGGAGATTTTTAGTTGAGCTAAGATTTTCATTATTTCCTAGCTAGGATTAACATTAATTATTATTATTATTATTTTATACATATTTTTGTTCATAACACTAGGGTTAGGGTTTATTTCTTGTATGCTTAAGATTAGTGTTTTGTGATAAAACTGAAAGGTATATTTTGTAAAGAAGAAAAGTTGAGAATGTCTTGCCTTGGAGGATTTTGTTGGAATGATCCTTTTCTGTTGGAGATTTTTAGTTGAGCTAAGATTTTCATTATTTCCTAGCTAGGTTCCAGCATTATGGAGAGCTAGTAGTGGTTTGTACTAGACCTGAGAGAAGGCTATGGTGTGTACATGAACTTCATTATACACATATTAATGAAGTTTTCAGCTGTCCAAAACTAGTGGAATTTTCAGTTTTAGTTTTTAGCCATATATGTTCTTCATTTATTTTAACTTACATTTTATATGTCTTGATGATTGGACAAATTTATTGAGTGATCTGACATCATATTGAGGAATTTAAGGGTTGTTTTGCTGCCGCTATATCTGTTGTTATAACTACTCTGAAAATGAATTTTCAAATCTGGTTATCTGTTATAAGTTGCCTTAGAGGGTTGGAAACTGTTTAGAAACTTATCTAAACAGTTTGGTATCTTTTCTCCTTGGATTGTCTAGAAAATCTTGGAAACCTAACAAGATCTGGTTTAAAGGTTGCTTTTTCTGTTTTGTAATAAATCTCCAATTCAGAAAATTTCTACACAAAGTTGGGAAGCTTGAAAGGGTAGTACATTTTGGTTTAAAGGTTGCATTTTCTGTTTTCTAAGAAATCTCCAATTCAGAAATTTTCTACACAAAGTTGGGAAGCTTGAAAGGGTAGTACTCTATTTAAATGGACAAAAAAATTGCAGAGGAAAGAGAAAATTTGAGCAACAGTGTGTCCAGGAAAATGATCTGTCAATGGTTGTATTAAATCTCCAATTCAGAAAATTTCTACACACAGTTGGAAGCTTGAAAGTGTAGTCCTTCATGTTAGTGGAAGAGAAAGGTTTTGAGCAACAGTGTGTCGAGGAAAATGATCTGGTAATGGTTGGGCTTCGGATAGAAGGAGAGTTTGCAGAAAAAGAAGAGAAAACATTGTTAAGAGAGAGAAGAAAAAGTCGCTGAATGTTTTGGATTTGTGGAACATAACAGATTTCTGGAAGGAATGAGAAAGAGGAGAAAAGAGAGATCACATGAGGGAAAATCACAACACAATGTTTAGTTCATTGGCGAGATTGAGGTTTAAAAGAGGCAGCTGGGATGATTGTAGCAGAGCTTGGCTGAAGAAGGCCATCGTTCGAACTTCGTTCGAACTTCTATCTAGATCTTTAATTATGTTATTTTATAATTGTTCAGTTCCATTTCACTATCGATCCTGCAAGAATTTAAGACCATGATCTTAGCTGAGCTACAAGTTATTGTTGTGTCGGCATGTCTATCTCTATGAGAGACAGAAGGAAAGGAATTTGTTTAGTAGTCTTTCGATTCCCCATTTAATTTACTGTTCTCTCAACATTCTGATATTATGCTACTTTGTTGTTTAGAGCCTGTCAATCGTTTCATTGTCAGGTTTCCCTAATTCCACTTAAGATCCAGCCATGGCTTTTGCATCCTTATTCTCGTCGTTTTTCCGATACAGACAAAGGTTTTGATGATGGGATATTTCAATTTATTCATGATTATTTATGAAGTCAGGGTTCATTTTGTGGTGCTGCAAATGCTCAATAGTGAAGATAGAGTTTGCCTTCTTATTTCTTTTAGTTTGATATTTCTTTTTTGTCAATGGAGGTAAGTACATGTTATGATTGTGTTTATATTCTTTATTGCAGATTGGTTGGAGATGCCAGGATCCTTAATTCTTCTGTTGGTTGTAACACCACATCTAATTGTTGAATTAAGGGGTTGGTGGGTTGGTGTTATTATTAGTCTCATAATTGGTGCTTATCTTCTCCAAGAGCACATCCGAAACAATGGAGGCTTCAGAAATGCGTTTGCAGAGAGCAGAGGTGTCAGTAATACGCTTGGCATAATCCTACTATTCGTCTCTCCTTTATGGGAACTGATAAAATTAATCATTTGAAGGTGCTCCCAACAGCTTACAAGGATTTTTGCATCTTCAGAAAAATAAAAATGTCACGGCTGTCTTGTTCAGTTAGTCTATTAGCATACTCTTTCTTGCTGATTGCTAATGAATAGATAGATGGACTGAGGATTTTGATGAGCCAGCGCTTATAATCTTTTCGACTCCATGATTGTGAACATTTTTAAACGTGAAACTGTGAGTCTATACTATTTCCATTCTGTTCGTATTCTATGGCTTGCATTGAGCCAGTGCTAATGATATTTGAACTCGTGATTGTGAACATTCTTCTACTTGAAAGTTGGGCCACTGACATTCTAACCCATATATTGTAGTTATCTAGTAAGCATGGAGTAATTTCAGTCATGGCCTCACAAATTCGAACTCGTCATGTTAGAATCAAACATTTGCTTACAGGGATATTCCTAAAGCCATAACAAGAATTTGGGTATCTAGTAGGATAGAGTTCTGTTACGGTCAACATCAAACCTTCGCTTTCCAGTGTTTTTAAGATTGTGCTTTAGTAGGATAGAGTTCTGTTACGGTCAACATCAAACCTTCGCTTTCCAGTGTTTTTAAGATTGTGCTTTTTATGCAGGGGTTTGTTATGGTGGTGATTTACTGTGCCAGATTTTAGATTTGCTTTATATTTCAATTTTCACAAATTATATGTTTAGGATTTCTCTTTATCCTTTCAATTTTTGCACGGAGAATAGTCACTTGGTACTTGTGATTTTGCAATTAATAACGTACTTTTATTAACTGATTTTAGGAAGATTTTGTTTAATTGGCACTTGAAATTAATAAGCTTATAATAAGTTATTAAATAAATAAAAAGACTCATATTAAACGAGAGTATTTAGTGTGAAATTAAATAAAAAGACTCATATTAAACGAGAGTATTTAGTGTGAAATTTGGTAAAATTATGGTGGTGATTTACTGTGCCAGATTTTAGATGCCAGATTTTAGATTTGCTTTATATTTCAATTTTCACAAATTATTTGGTTAGGATTTCTCTTTATCCTTTCAAATTTTGCATGGAGAATGGTCACTTATTACTTGTGATTTTGCAATTAATAACATACTTCTATTAACTGATTTCAGGAGGATTTTGTTTATTGGCACTTGAAATTTAATAAGTTAATAATAATTTATCAAATAAAGAAAAAAATCATGTTAAACGAGAGTATTTAGTGTAAAATTATTAAATAAATAAAAATAATCATGTTAAACGAGAGTATTTAGTGTGAAATTTGGTAAAATTATCTCTTAGTATTAGTAATTTTTTTTTTTGTTTTTGTTTTTAATTAGAGGGTAAGTTAGGCATTGGTTTGGTGAGGCTACATTATGGTCATGTCTAAGAATAATATTCCAATAGTCATATCTCAATAGATCCCTCCCAATAGGGCGAGCTGATGACTTAATAATCTAACGAGAGTACTTAGTGTGAAATTTGGTATAATATCCCAATAGTCATTTCTAAGAATAATATCCCAATAGCTCCCTCTCAATAGGGTGAGCTAATGACTTAATAATCTAACGAAAGTATTTAGTGTGAAATTTGGTAAAATTATTTCGTAATATTAGTATACTTATTTTTCTTTTTAAGTTTTTTTTGGGTAAGTCAAGCATTGGTTTGGTGAGACTACATTACCCTCATGTCTAAGAATAATATCCCAATAGTCATTTCTAAGAATAATATCCCAATAGCTCCCTCCCAATAGGGCGAGCTAATGACTTAATAATCTAGAGCGATGACTTAATCACTCAATAATCTAGATTTGTCGCAAATCCCCATCCCAATCTAGATTTGTTTTAACAAGGCAAATCCCCATTCCAATAGGGCGAGCTGATGACTTAATAATATAGGAGTGATCGACTTAATAATTTAGGAGTAATAAATCCCCATCCCAATAGGGTGAGTTGATGACTTAATAATCTAACGATAGTATTTAGTGTGAAATTTGGTATAATATCCCAATAGTCATTTCTAAGAATAATATCCCAATAGCTCTCTCCCAAGAGGAAGAGGGCAAGTTGACTCAATAATCTAACAGTATTTAGAATTTGGTAAAATTATTTCTTAATATTAGTTTAATTATTTTTCTTTTTAAATTTTTTTGGGTAAGTTAAGCATTGGTTTGGTGAGACTACATTACAGTCATGTCTAAGAATAATATTCCAAAAGTCATTTCTAAGAATAATATCCCAATAGCTTCCTCCCAATAAGGCGAGCTGATGACTTAATAATCTAGGAGTGATGACTTAATCACTTAATAATCTAGATTTGTCGCAAATCCCCATCCCAATCTAGATTTGTCTTAACCAGGCAAATCCCCATCCCAATCTAGATTTGTCTTAACAAGACAAATCCCCATCCCAATAGGGCGAGCTGATGACTTTAATAATCTAGGAGTGATGACTTAATAATATAGGAGTACTAAATCCCCATCCCAATAATGACTTAATAATCTAGGAGTGATGACTTTGTCATTTCTAAGAATAATATCTCAATAGCTCCCTCCTGGTAGGGCGAGCTGATGACCTAATAATCTAGGAGTGATGATTTAATCACTCAATAATCTAGATTTGTCGCAAACCCCCAACCCAATCTAGATTTGCCTTAATGAGGCAAATCCCCATCCCAATAAGCCAAGCTGATGACTTAATAATCTAAGAGTAATGACTTATAATCTAGGAGTACTAAATCCCCATCCCTATAGGACGAGCTGATGACTTAATAATCTAGAAGTGATGACTTAATAATCTAGGAGTACTTAATAATCTAGCTTTGTCTTAACAAGCAAATCTTCATAGGCTCATATTAATATTTTAATAATATTTTAATTGGACAAATTCCCAAATCTTCATAAACTCATGATTAATAATTTGGACTAATATTAATATATATGATTAATAATTTAGCCTTGTCTTAACAAGGCAAATCCCCATAGACTCATATTGATATGATTTTAACGAGGGAAATTGCCATGGACTAATATTAATATATATGATTTTCAGAGTATTTAAGTGTGTACAAATAATTTCAATATATTAAATTTATATAAAAAAAATTATTTATGTTGAATTAATTTTTGTAAAATGTATTTACAGATGAGTATTATATATACTATACTCATGTATAGTATAGTCATCGAGTGTTTATTTAATTGTTGACAACAATTTCCCTAATGAGGCATTTTGTTATTTTAATTTAAATAATAGCAATAATTTAATTTTATCCAAAATAAAGTCATAGCCTAAACTAACACTAATCTGTGTATAAAATTTGCTTGCAAAATGACTCCTTTATATAGAGTGATAAATTTAGGAAAATATACCTATTATATCACACTTGACCTTTAGAAAGAAAGAACACTTTATTCACTTTATTTGTGAAATTCACTAGGGAAAAATGACCTTCGGAAGAAAAACATTTTATTTGTTAAATTCATTGCATTTGTATTTATGGAAGGTAAAAAGAAAAAGATTTGATTATTATATTACGAATTTAATCACTTATTTTAAGTTGTTTTAGAATTTGTATAGCGACTCTTTTAATTGCGGTTATTATTTGTTAAATTCGCTGAAGTTATATTTATCTTTATGGTATAAATTATTTAAATAATATATTAATATCGTTTATTATCATTTAAATTGAAAAAAATTGTACGTTAAGAAATTTAATTATTTTTATATTTATTAAATTCAATTTGATTACAGTAATGCCAATTGCGCTTATCTTGTATCTAACTTGACATGGGTTTATTTCAAACATTACTATGATAACTATTTCAAACATTACTATTATAACTTCTAAGTGGTCATTATGCAAAGACTATTATTATAGATTTTGAGTGGTCCTTATCCTCTTAGCATGGACTATTATTATAGCTTTTGAGTGGTCCTTATCCCCTTAGCAAGGGGTTAAGGATGCAGGATAAGCCTGGACTGGGTAAATAGGTTTTTTTCTGATCAATATAGTTATATATTTTTGTATTTGGCACTTTTCTTCAGGAAGGGGAAGGGGTTAAGTAATTAATATAGTTGTATATTTTTGTATTTTGGCACTTTTTTAGGAAGGGGTTAAGGATAAACATGGACTTATTAAATAAGTTTTTTTTAGCAAGGGGTTAAGGATGCAGGATAAGCATGGACTTGTTAAATAAGCTTTTTCTAATCAATATAGTTATATATTTTTGTATTTGGCACTTTTTTAAGCGAGGGGTTTTTTAAGCGAGGGGTTAAGGATAATGGATTTATTAAATAAGTTTTTTCTAATCAATATAAATATATATTTTTGTATTTGGCATTTTTCTTTGATATTTGTGTGTGAATGAAAGATAGTGAAATATAGTATGTATTAAGTTTTTACGTTGACATGTGTTTGTTTTGAAATATAATTCTAATTTAATTATTAATAATTATTATATTTATTAGGTGGATCTTTGACATTTAATCTCTACAAACTATTTTAAAATATTTTTAGTAGTATTAACAAATAAAAAATTTCCGAAGTAGTTATATCTTTTTTCTGTCATTTTAATTAATTTGATTATTTTAAAAGAATTGCCATATTAACATGAGTTATGGTTTTTCGGGCATGTGGTATTACTAAGCCATGGTATTGTAACAAATTCTATTTCCAGAGTAAGAATCTCCATAATAAAATAAGAATGAATATGTTTTTCTTTTAAATTTATATATATTTAACTTATAATAATAATAATTGTGCTAAGGGGAGGCTGGAGTGGGAGGGGTAATTCTATGCCTTGATGAAATGTTTTGGAAAAAGTATGCACGAGGGTTGGGAGTAGCCACAAATAATAGAGCGGAAGAACTCAACTTATGGCAAGGATTGAGACAGGCTCTTGACGATGGCATCACTCACTTATCTGTGTTTGGTGACTCCCTTATAACTATTCAAAAATGTATCAAATGGTCCAAACATCAAGAATTTGAGCTAAGTCCAACTATGCAAAGAACAATTCGTATGTTGGAAAAATTTAAATTTATTGAATTTTTCCATATAAAAAGGGAGTTTAACAAAATGGTGGATGAACAAGCCAACAAGGTCGCCACCCAAGGCGAATTGACGGTAGATGAAGGTCCCACAACTATATTTCAAGTTCCATGATACGAAATAAATGCATCTCCTCAATATGCAGGAGTGGCCTAGAGAAGGGTGAAACAAATGTCAGAGGGAATTATTGTTGTCTTAACTACCTAATTTAGATGGCATGCAGAAGAAGGAAATAAAGGATTGATAAATCATCCCCCAAGTGGATAAGTATGGTATTGTTTGATAGGATCTCAAACAACTGGAAGGTAGGCGACCTTGATTTAATGCGAAGGGGAGGTGAATGACATAAACATACAAAATCCGAGGAGGGTTGTTATCAGTCGAATGTGCAAGAATTTTTCTTGGAGAAGGAAGCAATGGAAAAGATATTGTTTGTAGGAAAAGCATTAAAGGGAGGCATTGATTTTGAAGTGACCATTGGGGTCGCCAACTTGGAGTTGATCTCCGCTATAAGGAGGTGGATGGCCAGGGTCTTTACTTTATGGTTAGTTGCTCATCCTCTTAAAAACAAAGAAATGGCTTCTTTGTTAGGAAATGGTGCAGGAGGTTCATTTGAGAACTCTTCGAGGGCATTCAAGCGTGAAATATAGAAAATGATATCACGCATAGGAGGGAAAATCATTTCTGAAGCTAGATCCCATTTCTCTATTGTAATGAGCTAATTAGAAAGTATGAGGAAAGATATGGAAATTGTGCAGGTTGCCTCGAATGTAATTATGACCAAAATTGAGACCCTGGATTGAAGGGTAGAAAACACAGAGGAAAATGTGGAAACATTAGTTGTCCCATCTTGAAGGAGATGTTTGGGCTTGGGGAAGATGGTGATAATGAGAACGACAATGACACCCCTGCTAAGGAGAATACGGTACACCTGGATATTCACTTGGATGGTACTCTTGGAAACCTCGTGGAGTAGTGGAGGAAAGATCACAGCTCCAAGCAGAGGTAGGAATGCCAGCAGAACCTGAGGCAACAAAGATGGACGAAGTAGGGCAATTAGTTTCAAATGATGCAAACTAGTCAGTGATATCATTTTGTTTTTTAATGCAATGCAAGTATGTAATGTTTAATGGGACTTTTTGGCGACTATGTAAGAATAATGTAGTAGAAGAAATATGTAAGAAATCTTAGAATATGTTCTTCCTATGGCCATTGCAATATTGCAGGGAGTTGAACATGATGTTGCTTATGAATGTATTGGTTTTGGTCAAAATCCTGTTTCGTTAACAGAAAAACAACCATTATTTAAAAAAAAATTGTGCTAAAAAAACTCTACAGAACAATACGAGGGAGATGTCCCATAACATTATATTTAGAAATAATAAAATAATACTTATATTAACAAATTAAAAAATAGTAATAACAAAAAAAATCAATATTGACCATAAATAAAATATTTCAATTTCCTCTTTAATTTTACGTCTACTTTTATATCGAAAGTAAAAGAAAAAAGTAATTTAGTTTTTAATATATATATATATATATATATATATATATATATAATTCCTTCTTTCCTTAATATTAATATATTAATATGGGTTTGAGAGATATCATGTAAACATAATATTATTGATATAATATAATGTTTTAATGTAATATTAAATAACATAATTTTATATCTAACTTTATATAAAGAAAAATAAAATAATTTAAATTAAAAATTATATACGAGAGATCATATCTTATGGATATGTTTTCTACTTTCGAATATGAGGGGGCATGCATTAACATTTTAATGTGGAAAATGTGAATAATAAATAAGATATTTCAATGTCAATTATGTATATATTAATGGATTGTAGATTTCTGTGGTTAGGTTTTTTAGAATCTGAACTCGGATATTCCACAGTTTTCATCTTTGCTTTTTCGACGTTTCGAGTCTAGACCAAGACTCATCATCAGGGCTTGCTTTACAAAGGATAGTGAAAGTTAAAAAAAAAATTGTCCCAATAAGTGCATTTTGCAGCATAGCACAAGGAAGATATGTCATTTGGCTCAATCGCAAGTTGACACGTGTCTTTTTTAAAATAAAAATAAAATATTATCTAAATAAAAAAAATACATGTTTGGTTAATTTTAATTAAAAACATTATAAAATTTCAATAATCCACTTGAATTTCCATAGCTAAGTTCATTGTTGATCTTAAAATGCACAATGAAGGATATATGGTATATTGATGTGAAATAACATAATTTATTAACTTTAAATATAAAGTAATTACATGTAAACAGATACACGACACACAGATTCTAAGCTTCTTGTTTTCTATTTTGATAATTGTTTGGTCATGTGCAAACAATTTGAGCTCTCGTTTCCTCTTCCAGGGGCAAAGACTTACAACTCTTATCTTTGGTTTCCTTGCACATAGGTCGAGGATGCTCTCATGGATACATAGGTCAAGGATGCTATTATGGATGCAAACTATGTATTTTTTTGCCATGTTAATATAATGTAAATAAATTTGCTTACAAAAAAAAATTACATGTAAAAAAATATTATATTTTCATATTTGAATATGAGGAAGACTTATAATGTAACAAAAAAAAATGTTAACCAATATATATATATATATCTATATATATTCTTGGAAAAAAAATCTTAATTTCCATTCATTTATGAAATGATATGCACCCTTGGGTGCATTCCAAGAAAAAATAGATTTGAGAGTCTGTGTTGAAAGCTAGCATATTTATGTCTAATACATGTTCCAAGTGAGCCATGAGATATTCAAAAAATACACATTGTTCATACAACAAAAAATGGTGAAACCATTGTTTTCACCCTTCTTTGAAATAAATTGTCATGATTAGTGTATCATTTTATGTGAAGTGTTCAACAAAAAGACTAGGTCCTTTCAGCTTCATTACTATGTTCTATCTCTGGCCTATGATAGAACCCATAGGAGGATTTTTCACGTTGCTCCTATATGTGTGAAAGAGCTTGTTCCATAGTCAAAGTTACTTTGGAGAGCCTATTAACGAGCGGATATTTCTCCTTGTAAGTATGAGAACATTCAAAGAATTTGTATGTCTTTTATCCCCCATAAATCTTCGTGGATGGGGGAGAGTGCAATACAACGGAGAGGAAGTTGTATGTTGTGTTAGGGAAGGATGAATCACTCCTGAAAAAGAATCTATTGATTCTCTTCCAATTAGTTGATTGGATAGTATCGCAGGTGCGAGGATTTATTTCACGGGCGAGGTCTCTGGTTCAAGTCCAAGATAGGTCAGCTGCGCCAGGGAAAATCATAGGAAGAAAAAGCAAAAGCATTTGATTTTTTTTTCATGTATGCTCCACTTGGTCCAAGTACGGGGGATATAACTTAGTTGGTAGAGCTCCGCTCTTGCAATTGGGTCGTTGTGATTACGGGTTGTATGTCTAATTGTCTAGGTGGTAATGATAGTACCTTTTACTCGAACATGTGGCTTAGTTTTTCTCAGTAACGGAGAATAGGACCAAACATGCCACTGAAAATCTCTACAGAGACAAAGAAAGATGGGCTGTCAAGAACGTAGAGAAGGTAGAGTGGGTAGTTGGTTAGATCTAATATAGATCGTAAATGGGCAATAGTTGGAGTCTGCGGCTCTTCTAGGGTTACTTCATCTGGGATCCCTGGGAAGAGGATCAAGTTGGCCCTTGCGAACAACTTGATGTACTATCTCCCTTAAACCCTTTGAGAAAAATGTGGTAAAAGGAAAATCCATTCCATGGACCGACCCCATCGTCTCCACCCCGTAGGAACTACGAGATCACCCCAAGGGTGCCAAAGACATCCAGGTGTCATAGACCGACCATATACCCACAATGGAACGCATTAGCTGTCTGCTCCAGTTGGACAGGAAGGGTCGGAGAAGGGCAATCATTCTTAGGACCAAAGAGTCGGGTGGAAAAAGGGGAGAGCTCTGGATTCCTGGTTCTCTTGTCGCTGGATAGCCCAAAACTACAAGAATCCATAAAATGGGATTTCAACTCAGCGCCTGTTTGGAAGAGTTTCTCTTTGGAGAGCACAATACAATGAAAGTTGTGAGCTGTGTTTGGGGGGGGGGGGGAGTTATTGTCTATCATCGGCCTCTATGGTAGAATCTAGTCGGGGAGGCCTAAGAGACAGTGGTTTACCCTGTGGCGGATGTCAGCGGTTCGAGTTTGCTTATCTCCAGTCTGTGATCCTAAATGGTAAATGGCATATGATACCACGATATTATTCAGATCGATGGTTTGATTTATGATTTCTTGTTCATGGATGTTGATAATATTTTTCCATTTGGTAGCACCTTAGAATGGCATACCCTTGAATGACGAGGTTCAAACGAGGAAGGGCTTACGGTGGATACCTAGACACCCAGAGATGAGGAAGGGCTCAACCCTGGACATGCAGTGGAAACTATCAAGCTAGAGTACGCTAGGGGCAGATGGAATTTTCGGTGAAGTGGTGAAATGCGTTGAGATCAGAAAGAACACCAACGGCGAAAGCACTCTATTGGGCCGACACTGACACTGAGAGACGAAAGCTAGGGGAGCAAATGGGATTAGATACACCAGTAGTTCTAGCCGTAAACAATGGATACTAAGTGCTGTGCGTATCAACCTGCGCAGTGTTGTAGCTAACACATTAAGTATCTCGCATGGGGAGTATGTTCGCAAGAATGAAACTCAAAGGAATTGACGGGGGCCCACACAAGCAGTGGAGCATGTGGCTCAATTCGATGCAAAGTGAAGAACGTTACCAGGGATTGACATGCTGTGAATCCTCCCAAAAGAGAGGAGTGCCTTCGGGAACACGAACACAGGTGGTGCATGGTTGTCGTCAGCTCGTGTCGTAAGGTGTTGGGTTAAGTCCCGCAACGAGCGCAACCCTCGTGTTTAGTTGCCAACATTTAGTTTGGAACCCTGAACAGACTGCCGAAGATAAGCCAGAGGAAGGTGAGGATGACGTCAAGTCATCATGCCCATTATGCCTTAGGTGACACATGTGCTACAATGACTGGGACAAAGGGTCGTGACCCCACGAGGGCAAGCTAACCTCAAACCTGACCTCAGTTGGGATTGCAGGCTGCAACTCGCCTGCATGAAGCTAGAATCGCTAGTAATCATCGGTCAGCCATACGGTAGTGAATCCGTTCTCGAGCCTTGTACACACCGCCCGTCACCCTATGGGAGCTGGCCATGCCCCAAGTCGTTACCTTAACCGCAAGGAGGGGGATGTCGAATGCTGGGATAATGACTGGAGTGAAGTCGTAACAAGGTAGTCGTACTGGAAGGTGCGGTTGGATCACCTCCTTTTCAGGGAGAGCTAATGCTTTTTGTGCTTCTTCGTTTGACACTGCTTCCGGAAGGAAGCACATCTGAGTCAAGCTCGTAGATGGAAGTATTCTTTCGGGTCTCGATAGTGAAGTGAAACCATGAGCTTATCATCCCAGGTTAGAACAAGTTGATAGAATCCCATCTCCCATTTGCCTCCCCATGTTGCCACCTAGGCAGGGACATGGGGTGGCAAAAAACAACAGTTAGGGTTGCTCTTCTGCTATTTTGGATATATTGAGGCCTCCATCCCCAGGAGGCCTGCACAATGGGCTATTAGCTTATTTGCTATATTGGTTCTTCGAATATATTGGTGTTGGTTTTTATTTTTATTTTAAAAGGGCACGAACGGACGAACAAACTTATAAATCCCCTCATACTGGGTTGTAGAATGAGTCTCTCGACTCAATAATAAAATTTATATTTTGCATTAAAATCATTTATAACAAAAATTTCCACAACAAATGGCATCAATTAGCTTTGATTTGCTCTGTATATTCTTAAATAACTAATGCACCTACAAATACTTATAAGTATTTATCTTGCATTATTTGACAACTTAATATTTTAAGGCCTTATATGACTCCTACACAAGTTGCCCATAAAATCAAGCAAGTTATTAAAGGCAGGTAAAAATGTTTAAAATAAAAACATTTAATATCATAAAATCAAGCTAGCTATTAAAGGTAGGTATAAATGTTTGAAAGAAAAACCATTATATAATATTAAAGGAACACATAATTAATTATGAAAAGACATGTTGACTTAGCGGCATACTAAAGAGCTATAAAAAGTTGTAATGGAGGGGACATTGTTTTTTCTTATCAATACATTATATTATTTTGAAATATGTTGTTAGTAAAGGAATAGTTAAGTTATAGGCATTTTATATTTTTATGAAAAAAACAATAGAAAAATATTTATAAGTATTGAGAGACTTTAAGTTATTAATAGATTAAACATACAATACATGTAAAATTGAGACTATAATATCAGTTCCAATTAGAAATCAATTTATGAAGGTTGTATTAATGTAAGAATGACTCAAATGCAACAAGAGTTTAGAGGAAGAACTTAGATTGCATTTTCAAAAATATCTCTATATTGATATAGGAAGTGATAAAATATCATGTGTTTGTTGGATTTTTTTGTAATTGTTGCAATAATATTGGAGTCTTAGTAGTAAGGCTTAAAAAGGATTTTGTTAAAGATTCACATTATAATTTAGAAATATTTTATTTAAGTAGTGACATAATAATTTTAGATGTTTTTCTTATATTAAGTAGATTATATATGTCAATATTATATATAAAGGTGAATCTATATATAAAGTGATTTCACATTTAAAATATCATATATATATATATATATCTATATATATATATATATATCTATATATATACTTTTTAAACTACCAAAATAAATCATAAAATAAAAATGTGATTGTTAAATTTTTTCAAAAACTTGAGTAAACTTTGTAAATTATTTTCAAAAGTTACACATTAATTAAAAGTCAAACATGAGTTTGGCACACTTAATGCATTCCAGGCAGGAGGCCACCCTTCCGGCTATGTCTTCCTCGTGCAATGCGGGGAAGGCCATAGGAAGAAATTACCGGGGGAAAACACTGCTCGAGATGTCCTTGGATGACAAGAGATGTCATTCAGCTAGTGGTGCAGGGAAGGGGATGAACAGGGATAACCGCCTTCATCGCTGGGTAAGCAGTGAGTGGATGTGTGGTCCGATTGGTTCTGTGGCTGTCAGATCCGGAGGAGGAAGATCAATAGCCAACATTTGGCATGCTAGTTGGTGGGCCTGAAAGGATAAAACCACTAATGGTTTACCACCTTCATCGGGCGCCATCCAAACCAAAGGCGGTTTTTATGAAAAGCCAGCGATTCCACTCAGGAAGCACCACGTGGCGGAGGAATGGAAAAGAAAACCGCCTTCATCGCGTGATAAACAGCGGGCTTTTAAGCCGCGTGATATGGACACCAGCCGTTGGATCAAAATGAAGAGATCGACGGTCAATGTTGATTGTGCAGCTTCGCCTCCGCGTGGGGTGATTTTTGACTACCGGTTTGTTAGGAGTCAAATCAATGGTGGGTTTGGGAAGTGGACTTTGATTCACTTGCCCGCTTTCGGTTCCAGGGCTGTCTTGTCATTGTTTTTGTTTGTTTTTTGGAGGGTTGTTTAGGTACTTTGAGTATTTTCTCTCTCCCTTTGTTGGAGTTTGCGCCTTTGTGTGTTTGTGTAACTTGTGTAAATCATTCTTTTTCCTAAGATAATAGAAGAACCGTCTCTTGCTTTAACAAAAAAATAAAAGTCAAACATGAGTTTGACACACTTACTTAAAAATGAAAATTTTATAAATAATGATATTTTCATAAATATTGATATTTGATGTGTGTGTGTGTGTATAATGAAATTTACATAAATATTAAGATTTGATGTATGTATTATTTTTCATAAATATTGAGATTTGATGTGTGTACAATTATGGCACTTGGTGACATATATAATTTTTATTTTTAAAATAAATTTTATTTATAACCCCATAAAATTAGTCATTTCATCTATATGAAGCAATAAGAAAATATAAATTCAAATTTCAAAAATTTCAAAAATTATTTTTAATTTTCAAAATATTGAGTTTAATAGTTAATTTTTTCAAAACTTTAATAAATTTTATAAAATATTTTTAAATTTTTTAGAACTAATTGAAAGTCTAACCATTTTGACTATAAAAGAATATAATTTTCCATAGGCAGGTATAATAATAATAAACATGGAAGCTCACGTGTGACGAGGACATTGCAAAGATTAAAGAAACTAAATATTTGAAAACAAGTTATTTTCATACAATTTTCGTGAGCCTTGCAGATTTAGTAAATTTTCACGAGGATATCTCTCGTAAGACTAAATGTAGCAATGAAACTAGTCATGAGAATCGAAAAAACTTTCGATTTTTTTTGAAATGGATAAGAGAATTGGGAGAACGATCCGAAAATTGAGCAAAAGTTCTCACTATTGGCATTATGATACAAGTGTTGTATTTGATGGAAACTCACTCACAGGTCAATTCAATTTTGGTAAAAGGCAACTCACAGTACAATAGGTATATTTAGAAGTAACAGGACATTGGTACAGAAGAACAAGAAGATGGAACTTAGGTCTACTGATCAGAATAAAGAATGTAAAGGAAAAGGTTGATGTAAAACAATTTAAGAAGTATACACAGGTCCATTTAGTCAAAACAACGTATACACGCTGGTCCACAGAACAAAAAGAGCGTATACGTATACACACACTCTCTTAGGAGGAAAAGCACGTATATGTTGGAAAACCAAGGTTTTGGTCCAAAGTATTGGTCCTAAGTGGTTTTGGTCTGAGGTATTGATAAAGGATCTAAGTATATAAGGAGGAGAAGATCAGAGGGCTAAGGTGAAATAAATCGAATATCTTATGAAGTGTTAGAAAAAATATGCAGGCTATGGGTTTCTGAGGTTTTGCTTGATCTGAATTAAGGATGCACCTATGCGGTTGATGAGGGATGAGATCTAATGATGGATCAGGATCTGACATGAATTATTATTATATGGTTTGATCATGGATTGTCTATATCTAAATGCTAATGTGTGATTTACACTAAAAAATGTTCTGATCTGGATATGACTGAAATCTGAAATAGTTGTGATGTTTTAAGTTAGTATTTGCAGATCTATACGCTGGTTCGCTTTGGTAAAAGCGCGTATACATGCTGGTTCGACTCTTCCAAGTAGCATATGCAGAATAAAAGCTTGATGTTCAAGGATGATTAATCTATCAAATCAGTACTATTGTTTTACTGTTGTCTGTCAATGAAGTCTTCTTAGATCTGAATGTAAAACTGAATGCACAAGGAGGCTGGTATTTGATTGATTGATTATATAAGCAAGAGTAAGTGATCTTTGTCGCTGCCTATGTAAATCTCTGTAAGTTGACAGTATATATTCAGTATATTGCTGGTTGGTATAGATTTGATTCAAAATTTTATGTTTGCAGTAGTTTTAAAGGTATACGCAGGTTTGATTAACAGAAGTAGCGTATACACGCAGTTTGGGTTCAACCAAGTAGCGTCTACACTCTGATGCATGGTTTTTGAGGTTACAACTATTTCTGAATGATGATGCAGGTTTCTAGGTTCAACATAGTGTTTTGGTGCCAGTGATCTGATTTTTCAGATTAACTGAATGTTGGTTGATGCAGTTTAAGTTTTTGATGGGTCCAACATGAAAATTGGATGAAATGTGGCCTTCAGATTGTGGTGTTGTGATCCAAGAGTATCTAGTTTGAAAATTCATGAAACGTGGTCCCTGGAGGAAGTAAGAAGGTCATAGCCTTATGTAGGTTGGCGCCTACGTACTAGTAAACAAATTGGCTTATACAAAATCTAGGGGGTTGCAGCTCCCTTCCAGTAGAAGCTGGAAAATGAGAGAAGGTTGTAGCCTTCTGCAGGAGGGTGCTTGCATACTGGTATGACTCTGCACCAGTACAAGATTGTAAATAGATTTTCTTATTATTAAAAGAAGACAGAGACGACAACCACAGGTGGTTTTCACCCACATTGGGTTTCCACCTTAAATCTTGGTGTTCATGTGTGTTGCTTATGTGTGATGCTTTATTCTACTTTTATTGCATTGTCTAATAAGTTCTGATGCACTAGTTTAAGATCAACACATGATAAATTGTCTAAATCACAAGTTCTATTGATATACACTGGTTTCTTTAATCACAATTGCGTGTACATGCTAGTTCACTTCATTGAAGTAGCGTATATAAATATGTTTGAGAAATAATATTATTGATATGATAATACTGATTCACCCCCCTCTTAGTGTTATTTCCAACAATTAGTATCAGAGCAGGTCCTTCAGAAGAAGCTTGATCGCTTGAAGGAAGATCCATCAAGATGAGTAATCACGAAAGCATGGGATCTATCAGACCGCTAATCTTTGATGGCAGAAACTTTGTTTATTGGAAAATAAGAACCACAACCTATCTACACTCTCTTGGAACAAATGTCTGGGAAATTGTGGAAGAAGGATATAAATTTCCAACAGCAATTCCTACAGACATGGTAGGTAAAAAGCAATATGAAACCGATGCCAAAGCTATCAATACTTTATTGGGAAGTTTGTCACAATCAAAGTTTGTCAAAGTCATGCAGCTCAAATCAGCCAAAGAGATATGGGACAAAATCGTTCAGAGCTATGAAGGAGACTCTCAGGTAAAACGTGCTAGGCTTCAAACTCTCAGAATTCAATATGAAACTCTTAAGATGCATAGTGATGAGAGTATATCTAGTTACTTCTTACGTATATATGAGGTTGTTCATTGTATGAAGAATCTGGGTGAAGAAATAAAGGGAGTTACCTTAGTTGAGAAAATTTTGAGATCCTTGTCTGCTAAATTTGAATTAAAAGTGTTTGCCATAGAAGAAAAACAGGACCTGCAGAATATCACTATGACACAGCTTCACAGAATCCTAACTGCTTTTGAGATGAGAAAATGAGGTCCATCAGATATGAGAGAAGCCGCATTTAAAGCTTCAGCAAAAGGAAAAGAAAAGGAAGAACATAATGAATCAGAACACATTTCAGAAGAAGAAGATGAGGTAAAGTTTGTCAAGAAGCTTCAAGGGGGTTCTGGAAGGTTCAAAGGTAAGCTACCTTTCAAATTCTTTGCTTTTGGTAGAGTCGGTCACTATGTGTTGGAAATAATACTGAGCGGGGGGGGGGGGGGTGAATTAGTATTATCAGATCAATAAAACTTTTTCAATACTCAGAAACATATATGCTACTTCAGTTAAGTGAACCTGCGTGTACACGCTACTGTGTCTAAAGCAACCAGCGTATAACCAGAAATCTTATGATTCAGTTAGTTTATCTTCAGTAAATGCATCAGAACATTATTAACCACATTAACAGTAAACAGGTGCAGTATAACATAACAGATCATCACACATAAGGCACACACATGAACACCATGATATAAGGTGGAAACCCAATGTGGGTGAAAACCACCTGCTGCTATTTGTTTCTATATTCCTTTAATAAGAAACCTCTTTTACAATGTACTGGTGCAGTCCTTTACCAGCACGCAGGCTACAACCTACAGAGGGCTACAACCCTCATAGCTCTTGTACTAGCCGATCCATTTACTAGTACGTAGGTGCCAACCCTACAAAAGGCTACAACCTTCACTCGTTTTCCAGCTGCTCCTGGAAGGGAGCTACAACCCCCTGGCTCTTGTACTGGCTGATATGTTTACCAGTACGTAGGTGCCAGCCTACGATCTTCCCGGGACCACGTTTCATACATTTTCATACTGGATCCATAAGACAATCACCATTGTAGTACAACCTGCATCATCAATCACTGAAACACCCAATACTGAATCACTGAAACCCTGTCAAGAACACAGACAACATAACAACAACCAGATCCAACTCCATCTTCATACTTCACATTGTATACGCTACTTCAACGAACCCAACCTGCGTGTATACGCTCTTTTACCAAAGACAACCCGCGTACAGATCTGTAAATTCAAACTTAAAGCTCCGCAGCTATATCAGACATCAAAACATACCCAGATCATAACAATAAACATGCGTCAATAGATCTAGTCTATTCACAGTCAAACCATATGAAGATAATCATTCCAAGCCTTGAGATCTCGTTCCATCATTCATCATCCTCCACATGAGTGAAACCTTGGTTTAGATCACCAACCCATAACCAGCACTTGGATCTCACACTTCCTCAGATCTTCATCACTCACGCACTCTTGCTCCAACCTCTGGCCTAATGATCTTTTTCCTTATATAGCTTTAGGCCCTTCACAATACCACGGTCCAAAAACATAGTAACCCAATACCATCAACTCAATACTAGGGATCAACACGTCTGTCGAGACTCCATGGTCCAAAACCATATGCACAAATTCCAAGGACTAACTACCACAGACCAAAAGTAAGCTTTCCGACATGTACGCTCTTTTCCGTTCATGAAACTGCGTGTATACCCTACTTGGTATATAGCGAACCTGCGTACACGCAACTTGGTATATAGTGAACCAGCGTGTATACGCGACTTGGGCTTAATGAACCTGCGTGTATGAACTATCTTGGCCTGCTGTACTAAGATATGTCCTCTGATTAAGTTGCCATCACCTGTACCAACCTCTGAGTGAGTTGCCATCAAGGACAACACTTGAATCATAATGCCAACAATCTCCCCCTTTGGACTTGATGGCAACCACCACACCAAGTCACTCTCCCCCTTTGACATCAAGGGCAAAGGGCGGACCAAGATATTTTCTTCTTTGGTATACCTTCTGTTGTACATACTCCCCCTGAGTACCTGCTGAAATCTCCAAATGTGCTCCCCCTTTGTGTATGCCAAAGTGTACCAATCTATCCATCCTGCTCTTGCTGAATTGTGCTGTTCATACTCCCCTTGACTGTAAGCAAGATCTGCAAAAGATGTTCTTCAAGAATAACAAAGACTTATACATCATAGAAGACCTTCCTATCACCAAAAGACTCAATACATACATTTATCACCCAACCTAGTGGGGATATACCAATATTGACTCATCCACCTAACCATGTGGAGATACATTAAGAGTTTACTCATGATAAGACATGAACATTACATCATTCATCCCAGGCATAGTGGGGAAACCAACATAGGCCGTTACATGACCTTGACATCATAAAAGAGATATCACAAAAGAGATACATGACATAGTGATGAAATATCTAGACCAAGACTTATGAAAGCCACCAGCAATACAACAAGATGTATCATTTAGCTTCAACAACTTGTAACCATAATGCCAACAATGCATTATTTGAAGTATATGCTCCCCCTGAGCTTGTGCCATCTTTTTTCAGTTAGATCTCCTCAGCAGACTGTAACTGTTAACCAATAGAGCATATACTGGACTGAAACATATCAGACCCCTTTTCTGAGTCTGTTCCCACTGCTTTTCCACAAACTGACATATACGCGACTTTGCAGTGTAGAAATCACGTATATACGCGGATTCCCTTCATTAAACTTGCGTATGAGAATTAGAACACTGAAGTTTTACACCTTCAACTCCCCCTGAGTCTGTTATGTCTGTGCTGTGCTGAGTACCCTGTGCTGTGCCATATTTTTCTGACTGAACTTCCTTCTTCTTCCATATCTTCAATCATGTTGATGATTTCTTCTTATCATGAGCTTTGTTCCTGCAATCTCTTGCTTTATGTCCAAACTTGTTACATGCATAGCATCTTACATGTTTCATATTCCTTTTATAGCAATCAGCAGCTTTGTGGCCAAACATATTGCAAGAAAAGCAATATCCATTAAAGTACCTTGAATGTGATGATCTTTTTGCATGATGGTCTTGAAACCTTCTTCTTCTACATATGGCTGCAACATGTCCAAGATTATGACATACATAACATTCAACATTATTCATGGGAGGAGTAAAAGATTTTCTTTGAGGAGTCTCTTTCCTTGATTGTTGATGGGGTTGTCCTTTCATCTCTTTGTAGAGCCTTTCAGATTTTGCATTAGAGATTCTTGTCTTACTTTGTGAACCAGATTCACCTTCAATAGACTCATGAAAACCAAGACCAATTTTGATAGCAGGGGACCTTTGACTACTAAGAATATCATCCAAGATCTTAGTACTATCTTGAAATCGTAATAGTTTATCCTTTTCTTCTAATTTACTTTTCAAGATATTTACCTCAACTTGATGTTGTTCTTCTTTTTCCAGACATTGCTTCTTCAAGGTCTCTTCAGCTTTCCTTCCTTCATCCAACTGATGCCTTAGTTCAAGGATCTCGTTTTCTTGCTCTTTATTCAGCGCTAGCAGCATTTGTCGAATTCTGGATGCACATTCCAACTGATCTTTTAATATGATGATTTCTTCTTTGAGGGCATTCTCTCTTTTGCTAGGTAGATCTTGCTGATCTATGATTTGATCTGATGCTTCATTTGCTTGTCCATCTTCAATCTGAAGTGATTCAGGATCTGAATACTTGCTTCCACTCAACGGCAGGTTGTCATTGTTCCTTTGAGCTGTCTTCTTCTTCTGACGCGCTTTCTTCCCCATTGTTCTATGAATCTCCTTCAAGCGATCAAGCTTCTCTGAAGGACCTGCTCTGATACCAATTGTTGGAAATAATACTGAGAGGGGGGGGTGAATCAGTATTATCAGATCAATAAAACTTTTTCAATACTCAGAAACATATACGCTACTTCAGTTAAGTGAACCTGCGTGTACACGCTACTGTGTCTAAAGCAACCAGCGTATAACCAGAAATCTTATGATTCAGTTAGTTTATCTTCAGTAAATGCATCAGAACATTATTAACCACATTAACAGTAAACATGTGCAGTATAACATAACAGATCATCACACATAAGGCACACACATGAACACCATGATATAAGGTGGAAACCCAATGTGGGTGAAAACCACCTGCTGCAATTTGTTTCTATCTTCCTTTAATAAGAAACCTCTTTTACAATGTACTGGTGCAGTCCTTTACCAGCACGCAGGCTACAACCTGCAGAGGGCTACAACCCTCATAGCTCTTGTACTAGCCGATCCATTTACTAGTACGTAGGTGCCAACCCTACAGAAGGCTACAACCTTCACTCGTTTTCCAGCTGCTCCTGGAAGGGAGCTACAACCCCCTGGCTCTTGTACTGGCTGATATGTTTACCAGTACGTAGGTGCCAGCCTACGATCTTCCCGGGACCACGTTTCATACATTTTCATACTGGATCCATAAGACAATCACCATTGTAGTACAACCTGCATCATCAATCACTGAAACACCCAATACTGAATCACTGAAACCCTGTCAAGAACACAAACAACATAACAACAACCAGATCCAACTCCATCTTCATACTTCACATTGTATACGCTACTTCAACGAACCCAACCTGCGTGTATACGCTCTTTTACCAAAGACAACCCGCGTACAGATCTGTAAATTCAAACTTAAAGCTCCGCAGCTATATCAGACATCAAAACATACCCAGATCATAACAATAAACATGCGTCAATAGATCTAGTCTATTCACAGTCAAACCATATGAAGATAATCATTCCAAGCCTTGAGATCTCGTTCCATCATTCATCATCCTCCACATGAGTGAAACCTTGGTTCAGATCACCAACCCATAACCAGCACTTGGATCTCACACTTCCTCAGATCTTCATCACTCACACACTCTTGCTCCAACCTCTGGCCTAATGATCTTTCTCCTTATATAGCTTTAGGCCCTTCACAATACCACGGTCCAAAACCATAGTAACCCAATACCATCAACTCAATACTAGGGATCAACACGTCTGTCGAGACTCCAATTTCCAAAACCATATGCACAAATTCCAAGGACTAACTACCACAGACCAAAAGTAAGCTTTCCGACATGTACGCTCTTTTCCGTTCATGAAACTGCGTGTATACCCTACTTGGTATATAGCGAACCTGCGTACACGCGACTTGGTATATAGTGAACCAGCGTGTATACGCGACTTGGGCTTAATGAACCTGCGTGTATGAACTATCTTGGCCTGCTGTACTAAGATCTGTCCTCTGATTAAGTTGCCATCACCTGTACCAACCTCTGAGTGAGTTGCCATCAAGGACAACACTTGAATCATAATGCCAACAATCTCCCCCTTTGGACTTGATGGCAACCACCACACCAAGTCACTCTCCCCCTTTGACATCAAGGGCAAAGGGCGGACCAAGATATTTTCTTCTTTGGTATACCTTCTGCTGTACATACTCCCCCTGAGTACCTGCTGAAATCTCCAAATGTGCTCCCCCTTTGTGTATGCCAAAGTGTACCAATCTATCCATCCTGCTCTTGCTGAATTGTGTTGTTCATGCTCCCCTTGACTGTAAGCAAGATCTGCAAAAGATGTTCTTCAAGAAGAACAAAGACTTATACATCATAGAAGACCTTCCTATCACCAAAAGACTCAATACATACATTCATCACCCAACCTAGTGGGGATATACCAATATTGACTCATCCACCTAACCATGTGGAGATACATTAAGAGTTTACTCATGATAAGACATGAACATTACATCATTCATCCCAGGCATAGTGGGGAAACCAACATAGGCCGTTATATGACCTTGACATCATAAAAGAGATATCACAAAAGAGATACATGACATAGTGATGAAATATCTAGACCAAGACTTATGAAAGCCACCAGCAATACAACAAGATGTATCATTTAGCTTCAACAACTTGTAACCATAATGCCAACAATGCATTATTTGAAGTATATGCTCCCCCTGAGCTTGTGCCATCTGTTTTCAGTTAGATCTCCTCAGCAGACTGTAACTGTTAACCAATAGAGCATATACTGGACTGAAACATATCAGACCCCTTTTCTGAGTCTGTTCCCACTGCTTTTCCACAAACTGACATATACGCGACTTTGCAGTGTAGAAATCGCGTATATACGCGGCTTCCCTTCATTAAACTTGCGTATGAGAATTAGAACACTGAAGTTTTACACCTTCAGCTCCCCCTGAGTCTGTTATGTCTGTGCTGTGCTGAGTACCCTGTGCTGTGCCATATTTTTCTGACTGAACTTCCTTCTTCTTCCATATCTTCAAGCATGTTGATGATTTCTTCTTATCATGAGCTTTGTTCCTGCAATCTCTTGCTTTATGTCCAAACTTGTTACATGCATAGCATCTTACATGTTTCATATTCCTCTTATAGCAATCAGCAGCTTTGTGGCCAAACATATTGCAAGAAAAGCAATATCCATTAAAGTACCTTGAATGTGATGATCTTTCTGCATGATGGTCTTGAAACCTTCTTCTTCTACATATGGCTGCAACATGTCCAAGGTTATGACATACATAACATTCAACATTATTCATGGGAGGAGTAAAAGATTTTCTTTGAGGAGTCTCTTTCCTTGATTGTTGATGGGGTTGTCCTTTCATCTCTTTGTAGAGCCTTTCAGATTTTGCATTAGAGATTCTTGTCTTACTTTGTGAACCAGATTCACCTTCAATAGACTCATGAAAACCAAGACCAGTTTTGATAGCAGGGGACCTTTGACTACTAAGAATATCATCCAAGATCTTAGTACTATCTTGAAATCGTAATAGTTTATCCTTTTCTTCTAATTTACTTTTCAAGATATTTACCTCAACTTGATGTTGTTCTTCTTTTTCCAGACATTGCTTCTTCAAGGTCTCTTCAGCTTTCCTTCCTTCATCCAACTGATGCCTTAGTTCAAGGATCTCGTTTTCTTGCTCTTTATTCAGCGTTAGCAGCATTTGTCGAATTCTGGATTCACATTCCAACTGATCTTTTAATATGATGATTTCTTCTTTGAGGGCATTCTCCCTTTTGCTAGGTAGATCTTGCTGATCTATGATTTGATCTGATGCTTCATTTGCTTGTCCATCTTCAATCTGAGGTGATTCAGGATCTGAATACTTGCTTCCACTCAACGGTAGGTTGTCATTGTTCCTTTGAGCTGTCTTCTTCTTCTGACGCGCTTTCTTCCCCATTGTTCTACGAATCTCCTTCAAGCGATCAAGCTTCTCTGAAGGACCTGCTCTGATACCAATTGTTGGAAATAATACTGAGAGGGGGGGGGGTGAATCAGTATTATCAGATCAATAAAACTTTTTCAATACTCACAAACATATACGCTACTTCGGTTAAGTGAACCTGCGTGTACACGCTACTGTGTCTAAAGCAACCAGCGTATAACCAGAAATCTTATGATTCAGTTAGTTTATCTTCAGTAAATGCATCAGAACATTATTAACCACATTAACAGTAAACATGTGCAGTATAACATAACAGATCATCACACATAAGGCACACACATGAACACCATGATATAAGGTGGAAACCCAATGTGGGTGAAAACCACCTGCTGCAATTTGTTTCTATCTTCCTTTAATGAGAAACCTCTTTTACAATGTACTGGTGCAGTCCTTTACCAGCACGCAGGCTACAACCTGCAGAGGGCTACAACCCTCATAGCTCTTGTACTAGCCGATCCATTTACTAGTACGTAGGTGCCAACCCTACAGAAGGCTACAACCTTCACTCGTTTTCCAGCTGCTCCTGGAAGGGAGCTACAACCCCCTGGCTCTTGTACTGGCTGATATGTTTACCAGTACGTAGGTGCCAGCCTATGATCTTCCCGGGACCACGTTTCATACATTTTCATACTGGATCCATAAGACAATCACCATTGTAGTACAACCTGCATCATCAATCACTGAAACACCCAACACTGAATCATTGAAACCCTGTCAAGAACACAGACAACATAACAACAACCAGATCCAACTCCATCTTCATACTTCACATTGTATACGCTACTTCAACTAACCCAACCTGCGTGTATACGCTCTTTTACCAAAGACAACCCGCGTACAGATCTGTAAATTCAAACTTAAAGCTCCGCAGCTATATCAGACATCAAAACATACCCAGATCATAACAATAAACATGCGTCAATAGATCTAGTCTATTCACAGTCAAACCATATGAAGATAATCATTCCAAGCCTTGAGATCTCGTTCCATCATTCATCATCCTCCACATGAGTGAAACCTTGGTTCAGATCACCAACCCATAACCAGCACTTGGATCTCACACTTCCTCAGATCTTCATCACTCACACACTCTTGCTCCAACCTCTGGCCTAATGATCTTTCTCCTTATATAGCTTTAGGCCCTTCACAATACCACGGTCCAAAACCATAGTAACCCAATACCATCAACTCAATACTAGGGATCAACACGTCTGTCGAGACTCCATGGTCCAAAACCATAGGCACAAATTCCAAGGACTAACTACCACGGACCAAAAGTAAGCTTTCCGACATGTACGCTCTTTTCCGTTCATGAAACTGCGTGTATACCCTACTTGGTATATAACGAACCTGCGTACACGCGACTTGGTATTAAGTGAACCAGCGTGTATACGCGACTTGGGCTTAATGAACCTGCGTGTATGAACTATCTTGGCCTGCTGTACTAAGATCTGTCCTCTGATTAAGTTGCCATCACCTGTACCAACCTCTGAGTGAGTTGCCATCAAGGACAACACTTGAATCATAATGCCAACATTATGATGCCAGATGTCCTCATAAAGATAATTATGAAAAAAGAAAGGAATATGCAAAAGGGAATAGGAAACAAGTTGTGAATAGGAGTTACTATACTCATGAAGATAGTGATGGTTTATCTAATAGTGATGAAGATGAAACTGGTCAAGATTACATACTTGTCATGGCTTATGATAACGATGATTTTTGGGATAGTTTGGAAGAGGATAGTGATGGTTTATCTAATAGTGATGATTATAGACTTATCATGGCTTATGATAATGATGATTTTTGGGATGCTTTAGAAGAGGAAAACTTTCATGAAGAAATCTCTAAACTCAAAATCTGTTTAGAAGAAAAGAATATGATCATAGATACCTTGACATACCAACTTGCTGAAAAAGAAAACACAATGAAAAACTAGAATGTGAAATTGTGGGTCTGAGAAAAGATCTTGAGAAAACAAAATCTCTCAATCTCAGATTTTCTAAAGAATTAGAAACTTTAAATGAAATTATCAAAGTTTAGCATTCTCTGATAAACACGGGTCTTGGATATACTGAAGAAGCATATCAAGCACAGAAGCCGTCAACCTCCACCAAAAGCTATCTTGATGCAACAAATACCAGTGAAAAATATGACAATCATCAGCAAAGGCATAAAGCTGATCACCAGGTAAATTATACTCAATTTTCTCCAAGGATGAATATCAATACAACCCACAACCAACCTCAGGAAAATCATACTCAATTTTCTGAATATCAATAGAAACTACAATCAACAGGTAAATAGATTCGATAGTCGCAAAAACTTCTTTAATGGGCAATGTTTTTCATGTCATAATTTTGGGCACAAAGCTGCTCAATGCATTGCTTACAAAACCATCATGACTAGAAAAGCATGAAATCAAAGGAATGTAACAGGGATCAAGGGAAGTTCCTATAATAACTTTTCTCCTCTTAAAAATGAAAAAGAATGCTCAATTTGTAACAACTTTGGTCATCAAGAATCTGAACGCAGGAACAAATTTTGGCAAACACCTCAAAAGGAGCAAACGCCATTAAATCCCAAGATATGGAGAAGGAAAGAATCTCAAACAGAAAGATGTGGTATAGCCTTGTATGCAGAAGGACAAGAAAATTATTGGCACATCGACAGTGGATGCTCCAAACATATGACAAGTGACAAAAAGAAACTTCATTCATATAATGCCTTAAAAAGGGAAAAGAATGTCTCATTTGGAAATGACACTCCAACTGTCATAAAAGGTAAAGGTTCTATTTTCTTGAAAGAAAAGGTTAAAGTTGGAAATGTTATGTATGTAGATGGTTTAAAGCATAACCTATTGAGTGTCAATCAAATATGTGATCAAGGAAATGAAGTGGTGTTTCGATCAAACGGATGTGTTGTTTGTGAACTTGATATAGGAGAGATTGTGATCAAAGGTACAAGAACTCCAAACAACTTATACATACTCAAAGGAGGACAACAACAATGCTATCTAAGCAAAAATGGTGAAAACTGGCTGTGGCATAGAAGATTGGAACATATAAACTTTTCTCAAATAAGAAAAGTATGCAGACTCAAGGCTGTTTGTGATCTTCCAGATATCAGCATCCCAGAAAATACAATATGCAAACCATGTCAAATCAGTAAGCAAACCATAGTTCACTTCATGGAAAAAGAAGGGTCAGCGAGTAAGCCTCTTGAACTTATCCATACTGATTTATGTGGACCAACAAGGAAAAAGTCACCTCGTGGAGAAGAATACTTTATTTTGTTCATTGATGATTTTTCCAGAATTTGTTGGATATGTTTTTTAAAACATAAAGGTGAAGCATTTGAAAAGTTCCAAGCCTCCAAAGCTTTGGTTGAAAATGAATCAGATCGAGAAATCAAATGCCTCAGATCTAATCGAGGAGGAAAATTTATATCGAATGAATTCTTTTACTTTTGTGGGCAACATGGAATAAAAAGGCAATTCTCCACTGCAAGAACTCCTCAACAAAATGGTGCGGTAGAAAGGATGAACAGAACAGTTCAACAAATGGCTCGAGCTATGCTAGATGAATCTGGAACTCCTGCAACCTTCTAGGGTGAAGCTTCATTTGCTGCCGTGACTATTCTCAACAAAGCAAATGTTCGGGTAAATATCACTCAAACTCCACATGAACTTTGGTATGGTAAGACTCCTATTGTAAAATACTTTAAAGTTTTTGGAAGCAAATGTTTTATCAAAAGGAATGATGAAAAACTTGGTAAGTTTGAACCCAGAGCATATCATGGGATTCTTCTTGGTTATTCTTTTAGAAGTAAAGGATATACATGTTATAATAAAAGACTTGGGAAAATTGTTGAAAGCATTGATGTTGTAGTTGATGAAGCATGTAGAAATCCAAAACAGATAAAATCAACAGAAGATTATGACAATGACGAAGATGGGGATTACTTTCACACATCAAATTAAAAATATATTGAACAAGAAATCAATGAAGAACCAGAAGAAGATATAATGGTAGAAGAAAAGAATCCATCCAGGTATTTTCAGAAAAATCATCCAGAAACTCAAATTTTAGGAGAAAGGGAGGCTGGTGTACAGACAAGAAGAACTATTACAGGGACATCAAGCTATCTAGCAATACTATCTTCCACCAAACCTCAAAATGTAAATGAAGCATGCAAAGATGAATGTTGGGTCAAGGCCATGGATGAAGAACTTGAGCAAATTGAAAAAAATAACACTTGGGAATTAGTTCCTAGACCTCATGATAAAAATATTATAGGAACTAAATGGATATTCAATAACAAGCTGAATGAAAATGGAGAAGTCATTAGAAACAAGGCCAAACTTGTTTGTAAAGGATATGCTCAAAAAGAAGGTATAGATTGTAGGTTTTAACCCTGCACAGAAATTCCCTGCATACGAATTCTAAAACACATAAAATAAACAATGCGAGAGCATAACACATAAAACACATATACACAGAGATTTTCCCCTGGATCCCAAAACCGGGACTACTAGCTTGATTTTTCATTATGTTCCTTTCAGTGTTACAATACATATTTATACATGCCAAAGCATCCAATACCATGGACCGAAAACCATTGCGTAAAAAACCATGGACCGAAAACCATCGCGTCCAAAACCATGTGTGAAAAATCATGCACAAAACCATAGGTAGGTCTGTCCAACCTAATATAGGGTCCAAAAACAAAATTTTCTGGAGCGCTGCCCCAGACCCCATAGAGTGGGGTTACCTGCACCTCTCAAACCCCCTGTGACCCCCCTGCTACGCAATCAGCGCAACGAAGGGAGGGCTCCGCCCACCTTCTAACCCCCTGGTTAACTACGTGGGCTAGTCATGGAAAGAATATAACACAACCCAACATTCTCTCACTTGTTGTTTTCTTTCCATAGGCCCGGGCCACAAGAGAGTTTAGTCATTTATCTAGCCCTGCAACGCCCATTGTTTCTCTACACCACAAGAACTTCTCAGAGCTCACATATTTTGTCAATGCATCTGCAGTATTCTTCAAAGTGTCCACTTTTACCAGCAACACATTTTTGTCTTCTATCATATCCCTCACAAAGTGATACTGAACATCAATGTGCTTTGTCTTTGCAGGGTTCTTTGCCAAGAAAATTGCACTTTGGCTGATCTATCCTTATAGCTCCCTGTACTAACCCCATACTTGAACACAATCTCTGCAACCAAACTTCTTCCTCGCTTGCTGTTGAGTCTTGAAAATGTCATTCATTTCCATTAAACTTTCACTATTATGTCCATTATATCACCTCCATTTCACCTCCATTTCACTACTATGTCACCACATTCATCCCACTTTCATTATCATTGGGCCACCTTTATGTTTTTCCAATCTTTATTATTTCTAAGCCTTTTAAGTGAGTTTGTGGTTAAACATTAGAAAATAATGTGCATATGCTTATACCTAACAAATGGGTTGAGATTGTTGACATGTGTAGGTTGAAAGGAGGCTTCTAGAAGACCCTTATGTGGCACTCTAAGGCCAAATTCGAATTTGGTTGGAAAGAATCATGGGATCATGAGGATATGTGTCACATCTCCTAATTGTATTGTAACTCTAAAAAGACATGTGTCTTATCAGTTCCTATTTTGATTAGGACTCTAGAGGTAGAGGGAGAGATTCATGGACTATCATTAATGAGATGGCTCTCATCTTTTTGTATAAATAGGAGATCTCTCTCCTTCATTTGTTAGTCTTTTTAGTCCCTAGTTCTTAAGTTTGTAGTTCTTCCTTGATGGCTTTTGAAAGCTTTGGAGAACTTTGTTGTACTTTGTACTTTTGAAGAAATTGAATAAAGCTTTGATGTTCTCAATATGGAAGGAGATGTGAAGTAGATGTCATGGAGCATATTAGGATGTAAGGTAGAGTAGATTTCATTTTGTAAATATTGCTTTGTAGAATGTAAGGTAGATTAGATTTTTCATTCATGCAAGTGTGTTTAATTTTGCTTTGATTTCATAGGTGGTAGAGGGCCCCTGCCTTGTATAGTTGTCATTTAATTTTGCATTTTATTTTTCTCATGTATATTAGCTGTACATAACAAAGTTGTTTTGATTACTGTTGTTTTACATTTTTCTCATGTATATTAGCTGTACATAACAAAGTTGTTTTAATTACTGTTGTTTTACATTTTTCTCATGTATATTAGCTGTACATAAATTGCTTTCAAGTTGATTGTAGATTAGTGATGCACATAGCCTTTTAATGAACTAATGACATGATAGAATGATCTTGTCCTTTTGCTGAAGCAGCAAGGATACTGGGTCTCATAGTCATTAGCTCATTGTTTGGTTATTGCATTTTATTTTGATTGAACTAGTTGTATATTCACACTTTTGTTTAAATACTAACTCCATCAATAACATGTTTTAAGTTCTTTTGAAGTGCTAAGTTTTGGAAGTTACCATTAGGGACATAGGCCTTGTCTTGAAATATTTATCCATACTTGTCCTTTAAAAGTATTCTTAAGACCTTAGAATAGGATTTCCATTTGCATTAAACACTTTAGAAAACCAACAAGAACAAAACCCGAAAAACAAACGTAAACTATAAAACAACGAAGTAAGAGAAAGGTTAACTAAGCACATATAGTGCACCACACTTCATCAGTTTACGATACCCGGATTGATAATTTATGTAGAGCAATTTAAGACGTTAAATTGACTAGACATTTTGGCGCCGTTGCCGGGGAAGTGTAATTAGGAGACCTTATTTCTTACATCTAAAAAAAAAATTAACAATTATTGAGTATGCTCTCCTCCTGCACTTTGTGTGATCTGGAGGATCAGAAAAATGATTGTTATGTAAAAAAAAAAGAAGTTAATGATTCTTGAGTATGCTCTCCTCTTGCACTTTGTGTGATCTGGAGGATCAGAAAAAGAATTATTATGTAAAAAAAGAAAAAAATAGGAGACAAAATAAACTTCATCACTTCAATTGATTCAAGAAAAAAAAGAAGAAGAGACAAAATAAACTTCATTTCATTTCCATTTTTACTCCATACCATCCATTTCATCAATAAAAGTTATTTCCCCATGATCATTTCCATTAAGATTGCCTAACTATCTCTATTTAGCTAAGTGGTTGCTGTGCCAAGTTTCCGCAGCTGGAATCAGTTTCCGCAGCCAGAAACAGTTTCCGCAGCCACCACTCTGTTTTTCAAATTTACAGTCAAGATGTTAGTGCAATAAAATGAAAATGCAGGTATGACTAAGCATATGCTATGAAGACATGTACATGGAGCATCTACAAACATCAATAAGGAGCAATTGAGTAAGGGCTAATGGACAAACAAAGACAAGGATTCTAAAGGTTCAACTTATAAATGTCTGCACTCCCACTTTTCTTTATGAAATGGCTTCACGATTCTTCAAATAATGTATCCTTCATTAGTGTGTGTTTCCTATGGTTGGATTGGAAATTTCTGTAGCTACCCTCCCTCTTCAATGAATGCCTTCAAATCAACAACTACATTCATCTCAGAAGGATTTCATTATTCATATACCAATTGTGAGGGTAAGTGATCGGGTGACCTGTGACGGTTGCAGAGATAAAGCTTGTTCCTGCTCCTCCTATCAGTCGCCCCAATTCTTCAACTCTATCCCTCTGTCTAAAGATCACAAGCCTAACAGGGTTGATGAACGAGAACGTATTGAGCAAACCGGGGCCAATGTTATGTGAGCTGGAACATGGAGAGTAGGAGGTGTTCTTGCTGTATCTCGGGCATCTGGCAATCGGTTATTGAAACAATATGTTGTGGCTGAACCTGAGATTCAGGAAGCAATAATTGATGATGATTCTTGTAATTGTTGAACCTGTGTAATACACCTGCAGAACAGTAGATCAAACAAGAAAAACGAATGCAGCAATAAAAACATCAACTCAGAAAGAATGCAGAACAGAGAATTGTTAACTCAGAAAAACGTAAACAACAGAAAAACGTCATATTTTAAACGTTTGATTTGCCCAAATGGAGACGAATTTTAAAAAACTAAAACATGGGTTTTTTTTCCAGGTGGGTTAATTAGATAACCCAGAAACGGTTTGAAGAAATTTGTGGCGGTCTGGGAGAAATATTCGGTTCTTTGGAGCCCATTTTTGACTGCCGCGCGTGAAAAAAAAACAGAACTTTCAATTAAATGAGCGGACAGTGATTTAATTCGGCTCTGTGCTGGCACCTACTCTACCTCTCCCACGTCTTCCACCCTTTTCCACCACGTCTTCTGCCCTTCTGTCACCCGTTTGCAATCCAACACATGTTTAATAACAGTCTGAATTGAACACGACACGTTTTGGTTGTTTGAAGTAATACGTTTTCCGCCACCCGTCTGCCCATTTAACAATAACATAATCAAATACGGCACTTCTCCAACAGCTATTCCTATGACTCGACGTTTTGCTTGCTAAAATATCGGCACAGTGCTAATACTCAGGGATCTTGTCTTCATTAACATGTTTTGTGTACGACGTGCTTGACAGTCTGACCCTATTTTCAGTCAAAAACTCTGCATTGTTTTTCTATCCGCTCTTCACAGCATCTTGGCCTCGAATACATCTACGATTGATCTCCCTATAGTGGTGGGAAATTTCATCGGCTTTGCTGTCAGTCGAATGTTCTTTACATACACTCAATCGGCTCATATGTTGGCAATTCTTGGTGTAGATATTTTAGACAAAGTCATCACAAGCTTTGGAATGCCAATAGGTCCATTCAGATTGCATGTTCTTGTTGGATATGAAGTATCTATTGAGGTTGGCCAGCAATTTGTTACAGCCTTCACTCCTCCACATTTTTTTCTCTTCCACACACACAGCCACTTTCCGCAGCTAGCACAACTTTCCGCAGCTAGCCCAACTTTCCGCAGCTGTTTTGTTAAACTCTAGGTTGCAGGTGTCATCAAGCAAAACAAGTCACATGGGTAGCTGGGGGAATGTTGGTACATGGATGGTGTCCTATTCATTCGATCAAATTTGATGAAAAAGACCCCGGTCAAAGGGAAGTCAAATTGTGTGTTATCACTAAGTCGCCACACTGAGTCGCTGCATGTCAAGAAAAAATAATAATTTTGAATCAATGAAATGAACAAGTTATTTTCTCACTTTTCTAAAGGTATTGATTAATTTTGAATTGATGATGAAAGATGAATGGCTAACTTTGTATCCAAGATTTTTAGCTACAGAATTGTGCACATTCCGCAGTTGTTCTCCAATTCCGCAGCCAGAAAAACCTCATTGTTCAAATCAGCCTATCTTTCTCATACAAAATCAGATTTTGATGATTTAACTAGCATTGGAAAGATGTCAACAAGATCTATACAATGAGAAATCTATCATTAGAGTTTGAAATGGCAAATAATGAAATAAATTGCTGGAAAGAAGCAACATTCAACTTGGGCACCAATTTCAAAGCATGTATAAATTCTTTTGATTTTTCCTTTGAGAACTTGTTTCATTAATACAAATTCTTAGTTTTGTGTGTAAATATCATAACTAGAGAGATTGATCACCTCTCTCCTTTGATAATCTTACATTCCATTGCAGAAGAAGTATTAGTTTTTTTGCAGGTTCTAGGAGGAAGGACAAATAACTACAAGAGAATGGTGTCTCTCTAAGAGACCAATTTGTTTCATAAGAGGATGATCAACAACAAAGAGGAAATATGCTGATGCAAAATCAGATCCAAACACTTGAAAAACTTTCAGATACTATTGTCTCCATCACATCCATCCATCACATCCATACTTCATAATAAACCATTCACCTTATTCCACTCCATACTTTCCACTTACATTCACATACACTTTCCATCTCTTTTTGTCCATTCATAACCCACAAATAAAAGCAAGAGGCTCATTCATATGCTTATTGCCCATTGCCATTTCTACTCTCCATTGCCATCTTCCATTTTCATTTTCCATTCCTTGTCATTTTCATTCCGCAAATAAGCCCTGCTTCAATGCAAATTATCGAGTCCATAGTCCTTTGAGTCTAATTTCTTTGTAAAAACACCTTGAGGCTTGCATGCCTTAATGGCAAGTCCTCATGCTGACAAAAAATGGGAATACATTAATGTCCCTTGTTCGTTAGATCTTCTAGGTGACTCGACATCAGCAAATTCATTCGTACCTAGCAAGATGTGTTTGGGCATCTTGACTCTCATTGTCATCAATGGTGAGAGTTCTCATGTTGACTAGTGGCATCCATTAATGGCCACTAAGCCAACAATTTCCTACTATGTTCGACATCAGAACATCTTTTCACATAGTAGGAATTGTGCCAATGAATTTTGAAGACATGAAGACTATTATTTTCATCATTTTGGAGCAGATTCAGCAAGTTTTAGTAGAAGCAATAAAAAGTCATCTTATCTCTCTATCCATGACTCATCTTGTTCAGCCACTTGAAGAAGAATATGATCAGAAGTTTTCAGCCACCACACATACAACTCATCCATTCCAAAGGGTAAGTGAAGGTACGTCATTTTCTAACTTTTGACCATAGAATTCCATAAAAAGCTAGAATGATAATTGTTGGAAAAACATTTCTCTTCCTCATTTCATAAAATTGCCAATACCATCACTTGGAGGGGGAATACATTCATATTCATATCTTGCCATGTCCATATCATATTTAGGAGCTCACATACTTCCAACATATATTAATTATTACATTGCTATTATGAGCATACAATGGCTTTTGAAAAAGTGCTTAAAGGATAAATTGGATACAAACAAAATCATGGTTGTCACACAAGAACCAACCATCATGCAATCCAATAAAGATATACTTTGCAACAATAATCAAAATATCATTATGCAAAGTTCAAAGATCAAAAAAGAAGGCAAAAAAAAAAAAATGGTTGTAACACAAGAACCAACCATGTTGCAATTCAAGTGAAACACTTTGCAGAAATATGAAGTTATCAAATGATATCATGCAAAGTTAAGCCAAAGCTCAAGGATCAAAAGAGTTAATGTAATATACATTGCATGAGGACATGCAATAGCTTTAGTTGGGAGGTATGTTGAGTCTTGAAAATGTCATTCATTTCCATTACACTTTCACTATTATGTCCATTATATCACCTCCATTTCACCTCCATTTCACTACTATGTCACCACATTCATCCCACTTTCATTATCATTGGGCCACCTTTATGTTTTTCCAATCTTTATTATTTCTAAGCCTTTTAAGTGAATTTGTGGTTAAACATTAGAAAATAATGTGCATATGCTTATACCTAACAAATGGGTTGTGATTGTTGACATGTGTAGGTTGAAAGGAGGCTTCTAGAAGACCCTTATGTGGCACTCTAAGGCCAAATTCGAATTTGGTTGGAAAGAATCATGGGATCATGAGGATATGTGTCACATCTCCTAATTGTATTGTAACTCTAAAAAGACATGTGTCTTATCAGTTCCTATTTTGATTAGGACTCTAGAGGTAGAGGGAGAGATTCATGGACTATCATTAATGAGATGGCTCTCATCTTTTTGTATAAATAGGAGATCTCTCTCCTTCATTTGTTAGTCTTTTTAGTCCCTAGTTCTTAAGTTTGTAGTTCTTCCTTGTTGGCTTTTGAAAGCTTTGGAGAACTTTGTTGTACTTTGTACTTTTGAAGAAATTGAATAAAGCTTTGATGTTCTCAACATGGAAGGAGATGTGAAGTAGATGTCATGGAGCATATTAGGATGTAAGGTAGAGTAGATTTCATTTTGTAAATATTTCTTTGTAGAATGTAAGGTATATTAGATTTTTCATTCATGCAAGTGTGTTTAATTTTGCTTTGATTTCATAGGTGGTAGAGGGCCCCTGCCTTGTATAGTTGTCATTTAATTTTGCATTTTATTTTTCTCATGTATATTAGCTGTACATAACAAAGTTGTTTTGATTACTGTTGTTTTACATTTTTCTCATGTATATTAGCTGTACATAACAAAGTTGTTTTGATTACTGTTGTTTTACATTTTTCTCATGTATATTAGCTGTACATAACAAAGTTGTTTTGATTACTGTTGTTTTACATTTTTCTCATGTATATTAGTTGTACATAAATTGCTTTCAAGTTGATTGTAGATTAGTGATGCACATAGCCTTTTAATGAACTAATGACATGATAGAATCATATTGTCCTTTTGCTGAAGCAGCAAGGATACTGGGTCTCATAGTCATTAGCTCATTGTTTGGTTATTGCATTTTATTTTGATTGAACTAGTTGTATATTCACACTTTTGTTTAAATACTAACTCCATCAATAACATGTTTTAAGTTCTTTTGAAGTGCTAAGTTTTGGAAGTTACCATTAGGGACATAGGCCTTGCCTTGAAATCTTTATCCATACTTGTCCTTTAAAAGTATTCTTAAGACCTTAGAATATGATTTCCATTTGCATTAAACACTTTAGAAAACCAACAAGAACAAAACCCCAAAAACAAACATAAACTATAAAACAACGAAGTAAGAGAAAGGTTAACTAAGCACATATAGTGCACCACACTTCATTAGTTTATGATACCTGGATTGATAATTTATGTAGAGCAATTTAAGACGTTAAATTGACTAGACACTTGCATGAGTGGCTGCCACGTATTCTGCCTCTGTAGTTGATAGTGCCACTATAGATTGTTTCTTACCCATCCAATTGACTGCATCTCCAAATAGGTTAAACACATACCCACTTGTAGATATTCTTTGATCCAGATCTCCAGCCCAATTTGCATCAACAAAGCCACGAATATCCAACACTCTATCTAATCCTGGTCTTCCTTGGTAGTACAAACCATAATCACTAGTGCAACACAAATACCTGAAAACCCACTTCACTGCTGTCCAGTGCTCCTTACCTGGTTTTGACATAAACCTGCTAAATACTCCCACTGGATGTGCAATGTCTGGTCTAGTACAGATCATCGCATACATCAGGCTACCGACTGCACTTGCATATGGAATAGGACATGTCCTCTTCCCCTTCTTGTGTCTTGGGACACTGTTCAACAAACAACTTTACATCTACAGGAATAGGAACCTTCACCGGTTTACTATCCTGCATATTAAACCTCTACAATATTGTCTCGACATACTTCCTTTAGTTTAACCAGATCTTCCTCTTTGTTTGATCTCTTTTAATTTCCATGCCCAAAAGATAGCTTGCAGCACCAAGATATTTCATGTCGACTTTGGAGGACAAATGGGTCTTCAAATCCTGGATAATTTCTTTGTCATTTCCAACCAGTAACATATCATCCACATACAAGACCAGATAAATAACACGGTCACCAACTAATTTAAAATACGCACAATGATCTGCTTTGCTTCTGGTGAAGCCAAGTCCTCGTATAAATGTATCAAATTTCTGATACCACATCCTTGGTGATTGTTTTAACCCATACAGAGACTTCTTTAACTTGCATACCAGTTCTTTCTTACCCTTCACCACAAAACATTCAAGTTGCTTCATGTAGATCGCCTCTTCCAGATGCCTGTGAAGAAATGTTGTCTTCACATCTATCTGTTCTACCTCAAAATCAAAAGCAACAGCAACATATAAAAGTAATCTAACAGAAGTTACCTTGGCAACAGGAGAAAAAATATCACTAAAATCAATTCCTGGCACCTAGGAATAACCTTTTTCTACCAACCAAGCTTTGTATTTATCCACCTTTCCTTCTACATTTGTCTTCTTCTTGAACACCCATTTGCTGCAATGGGTTTCCTTCCAGCCGGCAACTCCACCAGATCCCAAGCCTCATTTTTGTGCAAAGATGCCATTTCATCAACCATGGCTTCTTTCCAGAGTTTTCCATCCTATGAATCTACTGCTTCCTTCACAGTTCTGAGATCATCATCAGCATTAGATAAAGCAAAATTTGAACATAAAGCAAATGGACTATACCTTTCTGGTTGCCTTCTTTCTCAAACTGATCTTCTCACACCTGGAGTTTGTGGCTCTTTATCTTCTGATTCCTCCTTTGTTATAGAGTTTGATTCTTCCCTTTAGCTCAAACTCTATCTTCTCAGGTTCCTTTGGTTGGACTTCATGTTTAATAACATCTTTCACCTCTCTGAACACCACATCTCGGTTGTACACAACCTTCCTTGTTACTGGGTTCCAAAGCTTATAACCCTTTAAACCATCCTTATACCCAATAAATATGCGCTTTTCAGATTTACTATCCAACTTAGTTATTTTCTCCTTTGGAACATGTACATATGCATCACATTCAAATACCCTTAGATGTGATAGAGAAGGTTACTTACCAGTCCATATCTCTTGTGGAGTGTTATCTTCCAATGTTGATGAAGGTGATCTGTTGACCAAGTAACATGCAGTCTCCATAGCCTCTGCCAAGAATTCTTGTCCTAACCCAGCACCACTAAGCATGCTTCTTGCCCTTTCCATCAACGTTTTGTTCATTCTTTCTGCAACTCCATTTTGCTAAGGTGTATATGGAGTAGTCTTCTGCCTTGCTATACCACACTTCTTATAGAATTCTTCAAATTCCTTACTGCAAAACTCTCCACCGTTATCTGTCTTCAACACCTTTATCTTCTTTATTTGGTTTTCCACCAGAGCCTTAAATTCTTTAAACCTGTCAAAGACTTCAAATTTCTTCTTAAGGAAATATATCCATGTATTCCTTGAGAAGTCATCTATAAATGATACATAGTACACAGACTTACCCAGTGATGGAACCTTCACAGGTCCAAACACATCACTGTGCACAAGCTCTAATATATGTTTCGCCCTCTTACCACTAGAGGGGAAACTCACTCGATTTTGCTTCCCATATACACAATTTTCACAGAAATCAAAATCCAGAGAGGTATTACTCATACCTTCTACCATACCTTTATCATGAAGTATTCGAAGGCCCTTCTCTCCAATATGTCCAAGCCTTTGATGCCACAGCATGTTCTTCTCTCCAGAGACCACTAGATTTTCCGCTCCATTTTCAGGAACCACAGAACTGTTGCACCTATCAATAACAATGCTACCTTGCAACTTGTACAGAGTTCCAATCCGAACTCTCTGCATCAATACCAGTGCTCCCCGAACCATTTTGCAGGTATCCTTCTCGAACACTATTTTTACATCTGCATCATCCAACTTGCTTACAGAAATCAGATTTCTGGCCAACGTAGGAATATGGAGAACACCCGCAAGTGTTCTAACCCTTCCACCTTGCAACTTCAACTTTACTTTTCCGCGACCAGTAATTCTAGCCTTCCTGTCATCCCCCAAGAAGACATCACCACCATCATATTTCTCATACTCGCAGAACCACTCTCTATGGGGAGTAAAGTGAAAAGATACACCTGAGTCAATCAACCATGCCTCATGATCTACATGTGTACTTGAAGAAGTCAAGTACACATCCCCACCTTCATCTGAGGTGGTTTTCTCCTCTACAGAAGGAGCATTATCAGATCCGTTTCCTTTGTCAAGAGCTTTAGATTTAAAATCCCTTTTATAGTGCCCTTACTTTCCGCATTTCCAACACACAACCTTTATAAGTTTTCCTGGAGATTTAGATCTCCCAATCGATAACTTATTTTTGTTTATGTTCTAGGACCATCCTCGTACAGACAAGGCATCACCATTTTGGCTCTCCATATTTTTTTGTCTCATCTTCTCCGTCAGAAGGATGAAACTATTTCATTAAACTGCAAGGCAGTTGCATTGCTACCTATTGCAATAACCAGAATATCCCACAAATCTTGTAGAGAACACAACAAACTGATGCACTTATCTTCATCTGAAATTTTAATATCAACAGATAATAACTGACTTACCATAGTATTAAATGCATTCAGATGTTCTGTCACCGAGTCTCCATCTTTCATCCTCAGGTTCTACAACTTTTTCCGTAGGAACAGTTTATTCACTAGAAACTTAGATTGGTACAAAGTCCCTAACTTGTCCCACAAAGTCTTCGTTGTAGCTTCCCCTAATACATTTAGCAATATTGAATCTGAGACACATAATCGTATTGTGATCTTAGCCTTCTGATCCACCTTCTTCCATTCTTCATCGGACACTCCCGTTGGTTTAGTACCTGGATCTACCGTGATCCACCGATCTTTATCCACCAATAGATCCTCCATCTTGAGTTTCCGTAACTCAAAACTCTAACTATTAAATTTCTCGATCTCTATCTTTCCATTACTCGCCATCTTCTTTCACCACCTGAATCGATCCCGCAGATCTCCCATTGAACAGGGTCTACCACCAGCCCAAGTGAAACCCCTTAGCAACAAAGGCGTCCCCTTGAAGCCAAAAAAAGCTCTGATACCAAATGTAGGTTTTAACCCTGTATAGAAATTACCTGCATACGAATTCTAAAACACAGAAAATAAACAATGCGAGAGCATAACACATATACACAGAGATTTTCCCCTGGATCCCAAAACCGGGACCACCAGTTTGATTTTTCATTATGTTCCTTTCAATGTCACAATATATATTTATACATGCCAAAGCGTCCAATACCATGGACCGAAAACCATCTCGTCCAAAACCATGGACCAAAAACCATCGCGTCCAAAACCATGTGCGAAAAATCATGCACAAAACCATAGGTAGGTTCGCCCAACCTAATATAGGGTCCAAAAACAAAATTTTCCGGGGCGCTGCCCTGGACCCCTTAAAGTGGGGTTACCTGCATCCCTCAAACCCCCTATGACCCCTCCTGCTACGCAATCGGCGCAACGAAGGGGGGCCTTCGCCCCCCTTTTAACCCCCCAGTTAACTACGTGGGCTAGTCGTGGAAAGAATATAACACAACCAAACATATATTTTGAATAAACTTTTGCACCTGTTGCCAGACTTGAAGCCATAAGAATGTTTCATGCTCTTTCCGGTTTTCGGAAATTCAAAGTATACCAAATGGATGTAAAATCAGCCTTCCTTAATGGAGATTTAGAAGAAGAAGATTATATTGAACAACTAGAAGGATTCATTCTTGGAATTGATGCAAAACTTGTATGCAGACTCAAAAAGGCTCTTTGTGGTCTGAAACAGGTTCCAAAGGCTTGGTATTACCGCCTTGACAAATATCTACACCAACAAGTTTTTACAAAAGGTTCTGCAGATAGAAATTTATATACAAAGATTGAAAATGATAAATTGCTAATTATTATTGTTTGTTGATGATATCATTTTTGGTAGCAATGAAGAATCCATGAGTCAGAATTTTGCTTTGGTAATACAGCAAGAATTTGATATGTCCTTGCTTGGTGAACTTACTTATTTTCTTTGTCTACAAGTTCAGCAAACTGAAGATGGTATTTTTATTTCACAAACTAAATATCTCAAGCAAACCTTGAAAAAGTGTGGAATGGAAGATTCTAAACCTGTATGTACTCCAATGGTAGCAGGATGCAGTTTTAGCTCAAATGATGAATCAACAAAAATACATCAACTAACTTACAAATCCATGATTGATAGTCTGATTTATCTAATAGGTACCCGACCTGACATCATGCATGCAGTAGGAATAGTTGGAAGATTCAAAGCAAATCCAAAGGAATCACACCTTCAAGCAGTCAAAATAATTTTCAAATATCTTCAAGGAACTCAGGACTTTGGACTATGGTATCCTAGAACTGTAGATCTTACTCTTCATGCATATACAGATGCAGATTGGGCAGGAAGTGTTGATGATATAAAAAGCACTAGTGGTGGTGCATTCTATATGGGTTCCAGGTTAGTGTCTTGGTTCAACAAGAAACAAAGCTCAATTGCTTTATCTACAGCTGAAGCAGAATATGCGGCTACTACATCTTGCTGCACATAACTACTTTGGATGATGCAAACTTTGCAAGACATTCAAATCACACGTACTCCACCCATCTCCATTCTATGTGATAATACAAGTGCCATCAGTATTTAAAAAAATCTAGTCATGCACTCCAAGACCAAGCACATACCCATAAAGTACCATTTTCTACGAGAACAAGTGCTTGAACGTATGTCCCCTCCAAAGAATAGGTTGCTAATATATTCACTAAACCACTGCCCAGAGAAACATTTGAATATATTAGACAAAAGCTAGGAGTAGTTGCTGCATCATCCTGCAGTTAAATCCATTTTTTATTTTTATTTTTTATAAAAAGGTTATTATACACATGTTTCATGTAGTATAGTCACGTATACACGCGGGTTTCTGTGGCTGAAGAAGCATATATGTTTTTCTGACAAAAAAACCAGTGGGTCCGACTCTAATATGGGTGCTCTGTTTGATGTTGATAATTACAGTCTAACAATATGTTTTGTTCATTAATTTTTATATGACTGACAAAGATGCCTTGATTAATGACTTGTTAACAATGCACAAGTAGCACAGGTTTAGGGGGAGCATTAGCCTTCACATGCATTCTGCATTGTTGGCATTATGGTTTTTGAGTCCAACTATGGCTTCAGATATTTATACCATTTGTTGCTTAAGTCATGTAAAAGTCTAGGGTGTGATATGACTTCTCATACATTTGAATAAGTCATATTGGACAAATGATGTAATTTGTATCCCCACTTTGCATGGGATGGATGATGTAATATTTATTGTATTTATGCCCTATATAAACAATTGGTATATCCCCACTCGGTTGGGTGGATCAGTCAACTTTGGTATATCCCCACTTAATTGGGAGATTGATGTATGTATGAGTCATTGGTGATAGGAAGGTCAAACTCACATAGTTGAGTTATAGAGTCATATTATTCTTTTGGAAAATATTTTTGCAGAATTTGCATGTGCTCAGGGGGAGCATGGATGGTTAGTGCATCACAACATGTACAATGATATCAAAACATGCACAAAGAGGGAGTTTCATCATAGAATTCAACATGTGCATAGGGGGAGCATGATCATATTCAACTGTTTAGATATGAAGAGTATCCTGGTTTTTCCCTTTGCCCTTGATGTCAAAGGGGGAAAGAATTTTGGTGTTGCTTGTTATCTCTAACTGTTTCTACAACTTGCAGAAATCAACACCATCATGGTTGCCATCAAGTCCAAAGGGGGAGATTGTTGGCATTATGATACAAGTGTTTTCCTTGATGGCAACTCACTCACAAGTCAATTTAGTTTTGGTAAAAGGCAACTCACAGTACAACATGTATATTCAGAAGTAATAGGACATTGGTACAGAAGAACAAGAATATGGAACTTAGGTCCACTGATAAGAATAAAGAATGTAAAGGAAAAGGTTGATGTAAAGCAGTTTAAGAAGTATACGTAGGTCCACTTAGTCAAAACAACGTATACACGCTGGTCCACAGAACAAAAAGGGCGTATACGTATACATGCACTCTCTCAGGAAGAAAAGCGCGTACATGTTGGAAAACCAAGGTTTTGGTCCAAGGTATTTGGTTCGAGGTATTGACCCTAAGTATTTGGTCCAAGGTATTGGTCCGAGGTATTGACAAAGGATCTAAGTATATAAGGAGGAGAAGATCAAAGGGCTAAGGTGAAATAAATTGAATATCATATGAAGTGTTAGATCAAATATGCAGGTTATAGGTTTCTGATGCTTTGCTTGATCTGAATTAAGGATGCACCTATGCAGTTGATGAGGGATGAGATCTAATGATGGATCAGGATCTGAAATGAATTATTATTATATGGTTTGATCATGGATAGTCTAGATCTAAATTCTAACGCGTGATTTACACTAAAAAATGTTCTCATCTGGGTATGACTGAAGTCTGAAATAGTTGTGATGTTTTAAGTTAGCATTTGCAGATCTATACGATGGTTCACTTTGGTAAAAGCGTGTATACATGCTGGTTTGTCTCTTCCAAGTAGTGTATGCAAAAGAAAAGCTTAATGTTCAAGGCTGATTGATCTATCAGATCAATACTATTGTTTTATTGTTGTTTGTCAATGAAGTCTTCTTAGATCTGAATGTAAAACTGAATTCATAAGGAGGCTGGTATTTGATTGATTGATTGTATAAGTGAGAAGAAGTGATCTTTGTCGCAGCCTGTGCAAAGCTTTGTAAGTTGACAATAGATATTCAGTATATTGCTGGTTGGTATAGACTTGATTCAAAAGTTTATGTTTGCAGTAGTTTTGAAGGTATACACAGGTTTGATTAATGGAAGTAGCGTATACACGTAGTTTGGGTTCAGCCAAGTAGCGTATACACTCTGATGCATGGTTTTTGAGGTTACAACTGGTTTTGAATGATGATGCAGGTTTCTGGGTTCAGCACAGTGTTCTGGTGTCAGTGATTTGATTGTTCAGATTAATTAAATGTTGGTTGATGCAGTTTAAGTTTTTGATGGGTCTAGCATGAAAATTGGATGAAACGTGGCCTTCATATTGTGGTGTTGTGATCCAGGAGTATCTAGTCTAAAAATTCATGAAACATGGTCCCTGGAGGAAGTAAGAAGGTCGTAGCCTTATGTAGGTCGGCGCCTACATACTAGTAAACAAATTGGCTTATACAAAAGCTAGGGGGTTGCAGCTTCCTTCCAGTAGAAGCTGGAAAACGAGAGAAGGTTGTAGCCTTCTGTAGGTGGGTGCCTGCGTACTGGTATGAGTCTGCACCAGTACAAGATTGTAATTTTTTTTTCTTATTATTAAAAGAAGACAGAGACGACAAAAGCAGGTGGTTTTCACCCACATTGGGTTTCCACCGTAAATCTTGGTGTTCATGTGTGTTTCTTATGTGTGATGCTTTATTTTTATTTTACTGCACTGTCTAATAAGTTGCTCATGTGCTGGTTTAAGATCAACACATGATAAATTGTCTAAATCACAAGTTCTCTGGATATATCTTGGTTTCTCTAATCACAGTTGCGTGTACACGCTTGTTCACTTCCCTAAAGTAGCGTATATAAATATGTTTGAGAAATAATATTATTGATCTGATAACACTGATTCACCCCCCTCTCAGTATTATTTCCAACACTCGTCCATTGGGACAATTTTCAAACTAAAGACAAAAATTTCTGAAGCATAGAAATTTATAGTCAACAATATTTAAGCTTCAAGCAAAGGGAACCAAAAGGAGAAGAAATTCAACAACTGCGAAGCAAGAAACTTCAAAGTGATTTTTTGAAGCTAGGCAATTTACAATCAAGAACATCTTATCTTCAACCAAAGAGAAAAGAAATGCAACAACTCCGAGTCAAGAAACTTCAATTTCACACTACTAATTTCTTCAAACCTGGAAACTAAATCCTAGAAATTAGAAAGCAATGAAATTGGGAAAAGGATCAACTCAAAATCCTTAGCTGCAAAGCCTTTTAAAAATAAGCCAAGCTTTTGAGCAAACCAAAGAGGAAAATCAATAAAATCCAAACACAAAAAGCCTAAGCCATGTTGCTACAATATCTACCATTTATTTCAAATATTTAGTGATATTTAATAACCTTAAGTGCCTGATAAATTTAATCTCAAATCCTAAAGCTTGAGTGTGTATTCTGGAAAAAATTAGAACAAAAAACCTCTTTGTCTTTATAATTCCCATTCGACTTTACCATAGATTTGTCGCCGGGAATAAATTCATGGACCAAGCCCATGGTTTTCCACCATTCTTCATTCCTGGAAGCAAAAAATGGTCTGAAACACTCTTGATC